>CM048745.1:217432572-218032572 GCA_026315105.1 Locusta migratoria | reverse complement strand
CTTTTGGTGCAATTGACTAAATGTAAATCCTGCGACAGAATAGTAACTATAAGTTCTGTGAATTATAATTTTCCAGTGATTTACGTTATTTCATGAACTCTGTAATAAACACCCATCGCCATTCCTGTCTGGACTGACTTGGCTTTTGTTGAATGTGTGAAATGTGTCAATCACAATTCTTTCCTAGTGAATATTTCTTATTTGTAAATGCTATGTATCAATGTGGCTCGCACATAAGTTTATCAGCATAAATGATAAATAGTCCGCAATAAGTCATTTTTAATAGTGATTGTTGAGAATCGGCATATTTTTACATTCTAGAATTATAGTCCAACGTCTTCCATTCCATTTTTTCTTCATTTTAACACAGTCAAGACGATAGCATGGTTCTGATAGTGTCGAAAATTGGCAAAGCCATATCAATACTGAGTGTTATTTGAGCTCTGGTTTGCCTTGATGCTGCAGAAGTCCATCCACAGGTACAAAAGCTTATAAAATGTTATTTCTTAACAGCACAGTGTAAATATTCATAATTTTATTCCAGAAAACTTCTCAATTTCAGAAAATATTACTGATGTCTCAGGAATATTTTTGCTTTCAGGCTCAATCCAAGTGCTTGTTTAATCAGTTAAAGACTTATTTCCATTCATTTGGGCATAACAAACTTTACATATGATCTTATTTAATGGACTTTCATGAACATTTGATACGTGTAATTGTAACTTTGATAGGACAAATCAGAAGCAAAGTTTAGTCGCTTAATTTAGAAAAAAGAATTTCAATTTTAATTCAACAATACTGAAATATGTAATACTCTCTTTCTATACCTCAGTTATAATGTAAGAATTTTACCTGGAACAATATGGCTTATGCTGTTTTATGATGGCAATACAATTGCAAAACAAACTTATAGTAATTCTATTTCGAAGTATTTTATCCGTTTCAGCAGATTGTAAATTAATAAAATGCAGCAGGTTATAAATTAATAAAATACAGCAACTAGTTGCTTGTGATTATTTATTTCTGACGGCCGGTTTTGGGTGCCTGAGTGCCCTTCTTCTGGTCTATTTTAGTATTGTTGCTTAATAAATGTACACTCTTTGACAAAAAACCTGGTCGCCAGCCGGCCGCCGCTGAGCCTAAGTCTGAGCCGATCGCGACATGGGACAATAAACATGGCCGCGTCTGGGTCAGCTACATCCGTGGTCTCGCGGGAAAGTGCCTGACTTGCATGTGCGAGTCTTTGCGATTGAAACCGACTGTTGACAAATATTTTTATTTCATGTCCCTCATGCATGCTGATGCCACATGTGTATGGGGAGCATATGCGTAACGTATATCATTTTTTGATACACTGGTAATAACATTTCGGCCCAATAACATCGCCGCCTCTGGCCGCAGCACTTGGCAGAGCTCTCCGTGGCCCACTCGCCGGCAGCAGCGGTGCCCACAGCACCTGCTGCCGCTCATCGCCCCGGATATGTAAAATGCTGTGGTGTTGCTGAGTGATGATCCACAACAAAGGTTGCGATGGGTATTTCACACAGGATATAACGAAGCAGACCACCTATTCTGAATTATATGCACACTATTACACTAATAATACATAATACATTACGGAGACAAAAAGTTGTCATAGTCGTTGATCCAATCCAATGGCATTCTACGATGGTTAACACTTATATGTGGTTTAAATCTCGATCCTTTTCCTTTCAGAAAAGTCCTCCATGTAATTTGTTATTGTCATCAGTTCACATGTTTTCATCAAGACACAATGCGTAACTCACTAAAATGTTTTACTGTCGTCGTTTCATTCCTTACGGTAAATGTATGAGCTAAATTACGTGAATACGTTTCAGTGCACGTTCTAAAGCAACACAGGCACACTGCAAGGTTCGTGTCTTCATTTCTACAGCAGATATTTCGCTTCAATGGCGGTCAATTCGAATTTATTCAAAGGCGTTTGTATGGTGAAGCAAAAAAGACATCTAATACCATTTCTATAATTTGGAGTAGACCTTTCTGAAAGACTTACTGTATAAAGCTGTTCTTCTGATTCCATTAAAGAGTTTCTTCTTGCAATCTGCAGCGTATAAAGTAAAATAAAACAAAGTAAAATGAAATTCCCAAACGGGATTAGAACTGCCGACTCACACCACGCCTGCACCACAAGCCACAAGCAGAACCGCACAGCCAACCACACACTGTTGCATAGTGCCCTCAGTCTCTCACATATTCAATGCTGAGCCTCTAAAGCATCGTGAAAGATAACCTGAAAGTCACCTTCATGAATAACTGCATTTCTTGAGTGAAAAAGTTAAATTTCTGTCTCTCATATCACGTGAACATTATACAGCATGAGTCATAAAAGTAGAAGAGGAATGTCAAGTGAACTTAGCGAGACAATTCAGTACCACTTGCGGAAGTAATGCACTGTCACAATGTTGCCAAATATCAACAACGATGTTGCCAGTTCTTAGCTGTACTAGGAAGACCTTTGTAGCGATAAGCGACGCGAAATCGCGCTCGTCCCATACGGGCTTCTAGAGGGGAGTCGCACATTTTGGTTAATATGCGGCGCTATCTCCTGATAGTTTCCATCGTCACATTTAGGATGCAGATATTTAATTCGTCCAATGAGGCCGAAATCAGCGTTTAAATTTTTTGAAGATTTACAGCAATGTGATCTATTTTCAGCAAATGTCTAGAGAAGTTAAAAATACTGATAATTTTGATTTCTGTATTTACCATGAAACCAGTAGATCGCTGACGAAGTGAAGGAGTACAAACCAAAGAAGACTGTCCAAAGAATAGAAGAAACTGATAGATGATTGATTTGTATTTTGTTCATCTTTGCATCAAGTATTATGGCAAGGTAAAAAAAAACTTATGAATATGCACAACCACCCACATTCTGTTTTGTTTCACCTTCACGAGGACTAAATTCAAAACATGCTTGAATAAACATGACTTGATTATAATACTCACCTGCGTCGATGCTTTGGGTATATTTCCATAATAGCTGCTCATTTAGGTAATATTCCTTGAATGTGATATGCGTATGACAAGACTCAACGTATCATTGGAGAAAAAGATCATTCGCACTACATTTCGTTTTGTTACAAAAAGCTCTCACTGAAAGTTGCTGAGGGTTCAGTTATCAATTCATCAGCATTTCTCAATGCTATTGTCTACTTTCGAACTGAACCCTTTCCTTATGATGGCATTTGCTAGCGCGGCATGGCTAAAAGCCAGTTGAGGCAAGATGCTTGTAGGATTGAGGATATTGTGGGCTGTCATTTTCAAGATGCAAAGTGTTTAATACCTTAGCGTTTAGTGACGGATGGGGCAACGTTCATTTCCAGTAACAATTCATGGAAAAAAAATTGTCACAATCTTATAAAGTAATTATTTAGGGCTTTTTTATTTTCTTATTTCATTTATTTTATTTTATTTATTTATTTTTTTTTTTTTTGGGGGGGGGGGGCGGGGGGGTTAAACTGTAATTGTGATGGATATTTACATATCTCAGTCTTTGAGCTGCTGTATGTTGCAAGCACAATATCAGTTTTTTTAACGTCTCTAGTCATTTGCTGAAAATAGATCATATTGCTGTAAAGCTTCAAAAAATTTAAACGCTGGTTTCGGCCTCATTGGACGAATTTAAATATCTGCATCCTAAATGTGACGATGCAAACTATCAGGAGAGAGCGCCGCATATTAACCACAATGCGCGACTCCCCTCTAGAAGCCCGTATGGGACAAGCGCGATTCTGCGTCGCTTATCGCTACAAAGGTCTTCCTAGTACAGCTAAGAACTGGCAACAATACTAAAATAGACCAAATGCAATTCATTGCATAATCTCTTCACTTAATGTTCATTCTCCTGCTAGCATGTACATTTATTAAGCAACAATACTAAAATAGACCAGAAGAAGGGCACTCAAGCACCCGAAACCGGTTGTCAAAAATAAATAATCACAAGCAACTGGTTGCTGCATTTTATTAATTTATAATTCTATTTTATTTTTCTTCTGTAACAATTGTCAGTAACACCATAACACTGCTCTTTTAAAACTATAGCTTCAGTTTTTCAAATTACCTAATACCGTAGGGAAAGGGAGGGCAAGATGGAAGGGGCAGGCAAGACGGAAATTACTGACAACTCTGAACCACGTGACGAGGCACGCAAGTGGTGATGCACACAGCAGCAGGCGATCATTTAGTATCTATGAATGGAGTTTAGTCGAGCTCACACCATCAAGTGAAGTATATGTTCACTGTGTTTGTGTTTCATCGAATCCTTAGAAAAATTTTGTTGTTGTTGTTGTTGTTGTTTTTTTTTTCTGGCATTATTGCTTGTGAAAGGTAAGTCTTGTTACTATTTTGTTTGTATGATACATATTTACAAAGTATAGGTTGTTGTAATTTATATTTGAACATGGAAAATGGTTACCAGTTTCTAAATACTTCAACTTAACATGGGCAAGATGGAAATTTGTATTTAAGGGCTAGATGGAAAAGTTTCCATTTTGCTCGCATGGTTCTGTTTTCATGATTTGTGACTTTTTCTATTAATAGCAGTATTGTTTTTGTTTCTAGATGGTATCCAAATATAAATGGAAGAGTACCAGAGGGTCTTGAAATGAGTAAACAATGCAGAAGACGATGGATGAAGCTAAAATCACAACAATAAGTGCAGCTTGAAAGAAATATGAAATTCCAATTGGAACTTTGAATCACATGAAAAAAGGTTAAAACCACCTGCCAAAAAGTGATAGGCAAGTGGAGAACACGTAGATAATGGACACTGCACTAAAACTCAATCTGATCTATACAACCCAATCAGACGAATAAAATTTAAAACAGCATCAGCTAAAACATTTTATTAAATAGGCTGTGGTATAGGAAAGAGACAGCGTGGCAAATGGATATTTGTGTGTGGTGGGAGACGTTCAGGGAAGAGTCCTCTGCAGTCGGGCTCGTCACTGTGTCCTTGGTGGTGGAGTGGTCAACGCATCTGCCTAGTAATCAGGAAATCCTGGGTTTGAATCCCGGCCGGGCACAAATTTTCATTCGCCACAGTTTGGTATTCCATCTAAATCTCATACAGTGAAGCCATAACATCGCAAATTGCGATTTATTTCATACTAAAAGGACACTGGTAACTGTCTGCCTCTTTATATTACAGGTTGTCCATGGTCTTATAATCTATAATTTTCCGTTCTTTATGAAGCATCGTGCAGTTTGGCAAGCAAGGGGGATGGTGCTACCCACAGTTCACAAAAATCAGAGGAGGAGCACAAGGAGTGCCCGGATGGGACGGACGACTGCATTCTCTACAGGTGGGGCTGGAATTGCATCTGGAGGACATGTGCCCGAATTTCCAGCACTTAAAGCACTGCATCGGAGGAGGAATGTAAGGCTTTACGTCGCATCGGTATATCATAACCTCAACCTTTTAGGCCAAAGAATCGCCCAACAAAGACAAGGATGAAGGCACTGGTAGCTACCTTGTTGTCCGTAAGCCCCCTATAGAAGTGCCTGACAAAGTGGACAACTCGCCGTTCAAGGTGGGTGCATAATTCGTCGTCCGACTGCAACAGGAGATCTTGGAGATAAATAATCCTCTGAGCCTTATTGAGACTCTTGTGAGGGGTGATGGTCACAGAAAAGTCTCCCAGGTCATCACAGGCCAGTAGTGCCCATGACTGTGCAGGGGATTTTGTTTCAATGAGGACTGCACTGCTTCTCATCTTAGACATTCCTAAAACTTTGCCATACTTCTAAATTCTCCACGAAGAAGAGGGGCTTAGTATTACTAAGTGTTTCCCCATCACTTCTAGCACACACAAATTTAGGGGAGTATGGCTCAACCCTGTCTTTCGCCCGTCATTCCTCCCATGGGGTAGCTAGGGAAGGGAACGACTGGGTGTCATATTGTGATGCATTGAATTCACCTCTACCATGCTTAAAGACACCAGTTGTACGTCCGGCAATGTTACAGTGTGGTGTTCCCACAAGTAGCTAGGGATTTAAAGGTCCACCCAGGCAGAGCCCCACTTGCCTGGGTAAGCCTTATACAACTGAGGTGTGGCAGGTTCCTCAGAGGTTGCTCGCTAGCGACTGTTCAACCTCAACAGCCATGAATCTCCTCGGTACTAGCACACCTTGAGATTGAGGTGTTTTTTTTTTTTTTTTTTTTTTTTTTTTGAGGTTTGTACCATCCTCACAACCCAGGCGATTAAGCCAACATCCCTGGGCTCTGAAACATACAGCGTTCCACCGTGGCACCAAATGATGGTCGTTGAAACATGCACGGAGCTTACAGTGTAGCTGACTGTTGGTGCGACACAGTCCACAGCTCAGTAACCCGGGTTCACCAAACCTGTACTCAGCAAATTAATGCTGAGCCCCTGAGGGGATGAATGGCAGACTCCAGAGCCACTAGGTTATCTGCAGCAAAGCGGCCTTGGCGGAAACCCCATTATGTGGGAACAACAGACCCCGATGTTCAAGTATCCACATGAGCCGCATACACACCATATGTTCGAATAGCTTACAGGTAACATTGGTGAGGCTGATCGGGTAGAAACTATCAGCCACCTGTGGATCAGCACCAGGTTTGATCACCAGAATAATGATGCTTCCTTGCCATTGTGGCAGGAAAGCCCCCTCTGCCCACAGATGGTTGAACAGGGCAAGAAGCTTGTGTTGGAACTCAACTGAAAGGTGCCGGATGAACTGGC
Source organism: Locusta migratoria (assembly GCA_026315105.1). NCBI lineage: Eukaryota > Metazoa > Arthropoda > Insecta > Orthoptera > Acrididae > Locusta > Locusta migratoria. The sequence goes on along the minus strand of CM048745.1, from coordinate 218,025,823 downwards.
TGTGGATCCACGTGTGTGGTATACGATGCCATACAATGAGGGCAGTTTGGAATTCCCATTCACTGAATGGTGCCATTCAACCCACTCTTTCAGTGCATGGAAGTCTGCACTGTAAGCTGCAGTAGCAGAGGTGCGAGCATAATTCTCCGCCATGTACTCAGCGATAGAAGTTGGGTCTGTGCATAGGGTACCCTGGATGTGTAAACTGGGGATCGCTGCTGGTGGATGGTACCCAAAAAGACGCCTAATCTGGGACCACACCCATGAAGCGGAGGTGCGAGAGCCAATGCTGGCGACATACTTCTGCCAACAGTCCCTCTTACTCTGCCGAATGAGCTGTTGAGCTCAGGCCCAGAGCCATTTGAAGGCTATCATGTTTTCTATAGTGGGGTGACGTCAATGGTACTGGGGCGTCCGCCGATGATCTCGGATGGCTTCAGTGATTCCTAACATCCACCAGGGCACAGAGTTACACCGTGGGGAGCCAGAAATGGTGGGAACAGTTTCCTCAGTGGCGGAAACTATGGCACCAGTGATCTGGTGAAGTGCCATGTCCATGTCAGCTGGCAGTGGAATAGTAACTATAGCAGCTGAGGTGTAACGTTGTCAATCAGCTCTACGAAGAGACCATCGAGGCAGGCAGCCCGTAGATTGAAAATCCAGGAGTGACACAAGGATAGGGAAATGGTCGTGTTGCAAAGGTCATCATGGACCCTCCACTGGAAATGTGGGAGCAGGCTCAGGGTACAAACAGAAAGATCTATTGCCTAATATGTGCCTCACGCCACCGCGGCCTATTGTCTGCGTTCCACTCCACAATGGATGGTGCGCATTAAAGTCCCCCAGAAGCAGAGATGATGGGGGAAGTTCTGCCACCAGGGCAGTGATGTCAGTAAGCGAGACCATTCTGCCACCAGGGCAGCGATGTCAGTAAGCGAGACCACCTCATTTGGAGGAAGGTAAATAGAATAGATCGTCAGTTCCTGCATAGCCTGTATTATAACAGCCACCACCTCGAGAGTCGGGTAGAGGCGCACAGCGGCACTGGGGGCAGTGACCAGAACTTAGATACACACACCTCCAGAGCCCCTGTCACATATGGGACAATTTTTGTAATAGCCCCAACAGCTACAAAGGGCAGGAGTCCTTTGAGCAGAAAACCAAGTTACCTGCAGGACTATACAAAACGCCGGGAAGTTGCACAACAATTGCTGCAACTCTGACAAATGGTGGAAAGAGCCACCACAGTTCCATTGCAGAATCAGAGAGCCTCCTGGTGGCGGGGACACAAGGATCTCAACCTCATCCTCAGAAGCAGAGGCATGTTTTGGTGGCATGGTAGCCACCATGGATTCTTTGTTTTTACTCTTTTTCTTCTCGCATGGTTCCTTAGGCTTCTTGTGCTGGGAGGACTTCATGGACCCATCTTCAGGGACTGAGGACGGCTGTGAGTTCCTGCGACCAGCAGTTAGTGGCTCTTTCAGCCACTTACTGGTATCCACAGGAGAAGCCTTGGGAGGAAGGGTTCTGAGGTAGCTCTTTCTCACGTGACGAGCCAGAGATGGCTGTTGTGTCTCTGGCTTGGGGGTGAGGACTGAGGGCCCCACAGGTGGAGGTCGTGTTACTCCCAAAGTAGGGACCTTGAGGGCAACGGAAGTTGAAGTATCCTTGACAGCTCTTTCCCCTCTATGTGTGGCTTCCATTTGTCTTCGCTCAAGATTCCAAACCTTTAACTACAAGATGCACTGGTCATTTAGGGGGTAAATAAGCTAATATTACTCTCTTCTAAAATCAACTTAATTAATAGTGAATCCTCCTCTGTACTACATTTTTCAATGTACAGTCCATAGAGCTGTTGCTTGAATTGTAGAATACGTTCAAAGTATAGTTTGGAGAAAGATTTTCTGCAGTAATGTGGTGAAAGTTTCAGAAGGGAGCCCAGGAATACTTTTATGATGGTTCTCTTATCTTTCTTCTTCATCTGCTTTATTCTCAGTGAAGAGATTATTATCTAAATTGTAGTCCAGTATCATAAACTGAAGCACCTTTGAGTGCTGGGAGATAATGTAAAGCAGTGAAATGTGCTGTGGCTGCGCAAACTTTTATTTACACAGTATTGTTTTCACATCCAAAGATTACAGTTATACAGTATTTCATTCTATTGCATTTATGCAGTATTTCCATCAACTGTTTTGCTATGTCACACATGCTGTACTGTTTTAGCTCATTTTATTGGCAAATAATTAAAAATTTGGCATTATGGTGGTAAGAGCAGATCCGCTGAGAGTCAATGACATCGAGTGACTGAAAAATGCAAAATAGGAAATTTGTCAGTTATGTGGTATTGTTTCTTCATCAATCATATAGTACGTTTTTTCAAGGAACCATTCATTAAAACCCATGAAAAATTCATTCGGCAATCTTTTTAGGGATATACTTGACTTTCTATCTATTGAAATGTTCATCATATCTACAAATAAAACAAACCTTACATTCAGTAATCTTACGGATAAAAGGTCACTGATTTACACAAGAAAAAGTAAGGATCTAAGATGGAACCTTGAATGATACCATGTTATTACTTTCCATTTGCAAACGCCTGATGACTTAATAAAAGTGCATTAATTGCCAGGGTGTATTTAGTGTGCTGTAGTACAGTACTGCTATTGGATAATATCAAAATGCTATAGGATACACACCATGGCCGTAGGCTTCAACTGCACGATGTTTTTAAAGCAGCTATTTCAATAAGTAAAGTAGCTGCTTCAGAAAATGATCACCAGAACACCACACAAGGCTAGTCTAGCCAGCACCACCTAGCAGAATAAACAGACTTATATGAACTGGATACTATACTGGGTATTTGCTGACATTGAAGTAACATGCAAAAATCGAAAGGATGAATTAACGTGCGATATTCAAAATAGTTGGCTAAAATAAGAAAACAACATCCATCCCTCACTCTCTTCTAAAGAAGGATACTGCCTGAAAATTGACATACTATTCCATGTTGTGTGTCTGCCTACTGCTCAACATATCAACTAAGTGGTGAGAGGTTAACTTTGTCCTTTCTTTTATTTGTGTAGTAGCCTAACCTGGAGAAAGAATACACATGATTATGATTAGATGAAACATTATTACATATTGCTCAACTGGTGCACTTCTGAGCAATATGAAGCTAGAGCCTAGGGGCTCAACATACACAATTATTGGTTCTGATAAAATAATAATAATAATAATAATAATAATAATATTTCATTTTAAATTGTTCCCCTGCACATTTATATATGACATACGTATTTCACTGTTGAAACACGATGGAAAATATTATATTATGTATTGTGGGAAAAAATGGTAAAAAGAGCATATTCAGAGGGAGGAAAAGAAAGTTACATGCTTCATGTCAAACAATGACAAATTTAAATATTACATTTGGTGTTAGTTTTTACTTATATTAATTAACTGTAGTTTTCAGTATTATAAATTGTACAACTCCGAAGAATAGTTTGTATCAAGTAAAAAATGTAAATACTCTTGCACACCACCCACATGAACCACAGACATTGCTGATGTGGAGTGTCTTGGGTCTCTCAATGATACAGATAGCTGTACTGTAGGTGTAACCATAGTGGAGAGCTATCTGTGGAGAGGCCAGACATACCTGTGGTTCCTGAAGAGAGGCAGCTGTATTTTCAATAGTTACATGGGTAACAGTCTGGATCAGGGGTCTCCAAATTATAAGACAGTGAGAACCACATATAAAGTTTCAGTTCTCAATGGGAGCCAGATGATATAGTTTGTAATTGCCGAAAATTTCAATATGAGCTGTATTTGAGGTGTGTTTTTTAAGTAAGGTCTGTTTGAACACAACTACACAATGAAAGGTTATTTAAAAAAAGTCAATTTATTTTCAGAAAGTACATTCTTTATTTTCTGAAATAGTTGCCAAATTAGTTCAAATGCTTATCACACCTCTCAACAAACTTTAAAATACCCTCTTCATAAAAACTTTCTGTCTGCTCCGATAACCAACAGTTCTCTGCCGTTTACACATCATTGTCATCACTGTAGCAGTTGCCACTGAAGTGTTGTTTGAGGAGGAGGAGCAGATGGTAATCACTCGGCGCAAGATCAGGACTGTAGGGTGGGTGGTCTAAAACTTCCCAGCCAAATTTGTTCAACAAATCACGGGTCTGACCTGCAGTGTGAAGCTTTGCATTTTCACGGAGAAGGACAATTCTCTTTGTCAGTATGCCACGTCTTTTGTTCTGAATCACTCTGTGTAGCTTTCTCTGGGTTTGACAATATGCTTCTGCATTGATGATGGTTCCTTGTTGCATGAAGTCAACCGACAAAAGACCATACCTATCCCAAAATACCAACGCCATGCTTTTGCACTGGGACAGTCAGTCTGGCCTTGAACTTTACAGACAAGTATGTGTGTCTCCAATCCATGCTCTGTTGCTTCGATTTGGGCACGATATGCAAAACCTGTGTTTCATTTCCAGCTACGATCTGACCTCCTCCTTGATAATGAGTCAAGAACTTCATCGCACACTCTAATCTTTGGTTTTTGTAGTCCTCTATCAAGAGTTTTGGGACACAACAGGATCACAGATTCCTAAACTTCAGGTGTTGACAAACAATTTTGTAAAGTGCAGATCTTAACACATCAGGAAATTCGTTTGAGAGACCTATCATTGTGAAATGCCAGTTCTCACAAATCCTTGCTTCAACTGAAGACACCAAATCGCAAATCATCTGTAATCAAAGAAGGGTGAGCAAAGCAGTACTCATTACGAACGTTGTCACGGCCATCTTTGAATTCTCGTACCCACTTATGCACTTTGCTTTCACTCACAACACTATCACCGTACACTCTGCAAATCTGTTGTATTTCTGCAGCAGGCATGTTCCTTACTGAAAAAAATCGTATCACTGAGCGAACCTCAGATGCGGCGGCCGGGTTGATAGTGAAGAGTGTTTTCTGCCACTTTGTTATTTGTTGTACTTTATTTACTTTTCCTTGGCTCTTGTCAGGATATTCCACTTAGTAGGCTGGATTCACTTGACTCAAGGGAGAGGATTGTCAATAAGACAGGAGTCCAAATTAAATACATTTATTTAACTTCTAACTTTACGAAGCCCGTTTCCCTGAAGGAGACCGGTAACAGTGTTAAATTCCACATATTCAATTATTACTTGACAGACTCTACAGCTTCTCTGCTTTAACAGAATGTTACCAATACAACATCTTTACTTGGGTGTGAATCTTGCCTGAAGTGGGTTGAACGCGCACGGCGCTACCAGTAACGGTGGGTGCTGATTCAGGTGCTGAGTCGGCTGCTCCACTCGAGCCGCGGCGTCGGCTGCAGAAGCGTGGCTTATTCAGAACGCGAGGGGACGTTATATGGGCCGGTCATGCTGCTCCCCTCTGCATTGCGTTACTGTATCGTACCTCGGCGTGATGTTTCGGCTTCTCATGGTTCGTCGATGACAGCAACTCCATTGCCGTGGAGCCAGGAAGATGTACTCCTGTTCTCTTTGGACCAAGTAAGTGAGCAGCTTCTCTGTTGGCGGATTGCTTCATTGTTACTCAGGTGAGTAGTTATTATCCCCGTCGATGGCCTTCTTCGGTGCTGCTCCGCCTATTAGGTGAGTGGCTTACTTTTCTGTCGACGGCCTTCTTCTGCATTGCTTTCCGTAATTTCCAAAGCTTCCTATTCTGGAGCCGGATGGCCTGCTACTGCATGCTGCATTGTGTGGTGGACCGCTGTACGATGGCCACTGCTGCTAGGAAGGATGTTGCATCCACCGGAGCCTTTCTGGCATCCTAATCTAGGTCTATGAAGGCTAGGTTGACTATGGCGTTCCCTACAACATGACAAAATATTTTCAGTCGTCTAATGGTTAACGTCTGGTGAATACTGCCTGTCCGTTGAATACTCGCTGGAGACTCGCTGGGTACTCGGCAAATACTGCCGGAGACTGCCTTTCCGTCGTTTTCTTGCCTGTTTTATACCATCCACGAAGGTTTCTGGATGCTTCCATTGCAGCTTGCTGACTCGCAAACTGGTACAAACTTCGTTGCGTAGCACCAGTAACTTCTCTTTGGTCATGAACTCACTGAAACCACTTTGTTTACAAGTATGTGCTAGTCAGGCTGCTTCCAATAAACTCGCCCTGGTTCCTGTGTTTTGACTTGGATTGCTAAATGCGTCGGCGGCCTGCTTTCGTATAACTGCGCCTGCTCTCCTCTGTTTACTGCTGGTTGCAAAATGTCCGCTGCATGTGTTGCCTGTCCATTAGCAAGATCACTTCAATACTTCCAATAATTCACTTTTACCTATTTCCCCCCTACGATAGTCTTAAACATTTTGAAAGCACAGAACAGAACTGTGCAGGTTAGCTACAGAGCTGAACCTGAGCATAGTTGTCCCGAGGCATGCCGGTACACGATGCACACACTCTTTGCAGTATGCACACAAACTACTACTGTCTACAACAAAATGGACCTTACTTAAAAAAATCACGCCTCATAATAGGAACTGGAATGTCATCAAGATGGCGGACTTCCCTATTTCAAGTGTATACCATATGACCACCACGATCTCTCTCATTACACTGTCAATCAAACAAACAACTTGTAAATTTTTTAACTCAAGCAAATATTTTGACACATCATCTACAATCATCATCTGCACAATCGCTAATTTTAGTTGAGCACAAATTTTCTCATTCGAAGAAAACTACAATGAAATTTAATGCTATTTAACACAGAATCAATATTCAGTGAAAGCGTCAGGTAATATTTATTACTCTTCAGTACACCAGTTGGATAACTGGGGCAGGTTGGGGACACGCAACTTGTTGAAATGGTGTCCAGTTGAAAGACTGGCACCTTTTTGAAATGGTGTCCAATTGAAAGACTTGCACCAGGCTAATGAGCCACATAAATTATTATTTTATTATTATTATTATTATTATTATAGTGTGATATATGATATTTGTCTTTTGAATTCTAAGTTTTCTCAAAAAGCCTTGACATCCATTTAAAGGTCACAAATAATATTGTCCCCCCCTCCTTTTTTTTTTTTATTCAGTCCATTGAAATGGAGAGCAACATATTACAAAATTTTGCCTCATGTTAACTACCTTACTTCTGTGTAGCAGAGGAGCTCGCTTGACTTGAATTTACTGTCTTTGTGTCTATGGCTTTGAATAAAACTAACAACAGAAATTTCATGCTCTATCACACAGGACATATCTACTGACTTTGTACAAAGTGATCCCTAATGAAGCATACAAGGTACTATCAATGGTTTGATAACACCACTGGTATCATACGGTGCATTGAATTTATTCTTCCAATAAAACCTACATATTTTATGCCTCCATCAGTTGTGACAAATTTCATCTGAGAAAGAAGAAGGTTGTACTTTTTAACTGAAGTCAATTGCACCTCTTTAAACGTGTTCTGATCTGCAGTCCTTCAATAACTTCAAAGTTCGTACTAAGCCCTCTAAAAACCACAGAACTTTAGCAGTATCATGGCTCCAGAGTAGAGAGCTATGAGGGGTGTTCAAATGAAAAGGTAGAAAATGACACTGTGGCTATAATTGAAGTCTTCATTCAAAAGTAATCACAAGAGGCCTGAGCACAACTATCCACTGTTTAGCATGCCAAAGGATTCCCTGATCCCAGAATTCCTGTGGCTGTGACAAGATCCAGTCATGTCTCCACTGCGTCCTTCAGTTCATGTATGAGTTGAAGTGCTTCCCTTTGAGATTTTTTTTCTTTTTTAGTGGATCAAACAGGTGGAAGTCAGAGGGCGACATTTCCGAGCTGTAGGGAAGATGCTCAAGCTGTCCCCACTTGAACCTGGCCAGTACACTTTGTATGACCCTGCAGACGTGTGATGCTCATTATCATGAATCAGAACCACTCCCTCCGTGAGCAGTCCAGGCCATTTGCTGTTGATGGACTTGCATAAGCTACAGGTTGACTCACAGTACACGTCACTGTTAATGGTTTTTCTGTGCTCAAGGAATTCGATGAGTATCGAGCCTCGGACGTCGAACAAGAGGGTGAGCATCACCTCACCTGCTGAGGCCATAGCCTTGAATTATTTTAGGGGGAGGTGACGATGCATGCTTAATGTACCTACTTGTCGCACTACATTATCTCACCGTGGTGTATTGACATTTCAAATGGTTCGGTTGCTACGACATTTTTGTACCCTTCATTTGAACCCTATATTTTATCCATGCCATCTTCAGAATTTGAAAGAGTGTATTCCAGTCAATGTTATAAGAAATCTAGGGAACAAAAAGTTGTATACAACTTTTACAAAGACCAGACAGCAGTTATAATAGTCGAAGGACATAAGGGGTTCAGTGCTTGGGAATGGATTGTAGCCTTCCCCAATGTTATTCAATATGTGCATTGAGCAAACAGTGAAAGAATGCAAGGAGATATTTGAAGAAAGAATTAAAGTTCAGGGAGAAAAAATAAAAACTTTGCAGTTTGCCGATGACATTGTAATTCTGTCAGAGACAGCAAAGGATCTGGAAGAGCAGTTGAATGGAAGCATGTGTCTTGAAAGTAGGCTATAAGATGAAGATTAAAAAGAGCAAAACAAAGGTAACAGAATGTAGTGTAAGAAGATTTGGTGATGCTGAAGGAATTACATTAGGTAACAAGACAATAAAAGTAGTAGATGAGTTCTGTTACTTGGGTAGCTGATGGCTGAAGTAAAGAAGATAGAAAAAGCAGCATGGCTATGGGAAGGAAAGCATTTCTGAAGAAGCAAAATTTGTTGACTTCCAAAATTAATGTAAATATTATGATGTCCTTTTTGAAAACATTTATCTGGGGTGTAGCACTGTATGGGAGTGAAACATGAATGATAAGGAGTTCAGAAAGAAAAATGACAAACATTTGAAATGTGGTGCTACAGACGAACATTGAAGATTAGATGGACAGATTGCCTAACTAATGACTAAAAATTCACAAGCTGCAATAAATGCGAATTCTGGCTCAAAATGCGAAAAACGCAAAATTACATAATAATGCTATTTTCTCAAGAATTTTGAGATGTCTTCTATTGCCACTATATTTTTGCCAAAAAAACTCATTTAAAAGCAATCAGTTTTCATTTGTATAGTATCGCATGATGTGGAGTGAGAGAAAAATAGACAGTAGGGGGATGGAGAGTGCACCCTTGCATTTAATTATAATTGAGTCTACAAGCTGAGATGTCGCGTCATCTGTAACGTTGGAGCAGAGCCCTGTGCAAGATAAATGCCATGTTTGACAACGTAGAACACATTTGTGTCACATGGGGCCTGACACTTAACAAAGAAAAGAATTCGCACCAGCCTTCAGTTTGGCATCGGTCCTGTTTCTATTGCTTTCGCTTATGTTATTGTTGTGTAGCGCTGCCGAATATGGGTCGCAAGGCTTTGAATGTGTATGAAAGGGCTCAACAGTAGGCTAGTTGAGGGCATGTATTCAACCGATGCTAAAACAGTGTTTTGCAAGTTTTGTAACTGTTGAAAAGGGTGAGAAAAGAAAGACAATAATGACAAATGCATTAAATCAGAGAAGCACTCTGTTGACATGCAAGAAAATGCTGGTGCATCTAAACACAAACAGTCATCAAATGTTGAAACAAACTGCGCTAAAAGAAGAAAATTAGAAAAACGCAATTTCACAAAATGAACTGTTGAAGTGTTTGCAAAAGCCAACATTCCAACTGAAAAGCTCGAAAATCAAGCCATACTGTCGTGGATGAACAAAATATCTAATGAAGATCTACCATGTGTAAGGACATTGAGTGAGAAATATTTGCCAAGTAAGTTATTTGCTTTCGTGACTTAACAGCTTTGTAAATAGTACAAATAATAATAGTTAAGCAGTCATTAGTTTCGGTGCACTAATTGTTACCCATAAAATATATGATGTTTGTGTGCAACAAGAATATCACATTATTTGCAATGAATGAAAGTTTGCTGTTCAAGTAATGTGCGCAAGAAACGCGTATTCCAAACACGTAATTTGTGTCCTTGTTTGATACTCTTCAAAATTAGTACAGTAGTTTTGACTTTTAAAATGTTTCTACTACCATCGTGACTTTCTTAACCTATTTATTTTTTTAATCATTCTTCAGTCTAATGCATTTTCATGAATAAATCCACTGCAAATTTTTTTGTTACTGTATTTCATTGCTAGTGTTACGTATATGAATTTCTGCTTTTAGTCATGAAAAATTGACGATTCATGCAGTGGCTATGGAGAGCAGCAGGGGGGCGTACCTTGCTGTGCCGTTTAATTTGCCGGGCGATTAGCGGTGGGAGGAAAGCTGTATTTATTTCTTCCCACAATGGTTGTACAGAAAGTCGGGAGATACAAAGAAAAATTGTAACTTACCTGTAACCAGTGCTGAATTTTCCCCACAATTAAAACATAAAAATCCTCAACTTATTGTAATTAACGAAATTTTGAACTTCCTTTTACGCAATAAGTCATAAGTTCACGTTTTCATAGTCACTTTTTTTGTGAGTAAAATTACTTTTATATCTGGCACTAGCTATAAAACAAGATACATCAGTATGCCTACTTAAAAGGAAAATTTTCGCATTTTTGCATTAGATTAGATTAGTACTATTTCCTAAGACCATGAATACAATACTTCGTAATGATGTGGAACGTGTCAGATTAATGAAAGGTGTCTTTACAAATTATTACTATGTACTAAATATTATATGACACAAATTTTTTATTATTATTATTTTCTTTTTTTCTTTGGATTTACTAATTTATATCTAAAAATTCATCTTTAGTGTAGAAGGAATTGCCTTTCAGAAATTCTTTTAATTTATTTTTAAATGCTAGTTGGCTAACTGTCAGGCTTTTGATGCTGTGTGGTAGGTGACCAAAGACTTTTGTGGCAGCATAATTCACCCCTTTCTGTGCCAAAGCTAGATTTAATCTTGAATAGTGAAGATCATTCTTTCTCCTCGTGTTGTAGATATGTACACTGTTATTGCTTTTGAATTTGGTGGGATTGGTAATAACAAATTTTTATAAGTGAATATATATACTGTGAAGCCACTGTGAAGATCCCTAGCTGTTATATAAGTGTTTGCAGGATGATCTTGGAAAGGCTCCAGCAATTATTCTGATTACATGCTTTAGTGCTGTTGTTGTGATGGGGGGTTTTAGGGGGACTAGACTGCTATGGCCATCAGTCCCCCGCTTCATATCTAGGCAACACACAGAAAAAACAGAACGATAAAAAATGTGCCTGAATGAGATTAAAAACAAAGCAGAATGAAAGAATGCACCATCAATGAATTATTGACTGAATCAACACGAGACAATACGAAAGACACCAGACACACAGAAACAAATATGAGACAAAAATGACAGAGCCAGTGAATGTGGTTGACCGACCATGTGTATAAAAAGGGAAAAGTCAACCACATAGCGTACAAAATAAAAAACTGTAGTCTAAGGACACGTCAAGGGGAACATAAAAAAGTATCTAAAAGACCATCCAAAAGGACTCACAGCAACTGGTAAAACCCCGCAGCACGAAGAAATCATAAAACCAAATTAGCCACAGAGGCATCGTCGCCGAGCACCAAAGAGAGTGTGTTCGGGAGGGTAAAAGAATGCCGCAGTGGGGCTAAAATAGGACAGTCGAGTAGGAGATGGACTACAGTCAATGGGGCACCACATTGGCACACGGGCGGGTCCTCTCGACGGAGGAGGTGACCATGCGTCAGATGGGTGTGACCAATGCGGAGACGGCCGAGAACCACGGAGTCCCTACGGGATCCCAGCTGCGACGACTTCCAGACAGATGTTGTGTCCTTTATCGTACGCAGCTTATTGGGCACGTCCAGAGCGGACCATTCGGCGTTCCACAGGTCGCGTATTTTAGTGCGAAGCAACGGGCGGAAGTCTGCTTCTGGGAGGCCAATCGCCAGAGGGCGGCAAGTCGTAGCCTGTTTGGCTAGCCGGTCAACGCTCTCGTTGCCCGGGATGCCTACATGGCCCGGGGTCCAAACGAATGTAACACAGCGACCGGAGTCACTAAGAGCCAGTATCGACTCCTGAATGGCCCTGACCAATGTATGACGAGCATAACACTGATCAAGGGCCTGTAAACCGCTCAGCAAGTCGCTACAGATCAGAAAGGAGGTCCCGGGGCACATGCGGATGTGGTTAAGGGCGCGGTATATAGCCACCAGTTCTGCGGTGAAGACGCTGCTGCCGGGTGGCAAAGAGCGTTGTTCAACATGGGCGCCATGCATGTAGGCATATCCAGTGAGGTCGCCATCCGAAGAACCGTCTGTATAAATGATCTCGGAGTTACTGAACTCACGGAGCAGTGCAGAAAACTGATGCCGTAGGACCAGAGGAGAAGTAGAGGTCTTCGGCTCACAGGAAAGATCCAACCGAATCCGCGGCCGAGGAACGGTCCAGGGAGGAGCATGGAAAGTCGAGCGGAAGGGACGGTTAAGAGGAAAGGAGTCCAGGGTCGATAGTAGCGATTGGACACGCGCTGCTATCGGGAGTCCCGACCAAGGTCGCCTCCGCGGCAAACGAGTGACCTCTCCCGGAAAGAGGAGTCTGTTATTCGGATGCCGAGGGGTACAGTGAACTCTGGCAGCATACTGGGCGAGTAGTTGTTGGCGCCTGTATCGCAATGGGGCGACTCCAGCCTCTGCCAGGAGACTTGTGACAAGGCTTGTACGAAAGGCTCCAGTGGCCAGACGGATGCCGGTATGGTGCACTGGGTCGAGTACTCTCAGTGCAGATGGAGAGGCTGAGCCATAGACCTGGCTTCCGTAGTCCAGGCGTGACTACACCAGAGCATTGTACAGCCGCAGGAGGACAGGGCGTGCTGCCCCCCAGACAGTATGGCTGAGGCAACGAAGGATGGCCAAATATCGTGAACACCGTTGCTTAAGCTGGCGCAGATGAGGGAGCCATGTCAAACGCGAGTCAAAAAGGAGACCCAGGAAACGGTGTGTATCCACAACCTGAAGAAGCTCACCATCAAGGTAGAGCTCCGGATGTGGATGTACCGTGCGTTGGCGACAAAAGTGCATCACCCTGGTTTTCGCAGGGGAAAATGTAAAACCATGGGCAGAAGCCCAATTCTGTGCCCGATGAATGGCTGCCTGCAGTCGTCGTTCAGCTACACTTGTACTAGCGGTGGAATAGTACAGGCAAAAGTCGTCCGCATAGAGGGAGCAAGAAACCGATGGCCCCACTGCAGCCACTAGGCCATTAATGGCCACTAAGAAGAGGGGTACACTTAGGACGGACCCTTGTGGTACCCCATTCTCTTGGGTATGGGACGAACTGAAGGAGGTGCCAACGCGGACTCTAAAGCGTCGTGAAAGTAAAAAATTCTGAATAAAAATTGGGAGGGAGCCACGGAGACCCCACCCATGTAGCGTGGCAAGGATGTGATGACGCCATGCCGTGTCATATGCTTTCCGGAGGTCGAAAAAGATGGCGACGAGGTGGTGACGTCGGGCGAAAGCAGTACAGATCGCCGACTCCAAGGAGAGGAGGTTATCAATGGCAGAGCGACCCTGCCGGAAAGCACCTTGTTGTGGGGCGAGCAGACCCCGATTCTTGAGAACCCACAGCAGTCGCCGGCTCACCAAACGTTCAAAGAGCTTACAAAGAATGTTTGTGAGACTGATAGGGCGGTAATTGTCAACGTTCAGTGGATCTGCACCTGGCTTCAACAGAGGGATAACGATGCTCTCCTGCCATTGGGATGGGTACGCTCCCTCAATCCAGAGACGGTTGAAGAAGTCCAAAAGATGGCGTTGCGAGTTTTCAGAAAGATGTTGCACCATTTGACAGTGGATTCGGTCCGGTCCTGGAGATGTATTGGGGCAACTGGCAAGAATAGTTTTAAATTCCCACTCCGTAAATGGCGCATTGTACGGCTCCTGGCGGTTTGTGCGAAATACCAACTGCTTTCGCTCAGCCCGCTCTTTTAAGGTACAAAAACCTTGGCTGTAGGCAGTAGACGCCGAATTAACAGCAAAGTGCACTGCAAAACACTCGGCAATGATGGTCGGGTCGGTATGAATAGTTCCATGGATAGAGAGACCCGCGATCCCTGCCGGTGGACGGTAGCCTGATATACGGCGAATCTTCGTCCAAATCTGGCTGGAGGAGACACGGGGTCCAATTGTGGAAACGTATTTTTCCCAGCATGCCTGCTTGTGCTGCCGGATAAGCCGACGTGTCTGGGCCCGAAGGCGCTTAAATGCAACCAGGTGGTCAATGGTGGGGTGGCGCCGGTACTGCTGCAGAGCTCTGCGGCGATTGCGGATAGCTGCTGCTATCTCCGGTGACCACCAGGGCACTGGTCTTCGCCGAGGTAAGGCAGAAGAAGACGGTATCGCGGTCTCAGCAGCAGAAACGACAACGGAAATAATTTGGTCTACTGCCATTGTTGCATCAGCAGGGAGAGGGGTATCCAGCGTTGCAGCTGATGTGTATGCTGCCCAGTCGGCCCTATGGAAGGACCAGCGGGGTAGACGTGCATGGCGTTGGTGGTGGGGAAGCGAAAGGAAGATGGGAAAGTGGTCGCTTCCACAAAGGTCATCATGGACCCACCAGTTAAGGAGTGGACGTAAGCCCGGACTACATACAGAAAGGTCTATGGCGGAAAAGGTGCCATGGGCCACACTAAAATGAGTAGGAGCTCCTGTATTAAGAATACAAAGGTCAAGTTGGGTAAAAAGTAGTTCAAATTCTCGACCACGTCCTGTAGTCACGTTGCTCCCCCATATGGGGTGATGTGCATTAAAATCTCCTAAAATAAGAAACGGTGAAGGAAGTTGAGCGATTAAGGCTGCTAGGTCAGCTGGTGCCACTGCTGCATCAGGAGGGAGATAAAGGGAACAGATGGTAATGTCCCGCGATGCTCGAACCCTGACAGCGACAGCCTCCTGGGCTGTGTTAAGTGGCACTGGGGAACTGTAGGCAGAGGTATGTACATATAGACATACCCCGCCCGACACCCTATTGTAAATGGTGCGATTATTGAAGTACCCCCGGTAGCCCCGAAGGGTGGGGGTCCGATCACCAGGAAACCAGGTTTCCTGGAGAGCAACACAGAGAGGTGGAAATGCGCTCAACAGCTGACGCAATTCAGCCAAACGGCAGAAAAATCCTCCACAGTTCCATTGGAGGATCAGACTGTCTCCCGGCTGACGGTGCATGAAGCTGAAGATGGAAGAGGGGTGGTATTAGCACTCGTCGCTGGCTGTGAAGCCTGATCCTCCGTGTCCATGGTATCCCCAAGATCGGCAAAGGCCAAATCTTCTGGCGTAGCTAGAAGGATCACATCATCCTCAGGCGCGTCAGGTGCAGGGGCTGGGGGCACCGAGGCCGCCAGTGTCTCCTTGCACTTTACTGTCTTTTCTTTCCTTTCCTTCTTGTCTTCCCGTCGTTCCTTGGGCCTACCGGAGGAGGAGGGTTTCCCCGGAGGGGCTTGAGGAGTGTGGGAAGACTGAGGAGCCAGGCGGCTTTCTGGCCGAGGGTCCTTCAGCCGCTGGCTAGTGTCAGATATCTGGGGGGACATGGTTGGAAGGGCAGAAGAGGTTCCCTTCCCAGAAACAGAAGCCAGAGAAGGGGAACCCTTTTCTGGCTGGGGAGTGGGGGTAGCCACTCCCGACGTGGGGGGCAGTACCTGCCCCACAGAAGATTGTGTGCCTCCAGATGTCTGGGAGGCAGAGGTAGAGGGGCGGCCCATAGGGCCCACAGACGGAGGTAGAGCAGGGCGAGATGTGGCCACCGGTGGTGGCGCCATCGATGTAGCAGCAGCGTATGTACTCACTAAGGAAACAGGATGTAGCTTTTCATATTTCTTTCATGCCTCTGAATATGTTAGTCGGTCCAACGTTTTATACTCGACTATCTTCTTCTCTTTATGTAGAGGGGGACAGTCCTGCGAACAGGGAGAGTGGTGACCGCCGCAATTGACACAATAAGGTGGTGGGGCACAGGCAGTGTCAGGATGTAAGGCACGGCCACAGTCCCTGCAGGTTGCAGCAGCGTTGCAGCGAGAGGACATGTGCCCGAAGCGCCAACATTTATAGCATCGCATTGGAGGGGGGATGTATGGCTGGACGTCACAGCGATACATCATGACTTTGACCTTTTCAGGCAGATTGTCACCCTCAAAGGCCAAAACAAATGCGCCAGTGGCTGCCCTCTTATCTTTTGGTCCCCGAAAGACGCGGCGGACAAAGTGTACTCCGTGTCGTTGTAAATGGTCACGTAATTCCTCATCTGTCTGCAACAATAAGTCTCGGTGGTATATGACTCCCTGTACCTTATTTAAAGACTTGTGAGGCGTTATTGACACGGGAATGTCGCCTAAATGGTCACACGTAAGGAGGTTTCGTGACTGAGCCGGGGTCTCCGCCTGAATCAAGACCGAACCGTCTCGCAGTTTCGACATTCCGGCAACTTCGCCATACCTGTCTTCGAGGTGTTCCACGAAGAAAGAGGGCTTAGTTGCCTGGAAAGATTCCCCATCTTGTCTGGTACATACTAAATATCGTGGTGTATATGGCTCTGTCTGTTTAGTGGGCCCACGTTCCCCCCATGATGGAGTTAGGGAAGGGAACGATTTGGGGTCGTATCTTGCAGCATTGAAATTAAACTTTCCACACTTGGAGACACCTGACTTAGAGCCAGGATTTTCTGAGGGTTGTTTCCTCTTCATTGCGGAGTGTCCGCCCCGATGCCACCCACTCCGAAACAGGGGCTCTCCTCAAGGGCGCCACCCAGCCACAGCAACGTCACCTGGCAGGATGACCATTGCCGGGAGTCCTGATGCCCCGCAAAGACAAGCATCGACACCTTGGCATTCATGAGGAGGTCACAGCTCAGGCATTGGCAGTGTGATCCCTGTGCAATTCAGGGGGCTCAACCATGAGGGTACATAACAGCCCCACCACACGGACTGGCTACCGTGCTGGTGACCTAGCGGGGGAGGGGGCTACGGCGAGGAAGGGATGTGGAAGGAAAGGGTAGGAATCCGCGCCGTAGGGGCTAGGTTGGGAGTTCTTCCCCAAATGGCTCACACTTACTCAGAAATTTTGGTGGAGGTCAAACCACAATGGGGACCTAACTGGGCCGAAAACTGTGAACACGGCAAACAAAGACACAATTGCAAAACCAACAGTACCATGGGAATAGCCGGGCCGTCAACACGAGAACTCCTGGAGACGGGGTTGGAGAAGGGTAGGGTGGGAAAAAGGATTAGGAAGGGAGGGCACCAGGGTGAGGAAAAGCGGCCTGGGAAACGGGAAGGAAGGCCACAATGGCTCGGGGACCCGTGCGCGCCACACACGTACCCACAAAAGAGCTGTGGGCCCCCTGGGGGGGTGCTTTAGTGCAATGAATACTTTTTTACTCCTTGATGAATTACCCCAGAAAATGATGGCATACGAAAGCAGAGAATGAAAATAGGCATAGTACCTTTGCTACAGATTTCTGATCAAAGCCTATATTTATTAATGGTGTCATTGCATTTACTATACGGAACTGTATGTACCGTGTTTTATTGAAATTTAATGATAGCCCGTATTCTGAGAACCACTTGATGATTTTCTGAAATACATTGTTTACAATTTCTACAGTTAGTTCTTGTCTGTCAGGTGTGATAACTATACTTGTATAATCAGCAAAAAGAACCAGCTCTGCATCTTCATGGATATAGAATAGCAAGTCATTAATATATATTAAGAACAGCAAAGGGCCCAAGACCGAACCTTGTGGCACCCCATTTTTGATTGTTCCCCAGTTAGAAGAATCAGCTGTTTTTAGCATATTATGTGAATTACTTATGTCAACTTTCTGCACTCTTCCTGTCAGGTATAACAGGTACATTGTTCCATTCATACCACAATAGTTTATCTAGAAGAATTTATAGTTACTATAATATTGAAACAGCTCACACACACAGCAGACCACATTTAAGCTTACACGTTACAGTCAAAAATATGATTTGTGAGACAAGGTTTTGTCTTAAACGAGTATCTCGCAAAGTAAAAAAAGAATTTACTGTTGAATGTAATGAAAGTATTATATCACTTTCTTTCGTTGCAAGCTTATTTTGCAGTTAATGAATAAAATTAATTTTAAAATCAGATCTACACAGATTTCACTCCACAAAATAACTTGAAGAGCAAGAGAAACTATTATGACAATCTTGTGATTATTATGTCTTTTGTTTACAAGATTTTATTTATTTATTCCTAGAAATTGCTTCTGACCACAATCGATTAATCACTAAAGCTATATCTGGCAAAAAAATAAATATTCTTTGTAATTAAGCAACGGACATAATGGGATGCTGTGTGTGTGTTATTATTTTCCAACTGTCTGATGAAGAAGAACAGAAGATATTCCCTGCTACTGTGAAATTTCTAGAAGCAGCAATTGCCACAGACTGTTGCAGAATAATATTAGAAACTCTTAATGAGCACAAAGTGCCATATGATGCTGTTTGTGTATTTGTTAGTGACCAGTGCTCCATATATGACACTCTGTCATGATACTTTAAAAGTGATTATTGTTGACCATCTGATTCATGTGCACTGTTGGGCGCACAAACTCAGTTTAAGTGGCAAATGTTGCACAACAGTTATGTGTTAATTGAATGAAGTGGTGACCATGGTAAACTCAGCATTCCTAAGTACAAGTAAGTGAAAATACAAATATATCCAGTTTCTCGAGGCAAAGAATGATTCCATGGAAGCTAAATAGTTTCAGTTACCAGTAGTCGCTCGGTGGAACAGATTTGAATCAGTGTTCTATTTAGAGAATTATTTCCTTGACATTGTAGAGGTCTTTAAGTTGCCAAAAATGAGAGGCAAATAACTGTGGTGTAAATTATTCATATAAAAAAAATTAACAGACAAAGACGTGAAAAGAATTCCCCACATGCATGGTGTTTGTGAAAGATCGTGGCAGGCAGCTTGTAGAGCTCTTAACTTTGCTTGAGAGCTCAAAGTACCCTACAGCTCTCATTCTGTACCCAAAACTGGCCAGTCTAGAATTAAATTTGTAAATTGTATATGAAGGACAGTTCTCAGAAGGAACAACACAAGCATTGCATGCTCTAAATACTTTACAACAGGCTGAATACAAAGATGTGTTTACCAAGGCAGCTACCGGTAATTCTGCCAAGAGCAAACTGGCTTTACTGAGAAGCAAAGACCCAAATCATAAGAGATTTGAGTCTACAGCTCAGACACTTTTTCAAGGAATGTCATTTTAAACAATCCTGATAAAGTTGTTGTAATGGAGACTATGTCTTCAAGTTTATTAAGACAAGCGGTATCTAAAGGCTATGCCCATTTAAAAAGAATTTTAAAGAGCGGCTTAAAGAAAGTGATAGTGTCAATATCAAGAATGTTTTGAGTGCCATTCACACTGAAAAAGATCATGAAATGTTTGCAAAACATTGTTTGGCTTCGTTGTGGACACCATCTAACAATGTTGACAGTGAGCGTATTTTATCTCATTACAGCACAGTAGTGACAGATAGGAGATGCAATTTCAAAGAGAGCAATACTGAGATATGTACAATCCTTTCTTTTGAAAATTAAAGAAAAAAATCTTAAAATATGTTCTAAAATATCAGTTTTCTTTCCTTCCTTAAATAGATTGATTAAATAATAGTAGTTAATAAAGCATTTATCACATAAAAGGTGTGACATACTGTACATTTGTAAGAGGAAGTAACCAGATACTTATTAAATAGGCTATATGCATATAATGTTGTCTGAAAAATAGATGCTAATTTTGCCAAAAATAGATGCTAATTTTGCCAAAAAATAGATGCTAAATTTTCCAGTCCCTACAGTAATGAGGTAGTGCTGAACAAAATTGGGAAAAACATAAATTGCTGGCATATTATGTGTAAGAGAAGATATCCATTGGTGGGACACATTTTGATACATCAGGGAATCATCAATTTAGCATTGGAGGGGAGTTTGTGGGGTAAAAATTGCAGAGGAAGACAGAGAAGAATACAGTAAACAGGTTCAAAAGGCTGTCAGTTGCCATTCTTATTCAGTGATGAAGAGGCTTGCACAGGACAGGATAGCATCAAACTGTCTTCAGGCTGAAGACGATAACGACAACCAACAACAACAATTCTTGCACCATTGCAAAGTGCAACTATTAGCTAACAATGCATGTATTGGGAATCATATTTAACTTCAATCAAATTACAAATAAATTATCTTGCCCAGAATTTAAGAACAATAAGACTACAAAAATACAGATATTTCATAAATAATCACTTTCCCAGTTCTAAAACTGATGTTGCACATGCTTTATGAAAACATTACATTTGAGAATTTAACTTTACTACCTTAATAAGAAATTTTGAACATCAAAAAGGGGCTAGAAGCATTTTCTTTTTCCAATGGAAAAATGACACACAATGTGCTGTTTATATTCAGCTTATATTGGCAAGTATGAAGTAAACAGTGCAATCATTATTACAGCGTCAGTCATGCTACAAAAATGCTTTTGCAATTAACGAACTCTTTATTATAATTGTAACTGGTGAATTTACATCATGGAGATCTGATGAGCCACATGGAATGTACCAAATATAAACCTCAAATATGGTTGGTTTGCATGGTAAGTGCTTGATCTACCCATACAGTAGTCTGAATATCTTATGGTGAGTAAACTATTTAGTATCCATTGTTCTGAAGACGTTAACAAGACTTCTTGCGTATTACAGTGTACTCAGTGAAGTTACAAGATGGGACACTAAAACTGCAATTATAGAACATCCAGTTTTGTTAAGTATCACTAACCTGTGACCCTTGCCTGTGGATTTTTCTTCATAAGAGAAGGCCTTATTTGCTGCATAAACCGAAAATATGGTGTTAATGGCTTTTTTGGCTTAGGAGGTATTCCTAACTTTTCCTCTACAGTTTGTTTCAGTCCACAACTTGGTTGATCAGAAGGAAAGCTTCCAAGTCCTTGTCTGAAAAAGATTGTTTTAAATCATAAGAAATTATGTGGCTTTTCACAGAAACTTTGCTACTATCTTCAAAAAAGTGAGAAGTAAATATGTAGAATCATTTTCTTTTAAAATATGATGTCACTCTGCAAAACTGGCACATAAGCAAAAATCTTATCATGCCAGGTCAATATACTGCAAATATAATTTTCCAATGTAAAATCTGTAAAAACTTTATTACAAAAATATCATTCTCAAAACTAATAAAATACTGCAAATGTTACTAGCAAAATTTTATTTCCATTATTCCTAAAGAAATTTTTTTGGAAAATAAAATCAATCAACAAGACTCAGCAAAATGAAACAGTTGCTGGAGAGGCCTGAATGGAAAATAAGTAAAATGAAAAATGGCTAATGTATAACAAACAAATTATTCATCATCTTAAAGTCCACAAAGGATATAACTAAAGGCAGAAGTATGTTCTCCATAAAACAATGTACTAAAAGTAATTTGTTACTTTGAAATTACCATAGTTTTTTATTTCCCCTAATTTTTCAATTGTGTAAAAAAGTAGTGTGTTAAAAAAATTCCTGGCAGATTAAAACTGTATTCAGTACCAGAATTCAAACATGGAATGTTTGCCTTTTGCAGGCAAGAGCTCTACTGCCTCTACTGACAGCTACCCTGGCATGCTTCCCAACCCATTCTCACAGCTTTACTTCCACCAGTACCTCACCTACTACTTTCCAAACTTCACAGAAGTACACCTGTAAACCTTGTAGAATAGTTTTAATCTGCAAGGGCATTTCACAACAGTACACACTTCGCTGCTGAGTGACAATATAATTCTGAAAGTAATTTGTTGTTTCTCTACCTGGCCAGCAAATTCACCTGCAGTTTTTGTATGGTCATTTGTGAAGCTATATAGATAATTTCTTTTCTTTTTAGATTAATTTTCATCAATATCATCAATCTCAATATTTCTCTTTAGTATTTTCCAATTTTTTACATCTTGATTATGGCAATGTTTTGACATCAACACAGACATTAATAACTACTTTCAAAATATCACCACTTAAGCTATTTTTATTACTATATGGTCACCAATGAAACTCAAAGCTACATATATCAATGCTAAAACTTCCTTTCATGGTTGCTTGGCCATGGGTTCTAGATATATACCAAATATCTATTTGCTTTACTTGTAAATGAGAGTAAAAGAAGATGGCCATTGTGCCTTACAGAAAATTGGAAAATTTTCAGATTTTTTACAAACAATGTGGGCAGCTCACACATTTGAAGTTGTATTGTGGTAATATAAGGAGTTTCTAAGTGGAATTTAAAACATACAAGGAATTCCAAACAGTTTTTAGATTTCTTTTCTTTATTTTTCTTCACATCTAAGGTGTTTCTAAGGAGTATAAGGAGTTTGAATGATCCTGCACATGGTTAACACATTGAGGACAGCACCTGAGTCACACGCGTTTAGAGGTAGTTAGTTAGGAGGACAGTGCACAAGTTTGAGTTGTGTAATGCTAAAAAATTTGTAGCTGCCATTGCACAACCTGCCCTCTGTGGGTAACCAAGTAAAATGAAGAAGGAAGGTTATCTGCATTGTGCTGCCACATAGTGAGTCGAGTTCTAACTTTTTATATGCAACAGAAGGCCTTTGTATTTCCTACTCTCAGTTGTGCCAAACACTGCTTTCGTCTGCTACCTGTGTTAGTGTCTGCCAAGTGCTTGCACTCTGCATATTCTCGATGTGGCAAATTTAGATGAAAGTGATGTTTTCAATGCCCTGGAAGAGAAAACAGACGATTTTGGCTCAGAAGGAGAAGCTGATTATCTGTCAGTATCATATGTAAATGCTTTTTGGGGAATAAAAAATGATTTACTAAAAATATAGTAAGGACAGTTTACAACTCACCGCAAAGACGTGGCGAAGAGCTGCAACAGACACATACAAAAACCACACACATACAACACTTTCGGCTATCGGAAAATAGAACACTCATGCAACCACACAGGCACACAACACAGTCATACAACCATCACCTCTGGCTGCCACACTTCAAATCACGCTCTGCGGCAGTAAATCTGGGAGGGGAGGTGATAGGACGGTTACGTCACAGTTGTGGAGATGGGTTAGATGGGAATAATGAGATGCAGCTTAGGAATGTAGTGGGGGGGCGGGTGAGAGGAGAAAAATAAAATAAACAAAATAAAATAAATATGCAAAATGAATGCACACTGCAAGAACACAAGACCGTGCAGCACACACACACACACACACACACACACACACACACACACACACACACAAGATCACACATTCATGCTCCACTCAAAATAGGTGAGGTTTGGAATAGAGAGGTAGGAACTGTAAGGGATGGGGAAAAAAGAGAAGTTATCGTAGGTTGAGGCCTGGTTGATTTCGGGATCAGAGAATGTATTGTAGGGATAACTTCCATTTGTGGAGTTCAGAAAAACTGGTGGTGGATGGGAGAATCCAGATGGCCCGGGTTGTGGAGTAGCCATTGAAATCAAGCATGTGCTCTGCTCCATGCTGTGCCACAGTTTGGCGGTGGCCATTCATCCTAATGGATAGCTGGTTGGTGGTCATGCCAATATAGAAAGCTGCACAGTGTTTGCAGCACAGTTGGTAAATTACGTGGTTGCTTTCACAGGTTGGGAGGGTGACGGAACACCACTTTAGGAGGGGTGGGAAGGATCTTGGGCAGGATGTCTCTCATTTCTGGGCACGAGGATAGAAAATCAAAACCTTGGCGAAGGATGCAATTTAGTTGTTCGAGTCCAGGGTGGTACTGGGTGCAAGGGGAGCTCTTTTTTGTCGATGGTTACTGGTGTTAGGAGGAGGATTTGTGACGGGTGGCCAAGCTGTAAGGGAGGGATTTTTTGATGTGGAAGGGATGGCAACTGTCAAAGTGTAGCTACTGTTGGTGGTTGGTACGTTTAATATGGACGGAAGTGTGGATGAGCCATCAGTGAGGTGGAGGTTGACATCCAGGAATGTGGCATGGTAGGTTGAAGAAGACCAGGTGAAGTGGATGGGGGAGAAGGAATTGAGGTTCTGAAGAAAGGAGGATAGGGTGTCCTGGCCTTGAGTCCAGATCATGAAAATATCATCAATGAACCTCAACCAGGCCAGAGGTTTGAGGTTTTGGGATGCTAGGAAGGATTCCTCCAGTTGGCCCATATACAGGCTGGCATAGGAGGGTGCCATGTGGGTGCCAATGGCTGTGCCTTGGATTAGATGGTAAACTTTCCCCTCAAAGGAAAAGTAGTTGTTAAGTAGGATGAAATTGGTGAGGGTTATGAGGAATGAGGTATCATGCTTGAGTTCAGAGGGACATTGGGAGAAGTAGTGTCCAGAGTGGCAAGGCCATGGGTTTGTTGGATGTTGGTGCATAGGGAGGTGGCATCCAGCGTGACAAGTAAGGATCCAGGACACAAAGGGGTAGGAATGGTGGATAGTCGGTGAAGTGGTTGGTATCCTTGATGTGGGAGGATAGATTTTGGACAATTGTTTGGAGGTGTTGGTCAACTAGGGCTGAAATTTGTTCACTAGGAGCACAGTAATCAGCCACAATAGGGCGTCCAGGATTATTAGGTTTGTGGATTTTGGGGAGCATGTAGAAGGTGGGTGTGCGAAGTGCTGCTTGGGTGAGAAGGGAGACGGATTCAGGGGAGAGTTTCTGGGAGGGGCCATAGGACTTTAGTAGGGATTGGAGATCTTGTTGGACTTTGGGGATGGGGTCATTCTGGCAGAACTTGTTGGTGGAGGAGTCAGAGAGTTGGCGGAGCCCTTCTGCCAGGTAGTCGCTGTGATCCATAACTACAGTGGTGGAACCTTTATCTGCAGGGAGGATGAATATGTCAGGATTATTTTTAAGGATTTGGATTCTTTCTTCTACTGAAAGGTTTGAGTTCTTGGGAAGGGACTTGGGAAAGGATGGTGAGGACAAGTTGGAGGTCAGAAACTCTTGGAGGGTAACCAGAGGGTGGTTAGGTGGGAGTGCAGGGGGATCTTTGTTGGATGGTGGTATGAATTGGGACAGGCAAATCCTCCTCCTAACACCAGTAACCATCGACAAAACAGAGCTCCCCTTGTCACCCAGTACTACCCTGGACTCGAACAACTAAATTACAACCTTCGCCAAGGTTTTGATTTTCTATCCTCGTGCCCAGAAATAAGAGACATCCTGCCCAAGATCCTTCCCACCCCTCCTAAAGTGGTGTTCTGTCATTCTCCCAACCTCCACAACATCCGAATGCCACCCCAAAACCCAGCTCACCGCCACGGGGATCATATCCTTGTGGAAGACCCCGCTGCAACACCTGTTCAATCCATCCACCCAGCACTTCCTATTCCAGTCCTGTCACAGGCTTATCCTACCCTATCAGAGGCCTGTGAAAGCAGCCACATAATTTACCAACTGTGCTGCAAACACTGTGCAGCTTTCTATATTGGCATGACCACCAGCCAGCTATCCATTAGGATGAATGTCCGCCAAACTGTGGCCAAAAACAAGGTGGACTACACTGTGTCACAGCATGCAGCAGAGCACATGCATTATTTCAATGGCTGCTTCACAACCCGGGCCATCTGGATCCTCCCATCCACCACCAGTTTTTCTGAACTGCACAGATGGGAGTTATCCCTACAATACATTCTCCGATCCCGAAATCAACCAGGCCTCAACCTAAGATAACTTCCCTTTTTTCCCATCCCTTACAGTTCCTATCTCTCTATTCCAAACCTCACCTATTTTGAGTGGTGCATGAATGTGTGATCATCTGTGTGTGTGTGTGTGTGTGTGTGTGTGTGTGTGTGTGTGTGTGTGTGTGTGTACGCGGTCTTGTGTACTTGCAGTGTGCACGCATTTTGTATATTTATTCTCCCCTCACCCGCCTTCCCACTACATTCCTAAGCAGCATCTCATTATTCCCATCTAACCCATCCCCACCACTGTGACGTGACCTTCCTATTCCCTCTCCCCTCCCTTCCCGTCCCCAATTGACTGCTGCAGAGCGTGATGGTTGTATGACTGTGTTGTGTGCCTGTGTGATTGTTTGCGTGTTCTATTTTCTGAAGAAGGCCATGGCCGATAGTTGAAAGTGTTGTATGTGTTTGTCTTTTGTATATGCCTATCGTAGCTCGTCGCCACGTCTTTGCGGTGAGTTGTAAACTGTCCTTACTATTTCATTTAAAACTTCCGGGCTGATAAGCCTTTCCCCTAACGTTTCATCTTCAGCTGCAGAAGACATCTTCAGAGGTAGAGTGGCGAACTGCGATGAGAACTTGAGGGAGCGCCGTATATATAGGCAATGTAGAGGGCACCACAAGACATCACATGATGTCAGCTAAGACACTATCTCTGGTATTGCCAACATTCTTGGCAGAGAAGAATAGATTGTCATTCCGCTGGTGTAAAGCAGAAGTCCAAATTCTGTTTAATTTAACAGCTTCCTCTTTCCTGTTAAAATTATGGCGATGTTTATATATCTCGATTGCTTCTATGTATGTGCGCGCATGATAGTGTGAAGTTTTTGAGATGACACTAGTCTCATTAAATTTAATTTCATGGTTGCCTTCTTGGTATACATGTTCCACTACGGCCGATTTCTTCATGTGCCCAAGGCGGCAATTCCTTTTATGTTCAACCAGACGAGTATTGACGCTTCTTTTAGTAGTTCCAATGTAGACTGAACCACAGCTGCAGGGAATTTTATATACACCTGGTGTATTCAGCGGATGTCGTACATCTTTTGCAGATCTTAAATATTCTTTTATCTTCCTTGTAGGTCTGAAAATGGTTTCTACCCGATACTTGTCCAGCACTTTTCCAATACGGTCTGTAACCTTATTTATGAACGGAAGAAAAACTTTCCCCTTGGGCGGTTGTTGTTCCTTGTTCATGTTAATTTTCTTCCTGGGACGAAGAGCTCTCTCTATTTCTTTGGTAGAATAACCGTTCTTCTGGAAGGTGGATCGTAAATGCTCCAACTTATCTTTTAAATAAGTAGGTTCACAAATTTTATGCGCCCTGTCAACCAATGTTTTAACAACACCTCTTTTTTTGTCTGGGATGGTGGTCAGAGTCTTTATGTAGGTAATGGTCAGTATGAGTAGCCTTCCTGTAGACCTTGTGGCCCAACGTCCCGTCCACGTGCTTGATTACAGACACATCGAGAAAATTCAGCTGCCCGTTGCTCTCCGTTTCCATCGTAAATTGTATTCTGGGGTTGATACCATTGAGATGCATTAAGAAGGTATCTAATTCCTCTGCACCGTGTGTCCACAGCACAAAAGTGTCATCGACAAATCAATACCACCTAGCTGGCTTTTTATTAGCAGTCTGCAACGCCTGTTTTTCAAATGACTCCATAAATAGATTGGCCACTGCTGGACTCAGTGGACTGCCCATAGCCACTCCGTCAATCTGTTCATAGAACTCCTTATTGTACTAGAAGTAGTAGTGGTGAGACAGTGTCTAAACAATGATACTATGTCAGGTGGAAAAATATCCACTAAGTAAGAAATAGCTTCATTCACTGGAATCATTGTAAACAGACACACCACATCAAAGCTAACAAGAATATCACTATGGGCAACATTCATCTCTTTTAGTTTTTCAGTGAAATGAGCTGAATTTCTTATATGGCTGTCCGTTTTTCCAACATAGGGTTGCAACAACGAGGCTAGATGTCTGGCTAACTCGTGACTGGGTGACCCAATGGCACTCACAATTGGCCTTAGCGGAGTCTGTTCTTTATGCACCTTTGGGAGTCCATAGAGCCTTGGTGGATACGCTTCCGTTTTGCAGAGCAACTTCTTGTCGTCAGAAGAGAAGGAAGATGCTTTCACCAGTTGATTAGTCATCTTTAAAATCTTCGTAGTTGGATCCTTCTGCTGTTTTTTATAGTTGGCTGGGTCCAAAATATCCTTAATCTTGTTATGATAGTCCTCACTCCTCAATACGATGGAAGCAATCGAGATATATAAACATCGCAATAATTTTAACAGGAAAGAGGAAGCTGTTAAATTAGACAGAATTTGGACTTCTGCTTTACACCAGCGGAATGACAATCGATTCTTCTCTGCCAAGAATGTTGGCAATACCAGAGATAGTGTCGTAGCCGACATCACGTGATGTCTTGTGGTGCCCTCTACATTGCCTATATATACGGCGCTCCCTCAAGTTCTCATCGCAGTTCGCCACTCTACCTCTGAAGATGTCTTCCGCAGCTGAAGATGAAACGTTAGGGGAAAGTTTTATAAATCGACCACGGCTTATCAGCACAGAAGTTTTAAATGAAGTTGACGCCGGCCGTGAAAGTTTACATTGTATGTCCTTACTATATTATTAATTCCAACCTGGACTTTCCATTATTATATGATTTACTAAAAGAAAATTGTATCTGCTAATTTTAATATTTAAACAATGCAAATTCCAGGAAGATTTTAACAACATTTCTGAGAAGGATATGTTGCTTTCTCACCTTAGAGACGTCCAATGAGCCCCAGAAACGGATAAATAATAGAATACAACATTAGAGCTGTAGGTCATTGAGGCCTGCATTGGTTATTGAGACACAAACATTCACACAGACATGGTAGCATCTTTGGTCCCTGTGGCCAATCTGCAATACCCAGCATGGCCTACGCGAGAGCAACCAGTGGTGGGGATGAGGAAATGGCAAGGAGAGGAAAGCAGGACGAGAGAGGGCGTACGCGGCACGGGTGCAGGATTATGGAAGTGCTGTCTGACGGACAGTGTGGAAGGAAGGGCAGGGACTAAAATGTTTAGCGGGATGGGAGACAAATGCAAGGAAAGAGTATGGGCAGAGAAGGGTGGTAGAGGCAGGAACCAGTGAAGGTTTGGGTGTGGAGGATTGTGGGAGTGTAGGGAGAGTTCCCACTTGTGCAATTCAGAAAAGCTGTCATTTTTGTGGAGGATCCATATGGCACAGGCTATGTAGCAGTCATTGAAGTGAGTTACACTATGCAGCACAGCATGTTCTGCAATAGGATGGTCTAGCTGTCTCCTGGCCACAGTTTGATGATGGACATTTATTCGGATAGACAGCTGGGTGCTGGTCATGCACACATAGAAAGCTGCACAGTGGTTGCAGCTTAGTTTATAGATAACATGACTGCTTTCACAGGTTGCCTCATCTTTTATGGGATAGGAAATGCCTGTGGCAGACTGAAGTAGGTGGTGGTGGGATGGTAGTTAGGACAGGTTTTGCATCTGTCTATTGCAGGGATATGAAGCATGAGATAAGGGGGCTGGGAGCTGGGGCAGAGTAGGGACTGAGAAGGATATTACGTGGGTCTGGCAGGTGGTGAAATACCACTGAGTGTGGGGGAAGGTGGGGGGAGAGAGGATGTTGGGTAGGGTATTACTTATTTCAGGGCAGGATGAAAGGTAGACGAACCCTGGTGGAGAGTGTGCTTTAACTGCTCCAGTCCTGGGTGATACTGGGTCACAAGATGGGTGCTCCTTTGTGGCCGGATGGTGGGTGTGGGGGATCTGGTGGGTGACTTGACAGACAGGGTCCTTGAGATCTGTTTCTGGACAAGGTTTGGAGGATAACTGCAGTTATTGAAGGCCTCAGTGAGGCATTTAGCATATTTGGAGAGGGACTGCTTGTCACTGCAGATGCGTGGGCATACTAGACTGAATGGAAGGGACTTTTTGGTGTAGAATGGGTGGCAGCTGTCAAAATGGCGGTATTGTTAATGGTTGGTTGTTTTGATGTGGACGGAAGTACTGATAAGGCCATCTTTGAGGAATAGGTCAATATCAAGGAAGGTGGCTCGTTGGGTTGAGTAGGAACACATGAAGTGAATGCAAGAGACAGATTTGAGGTTTTGAAGGAATGTGGATAGTCTGTCCTCATCTTCCGTCCAGATTATTAAGGTATTATCAATGAATCGGAACGAGATGAGGGCTTTGGGATTCTGGGTAGTCAGCAAGGATTCTTCTAGATGGCCCATTAACCAACTCTACACAGTTCCTGTTCCTTTATAGCTGGTCCATACTTGTCACAGTTGATGCTAGCACCCTTTACATCAACATCCCCAATGCTCATGGCCTAGCCGCTGTTGAAAATACCTTTCACAACGTCTAACCGACTGCAAACCCGCAACCTCCTTCTTAGGTGCCTCTACCAACTATACGTCCTCAACCGCAATTTCTTCTCCTTTGAAGGCATCACCTACAAACAAATTCGGGGTACAGCCATGGGTACCTGTATGGCACCCTCCTATGCCAACCTGTGCATGGTCCACCTAGAGGAATCTTTCCTGACTACCCAGTACCCCAAAACCATAATCTGGTTCAGATTCATTATATCTTCACATTTTGGACTGAAGGTGAGGACACACTATCCACATTCCTTCAAAACCTCAACACCTCCTACATTCACTTCACCTGGTCATAGTCAACCCAAAGAACCTCCTTCCTCGACATTGACCTATTCCTCAAACATGGCCTTATCAGTACCTCGACCACATCACACCTACCAAAACATCAACAACACCTCCATTTTGACAGCTGCCACCCATTCCACGCCAAAAAGTCCCTTCCATACAGCCTAGCCACCCGTGGTCGTCCCATCTACACGCAGTCCCACTCCAAATATGTGAAATGCCTCACTGAGGCCTTCACTGATCGCAATTACCCTCCAAACCTTGTCCAAATACGCATCTGACGGGCCCTGTCCGTCCAGTGACCCTCCAGCTTCCCCACACCCACCATCCAGCCACGAAGGAGCACCCCTCTTGTGACCCAATATCACCCTGGACTGAAGCAGTTAAAGCAAGTTCTCTGCCAGTGTTTCGACTACCTTCTAACCCCCCCCTACAGTGGTATTCCACCACCTGCCAAACCCATGTAATATCCTCCTCAACCCCTACTCCATCCCTGCTCCCAACCCCTTACGGCATGGCTCATAAGCCTAGTGCACACTTGACGCAGCATAGGCAGAGGCGAGGCATAAGGCCTCTGCAAGTCAGCGCACACTTCACACAGCATAGGCGCAGCACAGGCAGAGAATGGCAGTGCAACACTCACACAACACAGCACATGCTGCATGTCCACTGAAAACCTCTCGATGCAATTATATTTGGCTAAATGATGATGTGGCAAGTTCAGAAATATTTAGCGAAGCGTGGAATGTATATCGGAAAGATAGATCTGATACAACTGGAGGAGGAGTGTTCATCGCTCTGGATAAAGATATTGTTTCTACTGAGATCGAGGTTGAAAGTAACTGTGAAGTTATCTGGGCACGTATAACAGGTCTAAAAGAAGTAAAGTTAATAGTTGGGTGTTTTTACCGGCCCCCCAGTGCTGATGTAGCAGTTTTAGAATCATTCAAGGAAAGTCTACACCAGGTAGTGCATAGGTTTCCGGGCCATGTAATATTAGTCGGAGGAGACTTCAACCTTAAGAGCATAGATTGGGACCTCGCTAGTTACATTTCAGGCGGTACAGACAAGCAGTCTTGCGAGCTACTTTTGGACACATTGTCCGAAAACTGTCTTGAGCAGTTAAACCGGCAACCAACGTGCAATGGAAATATTCTAGACCTTATAGCCACAAACAGGCCTGACCTTATTAACGATGTCTGTGTAGAGACAGGAATTAGTGATCATGATATCGTCATAGCGTCGATGGTGACCAAAGTTCATAAACCAATCAAGAAGGCTAAGAGCGTGTTTTTGTTGGGAAGAGCCGACAAGCAAATGTTACGATCACACTTAGAAAATCAATGGGCATCATTTAATTCCAGGACTATGGATGAAGAGGAATTGTGGACTAAAATTAAGTGCATTGTTAATAAAGGGTTAGAGAAATATGTGCCAGTAAAGACGATTAAGGATGGAAAAGATCCACCATGGTATAATAATAATGTTAGAAAGCTGCTGAGAAAGCAAAGGCTGTTGCACTCTAGATTCAAAAAAGAACACGCAAATGACAGGCAAAAGTTAGTAGAGATTCGTGCGTCTATAAAAAGATCGATGCGTGAAGCATACAATAATTATCACAGCCATACCTTAGCAAAAGATCTTTCCGAGAACCCGAAAAAATTCTGGTCCTATGTAAAATCGATAAGCGGGTCAAAGCCCACTGTCCAGTCACTAGTTGATCATTCCGGGGCAGTAATACAAGAAAGCAAACGGAAAGCTGAAGTTCTAAATTTAACCTTTAAGAAATCTTTCACGCAGGAGGACCGCACAAATATACCATCATTTGATCAACGTACTAATTCCGAAATGGGGGACATAGCAATAGGAATTTCCGGTGTAGAGAAGCAGCTGAGAGAGCTAAATACGAAAAAGTCTGCTGGTCCGGAAGGAATACCAGTTCGGTTTTACAAAGACTATTCTGCGGCGTTGGCCCCCTACTTAGCTTGCATTTATAGCGAATCTTTAATTCAGCGCAAAGTTCCTAGTGATTGGAAAAAAGCGCAGGTGATTCCGTGTATAAGAAAGGAAAGAGAACTGACCCATACAATTACAGGCCAATATCGTTGACATCAGTTTCATGTAGAATTTTGGAGCATATTCTCAGTTCGAATATAGTAAATTTCCTTGAAAAAGCTTCTTTCCATGAATCAGCACAGGTTTAGGAAACATCGTTCATGTGAAACTCAGCTTGTCCATTTCTCACATGACATCTTGCGAGCCATGGACGAAGGGCAACAGGCGGATTGTGTTTTTCTCGACTTCAAAAAGGCGTTCGACACGGTGCCACACTGCAGACTGCTAACGAAGATACGAGCTTATGGAATAGGTTCACAGATTTGTGACTGGCTGGAAGACTTCCTAAGTAATAGAATGCAGTACGTTGTTCTCGACGGCGAGTGTTCATCAGAGACGAGTGTATCGTCAGGCGTGCCCCAGGGGAGTGTGATAGGACCGCTATTATTTTCTATCTATATAAATGATCTGTTGGACAGAGTAAGTTGTAATTTGCGGCTGTTTGCTGATGATGCTGTGGTGTATGGGAGGGTGTCGTCTGTAACTGACTGTAATAGCATACAGGTTGACTTAGACAAAATTTCTAGTTGGTGCAAGGAATGGCCGCTAGCTCTCAATGTAGAAAAATGTAAGGTGATGCGCATGAGTAGAAAAAACAATCCTATAATGTTCGAATACAGCATCAGTAGTGAGCTTCTTGATGCGGTCGCGTCGTTCAAATATCTAGGCGTAACATTGCAGAGCGATATGAAATGGAACGAGCATGTAAGAACAGTTGTGAGTAAGGCAGACAGCCGACTTGGGTTTATTGGGAGAATTTTGGGAAGATGTACTTCACCTGTAAAGGAGACCGCGTATAAAACGCTTGTACGACCACGTCTTGAGTATTGCTCAACTATTTGGGACCCGCAGCAGATCGGTTTGAAGGAAGACATAGAGGCGGTTCAGAGGCGAGCAGCTAGATTTGTTACCGGTAGGTTCGACCAATGCGCGAGTGTCACGGAAATGCTCCGGCAACTCAATTGAGGATCGCTGGAAGAAAGACAACGTTCTTTTCGTGAATTTCTGTTAAGTAAATTTAGAGGGCCGGAATTTGAAGCTGAGTGTAGTACGATCTTGCTGCCGCCTACTTACATTTCGCGTAAAGATCACAAAGACAAGATAAGAGAAATTAGGGCTCGTACGGAGGCATATAGGCATTCTTTTTTTCCTCGTTCAATTTGGGAGTGGAATAGGAAAGGAAATGCCTAGTAGTTGTACAGTGTACCCTCCGCCACGCACCTTACGGTGAATTGCTGAGTACGTATGTAAATGTAGATGTACCACCTCCAAACAGGACCATGCCTAGTAAAGCACTGTGGGGTGCAAACCAATCTTCGGATTGTTGACTGCTTTACCGAGGTTTCATTATTTTAAATGAGACAGCAAACTTAATAATTGCATTCATAGTTAGAAAGCTATAATTTTCTAAAACTTGTTAAAAACAGGAATCCAGCTGCCCTGCCCCTCCCGTCCAGGGTGACTCATGCCAGTCTTGAATGTGTTAACCCTGCAGTGATTGCGTATTCTTGCACTAACAATATGTATTTAGTTTAATCTGATCAAATTTATAATTGTAAAAGCATTAATTTATTTTGAATGAAATACAGTATATAAATGTCTAATATTCTGCAAATTTATTGTGTTCACTAACCAACTTTCAGCTGTTACGACATCATCGGGTAGACACTATGGAAATATAGCAATGCAGCTGGGAGTTTACATTCAAAGATCTTAAGTTGCTGCATAGGTAATACATGTACATTAATTTTCAATGAAGACTAGTATGACAAATAAGATTGATAACATATGACAAGATTAACAGTGAAAAAATATGATAAGATATAAAGTACAACATTTATCCTAAGATATTAAATTGTATAACAACAACTGTCTGAAAAAAATTATTTTAAGTTTAACAGGTCGAACATTTGGAACATATTAATTAATTATCACGAAATAGATGTATAAACATTATAGTCAACTTTTATTATTATTATTGTTATTATTATTATTAGGTATAAATATGCCGGCCGCGGTGGCCGAGGGGACTGAGGCGCTCCAGTCACGGTCTGCACGACCACTACGGTCGGGGGTTCGAATCCCCCCTCGGGCATGGATATTTGTGCCGTCCTTAATCTTAGGTAGTTCATAAGTAGTTTGTAAGCTTAGGGACTGATGACCCCGTAGTTAAGTCCCATAAGTTCTACAAACATTTGAACATTT
The DNA here is from genome assembly GCA_026315105.1 of Locusta migratoria. NCBI lineage: Eukaryota > Metazoa > Arthropoda > Insecta > Orthoptera > Acrididae > Locusta > Locusta migratoria. Next base: position 217,990,993 of record CM048745.1, on the reverse strand, counting down.
GTATAAATATGCCTCACAAAAATGTTGATTGTCACATAATTCAATTTTTATTCTCATTCATTTATCCTTAGCAACAGTAAAGGTTGTGTAACAAGTGGTAGACTCCATCCATGTATTACCGGAAACAGGCTCATTCCTGCAACTCTGTATGATGTATAAAGTGGTATTGATGAGCTAAATAAGATTGTATTTAGTTAACTGGAATGTAGATGGTACCACAAGTCTGGCAGTATTTTTTTTTTTTTTTTTTTTTTTTTTTTTTTTTTTTTTTTTTTTTTTTGTGGTTTTAGGGCGCACAACTGCTGTGGTCATTAGCGCCCAACACTGCCCAAAGTAAAAAAGAACCGGGGTTAGAAATTAAATGGCTTTCGCCATATTTGCACGATGTATAAAAAGTAAAACTCTGTTAACCGATTGCGGGTCATCAGCTAAAATGTCAGACAATTCAAATGGGAAACACAGACCATGACGGAGACGGTTAAAAAATGGACATTGCACTAAAAGATGGTTCATAGTAAAAGGTGCATCACAGTGCTCACATAAGGGAGCAGGACCACCACGTAATAAATGCTGGTGGCTAAAACGGCAGTGGCCAATACGAAGCCGGGCTAGAACAATCTCCTCCCGGCGGGAGGGTCGAGATGACGTTGACCAGATATCAGGCACAGGTTTAATGGCTCGCAATTTGTTCCCTGACAGGGATGACCAATGTAGATACCAACGGGAGATAATACGCTGGGAGATACCAGCGCGATGGTCATCAGAGCTGGTGGAAAAGGTAGATAGCCGAGGAAGGAGAACTGCTTCCTTGGCAGCCATATCCGCAGCCTCATTCCCCAACACTCCCACATGGCCAGGGACCCACAGAAACGTCACCGTAGTTCCGCTCGTTGAAAGAGAAGTAAGGCAATTGCGGATGCTTTGTACCAGGGGATGGGCCGGATATAGGATGCGAAGGCTCAACAAAGCACTCATAGAGTCCGAGCAAATGACAGTCTTACTGAGCGAGTGGCGCCGGACGTATTGTGTGGCTTGGTATAATGCATACAGCTCAGCTGTAAAAATGGAACTCCACTCAGGAAGACTATATTTAAAAGAGACGTTGCCAAGTACAAAAGCACACCCAACACCCTGGTCTGTCTTTGAGCCATCAGTGTAAATGAACAAATTGTCATCAAATTTAAACTGGAGTGCGTGAAATTCTCTCTGGAAGACGAAACGAGGTGTGGAGTCCTTTGGAAGAGAATGAAGATCAAAGTTAACACGGACTTCGGGGCTTCGCCACGGTGGAGAGGTGCTCTCTCCAGTCGAGAAGATAGCAGGCATTGTAACGCCAAGCTGGCCGAGTAGCGAACGCAAGCGTACTCCCGGTGGTAGCAGAGCAGACGGGCGCAGAGTGAAGAGACTGTCAAGTGAGTCGTTAAAAAAAACTGCGTACGTCGGGTGTCCTCGCATGGACGACAAACGACTAGCGTAACGGCTAAGCAGGAGTTCCCGACGGTAAGAAAGGGGTAGTTCGGCGGCCTCGGCATAGAGGCTCTCAACGGGGCTAGTATAAAACGCTCCTGTCGCCAGACGGAGACCGTGGTGGTGGATCGTATTAAGGCGGCGCAGTATGGACGGTCGAGCCGAAGAATAAACGATGCTACCATAGTCCAGTTTGGACCGAACTATGGTGCGATACAGATGGAGGAGAGTAGACCTGTCAGCTCCCCACGAGGTGCCACTTAACACCCGCAGCACATTGAGAGAGCGGGTACAGCGAGCTGCCAAACGGGATATGTGGGGAGACCAACTTAACTTCCTGTCGAGAACAAGTCCCAAGAACGTCGTGGTATCCACAAATGGAAGTACTATGGGGCCCAGACGAAGGGACGGGGGAACGAACTCCTTCCGCCGCCAGAAGTTGATGCAGACTGTCTTGTCGGCTGAGAATCGTAAGCCAGTGTCCATACTCCACGCGTGGAGATTGTCTAGGCACCGCTGGAGGCGCCGCTCCAGGAGACCCGTTTGCTCAGAGCTGCTGTAGATCGCGAAGTCGTCAACAAATAGGGACGCCGACACTCCCAGTGGAAGGTGATCGGCTATAGAATTGATTGCCACTGCAAATAAAACAAGGCTCAGGACCGAGCCCTGGGGGACTCCGTTCTCCTGATTAAAAGTGCTCGATAAAACCGAACCAACACGCACTTTAAAAACACGGTCTGTTAAAAATTCGCGGATAAAAATTGGCAGGCGACCCCGAAAACCCCATGTATGCAGAGTGCGGAGGATGCCCATCCTCCAGCAGGTGTCGTATGCCTTTTCCAGATCAAAGAACACCGCTACTGTCTGGCGCTTCCGTAAAAAGTTATTCATTACTGAGGTAGATAGGGCAACAAGATGATCCACCGCAGAACGGTGCTTGCGAAACCCACATTGGACATTAGACAGGAGATGTCGCGTTTCAAGCCACCATACCAGGCGCCCGTGAATCATGCGTTCCATCACCTTGCATATGCTACTGGTGAGGGAAATGGGGCGGTAGCTGGAAGGGAGACATTTGTCCTTCCCAGGCTTTGGTATGGGAATGACTATGGCTTCACGCCAGCGTCGCGGAAAGGTGCCTTCTATCCATATGCGGTTGTAGGTGGCCAGTAGGAAGTGCAAGCTCGTTGGTGAAAGGTGTTGCAGTATCGCCACGTGAATGCCATCTGGTCCTGGAGCGGAGGACCGCGAAGACGAGAGTGCGTGGTGAAGCTCTCGTACAGTAAACTCGGTATTGTAGCATTCACGGTTCTGAGAGGTAAAGGGCAATGGAGTCGCCTCCACCGTCCGTTTCCTAGCTAGGAAAGCGTCAGTGTAATGTGAAGAGCTAGAGACCTCTGCAAAATGTCGACCCAGTGCGTTGGCTATTTGTGGAGGATCGACGACGGTGTCAGTTGCGACACACAGACCGGGAATTGGGGAATGAGCCATAGTGCCCGAAATTTTTCGAAGGTTACCCCAAATGATGGAGGAAGGGGTAGACCTATTAAAAGAGCTCGTGAATGAGCGCCAACTAGCGCGTTTACAGTCGCGAAAGAGGCGACGACAATAGGCCCGCAGCCGTTTGTATCGGATGCAGTTGTCGAGCGTGGGCCGTTGTTTGAAGATTCTAAGGGCACGTCGCCGTGCTCGCAGAGCGTCACGGCATTCCGCGGTCCACCACGGGACAAGGGGACGACGTGCGTGGGAAGTCTTGCAGAGGATGGAACATTCTGCGGCTGTCAGAATAACTGTGGTAATGTGTTCCACTTGGTCGTCTATACTAGGATAATGGTAAGTACCAAAATCCGCCAGTGACGTGTAGAGCTCCCAGTCCGCTTTCGTTAACTGCCAGCGGTGTGGATGCTCAAGGGTGTCAGGCATCATTAGGTGAATTACACACGGAAAATGATCGCTCGAATGTGTGTCTGAGAGAGCAGACCATTCAAGACGCCGTGCCAGCTGAGCAGTGCAGATAGCTAGATCTATATGGCTGAAAGTATTTGTGGTGTCTGAAAGATAAGTTGGTTCACCAGTGTTAAGGCAGATGAGCTGAAGGTGGTTCAGTATATCTGCCAGGAGGGAGCCCCGTGGACATGGTCGTGGGGAGCCCCAAAGGGGGTGGTGGGCATTGAAATCTCCCACCAACAAAAACGGACGCAGAAGCTGGTCAATAAGATCTAGGAGATCTGATCTAGTGACGGGAAAAGAGGAAGGAGCGTAAATATTGCACAGTGTGAAGACAAATCCAGGAAGGTATATCCGGACAGCAACAGCTTGTATTGGAGTACACAAAGGGACCGGTGTACTGTGTACGTCATCCCGAATAAGCAACATTACGCCCCCGTGGGCTGGAATTCCTGCCACTGGAGGAAGGTCAAAGCGAACGATAGTGTAGCGTGGGAAAGTAATTCGAGTACCAGGGAGCAATTTTATCTCCTGTAGAGAGAAGATGATTGGATGATATGTTCGCGTTAAAAGCTGCAGTTCTGTCCAATTCGACCGGATACCACGAATGTTCCATTGAAGAATATCCATAATGGGATAAAATGAGATGAAGGTGGACATCAGCCCGACGAAGGCGGCGGGCCACAGTGCGAATGTTCGCAACTGGTGGTGTCTGAGACAGGAGGGTCTTGCTCCATATTCTCAGAGGTTACCACAGCAGCTCCGTGAGTGTGGTCGGCAGCCCCATCTTTGGCTGATGCACCTGGAGAGACTATAGGCTTCCAGGGGATGCCATCGTCACATTGTGAGGTAGGAGGGGGGAGAGTTTTCCCCCTATTTGATTTCTTGGAGCCCTGGTGAAGCTCTTTGGTTGGCTCAGATGTTTTGGTAGGGGTGCGGAGGAAATCCTCGCGCGAATGCTCTTTCTTAGACTTTCGCGTCTCTATCTGTGGTTTCACAGCTGAAGATGAAGACTTGGAAGAGGTACTCACACTTTTCGTTGAACGTGACGCCGTTGTCGATGTAGACTGTTTGACAACTACTGTCGTAAACTGTAGGTCACAAGTCTGTGTGGCCATATCCCGTGTTGTTGGAGGCGTTGCAACTACAGTACTGTAGTTACCATGCGGCGGGGTCTTGGGCTTACGACTGGCGTACATCTTACGTGCAACTGGTATGGGAACCTTTTCCTTTACACGGATTTCCTGGATGGCTCGTTCATCGGCAAACACGGGACATTCCCGGGAGGAAGCAGCATGATTCCCGTTACAATTGATGCAATGAGGGGACGGTGGTGGACAAATCCCCTCATGGGCCTCTTTACCACAGGTGACACATATGACTGGGTTCTTGCAAGACTGGCTTGTGTGGTTAAATCGATGGCACTGATAACACCGAGTAGGGTTAGGGATATAAGGTCGTACTGTGATGACCTCATACCCTGCCTTGATCTTCGGCGGCAGAGCCACTCGGTCGAAGGTCAGAAACACTGTGCGAGTGGGCACTACAACATTGTTCTCTTTTTTTGTCACCCTGTGTACTGCGACGACGCCTTGAGCTGCCAGATATTCTTTCAGTTCATCCTCAGTCAGACCGTCCAAACTGGCCGAGAAGACTACCCCTCGGGAATAATTGAGGGTCGGATGGAGCTCAACACGAACCGGGTAGCTGTGGAGCAGAGTAGCCTTAAGCAGCCGCTGTGCCTGGGAGCCACTTTCTGTTTCTAACAGTAGTGTTCCATTACGTAGGCGGTTGCAGGTCTTAACTGGGCCGGCAATGGCATCAACCCCTTTTTGAATAATAAATGGGTTCACCGACGAAAAGGATTGTCCTTCCTCAGTACGGGTCACCACAAGGAACTTTGATGTCTGTTAATTTTTCTGTTCAGACACACTATTGTCTAGTACATCAATTTCTAAAGACTCTTTACATTTTCTTTTTTTTAGAACCATCGCGGTTTTATTCCCCACGATTGCCAGTGTCTCCGATGGCACGCTCCTTCCTGCTGGGGGCCCCCAATGGAAGCACACCCGCCTTGGGTGATTGTTCACACCCCAGGTCACACCTCCCGATCTACAGACGGAGGGACCAATCGGCGAATCGGGAAGGTATCAGCGCAGGCAATCGCCCCTCCCCTGGCCTGGCCTTAACCAGGGGGTACGCACGCACCCTACATGCCAGCCCGGGGCTGGGACTTACGCATTACCCAGTCACCCATATGGGTGGCCTTCAAGTGCGTACAGGGAGGAGGAAGAGAGAAATAGTAGGAGGAGAAGCCTCAAACGCAGACGCAGAGGCAAAGAAAGAGGTGAAAGAAGACTGTAAAGCCAAAAGGGTCAGAACTTCGGTTCCCCGAAGGATGCACAGACTCGGTCCCCAAGAGAGGGGAAAAGGACAGTAGAAGAAGCGTCATGTAGCACGGAAAGGAAAGAGTGCTACAAAGGCTGGGGCCCCGTGCTCGCCACGCACGTACTCACCACAGAGCGGTGAGTCCCCTGAGGGGGGCAGTATATCTGTTGGGTAACAGTGAGTATATGAATAACACATGATGTCAATCAGATGCTGTGCAACCACTCCAGGGTTAAAATACAATTGAACTGGTTATTTCAGAAATCACAAATATGACGTTTTAGGTGGTGGGTGCAGATTCGTAGAGAGCACATCAAGAGTCATTGATTAGCACAGAAATCATTTATGTGTATCACATCTAACCCATTATGGAAGAGCTAAGAAATTTGTGTAATGCAGAAATAACATATGTGAGACACTTGTGTCAGTGTTCAAGGAAGATTCATCATTCAGGAGATAATCACTGGTGATATTCTTTTATTTAGAGATTGGTGGCAACTGTTCTACAAGAAGACAACACCCTCTGATGAATGTTCTAGTCGAGGAATCCCTAAGAAACACAGCGAAGCTTTCAAGATAACCACATACAAGGAGTTTCATTGCAAAAGTAAGATGAAGGGGCGAATAGTTAACAGCTCATTCAGTTTTGCAAAAATGTTCAAAGCCCATTCTCTTCCTAATAAGAAAGGTTACCCAGAAGGAAGAATCCCCGTCAACAAGAAGAAGGTAGATGACTTAAAAACTATAAGTGTACACTCAAGGCTATCAGTCCTCCTACAAGTAACTTATCTTTTTAATTGGCCAACTGGCAACCAGCAAAGAAATGACTGATATTTTTACTACAGACAACAAAGATGAGGAATAGATTAGTTAATGGAACATTGTGATATTATGAAATGATTGGTGGGTGCATAACAATTTATAATAGGCCTACATAAGATTTTGACAATGGAAAATCCAACAGGGATGTCAATAATGGAGGATAGATAATAACTCACTGGTGATTTGCTGACAGACATGAAAATAGATAATCACATTCACACAACTTAAATTTTTAATCATTGCCTTCACCAGAAACAGAAACACATACATTACCGCAATCACTCAGACAACTATAATTTGAATTGTGGCAATGAATACAGTAAAGGGAAGGGGTGGGAAAGGATAAAAGGGAGGTGTAGAGGAACTTTAAATGATAAGAATAATAAGGAAAAATAAAAATATAAGGAAACAAAGTGAGGAAAAAAAAGAAACAAAGAGAGGGGAAAAAAAGTTAGGAAATAGGAAAAAATAAGTAAAAATAAAAATTAATTAAGGGGATATTGTAAGTGGCGACACACAGTTGCAAGGAAGACATGAGGCACAGGATAATCAGTGGGAAAGGAAGAGGGGCAGAAAAGATGTTAGGCATTGGGTGGATGGATGGCAAGTTATCTAAGGCTGAGGCCAGGATGGTTGCGGGACTGTAGAATATGTTGAAGGGACAATTCCATCTGTGCAGTTCAGAAGAGCTGGTGGTGGAGTGGAGAATCCAGATGGCTCGGGTAGTGAAGCAGTCACTGAAATCCAGAGTGCTGTGCTCAGCTGCATGCTGTGTCACATGTTTTTTGTCAGAGTCTGGCATTGGCCATTCATTCTGACAGACAGCTGGTTCGTCTTCATACCGATATAAAATGCTGTGCAGTGGTTGCAGCAGAGTTGGTATATCACATGGCTGATTTCACAGGTGGCCCAACATTTGATGGGGTAGGATAAGCCTGTGGTGGGACTGGAATAGGAAGTGCTGGGTGGGTGGACAGAGCATGTTTTTCATCGGGTTCTTCCACAGGAATATGATCCCTGTGGTAAGTGGTTGGGAGTGGCATTAGGATGGACTAGAATGTTTTAGAGGATGGGTGGGTGGTAATGGAACACCACTTTAGGAGGGGTCAGATGGATGTTGGGTAGGTTGTCTCTCATTTCAGGGCATGATGACAGATAATCAAAGCCCATGACAATGGATGTGATTAAGTTGTTCCAGTCCTGGGTGGTACTGGGTGACAAGGAGAACACACTGTTGTCACTGGTTACTGGCAATGGAGTGAGGATGGGTGGTGTGTGGGGATATGGCATGGGAAATCTGTTTGCAGACTACGTCAGGAGAGTAATGTCTGTCTGTGAAGGCCTTTGTGAGGCCTTTGGCAGAATGGGTAAGGGGCTTTTCATCACTGCAAATTCGCTGCCTACAGATGGCCAGGCTGTATGGGGGAGGGGAGGGGGCTTTTTTGATGTGGAATGGATGACAGCTATCAAAACAAAGCTGCTCGTCAGGCTTTAAAAAACAGCTGCAACTCTTCAAGGAACAGATTCCTAAATTTTCTTTTTAGTGTCCTACAGAATTCTTATACCGAAATATTTATCAATTACTTCAACGATGTGAGAGCTGTAAATTTGGTCCTCACACTCTCCTCTAAAGCCCATAATGCTTAAATTATGTTGAGACATGAGGTTTTTGCTGTCCAGGGCATATGTCTTATTATTTTCTGATGGTGTACAAAGCATGCCTTATGCTGTATGGATGCATCATCATTTTGAAATATGGCAGTGTTCGTTAGTAATTAGTATCACTTTCATTTTGTTATAAAAGTCATTACTTTTTACAGTACAAACTGATCAATTTACATTCACCCGCCCATCTACCTGAGCCCCATATTTTAATTATAAATACTAATCACTTGAAACATTGGTCATTCATAACTGCAACTGCTTTGCAACGGAAAGTTTCTTTGTGTGGGATGGGAAGTTTTATTTTATGAGTATTGTCCTGTAGGGTAGAATGTTGTTTTCCACCTTTTTTACGTTTATTATGTCCCCATCAATAAGGTCATAGGTCGAAGCAGACAGGTGTTATCGGGGCATTCACTATTGCCACGAACAAGATTACCACATATATTCACTCTTGTGTTCTAGTCAAATGGCCCCTTGAACTGATACATAGTGATGTGCTTGGTCCTATAACGTCTATTTCTTTTATGGAAGAATATATGTAGTAGTGTTCATTGGCAATTATACTAAACTTTATAGCAGCTTATACTCTTCAATCATAGTCTGAAGTGTTTCTTTATTTTAAGGCAAACTACAGAAAGGCAAATGCTCATTTTAACATAAAAATTAGTAAATTTAGACATGACAATGGCTAGAAAAACATTTCTGTAGAATTTACCATGACGGACACATTGACAAAAGAGAGTGCAGAACAGCTAAATCGTACTACCATTGATAAGACTTGTTGCATGATTCTTGGATGCAAACAGTTTTTCTCAGAAGCGGTGTTAGCAGCTGTTTATACCATTAATCAATGTCCTACTTCAGATTTAGATGGTCAAATTCCAACAATGCTGTGGTATAGAAGAAAGTCAAATTTGAAGAAATTGTATATGTTTTGGTGTGCTGTACATTGCAAAGGAACTTGTGAAAAGATAGACACCAGGTCATTAAAATGTTTCATTACTAGATATTGTCCCAATGGTTGTTCAAATATTTAAATGTTTGTTAAGCTTATGGGACTTAGCTACGGGGTCATCAGTCCCTAAACTTAGAAACTGCTTATGAACTACTTACGAACTAGGACGGCACAAATATCCATGCCCGAGGGGGGATTCGAACCCCCGACCGTAGCAATGGTTGTAGATTAGGGTCATTTATAGGATTCGATTCCACCCATTGGCTTTGACCCGTGGCATCGGCGTGTTGTGTAGTAGGCAAAGTACTTTTGACAAGCTAGACGACTAAACTGCCAAGTCTGTTGCCCTCGCTCTGCAAATGTTGGCAACACCACAGCAGTCAACCATAGAGCAGATGTGTGTTTTATTTATTTTGTGATCTGTACAAAACAGTGATCATTTTTAAGTGAAAGTTAGATTAGGTATAGGTTAAACAAGAAGTTTCTTTTTAGTACGTGAGGGCGCATAGCGCCCGAATCTCCGGTCCAGAAACGATCTGTTTACAGTTGCCAACATACACGCCATGCTAAAAACAAGGGCAACAGACTCTGCAGTTTTACCAGCTAGACTATAGATGTCAATTCTGATTGACATATGTACTTTAATATGTCTATGGATATGTCATAATTTTAAAGGATGTCATTAGGGTGAAATCTAAGAAAGCAGCTTAACACATTGACAGCCATAATGACGTCAGAGGCATGCCAGAGCCGCCTGCTGTGGCTGCCACCAGCCACACGGCAGCCAACATGTTAAATTGCTGTAAGTGAACAAGTAATGACGGCACCGCGAAGCTCCCTTGTTCAAATGTACCACAGTAGTTCGCAACTGTGATTCGAATGCATTGCATTGGAGAGTAAAAGGCACAGAATATTTGGGACAACCAGACCCGAAGAAATTGTGTCTAATAAAGAACTGGTAAAGGAACTTCTTGCACTGTTCAAAGGCATTGGTTGGCTTTACTAGATATACAGGGAGCAATACCGCACAATAAACTTAGTTTTGGTGCGGGCAGTGGCGGGTTGGACCAAGACTTGTATTCGCTTTCCTGGAGAAATCAAATCAAATCAATCACAACTGTGATATGCAACACTTCTTCCATATTACCAGAAAAATTTTAATGAGCCCCATGATTTACTTAAAAACACTAACCAATTAAAACATTAATTATTTGTAGTTGGCTGCAACTGAAATATGGGTTTCTGATATATTGCTGACATTATGGGTCAAAACAGTTGGGTGGAACTGTGTCGTAAAATTATGCCAATAAAAGTGGTGTTGACAGTACCAGTCAAAGTAAAAAGAGATGATCAGGAAATATTTTTACTTATTTTACTTATAAAAAGTTGTGGTTCAGGTAAAAGGGTATGACTTTGAGGATATATATTCCCCAGTTCCTTGACTCACAACATTGATAACTTAATCAACAAGATTTGTTTAAGGAAAAAATGGATGAATAAAATGCACTTCTACAGGGAGAAATTTATATGTCAGCTTCTCAAAGAAAATTTCACAATATATGGACTTAAATAAGCACCAGCAACTTTGAATTATACATTTGACAATTTACGAACAAAATTGAGTTTTGACGATATGAAGTTCTTAGATGACCGTTGATTGAAATCAACAATAATTACCATAATACTTATTTACTACTGTGTATAGATGATATAGTAACGGCAGTGAATAGTAAAAACAAAATCACCACTATTGAGAAATTGGAAGTAAAAAAGTGCATGTGGAAACTTGGGGAGCCAAAACCGTTCCTTTGAATAAGTACACTGAGAGGCAATGGCAAAATGTTTCTTCATCAATGCTTTTATTTTCGAAAGTTATTGAAAAAGTTCAATGTGAAAGATTGTAAACCCTGCAAAACACACATGGAAGTCAAAGCCATTAAGATGACTGAGGAGACATGGCTGAAAATAAACCTTATAGAGAATTAATATGTTGGTTGATGTATGTAATGATAGCTACAAGACGAGGTATAAGTGCATTAGTTAAAAATTTCAGTAGCCAAATAGCCAACAGAATGCTACTGGAAAAGTCTGAAACGAATTCTTCGGTATATTTAGAGTAAATGGGTTGTTGGTCTGTTATGCAAAGAGAAATTCAAATGCTCTTCTTTGTTAATTCTGATTGGGAAAGTGAAATACGCAGATACTTTATAAAATTATTAAATTGGGGTGTTGAAACTGTGACAAATTGATAATACTCTCAGACATATTTTGTCCCCGGATTTTTGGATAAGGACGTGAAAGGAAATCGCCCATGTCCTTTCAAAGAAACCATCACGGTATTTGCCTCGAGTGATTAAGTCATGGATTTCAAAAGGTTTTGCATTGTGAATACCAATAACTAAAACGTTTTGACTCAAATATAAATGAACAGTGTCAATGGCATACAATATCTAGGATTTAAGGTTAAGCAGTCAACAATCCGAAGATTGGTTTGAACACCACAGTGCTTTGCTAGGCATGGTCCTGTTTGGAGGTGGTATGCCGTTGCCTTCCTCCGACCTTCAAACTTATTTACAGCACATAATACTCTTGATGTACCAAGGCAATGGGTCGCTGATACCGCCCCTTCTAGGCTCTGTTTAGGAAATCTTTCCCGCTCTTACCACGCTGACAATATTGAACTTTCACAGCAGTGTGAGGTGCTGGGTGTTTTACTATTGCATATATTCAGTAGCAGGTGACTCAATTACAATCAATAAACGCTCTATGCATGGCAAGTATTTCATAAAAACTTCAAATGAGAATCTCAAACACTTTGAACAGTTTTCTTTCACACAGTGTTAGGAATGTTTTATAGTTAAAGGACAAAAATATGTATATATATATACACAATGTAGTCAATGCACAATTTTATAACAAATATATATTTTACCGTGGCAAAAGAACATTCCGAAAATGCCTAAAAGCAACATTCCCTATCCTCATCATATCTGGGCCGAGCCTCATCACAGTTCAGTTTACACTTTATTTATTGTTTACATTACCCCTTGTGGTCACAGGTTCGCCAACATTGTCACCTTGAAATGCTAGTATCGAAAACTTCCTTTGCGATTCTATGAACACAGCTTTTGTGATTTTCTTCAATGGAGAAAATGTGAACATTTTATATTTTTCAGTCCGAGGAAAGATTTTCTCAGATTGAAAGTTCTGATGTATCAAAAGGTGAACGCTACTGTTGGCCGTTTACAGGGACTGTAAATATGTGGATGCAATCATTTAGTCAGTTTAGTGTGCACATGTAGGGGCTTGGGCCCCTACCACGCCGTAGCGGAGAAGCGAGACAACTATCCCCAACTTGAAGTGGCTGATCGCCGCCATTTGCAGGGAAGAATCCCAGTACTGGGGTTGTGATTTTGAAGTGCATGAGACGCAACAAGAGCAAAATGAAGCACGAAATAATCGCATGTTTGTTTAAAAAATTACTAATTATTGCAGTCTGTTTAAAAACTATTCTTAAATGAATGAAGTTTCCCAAATTTCGGAATAATGTCTGCATATAGACACGACATTTAAGAACGTAAGGCTCTTTTCTGATACGGTGAAGCGACTTTACATCGAGATATTTGCATAAGATGAAACTTGTAAAGTAGCAGAGAATGCGATTATTTTTTATTTCACGTAATTTTCTGTCAGATCCTGTTTACTTTTCGCTGACTATTCTGTACGTTTTACACGCTTATTTTTGTGCATTACATTTTTGTCTACATTCCTTTCCATATTATATAGAATTTTTGTTTCAACTTCTTCGAATTTGGGTATGAATAATTTTAATAACTCATAACATGTTAAATGCGCATTTCATTCTCACATTACTTTTTAACAGAGATAGTACTTCTCAAAGTGTTTGAGTACGCAACATTCGATGAAGTAATGACCATTTACGAAGTACAATTACCACCTGTTAAGTGTCTAAAAACAATTATTTGACCTATTTATGCATCATACTTACATGTCATAAATACCTCGCATATGCCTAGTTATTCATTCAGCTCAAATTAGTATTTTTAGTAATTTTATACAAATAAAATATAAGTACTTGGCATGCACCAAAGTACGTTTCTCATTTTTAGAGAATCATTCGTAAGAGGAAACCTAAACAAAAACAAACGCTCATGGTTTCTTATTTCTCCATGAAAATACTATACGGTATACAAGTAATGACTGATCTGCGAAATGTAACATTGTTTCCGTATTCGTCGTTGCTTCCGTTCTCACTGTTACAATTAAAAGCAGCACACAAAAGAACCTTGTTTATGCACGATTGCCCTGCAAATGGCGGATTCTGTCACATTCAATGTGGGGATGTGACACTAGCGCCAATAAGCGGTCTGGTTTTTATTTAGTAAGTCTATGCATGTATCATGGACATATGTGAAAGAATAACATTTTGTTGGATAATAATATTTAAAAAGCTGACGAAAATTGTTTAGATAAATTTTCAAATAAAATAAAAAAAGTCATAGCCAAATGTCACGGGAAATTTGAAAATTTCCAGAACAAATAGAAGAAGTACAGTGAGTCATGCAGTAGTGAGGAACAGTTTAGTAAATTAACTACAATTGCAAGCCCATAAAGCTTGTATTCAGAGGTTGTTGTCCGTAATCCTCGAATGGTCACATCGATTTTTGTAACAGCAATGGTTGCTTTTCACATATACCACGGCCTCCTCAATAATAAGGCCAATTCACACTGTCCATCACGTCACGTCACCATCCGTCAGAACATTCCGCAATGTATTTCTAATGGCGGCGTTCACACTATCCGTCACCGGACCGCCACGTCACGTCACATCAAGCTTTCTTGCGAAGAATGTTTTGATGGAACAGCCGTCTGCCAACATCGGAAGTTAACCTACTTTCGTCACGCGAAATACATATTGCAGTCGACGATTGCACTGTTTATATGCAAATGTGACTTATCCATCTTTATTTTGTTGTTATACTTCCTTTTAGGGGTAAATCTTAAATGTTTCATGACGACTTAAATATTTTTGTCAATTGAGTCTCCCCCTAAAATCGAAATCGGAGATCTGAAACCAAAAAATGGTTACTGTTACTTAACATTGTAACAGAAAAGACTGAAGCAAACTGTTTAGTTGAATAAGATTGTAATTTGATTACGCATTTCTCATTAAATAACTTTTTTAAATAAAAAAAATCAGTTCTAACAAAAGACAAAAATTCAGTTGTTTACGTCGGTATTAACAATGTCAGCAGGCAAATCGTAATGCATAAAGTAAATAGGCGCTGGTTAAAGTGCAGTTTATGCGGCAGTGGCTAGCTGTCGCGCTCGCTAGGTTGGGAACGGCAAAGCAGCCAATCAGGAGTTGCGATGCCGCGACCAATGAGATTGCGTGTTTCATGATGAGTAAATTTGGCGTCAATTTCGAAGTTTATTCGAGGATATCGGTGCGGCGTTTGTGTGATTTTAATTGATTTTCCATGTATAAGAGATTTTTAAATTGCTGTATTACGGACGTAAGTGACCTATTATTAATACATCACAGCAGTCAAACATGTTTTATGACCAGTACGAAACAGTGATCATTTTAAGTGAAAGTTAAGTTAGGTATATGTTAAACGAGAAGGTGTTTTTTTTTCTTTTTTTTTTTTTTTTTTTTTTTTTTTCTTTTTGGTATGTGAGGGCGCGTTTTGCCCAAATCTCCAGTTCAGAAACACTCAGTTGATTTACAGTTGTAAGCTCGATATATATATATAATTTCAGTCTGAGCTACCTCGATTGCAAGCATTCTTGGAAATTATCACAATTAGGCCTACTTTTACTGACTGGACAAGGGTACATACAAGAACCTGTCAACCATAGAGCAGGTATAGCATGTTTTATTTATTTTATGATATATTCGAAACAGTGATAAGTGACATCCATACTGATAGCAACTGTAATTTGTAGATTGTCAAAAACTTTCACATACACCGCTTCGATTTGTTTAAATAGTACAATTGTGACGCTCTTTCTTATTGGCCGCAGTATCGCTACTCCGGACTGGCTGCTCTGCTGTTCCCAACCTACCGAGCGCGACGGCCAGCTGCTGCCGCATAAACTGCAATTTTACCACAGGCGCCAGTTATGCTCTTATAAGTATTGTTTGATGTTTTGATATGTTTATTTTTTCGCTTGAAAATAGATGTCGATGTTTTGAAATGTTGTTTCAGTTCCCAGTAAGTTGGCCAAAAAATACACTTTAAAGTTTTATTTGGCTGTCAATAACATTTAGCGTTGTTGTTCCCCCAAATCTAGTATTAAACTATGACTTTCTGCATACAGATCTCCACTCATAACGTCACTTTCAACATCGGTATCAAAGAGCTAGAATAGCTCGTTGTCGCGTATTGACATGGACAAATTGACATTATGGACACGGACAGACAATGTGAATACAACTTGACGTGACGGTTCCGTGACGTGACGGACAGTGTGAATTGGCCTTTAAGGAGGCCGTGGTATATACTGAACAAATGAACATCTCCATTTAAAAGGTGTCAGCTTCTCATCTGTGGTTACAAACCATTGATTTCTGTTACAAACCCTCACAAACTATAGCTTTCCTTACATTCTGGCACATGACCTGATTGCTAATAATTTGTCTCTCTTGCGTCTTTGTGTTCTTGTCAATTAGTCATCAAACCTCACGCTTCTGAGAACAAATAAGAACCGTCTGTAGACATACACCTGTAGAGGGACAGCAGTGCATCGGACCCCAGTTACCTGTACGAACCGATAGATGTCTCTACTGTCATACTACCGTGATGCTATGAGAGTCCAGGGTTTCTATTTATCATTCCAGCTGTTTAATTCACACTGTCCATCAGTATCCGTCACATCAATTCGCCCACCTCAGTACGCGATGTTGAAAGTGAGGTTATGAGTGGCGATCTGTTATGTAGGAAGTCATAGTTTATACTAGAATTGAGAGAACAACAACACTAAATGTTACTGATGGCCAAAGAAAACTTTAGGCCTACAGTGTATGTTTTTGACCAACTTACTGGGAACTGAAACAACATTTAGAAACATCAACATCTATTTTCAAGCGATAAAGTAAACATATGAAAACATCAAACAATACTTATAAGAGCATAAATAGCGCCTGTTTACTTTGTTCATTACAATTTACCTGCTGACGTTGTTAATACCGTCGTAAACAACTGAATTTTTTACTTTCATTAGAACTGACTTTTTCATTGAAAATGTTATTTAATGAAAAATGCGTAATCAAATTACAATCTTATTCAAATAAACAGTTTGCTTCAGTCTTTTCTGTTACAATGTTATGTAAAATAAACCAGTTTTTGATTTCTGATATCTGACCTCGATTTTAGGGGGACACTCAATTGATAAAAATATTTAAGTCGTCATGAAACATTTGAGATTTACCCTAAAATGAAGTATAACAACAAAATAAAGATGAATAAGACACATTTGCATATATATACTGTGCAATCGTCGACTGCAACATCTAATTCGTGTTACGAAAATAAGTTAACTTCGGATGTCAGCAGACGGCCGTTGCGTCAAAACATTCTTCTTTAGAAAGCTTGACGTGACGTGATGTTCTAGTGACGAACAGTGGGAATGCCGCTATTAAGCCATTTTTAAACGATGAACGAAAGTAAACAAGATCGATAATAGTCTACTGAAGCGCTCCTAGCATACTAGTCCTGAACTACAAACTCATGCAAGGTCTTGTGGTAGCGTGTTTAGACGATAAATGTAAACGAACAGTAATACCCGATTTTGAAAGTGAGGTTATGATTGACAATTTGTTATGTAGTAAGTCATAGTTTAATATTGGAATTGAGGAAACAACGCTAAATTTTATTGACCTTGCAATGTTTGTTTTTGGTCAACTTAGTGTGGTAAAGTTCTGGGAAGTGAAACAACATTTCAAATATCGACATATTTTTTCAAGCGAAAAAAATAAACTTCTAAACACATCAAACAATATTTGTAAGAGCATAAAAAGACCTTCTTTACTTTATCTACTGCGACTTGTCCACTGACATTGTTAATAACATCATGCACAACTGAATTTTTGTCCTTAATTTGGACTGACTTTTTGATTTAAAATGCTATTCAATGAAAATTGCACCATCAAATTACACTCTTATTCAAATAAACAATTGGCTTCAGTGTTTTCTGTTACAATATTGCAATACATAAACCATTGTTCTGTTTCAGATGTACTACCTCGCTTTTCAGTGGACAATAATTGAGATAAATATTGAAGTCGACATGAAACATTTGCAATTTACCGTAAACCAAAGTATAATAATAAAATAAAGATTAATAACACAAATTTGCGTGCAAACCATGTAATTGTCGAGTACAATATGAAAATCGCGTGTCGAAAATAGGTTAACTTCCGATGTCAGCAGACGACCGTTCAATCAAAATAATCTCCTTGAGAAATCTTAACGTGACATTGACGTTAGGTGACGGCCTGGTGACGGACAGTGTGAATGCCGTCATTAGAAATACATTTTCCAGCAGTCTAAAACTTGAAGTTCGAAACTTAAACTGTAAAAAGAGGTAACATAAAGCCATAGAGTAGATATCTACTCTATGCATAAAGCAGATGATACTTTCCTACTAAATAAAGCGGAAAGTAGAGCTGAGGTTCTATGTGAATTTCTGTTTTGTTATTGAGAATATTCACGTGTTAGTTTTTGAGTGTCATTTGCATGAGAATGAATGACACCGGTGTATTAAATATTGTTATTATATCACAAATGGTGACAGAGAAGATTGGCTTTCAGAGAAAACTGAATGTATTCTTTATTCGTTGATGGAAGTGCCTGAAGAATTGGCGATATTATGTCAATTTAGCTTATTGTGAAAGGGGCAGTGGCACCAGGTATTTTGTTTTGTAGGTTTATTTAGTAAATTTTTGGTGGTAATACAGGTGATAGGAGCCAACATCTGAAGTGGCAGAGCTTCCCAAACCTTCCGAGCGTAGGCTCTGTCTCTAATGACCACGCTGTCGATGGGACGTTAAACTCCAAGCTTCCTTCCTTCCTTGAAATAGCAGCACGTAAAAGGGAGAAAAGCATGAAAATACGAAAGGGAAGATGGCGCCTCCGCAGGACATAGCTTGTAACCATAGAGATATCTATTTGTTGGTACAGGTAACTGGGGTCGACGCACTACTGTCCCTAGATGCCAGTGTAGACATTTATAAGGATCATCATACAAGTGCCATCTTTACTCCAAAGTTTTTAAAAGATCACTGTTTTATTTCCACCACACCAACGAGCTTAAATGTCATACACATGAGATACACCTTCATTGCAGCAACCTGTGTAATCTCGGCCGCACTGTTTTTTAGTAGTCAGTTCACTTGAGAGTAGTCTCTCTATCGTATGTTGTTGATGAGCTTGAAGTGTTGAATTGAATATATGTTGTATTTAGTGTGCATTGCCTGTACCATTTTTGCTGCTGAAATATGCATGTAGTGTGTTCAGCATTTAAATAGACAAATCGAAGTAATAAAACACGAAAAGTTTTGGCTTGTTTGGTCTCTGTCTATACTCAAACAAAATTCCTGATTAATGGTACTTAGCTGCCCCAAAAGTGAAGTTTCAGATGACGTAACCTGCAATTCCCTTGAAGTACACACTATAAAAAATGTTCTGTTTTCTACCTAGTGTTGGTGTGTTTTTGAGATACTATGTCTTCTTCTTTCGCTCCTCTGATTGATGAAACCACACATTTGAGTGTCTGCATTTTCTTTAAAAATATTTTCATTTGTTGTTGACTTTATTGAGCATGGTTGACATGCAACCAGTGCAATGTGTGGAAGCAGTACTGACAGCCATCATTTTTTCACTTGTAGAAGTCTGTGTTCTTTGTAACAAATATGTACTTCTTTCAGTGTGGCAACAACGAAAGTTATTAATGATATGTTATTTCGGTTGGAATGGTTTTTTGGCAGCTGACTCAGGCACATTTTTATTGCAGTATTCTGTTGTCACTTTCGTCTTTTTACTCAAATTTCACGGACCAAACGTTACTTGTTTCAGCATGGCAACAAGGAAAGTTATTAACACCTTATTTCGATGTGGAATTACGTTGCGGCAGATCATCTGCGTGCATTCTTAACTGCAGTATTTAGTTGTCACTTTCGTCTTTGTACTCAAATTTCGTCCTCCAAAATTTGCAACCACATCATTCAACAGCAATTTTACAAATTGCAGACACAGTACTTTAGCAAATACCAGATGAATGTATACTAGACTTTATCATCATCTGCTCCTTAACGCTCACTGGAAGACATAACAAGGCAAACCTAAATTCTAGTAAGTAAATTATTATGCATCACCCAGCGGATAATATTTAATCGAAATCTCTAACATAATTATAACTGTCAAAGTTTATTTGTTATGCTTTCACGTAAAAATTACTGGGTGGATTTGGATGAACTTTTGCAGAGGGATAGAGTTGGAGCTGAGTAGGATATATGATAAAACAACCCCATGGGATAGTTTTTAAAGTTGCTCCATACTAAATGAGTAAAGGTGCATGCAGAAGCTTCTCTTACGACGCGCCAATCAGTAATACAATCCACAAAACCATCCACTATCCATAGTTTGTCTTCTTCTTGCACGAATTTCAGAGAGCAATTCGTTACAGCACTCCACTGGGATTTATGATTAAGGAGAACTCCCTTGGGAGAATTCACTACTATTGCTATAACAATACCGTTCTGTAATAATAAATTGTAGAGTCTACATATTCAATGTGGTCACACCATGTATTGTCAAACACACTGCTAGAAATTCAGCGCCATAGACTGTTATTTCACAAAGATTGGCAGCCACAGCAATTCTGACTTCAATTAACAACACGCTAATAGTGGCAGGGCCCATGCCTTAGTGGGCAAGCAATAGACAAGCAATGTATCTTTTAATGTTTATATTCTGAGGTCGGAATAATTTTTGGATTTCACTTTGTGCGTTTGAGGTTTGTTGGTCATGGTTCAAAAACTTAAAAAGTCGAAAATCCTGCATTCAACAAAAATATTATATACAGTAGAATGTTGATTATTCAAAGTAAATGAGAGACATGGATGTTCGGAAAACCGGTTTATTCTGATAATTGTACTGTACACTTCTATTTGCCAGTAAGTTTACACAGTATTTGGAGGCGTACGATCCTTCACACTGCACCGAGCGGCATGCCGCAGCACTTGTATAAGGTGCAGCTGTTGGGTGTGAGCAGCTTTGATGCTGCCGCTACTTCTGCTGCTACGCCAACTGAATTGTTGTTCACAGCAACTGACGGCTTTGCTAAAGCCCTGTATAGCGCCAATTCAGTGGCGGCCGCCATTGTTGGACCATGCGACTGACATACTGCCATAGCCTAACACAGGGCCACTACATTAAAACGAGTTTATAATCACTTTACGACGGGAGTGAAAGTACAAACGATATCATAATGATAAAAATATATACAGAAGCACAATATTGCATCCATGAATGCTAGAGATACAGATACAAGCAGTCAAAACGACAGAATTTGTAATTCGTCTGCTAGAGCAAGTTCCTAGACACAGGCTTATTTGCTTGCTAGCAGGACTGATATCATAAATTTCTTTTCAAATTAATATTCAGTAGCTTCCTTAAATATTGTCTAACTTTTTTAACGAGCATCTGTTGTTACCTTCAAATAAAGTGTGTATGATAATCCTTACAGAATACTAAGTTTATGATAAATATCTCAGTGAAAGATTGGAATCAAAGGTGCAGATTACGATTATGTTCATGATTAGTTTATATAGAACTATTAGCTAAAATGGCGTTGCCATGAAGTTACTGCGAACGGCTGAGAGCAAGGGAAAAGTACAGTCATTATCTTCCCCGAGAATATGCAGCTCTACTGTGAATATATGATGATGGTGTCTTCGTGAGTAAAATATTCTGGAGGTAAAATAGTCCCCCATTCGGATCTCTGAGCGGGGACTACTCAGGAGGATGTTGTCATCAAGAAAAACGAAACAGGCATTGTATGGATCGGACCGTGAAATATTGTAACCCTTAATCGCGTAGATAAGTTAGAAAATTTGTAAATAGAAATGGATAGGTTGAAGTTAGATATGGTGGAGAGGTGGAAATTAGCGAAGTTTAGTGGCAGGGTGAACAGGATTTCTGGTCAGGTGAGTGCAGGGTTGTTGTTGTTGTTGTGATCATCAGTCCGGAGACTGGTTTGATGCAGCTCTCCACAATACCCTATCCTGAGCAAGCCTCTTCATCTCCACATAAGAACGGCAACCTACACCTGCTGAATCTGCTTACTGTATCCATCTCTTGGTCTTCCTCTGCAATTTATTTCCCACACACTTCCCTCCAACGCTAAATTCACAATTCCTTGATGTCTAAGAACGTGTCCTACCAATCTAGCCATTCTTTTAGTCAAGGTATGCCAGAAATTTCTTTTCTCCCCAATTCTGTTCAGTAACCTCCTTATTCGTTACCTGATCCACCCACCTAATCTTCAGCATTCTTCTGTAGCACCATATTTCAAAAGCCTCAATCCTCTTTCTGTCCGCACTGTTTATCGTCCATGTCTCACTCCCATACAAGGCAACACTCCACACAAATGTCTTCAGAAAGGACTTCCTTAGGCTTAAATGAATATTCGAGGTTAACAAATTTCGCTTTTTCAAGAACGCTTTTCTACCCACTGCCATTCTGCATTTTATATCCTCTGTACTTCGACCATCATTTGTTATTTTACTGCCCAAGTAACAAAACTCATCTACCTCCTTTATTGCTTCGTTTCCCAATCTAATTCCTTCAGCATCACCTGATTTTCTTACACTGCACTCCATTACCCTAGTTTTGCTCTTGCTAATGTTCATCTTATATGCACCTTTCAGCACACTCTCCATTCCGTTCATTTGCTCATCCAGGGCCTTTGCTTTATCTGACAGAATTACTATAATGTCGGCAAAACACAATGTTTTTAATTCTTCACCCTGAACTCTAATTCCTTCTCCAAATTTCTCCTTGCTTTCCTTTATAGCTTGCTCGATGTACAAATTGAATAACAATGGAGAAAGACTACAAACCTGTCTTACTCCCTTTCCAACCACTGCATCCCTTTCATGCCCTTCAACTCTGACAACCGCTGTCTGGTTTTTGTACAAGTTGTAAATAACCTTACGCTCCCTATATTTTACTCCTGCTAGCTTCAGAACTTGAAAGAGTTTATTCCAATCAACACTGTCAAAAGCCTTCTCTAAATCTACAAAAGCTAGAATTGTAGGTTTGGCTTTTCTTAATCTATCTTCTAGGATAAGCCGTAAAGTGAGTATTGCCTCCCGTGCTCCTACATTTCTCCTGAACCCAAACTGATCTTCCCCAAGGTCGGCTTCTACCAGCTTTTCCATCCTTCTGTAAATAATTCGTGTTAATATTTTGCAACCATGACTTATTAAACTGATGGTTCTGTAGTTTTCACACTTGTCTGCTCCTGCTTTCTTTGGAATGGGGATTATAACATTTTTCTTAAAGTCTGAGGGTACTTCGCCAGTCTCATACATCTTACACACCAGGTGAAACAGGTTTGTCTTGGCTGGTTCTCCCAGAGACTTCAGTAGCTCTGAGGGAATATCATCTACTCCAGGGGCCTTGTTTTGTCTTAGGTATTTCAGGAATCTGTCAAATTCTTCTCTCAGTACAGTATCTCCTATTTCATCTTCATTTACATCCTCTTCCCTTCCTACAATATTGTCTCGAAGTTCATTTCCTTTGTATAGCCCCTCTATATACTCTTTCCATCTTTCAGCTATCCCTTCTTTGCTGAGAACTGGTTTTCCATCAGTGTCCTTGATATTCATAGAGCTATTTTTCTTATCTCCAAATGTTTCTTTTATTTTCCTGTAGGCTGTATCTATTTTTCCCCTGTTTATACATTCTTCTACATCCTTGCATTTGCTTTCTAGCCACTCCTGCTTAGCCATTTTGCACTTCCTGTCAATCTCATTTCTTTGTCATCTGCACTCCATTTTGCCTGTTTCATTTACTGCATTTTTATATTTTCTCCTTTCATCGATTAAATTTAGTATCTCCTGTGATATCCAAGGTTTTTTGCAGGTCTTTCCTTCCTACCTATTTTGTCCTCTGCTACCTTCACTATTTCATCTCTCAATTTTACCCATTCCTCCTCTACTGTTTTATTATTTCCCCTGTTTCTGTCAATTGTTGCCTAAAGCTCCCTCTGAAATTCTTAAGAACCTCAGGTTCCTTCAATTTATCCAGGTCCCATCTCCTTATTTTCCTACCTTTTTGTAGTTTCTTTAGTTTCAGCCGACAGTTCATAACCAACAAGTTATGGTCAGAGTCTATATCTGCCCCTGGGTATGTCTTACACTGTAAATCCTGGTTCCAAAATCTATGTCTTACCATCATAAAATCTATCTGGTATGTCCCGGTGTCTCCTGGTCTCTTCCACGTATACAACCTTCTTTTATGATTCTTGAACCAGGTGTTTGTTATAACTAAATTATGTTCTGTGCAAAATTCTACCAGGCGGCTTCCTCTTTCATTCCTTTTGCCCAGACCATATTCACCTACTATCTTCCCTTTCCTTCCTTGTCCTACTACCGAGTTCTAGTCTCCCATAACAATTAAGTTTTTTTCTCCCTTAATTCTCTGAATAATATCCTTTAGCTCCTCATATATTTCTTCGATCTCCTCATCATCGGCAGAGCTAGTTGGCATATAAACCTGTACTATTGTTGTCGGTGTTGGCTTCGTATCTATCTTGACAATGATAATACGATCACTGTGCTGGTCATAGTAGTTTACCCGCATTCCTGTTTTCTTGTTCATTATCAATCCTACTCCTGTGATACCCCCAATTGATTTTGTATTTATAATCCTGTACTCACCTGACCAGAAATCCTGTTCATCCTGCCACCGAACTTCACTAATCCCCACTATATCTAACTTCAACCTAACCATTTCCCTTTTTAAATTTTCTAATTTTCCTACTCGATTAAGGGATCTAACATTCCACGCTCCGACCCATAGAATGCCAGTATTGTCTTTCCCGATGATCATATCCTCCTGAGTAGTCCCTCCCCGGAGATCCGAATGGGGGACTATTTTACCTCCGGAATATTTTACCCGAGAGGATGCCATCATCATATGTTCATACAGTAGAGCTGCATGTCCTCAGGAAACGTAACGGCTGCAGTTTCTCCTTGCTTTCAGCCGTTCGCAGTAGCTGTGTGGCAAAGCCACATTAGCTGATGTTACAAGGCCAGCTCAGTCAATCATCCAGACTGTTGCCCCTGTAACTACTGAAAAGGCTGCTGCCCCTCTTCAGGAACCACACGTTTGTCTGGCCTCTCCACAGATACCCCTCCGCTGTCGTTGGACCTACGGTACGGCTATCTGTATCGTTGAGGCACGCAAGCCACCCCACCTTGGCAATGTCTGTGGTTCATGGGAGTGGGAGTACAGGGTTATAAACACGAAATCAGTTGATGGTAACGCAGGAGTAGGTCTGATAATAATAAGAAAATAAGAATACGAGTAAGTTACTATGAACAGCATAATGAACACATTACCATAGCAAAGATAGATGCAAAACCAACACCGACCACAGTGGTACAAGTTCATATGCTAACTAGCTCTGCCAATGATGAGGACATTGAAGAAATATATGAGGAGATAAAAGAAATTATTCAGAAAATTAAGGGAGACGAAAACTTTATTGTGATGGGAGACTGGAACTCGGTAGTAGGAAAGGAAAGAGAAGGAAATGTTGTAGCTGAATATAAACAGGGGAAAAGAAATGAAAGAGAAGATCGCCTGGTATAATTTTGTGTGGAGCACTATTTAATGTTCACCAACACTTGGTTTAAAAATCATGAAAGAACGCTGTATACGTGGAAGAGACCAGGAGAGACTGTACTGTACCAGATTGACTTTATAATGGTAAGGAATAGATTTAGGAACCAGGTCTTAAACTGTGAGACATACCCAGGGGCAGATATAGACTCTAACCATATCGTATTGGTAATGAACTGTAGATTAAAACTTAAGAGATTACAGAAAGGTAGGAAAGTTAGGAGGTGGAACCTGGACAAACTGAAGGAACCAGAGGTGTTTGAGGGTTTCAGTGGAGTATTAAGCAAGGATTAGCTGAAACTGAAGAAAGTAATACAGAAGAATGTGTAGCTCTTAGAGACAGAATAGTGAAGGTCGCAGAGGATCATATGGATAGGACTAGGCCTAATAGTAATCTCTGGAGAACACAGGATATACTGGACCTAATTGATGAGAGGAGAAAATGTAAAAATGCATCAAGGGAAACAGGCAAAAGGGACTACAAAGTCAGAAAAATGAGATTAACAGGAAGTGCAGACAGGCTACTCAGGAGTGGCTAGAAGACAAATGCAAAACCGTAGAAGAATGTATAATAATAGGGCAAAGATAGATACTGCCTATAGGAAAATAAAAGAGATATTTGGAGACAAGAAAAGCAGCTGTATGAATATCAAGAAGTCAGACAGAAAACCAGTACTAAGCAAAGAGGGGAAAGTTGAACTGTGGAAGGAATATATAGAGGGCCTATACAAAGGAAATAAACTTGAAGGCAGTATTCTAGAAATGGAAGACGAAGTGGATGAAGATGAGATAGGAGATATGACACTGCAAGAAGAATTTGACAGAGCGTGGAAGGATTTGAGTCGATACAAAAGCCCCTGTAGTAGATGATATTTCGTCTGGAGTGCTGATATCAGTAGAAGAGCCAGTCATGAAGAAATTGTTCCGCATGATAAGCAAGCTGTATGAAACAGGGGAAATAACCTCCAACTTCAAAAAGAATATAGTAATTTTAATTCCAAAGAAAGCAAGTGCAGTGAAATGTGAAAATTACAGAATTATCAGTTTAATAAGTCACAGTTGCAAAAAACTAAAACAAATTATTTACGGACGAATGAAGAAACTTGTGGAAACCAACCTTGTGAACGATCAGTTTGGATTTAGAAGAAATGTAGGAACATGGGAGGCAGTACTGACATTATGACGCATCTTAGAAGATAGGCTAAGGAAAGGCAAACCTACGATTTTAGCAATTGTAGATTTGGAGAAAGCTTTTGACAATGTCGACTGGAATAAACACTTTCAAATTCTGAAGGTAACAGGGGTAAAATACAAGGAACGAATAGTTATATTCAATCTATACAAAACCTAGACAGCAGTTATTAGAGTCGAAGGGCGATAAAGGGCCACAGAGGTTGGGAATGGAATAAGACAGGGTTGTAGCGTTTCCCCAGTGTTGTTCAATCTGTACATTGAGCAAGCACTGAAGGAATGCAAGGAGAAATTTGGAGAAGGAATTAAAGTTCAGGGAGGAGAAATAAAAAGTTTACAGTTTGCCAATGACATAGTAATTCTGTCAGGGACCGCAAAGGATATGGAAGAGCAATTGAATGGAATGGACAGTGTCTCGAAAACAGGGTATAAAATGAACATCAACAACAGTAAAACAAGGATAATAGAATGTAGTGTCAAATAATTGAAAACCAAATAATTACTTTAATGTAATGGCAACTGTCTTAACATGATTTTTACAATATTTAGGAACTCATTTTGCATTACTCATGCTTGTACTTTCGCTCTGATATTGTAATAATTTTTTGTCGTTCAAGCCGATTATGGTACTTCAGACTCAGTCCACCGAGAACAGCATGGGAAGCATAGTAGGTACTCTATGGGGCTTCTGAGCAAAAATTTGGGGCTTCTGGATCTGGTGACATCATCAATGACATCATCAGTGACTTCATCAATGATGTTGCGACCACTGAAAGATGGCGACCATAAACAAGATGGCGGACATAAACAATATGACAGACATAAACAATATGGAAGACATAAGAAATATGTCTGATGCAGCACACATAAACAATCTGGCAGACATAAACAATATGATGAACATAAGCAATATGCTGGACATAAACAATTTGGTTGACATGAGCAATATGGCGGACATAAACAATATGGCAGACATAAGCAAATGGCGGCTGCAGCACACATAAATATAGCGGACATAAACAATATGGCAAACTTAAACAAGTTGGTGGACATACACAATATGGCGAATATAAACAACATGGTGGGCATAAACAATATGGATGACATAAGCAGGATGCCATATATAAATAAGATGGCGAACATAAAAAAGATGGTGGGCATGAACAATATGGCGGACATGAACAATATGACAGACATGAACAAGATGGCGGTGGCAGTGGGAAGATCACAATTAAAAAAATTATATATATATATATATATATATATATATATATATATATATATATATATATATATATATATATATAACAGAAGTTTATTATTATTATTGTGGCATGACAGAAACTGGCAAACTACTAACTTGTCCTATTGTTATGCAGCTCTCTGCTTCTGCTCTCTATGCACGCACAGTGGCGGCGCTAGGCGTCGGCGACGTCGGCCACTGCCGACGGCCACGCGCCTGTGGGGGCCTTGCAAAACATTGTTAATATTTGGGATTTTTTTTTCAAAATTTTTTATTTGATGTTTAACGGCCCTTATCAACTGCTAGGTTATGTAGCGACGACCTACATCTAATTTACACTAGCTTAACCAATGGATGAACGCAACATTCCTACCCAAGTGTGGGATTTGACCCCCGGTGAGAGCGATCTCGCTCATCGTGGTATGATGCCTTAGCGCTCGGCCATTACCGGCCGGCAGCTGTTTAGTTGTTCGTATTTATTTCCGTATGAGTGCAGCAGTTACGCAATTTTTAGTTAAATACTTGCAAAACAATTTCTTCGGTACATTTTAGAAAACTATTTGGGAGAAGTATATGCAACTGTTTATATAACAATCAGAATCATGCTCAGTTCCAGTCAGTACAGCTTCGGCCGAGAGAAGCTTCACAAAGTTAAAGTTGATTAACTTGAAAAGCACAATTATCCAAGAAAGACTATCTGGGTTGTGTCAGTACTATCATATAAAGCCGAAATAGCGGCTAGTATTAAGATGTGATCTTAAAAAATTCAGTGAGATGAAAAGGTGAAAAGTTCCTCTAATAAGTGTTTGGCCGGCCACGGTGGCCGACGGACTGAGGCACTTCAGTCACGGTCTGCACGGTCACTACGGTCGGGGGTTCGAATCCCCCCTTGGGCATGGATATTTGTGCCGTCCTAGTTCGTAAGTAGTTAGTAAGTTTAGGGACTGATGACCCTGTAGTTAAGTCCCATAAGCTGTACAAACATTTGATAAGTGTTTGTTTATTGTAATTTTTGTCACTGCAATAATACTCGTATATTATACTAATAGAATTTTAGTATAATGATTATTGATGTATAGGTCCGCTCATTTAACATTTTCTTCATTAATACAAAAATAAAAGGGGCCTTGCAAAGACGAGTTCGCCGACGCCCAGTTTTCGTCTAGTGTCGCCGCTGTGCATGGAACAACAACAACATCATTTCAGCACAATGAATATTTATGACCTGCATCGTTTCTATTGTGTTTTGCCACCACCAGTCAATACAAGCAAACAGTGTTCATATTGTTGATTGCAATGAAGAAGAAGACTGACAGCTTCCAAGTTGATAAGATGTCAGTGCATTCCCACAACTAGTACTTTCGACTACAAGCTCTGATTTCAAGCAATAATCGAAGCCTCTCGAAGTTTGTGAGCTGTATTCCCAGCCCCCTTGGTTGCTAGTAACAGGTGTAATCGTTCCACCAGTTCATTTGTATCATTCCAATCTACATAATTCATATATTCAGTATTAGTTTTCCAATCTTTAAGCCGCATTCCTTCTTTAGCCCCACAGGGGCCACACAAAAAGATGGCGGCCATAAACAATATGGCCTACATAAATAAGATGGCGGACATATACAATATTGCGGCATATGTCTAAAATGGCCATACCCACAGCTATTGGTTTATCAAATACTGCACTGAGTCGGCCTGACTCAATGGCTACTAAATTTTCCTTAAATATGATACTCCTTTTATGATTTGGTTTTCGTCATGAATTTTACATCAACCATTTTGAATAGTTTTTTGAAAAACACTGAAGGCATTCACCCCCAGTTCCCAGGATTGGGCGCTGATTGCTTTCAGCTCCAGCCTATCATTTCCTAACAGCCGGTCCTATGAATGTTTGGGCAGATTAAAGCACATTAAATGATGGCAATGTTGCTGTCCATACCTCATACTGTAGTGAGAGCAAAACAAAATGTGTGAAAATAACTGAAAACCAAGTGTTGTTTATAAAATATGAATAAGGCAATAGTAATATGAAACTGATTTCAAGTTTTTTTAACCATAAATACTGTTACAATGACCCACAAATGAGAAATGGAGTCCTTATTCTTTACCATAGCTGTGATTACTTTGTTTGAAGCAAGTTAGGTCATTCAACCAATATTATAATGTTGTTAAGAAATTAAAACCCACAAATTAAATAAAGGAAGTGATCTCATGCTCTATTAAAGTTAATAACAATTGAAAATAAACTGTTTTTGTGATAAAATATCTATCTCAAAGATGAGTACTCATCAACTTAAGCACCTTGCCCACAGATGGCACCATCAGCAGCAAACAAAAAAATCTGGAATATTTTACATTAAATGCTGCTGTTTTTTTTTTTTTTTTTTTTTTTTTTTTTTTTTTTTTTTTTTTTTTTTTTTGGAGATTTTTGTGAAAATTAAATATATCCCTCACTCAAATGAGATACTACTGTAGTTTGTTTACAGAAAATGCAACAATCACAGAGAAATAAAGTTGAACTAAAATCGAAATATTTTACACTATTTATGCAGTTTTGTTATAGATATATGAGTTGAATCGTAAAAATTAAGTAGACATCTCTCCTAAATGACAAACTAGTAGAGAATAAAAGCAGAAAAAGCTATCTTTATGGTAAAAAAAGGAAAGTAGAACTTAGCTCAGAAATGGGAATAAAAACATTAATCCTGCAATTTTCTCACAGAAGTATCACTTAACATACAAAAGCAAACTTCCTCCATCTATTTCCCTTCACCAGACGTCCAACAATAGTTTAAATAGACGAAAACATCCTTGATAAAATTAATATTCAATATTTGAAGCTGATAGTCTACGTTTGGGGTGGTGTTGCTACAAGACCTTTTAACTGGCGGAAGTAAAGTTGTGAGGCTGCATCGTGAGTCCTGTCGGGATAGCTCAGTCGTTAGAGCGTTTGCCCGCGAAAGGCAAAGGTCCCAGGTTCAAGTCCCGGTTCCGGTACACAATTTTAATCTGCCAGGAAGTTTCAAGATAATGTTGTTAGAGATAACTGTAGTACCCTAACAAAGGGAATGTTAGAGACAAATATAATCAGTTTTCATCGTCACTAAGTTTCAGAAAGTAAAGTGACACCTGAGGCTAGTGCGCAGGGTCACCGAGAGAAACCCTCTGCTTGACTTATAAGCCCTCCCCTCATTAACCATGGACCTTACGCAGTAGGTGGCTTGAGTGGCTCAATAATGCAGATATCTGTACCATAGGTGCAACCACAATAGAGGGCTATCTGATGTGATTCCAGACCAACGAGTAGTTCCAAAAAAGGGAGAAACTATGTACTTATGTGCTGCAGTCGCTATATACAGTTTCATATCAGCGCACACTCTGCTGCAGAGTGAAAGTTTCATTCTGGAAACATCCCTTAGGCTGTGACTAAGCCATGTCTCCAACATGTCCTTTCTTCCTGGAGTGCTAGTCTTGCATGGTTCGCAAGAGAGTTTCTGTGAAGTTTGGAAAGTAGGAGGCGAGGTACTGGCGGAAGTAAAGTTGTGAGGCGGCATCGTGAGTCGTGTCGGGATAGCTCAGTCGGTAGAGCGCTTTCCCGCGAAAGGCAAAGGTCCCGTTTTCGAGTCCTGGTTCCGGCACACAATTTTAATCAGCCAGAAAGTTTCAATTGTAAAATTAATGGCCAAAATCCCTAAAGTAAACATCCTCAAGCCTAACAGAAAAATTGTGATATGTTATCTCTACATGAGAAGAATACACACTGTTGTTTATACTGAATATCACAATGTTATTGTGTAGCTAATATCTGAAAAACCGTATATACAGTCTCCTGTAGCTACTTCTAGTCCTACCTATGCAAACAAGAAAAATAAATTGCTGTAATTTGCAGTCAATTTTTTGGGAATATTGCTCAACTTTAACAGACTAGTAACAACACTAAACACTCCCTGTCCAGGCACAAATAAGGCATAGAATTAAATATTTTACACAGCTCTGACTCAGTTAGGCCTAAAACGACTATTGCCCCAATATTAGTATCACGGGTAAAGCAAATCAACAATCCGCGCCTTTTATGTGCAATGCACAGTGTAAACCCCTACTGGTTGTAGTAAAAATGTTGGAAGCAGGTATGAGGAAACATTGTCTTCTATCGAAAACCATGTTAAATAGTAAACGAACGTCGATATCCTTAAAGCAAGTGCCCCAATGCCAGTTTCAAAATAAATAATAATAATAATAATAATATGTGCAGAGATCGTATTGTGTGTTTGTGAGCGAATAAATGCCAAGTTCACATCTGCATGGCTCGTTTATGAGACTGTCCAGATGTTTGTTCTTGTGCCAGTAATGTTTGAAATATTCTGCCATTGTTTTAAACCTGCTAGACTGATACAATGTGGATTCATAGATCTCTCTGTTTACTTCTTCTTGTTTCGCATCAGACCAGTATTTCTTTAATATAAAACTTCTAAACTCCCTATAATTTCTGCTCCCCTTGTGCATGTCTATAAATTCTGGCCGAACGTCAGCATGGACATTACTTATGACGAAATCACTGCGCGTGTTGTCATTCCATTCTAGTGGAAACATACGCTCAATTGCCTGTAAGAAGTCTATGATGTGCAATTTGCCGTTTGGATTGACTGTCGTTGGTCTTTGTCCTTGCACGTATTTCACTAGATATTTACTATTTACATTGCTTATTGTTGCCTCGTTGTCACGTTCGTGCATGTGTCGATCATCATTGTAAGGCACAGTTTTTGTATATGCTAAATCCGATACTGCACGCATATTTGCGTTTGTAACATATTGGATTGACCCCACAGATTTCAAATCAAAACTTTTACATTGCTCTTGTCTTACTAGTAGGTGACAATTGTCTTCGGCCTGCATACTGGAACTGATGCTGTCACTTCATCACTACGCGCCGGTAGTGCTTGTTGTTCATTACTTAATATGCACGGTATTGTGCTTTGGTTTTGTGCTACCTTTTCTATCCGTTCTTGTTGCTCCTTTAATTTTTGGTGTACAGTAATTCGGGGTAACTTTGTACCTGTCATGGTAACATTGTACCACTTTCCGATTTCACTGGAACTTAGGATCTTAAATCTATGAATTGTGATCTCTTTGTGCTGAGACCTTCTCCATAACCAAAGCCCAAGGAGGTTAGAATAGGGGAGAGATTCCCTCAACGCCACAGAAGTGAAGCCACCATCGCCAAATTGTGGAGCCAATATGCGTTCTGTTCACATCACTTGGAACAAACGTGCCGTCATTTTTATGTCACACACTGTATCGAAGTTCAAACGAAGAGCTATCGACTTGAGGTCGCATTACTTGGTGCAAACGTGATATTCTAGAGTAATGTAAATTGGTTTATATCAATAGTTGTCGTATCATCATAAACGTCATTGTTGGTTCGATTGCAGTCTGCTGCAAAAGTGACATGTTTGGGTACTTTAATGGTAGCATAAAAACATCTCGTTCTCGGGACAATAGGTTATGATACACTGGTATCGTCCGAAATTTCGCAACTTTATCTTAATATAGTGATTGTGAGCTGTTTCCATTTTATTTTTCTTCGCCTTCGCGTTTCTAAAAAACTACAGGACTTCTTAAGAAAATTAACTGAAGCACAAAATATGGAAATGCATGTCAATATTACACATACGTTGGAGAGTTTCTTTTTCTGATACGAATTCTAGAAGTTTATCCTTTAGTATGACGTTGCTATTAGCAGCGTCTCTTATGATATCTGCAGTGTCACTGATGTATGTTAAGAACTGAACTAGACACAATACACTACCCTTTTCTCTAGGCCTTGCTTTAAGCCTGGGTTTAAGCTGAAATGTTAAAACGTGAAATGTCATTAATGGATATAGGTCTAGAAATTAGGAATTGCCACTTTGTAGTCTGTGTAGACAACATGAAACTATGATTAAAATGAATATTTCTAACGGCTTATGGAGGAATTTTGGGCCTAACAACATGTTCGCAAATCACAAGATATTCTGAGAAGTGAACAATATAAATTGGTATTGTCACTTATTTTACTTATCAGCAGTTTATTTCCTTCGATTGCTGTTTGGAGAGATATTGTATACCATGCATTAAGTGTCTTTTACTATTACAATGTAGGGTATTAAACGTTTTCCTTACGCTTGTCTCTAACCATATCTCCAGAAATCTTTATATATTTGGAACAAATGTCAAATATTTGTGCAATGGAAAACAGAAAGGTGACTGCTGGTCATATCATTTCCACAAAGTTCATTCTCAACATAAATGTCATTGCTGGGCGTATCACTTCCAGGAATTGCATTCTCCGGTTTCTAATCAGACCAAAGTCACCGAATCGATGTCACTAATACCTGAGATAGCGCTCTGTTACAGGAAACATCATGTATTGCATACGATACTACCGTTATATGAATAAGAAAAGCCCACAATGTGTTACGTTTACGTAAATCTACATTATGTTACAAACTATGAGGTATAAAAAAAAATATTTCCATAGGAAGAGTTTCGAACCAAATACCTTTGTACTGTGTTCCTCTAACGCAAACCGCTACATTACGACAACCTGCAGAACTCATGGGTTTGAGTATACTTATCTACTATAGTTTCCGGAATTTTTGACTGTTGGTGCGTTATTATTTACATGTAGTGATAAAAAATGTATCGAGAACGGTTTTTGTGATTCATCCGTAATATGTTGTTTCCATGAAACGGCATACCGTGTGCTATAATACAAAGAATCTTAGAAATACGGCAAATCAAGATAGCATCCGTCACATAGAATTATCGAGTAACGGAGTAGTCGATAGCTCTTTGCGCGGTCTTCGATACAGCGTGTAACGTCAAAATGACGTCACGTTTATTCCAAGTGGTGTGAGCAGAACAATATCGTAATAACATTTGTGGTGACTAGTGTGTATTCAGCTGTCTGCGCTGTATTTGTCCACAAAAGTGTATTATATCAAATATGTACTCGATTGACATTTAAATGTATGAATGTTTACAGGGCAAGAATCACAGAGTGCTTTAATCTGAAAACATATTTCCTTCGCTCCGCAAGATGGAGGACTGGTTTCAATTGACAGCTAAGCTTTGATTAGTACATAGACCACTTATTTATCTGCCGGCCGCAGTGATCGCGGGGATCGAGGCGCTCCAGTCACAGTCTGCACGGCCACTAAGGTTGGGGGTTCGAATACCCCCTCGGGCATGGATATTTGTGCCATCCTAGTTTGTAAGTAGTTCATAAGTAGTTTGTAAGTTTAGGGACTGATGACCCCGTAGTTAAGTCCCGTAAGCTTAACAAATATTTTTTACTTATTTATCGTCTATGGATTAGTAGCACCGTCTCCCCTTATTTTAACCTCCTTGCCATAGACCTATATGAATACACACGTAAATACACCTCTTTCTCCATGACATACAATATCTTTGCTACACTTATTATCGATAAATGTCGTTTCGACAACTCTCGTTTTTGCGCTTTGTGGTTCGATCTTGGACGTTGTTTATAGACATGACGTTAACGGCGGAAAAATACCAACCGGAAGTGACTGTAATTTTGCAGTCAGAAGTATAGTATCTGTGTCTACAAGATCTTTGAGTAGGCTACGCAACGCAAAGTGACAGCTCAGAATGAAAACAAAGCAGATGATCATTATATATTTTGTTGACACTTGGCTAGTGTTTACCTCAGTCTGTTCATTACTCACGAAATAACTTTACGTATTACGTAATTTTCTTTCCTGTCTGATTGAAAAATAATTGTTTCACAGACAGTACATACCTGTCAGTGACTACTCAACTACTTATTTTTTTAAAATAAATATTCAATAAAAACGTTCTT
Organism: Locusta migratoria; assembly: GCA_026315105.1. NCBI lineage: Eukaryota > Metazoa > Arthropoda > Insecta > Orthoptera > Acrididae > Locusta > Locusta migratoria. The sequence continues at coordinate 217,955,516 of CM048745.1, read as the reverse complement.
TAAATCGTGTACCGCCGGCCGCGGTGGCCGAGGGGACTAAGGCGCTCCAGTCACGGTCTGCACGGCCACTAGGTCAGGGGTTCGAATCCCCCCTCGGGCATGGATATTTGTGCTGTCCTTAGTATAAGGTAGTAGATAAGTAGTTTGTAAGTTTAGGGACTGATGACCCCGTAGTTAAGTCCCATAAGCTTAACAAACATTTGAACATTTTTTTTTATTCATGTACCCAACCACAATCTATGTTGTACATAGGCCCTGCTGACTTCTGTCTAGGAGTTTTCAGCCAACGTTTGTTTGATTTTACAACTTACGTTTCGCTACCACCAATTTAGATTCAGATTGGCTAGCACTGTTAAAATTTTATACTTCGTTGGTCTTGGAGGGTGAAACTTGGGCAATGTCAGCAGCTCATATTAGGGCGAAATGTCAGACTAACCTCAAACTTCGACAGAAAATCTCGAGACAGATGCCAACCGACATGTCAACAAATGGCCTTAAAAAGCTTAAACTGTATAATAGATAAGAACTTGGGAAACGTATTTAAACATCTGTATAACGCCAAAATAAAGATGAATAAGACACATTTGCATGTAAACAGTGCAATCGTAGACTGCAACATGTAATTCGCGTGTCGAAAATGGGTTAACTTCCGATGTTATCAGACGGCCGTTCCATCAAAACGTTCTTCTCGAGAAAGCTTGATGTGACATGATGGTCCAGTGACGGACAATGTGACATTAGAAATACATTGCGGAATGTTCTGGACGGACGGTGATGTGACGTGACGGACAGTGTGAATTGGCCTTAATACCTTTACTGTACTGTATGTAGTTTACTTCCATTTACATATATACAGTTCTATATGTAATTGCATTCTTACTTTTAGATGGGGAGAAAGAAAACGATGCTTCCAGGGACAAGGCTATACGGCACAAAGACAAGATATTCTTGTGAAACATTAGAACAGGTAGTAGAGGACATACAGTGTGGAAAAATTGGTCAGTGGGAAGCTGCTCGTCTGTATTCCATCCCAAGGCAAACATTAGTGAATAAACTGAAGAATGAACACTGTAAAAATTTGGTAGACCTATAGTTTTCTCACTCAATGAAGAGGCAACCTTTGTGGATCATTGTGTGGCTCTAAGTGAAGTAGGCATACCAATTTCAATGTTTGATTTACGATGTATTGTTAAATCACACCTAGTTACAAAGAAATGGATAGTAAAATGTTTCTCAGGGAATATGCCATAAAAATGCTTCAAGAAAAATTTGCAAAAAATGTTTCTAAAAAGAGAGCTGCAGTAGATGAGGCAACTATCAAAAAATTCTTTATCAGTTTTGAGAAGGAAGTACAAGAACCAGCACCAGTACCCCCAGAGAATATTTTCAATTTTGATGAAACAGGATTTTGTGACAGTCCTTCAAAGCGTAAACTTCTATTTCGCCGGTCATCTAGAAATCCTGAAAAGATTATAAATTCTTCCAAAGTTTGTTATACAGTGTTAACGTGTGGAAGTGCGGGTGGTCAGTTTTTACCCTGTTATTTTGTTTTTAAGGGTTAGTAAATTGGAATGACTGGCTGTCGTATGGCACTCCTGGATCAAGGATGAATGTGTCCCAAAGTGGTTGGATGGAGATATCAATCTTTGAAGACTGGTTTGAATATCGTTTTCTCCCAGTCGCGTGAAAATTAGAAGGTAGCAAAATCTTAATTGGAGACAACCATTCCTCGCATTTGTGTCTGAGAACTTTGGAACTCTGCAAGGCCCACAATATCAAATTTATATGTTTACCACCAAATGCCACTCATCTTCTGCAGCCACTGGATGTGGCTTGTTTTCAGCATTGAAAAGTAACTGGAGGCCAATACTTACTGAGTGGCGAAAGACTCCTCAGGGAAAAAAGAAAGCGTGTCCCTCAAAAGCAGATTTTGTACAATTACTCGCAAAAACGCTGGTAAAAGGAGAAACACAGCATCTTCAAAGATGATAAAGGGGTTTGAGAAAAGTGGGCTATTTCAAGTTAATTGCCAAAAGATTTTAGATAATTTTCCAGGCAACACTAGACAAGAAGCAGTTGTAAGAGACCGCATAGGCGAAGAGTTCAGGAGCTATATGGAAGGTATAACAAATTCAGATCTTATGACAAAAACAGTCAAAAGATTTAGGCTTCTATAGAGCCAGGCAGAAGTGTATCTTTTGAAGAAGTTAGACAATTTCAAGAAAATCGATAATCATTTTCTTCTACAGGCAGTGCTAGGAAATGTCAAAACTGTGATGCCATAGGTTGTGATGAGTGCAGCACTGGAAGCCAAACAAATGAGGGAACTTCCAGAAATGTAATATATTTTGGGGCACACACACGAGGTGGTTTAAGTAGAAGTGGTCGTTATATCTGAACAGTTGGAAAAACCTCAAGAGCCATAATTAGTGGAGGCTGCAGTGTCTGAGAAACCGGACACTGATAATCAATCAAATTCAACGCATATAGACTCCTCCCTAATGTTTTCTATCGACGACTTTGTGATAGTCTCATACAAAGGATCCCTGTTTCGTGGTATAGTCTCAGGTATTGAAATAAGTGGCCCTACCACATCATATATAGTTTCTTGTATGGCCAAGAAAAGAAGGCACTGTATGTGGCCTGAGATACCTGATGAAGTGTGGTACCAACAATTCGACTTGATCAAAAATGTTGAAAATTACAGGGCCATAAATAAAAGGGGCATGTACGAAGTGAAAGACAGTATTTTATGCTCAGATTCTGAAGAATCTTCTTAGAGACTTTATAAGGATGCATATTAAGCTTTATATGGTGTAAAACATGAATATAAATTGTTTTTCTTTTGACATCGTGATACTGTGTATGTTTAAATCACAATAAACTACTTAATTTTTCAATACAATTTATGTTTCATGACCTCATATGAAAGAACATTTTATGTATTTTTACTACATAGCACAAAGTTACCTTGAATTTAGAGGACAAGGCATGGCATTGGGTGTAATGAAAAAAAAAAAAAAAAAATCGCATGTGGTACAAAGTTACACACACTATCTGTGTAACTTTATACCACAATAAAATTAAATGTTTCAACTATTTAAAATGTAATGGCTTTCATGTCTTGTGCTTTATACCATAAAAGAGCCCTTAATTTTTAAACATCCATATCTGTAAACAGTATTTTCAGGTAAGCAAAAAATGTGTGAAAAGTGGTACTAAGTTACCACGAATGACTGTATTGTTTTTATTTGAGCATCACATTCAGTGAATTTTTCATTAGGTGTTTTTAGTCGACTTTGTAGTATCATCGTGTCCTTTGTGCACCCCATCTTTTCACTAACAAATGCCTTTTTAATTAGATCGGCCTCGTACTCAACCCCTTTTATTCTTTCATCATATTCAGAATTTTGTTTTTGCATTTTGTCATTCAGAGACTCTTCTAATGATTGTATTCTTTCAAGAATGGTTTCCTCACACCTTTGCCTATGTTCTTTAAGTTCACGTTCTATCCTTGCCTCAATACGTTTTTCACTTTCTTTGATCTCTAACCGCAGAGCTTTGGTTGTGTCATTCAATTCCTGTATTAATTTAGCCGTTTCCCGTTTTTGTTCTTGAACTGACTCCTGTATCAATCTAGCCGTTTTTGTTCTTGGGCTGATTCCTGTGTCAATCTTTTCTGTCTTTGCTCTGATTCCTGCATTTTTCTAACATATCTTCCTTTTTGTTTTCTGTATCCTTTTCATGGAGCTGTTCTTCTTTGTTCATCAACCGTTCATTAACTTCCGTGAATGTCATATTATTACCGATCTCCTGCTCTGCTGCATTCAAATTCTGATAATGACCAATATTCATTGCTAGTCTTTGATTGGCCGAACCTCACAATGTTCTGCTATTTGCCTCTGACAGCAACATATCGTTACTGATAATTATCGTATCTGAGGTGGATACTTGGTTTAAAATTCCATTTACATCACACATGTTTCGGTTGACCTTGACATCGATATATAGCTGCAGGGGCTACTGCTTGTTACGTGAGCATACTAGAAGCCTAATTGTTGGGTCAGCTTTCTCTTTGGCCTTTGTCCTGCAGACGCAGGGTCGGCACTGTGTTACTCACGGATTTTGCATGTGTTAATATTTGCAGGGTAGCCGGATGCCCTTCTGGCTGCCACCTCATGCCTCCCCAGGAGGAAATGTGTACCCCAAAAGTTTGTGTATAGTGTTATATATGTGAATGTGTAAAGTGTTATGAAATGTTTGCGAATCGTGTAACTGAGGTGGGACTTGGGGACCAGTCCGGTTTTCATCTAGGGGGATGTGGAAAACCGCCTAACAACTACATCCAGACTGGCCAGCACGCCAACCCCTACCGTTAATTCGCTAGGAGGATTTGAGCCGGGGCCGGTACACATCCCCATCCCGGAGAGCGGTGCGTTAGACCACCTTGGCTAACCGGGCGGTTCTAATTGTTGTGTCACCATAATGTCTAAATATTTTAGTTCAAAAGTGCAACTTTCAATACAAAAATGAAAATAAGCAGCAATTTTACAGTGTAGCGCAAATTAATTAGTAACATACAAAGTAAAATACAAATTTTTGCAATACTCAAATGTAGAAGTACTTAATTCAGCTTATTAATTTTCTGAGTCCAACAATAATTTTCCACCCAAAATCTATCCCAGGCAAGGGTCGCCATTTGTAAGGAAAGGACGGATGGGTTGGGTGTTTGGGTTTTTGAAAGTAATTTTTTTGATTTGATTTGATAAGTTAATGTGAATTGAGTGTAATTATGGTTATGTAATGTAACTGACCTGATCTTAAAATTGTTGTTAGCTACATTTAAACTAGTAAATAAAATGTCAAGTGAATGTAATTAAATTTTGATTAATTTGCAAACCAAGTAGTGTAATTAACAGAGCTCTGGCCTGATCTGATAACTTCAGAAAAGATTTCACGCACCGCAGGAGGTTTCTACTGTGAAGAACTACAAAAGACGAAATATCCTAAGTCATACTTAGTCGAAAAAATCATTAGAAAAAAAGAGAAATAGAGCATTAGTGAAATGGCTTGGATTTGACAACACTCACAATTCGTGGATTGCTACTTCATGACAAAGGTCATAAGATGCAGGATGGTCCTCCAGCAAATTCAATGTCTCACGACATGCTTGCAGCGTTAGTATCTCTTCTGAAGGCCCCATGGAGGCGGCAGATGGGTGCGGCCTCAGTTTGAGTTCGTACGAATGTAAATTAATTTTTTCACTGACTCAGCAGTCTAGCCTCGTACCACACTTATGTAATATGATACCGTTGTGACTTCATCAGTTTTATCGCAACATTGCAAACGGGTCAAGGTCGAGAGGTCAACAGGTCAAGAGGTCAAGGTCAAAAGGTCAAAGGTCTAATTCTGTCCAGAAGCCCCATCCCCATGGAGGCGGCATATGGGCATTGCCATGAGTTGCAATCCATGAATTATGAATGCTGTCAAATCCAAGCAATTCACTAAATCCTTATTTTTCTTTTTTCCAATGATATTTTAGATTAAGTATGATGTAGGATAATTCGTATTTTGTAGTTCTCCGCAGTAGAAACCCCCTGCAATGGGTCACGACATATAATCCTCAAGAAAGTATGTTCATGGATTAGTCTCCCACACATCTATAATTTTAAATATTTCCATAGATGAATTTGGTGCAAATCCTTTTTCGAAAACAGACTTGTGTTTGCTAATTCGAACATAATCACCGATTTTCAGCTTGGGATTTCCCTGATCCACCATTTTGATTTTGCTGTACACTGTAGATAAAAGACTATTGTCATTTACATCAACTGCTTTCATTTTTATGGTTCTATGTTTCATATTGTTGTATTGACTTACGAGATCTTGCCCTCCATCAATCCATTTGTAGGAACCCTTTGCAGTTTAAACAACATGCCTTTAAGAGTTCTATTGAATCATTCGACCATGCAAGCTTTCATTACAGAATACGTTGAGTAATGGTTAATCTTATATTTCTGCATCAACTTCGTGAAATTGCTATTGTAAAACTCCTTACCGAAGTCAGTTTTTTTTAGTATCCTTCCACTTTTCATATATATTTTTCTGAGTGCATTAGTGACCTCATCAGCTGATTTGGTCTTCAGAGGAGCAACCTAAGCGTATTTAGAATAGACTCAATCACTGTTAGTAAACATTTATGCCCTGAATTGTATTTGTGATATGCAATGAGATTAATTAAATCAGCTTGATGTAAATCATCGATTCCTTTCAGAACGGTGCTTCTCCTGGGATAAGTTTTGCATACTGGACGGTGTAGTTCTTCAGCTGTTGCGGCCTGCATGGTTGTATGACACAATTACTTATATATATTACAGGAAGGTGGATATATTAAAAAAGAAAAATATTGATTAAAAAGATACATTATTATTAGTAGTATGAAATATGAATCCACCTCTTATGCAGTAATTTTACACTTTCGGTCTCATTGGTCAACATCCAAAAGCCAACATCCTTCAGAATAAATTGGGTATTTTCAATGCAGAATCCTTGCCAATAAGGTTGTAACGTGGGAGGTTGATGGTATCATTTCAATAACAGCGTCATGAATAACCAGACAGAAAGCCATTGTATTCTTTGGAAATGGTTTTTCCAGCTTCATTTCAATTTGCATATCAGAATTAGATGATGTCAGTTTTTCTTCTTGTCGTGAGCAACCAAAGACATGAATTAGACATTTCTGAAACTTTTTATGACTCATGAGAGTATTTGCATATTTTTCCACTTGTCTAATAATACACAGACTGAAATTTGCTATAAATGGCATATGCTAGAGCCGAATCCTTCGTGGTAAAGTTAACCGAGTAGTCCTCGAAGGATATTTTGATGAGTTCAGTTTTATCTCTAATTTTGACAAATCAATGGCGTCAAATATACTACAATTAGTGTTCGTGCCTTCCTGTCTGTTTGAAATGCGATAATTACGTATCGAATGGTTTTGAGACCCTGCTTGCAGCTTACTTGCCACGTCCATTTACTAAGTTATGGTGTCATGCATTCAGTTAGTTCCCAGTTACGGAATGCCAAATTCACTCTTAGATCATTTTTCATGATTTTCGTTAATGATATTTTCTCTTTTTAAGACACCTGAATTTCAGGTATATCCCACGAAATATTTTCAATCACAATTTTCGACTTAGCAGCATCTGCAATAATGCTATTTGTGTCATGACTGTTACAAACCAACACACGTTCATGTTTAGCGTTTACAATAATCTTTCTGTAATCCTCAACAAAACCGAGTACCATGCTCAGTGGAATCCAGAAGCTGAAACGTCCATCAGAGTTAACAAATTCTTGTAGTTCTTCTGTCTCCCCCATCCTACATATTACAGTACATTAGCTTCACTCGGTGTGAATGAGGCATACCCCTTCATCAGCGTTACAGTTCCAGGAGTGTGTACTTCTTCTATTTGCTTGTTATTAAAAAAATATTGAATTTCAGAAAACAAGTGAGCACACAATTTTTGTTTAAATGAATATCAGAAGCCACTCCCGATCCATCCAGATTTAGTAGTCGACCGTGAATATAAAGATGGCACTCACAGGTAGAGGTTTTTATTGTAATTTGATCAGTGCGAGCATAAGCTGGTGGACCATATGGTTTGTATCTACAATACTGAAATCGGGTAACAGAGTTATCGGAGTGAATCTACTCTCTCACACTCAGTAAATGGGACATTGTTTTTTCCTCATATATAGTAGCAATTCTGAAAGAGAGTTCATGGAAACTGATGTTGGTATTTATAGCAGACTGTAGCCCATTCTCGATAGTAGTTCTCGATTTATGGAGTCCACACTTTTTTTACATCAATCTTCTTCATCTTTTTAATCTGCTTCTCCTGTCGCTTTATATATATATATATATATATATATATATATATATATATATATATATATATAACCTATTTCTTCTTCATTTGACTCGTTTTCTTTTTATATTTTGTAGAAACATTCATCTCATCATGCATAGGTTGCTGTCTGTAAAGGTTTACCATCTCGCTTTTCTTAAACGCAATCTCACAGTTATTTCCTCCCCATCGAAATTTACTAGATTCCTGTCCTGATCTCTAATAGATATACTTAACTCTTTAATGTGTTGTACAACAACTGGCTTGTAAATGGGTAAATCTGGTGATTCCACAATCTTATATCCATGTGGGACTGCAGGCCAAAACTGATGCAATGTGGGTGTAGGAGCGCTGTTGTGAAAGGACCCAGGCGAAATGTTGCAACTTTTGCATAATACATTAATATTCTGATTATTTACACTGAGTACAACTAGTGTTGAAGTTTCCTTGTCAATATACATACTCTCAAATCCTAGGATTGAGCCAATATTATTATCTGGTGTAAAATCAACAGCTACATTACACCACATTTTACATCGTTTGTATGGTTTATCGTAAGATATTTTCAGATCGACTTTGAATTTCCCTTTAACATCCTCGGGCACATCATCATTGACAAACATGGTATTGTACATCTCAGAATGCATTTGTAAAGATAAAAATCTTTGAATTCATACGTTCCAGGTTTTATAGTAACTTTGTCTAGAATTTTATTATTACCAATGTAGTTATAGAAGTAAAAATTATTGTTTTTAGATGTAATATTCGCCGGCTGAGGTGGCCGAGGGGAATGACGCACACCAGTCACGGTCTGCACGGCCACTACAGTCAGGGGTTCGAATCCCCCCTCGGGCATGGATATTTGTGCCATCCTTAGTTGTAGCTAGTTCATAAGTAGTTTGTAAGCTTAGGGAATGATGACCCCAATTTGATTGATTTGATTTGATTTTTCCAGGGAAGCCAAAACAGTCTTGGTCGAACCTGCCATTGCCCGCATCGAAACTAATTTTATTGTGCGTATCGCTCCCTGTATATCTAGTAAAACCAACCACTGCCCTTGAACAGTGCAAGGAATCCCTTTACGAGTTCTTTATTAGACACAATTTCTTCAGGTCTGGTTGTCCCAAATGTTCTGTGTTTTTTACTCTCCAATGCAATGCATTCGAAGATTAGATGCGATGCAGTTTCATCACCATCATCACAGATCCTACATTTAGGGTCCTCTTCTGTTATTCCCATGGTATGTAGGTGTTTTTTGAAATTCCCATGGCCTGTCAGCAATCCAACCATGAGTCTAATCTCTCTCCTGTTCAGGCCCAGGATTGCAGAGCTTCTTTTAAAACATGGCTTTGGCATCATTACCTTGCTATGTTTTTGTTGATGGACTTTGGTCCAATATTCTACGTGCTGTCTTCTGAGCCAGTTACGTAGCTCCAATCTGATCATTGCCTTGGTGATTGTCAGGACAGGTTCCGGTCAAATAAATGGAGTCTCTGCCCCCATCCTGGCTAATCTGTCGGCATGTTCGTTGCCACTGATCCCCGAGTGGCCAGGGACCCACAATAGGTTTACTCTATTGCTTTCCCCTAGCTCTACCAGAACCCTGTGACATTCTGCAACAATTTTAGACCTTGTTGCAGGAGCTGCCAGTGATCTCAGGGCTGCCTGGCTTTCTGAATAGATGTAGATGCTACGATCTTTGTATCACCTTCGTAAATTCTCCTCCACACATGCCCTGATGGCAGTGATTTCCGCCTGGAATACTGAGGCCAGTTTCCCTAGAGAGATGACGCCCTCCAGTCTTGGCTGCACCCCACATACCCCGGCCCCAATGCCTTGGTCTGATTTCGACCCGTCAGTGAAACAGACAATATCCCCTGTATGGTGTCGAACTATTGTCTCCAACTGCTCCCTACTTCCCATTGTTATACTGAAAGGCTTGTTGAAGCAGTATGGGGTTATAATATAGTCGGCTGGCATTTCCCCAACCTTTCCTATATTTACCTCACTCACTATTTTAGTGTGTGATTCTGGATATCCCAAAGAGTTCCAGTTGTTACCAGTTTTGAGCCTGTATGCACCAGCTGCTGTCTCCATCTTGACCCAAAGGTGTAATGGGGGCATATCCAGCATGGTTTCCATCCCAGCAGTTGGTGTGCTGCTAATTCCGCCTGTTATGGCTAAACAGGCTTGTCTCTGCACCTTACCAAGCTCCTTAGCAGCAACCCACTGTTCTACCTTCTTCCACCACACGACCACCCCATAGGTGATTCTAGGTCTAATCACTGTGGTGTATATCCAGTGCATACCCCTAGGGCTCAGGCCCCAATTTTTGCCACAAGCTCTCCTGGTACTTACTAAAGTACCTTTTGCCTTGGAGCAAATATTCCTAATGTGAGGGGTCCATGTCAGTTTCTCATCTAGGGTAACCCCTAGATATTTCACTGTCCCCTTCACAGGTAGCGCTTCACTGAAAAGCTTTAGATTACAACTTGAATGTTGTATATGCTTCTTTGTGAATGGTACAACAACAATCTTCTTAGGACAACCCCCAGATCCTGTTTTCTGCACCAGTCTTGCACAATGTCCAATGCACCTTGTGCCATATTCTTCACTGTGTCAGCAAATTTGCCAAGTATTACTATGACAAGATCATCTGCATATCCTTGGCAAAAGTACTGCATAGAGTTTAATTCTCCAATGAGATCATTCACCACTAGATTCCACAATAAAGGGGAAAGAACTCCGCCTTGTGGACAACCCCTAGTGGTGTTGATTACCATTTTTTCATTCATCTTGGTAGCCTCTACCTTTCTTCCACTGAGCATGGCCCTAGGCCACCTACAGATAGTGGTCCCTAGGTCATGCACCTCTGCTGCCCTAACCATGGAATCGAAGGTCGTGTTGCTAAAAGCCCCCTCAATGTCCAGGAAGATACAGGGGGCTATCTCCTGAAAGTGTAGTGCTTTCTCCACCTTCCCAACGAGTTGGTGGAGAGCTGTCTCACATGATTTACCTGGTTAACATGCATGTTGGTTTGAATGTAGAGGAGCCCTACTTAACCTCCTTTCTCCAACATGCACATTAACCAGCTTTTCCAATGTCTTAAGAATGAAGGAGTGACAGGCTGATTGGTCTCATATCCTTGGCCTTGGTATGATCAATTCTCCCTGGCTTTGGAATGAAGACAACCTTCACTGCCCTCCACGCATTGGGAATGATTCCTGCTGCTAGGCTAACCCTTAATAACCTACGTAGGAATCTAATAAGATTTTCTCCCACTTGTTGCAGGATAACTGGATAGATTCCATCGGGACGAGGTGACTTGAACGGTTGAAATGTTCCCACCGCCCATCGGACCTTACTGAAATCGACACACTCCTTGGCCAGATCCCAGTCCCCTTTGCGAATACCTGAGAACCGTTGTCTCTCAGGAATCACATTCTGGTTTGAGTTATCCCCCAGAGTATATTGAGGAAAGTGAGTCTTGAGGAGCAGTTCCAGCGTTTCATGTTCTGTCTTTGTATACTCCCCATCCTCCTTCCTCAATGTTCCTCCTGGATTAGTTGGTACCCTAGTGAGGATTTTATGAAGTCTCGCTTGAGCAGCCGTGCCCTCCACTTCCTCACAGAATACCTTCCAGGATGCCTTCCTTTGCCCGTCTGATGGCAAGGTTGTAATTGACAAGGGCCTCACGATATTTTGCCCATTGTCCTTTGCGCCTTGCGAGGTTAAACAGTCTTCGTACCTGTTTCCTTTGCATTTCCAGGTTATTATTCCACCAAGGCACACTCCTATTTGTGCACTTCTTGGTGACTGAGCAGTTGTCCTGGTATGAGGTCACTATAGCAGAGGTTACGGCCTCTGCTACTTCCTCAAATTCTGCTGGATTCCTTATCGAAGTTTTAATTTCTGATAGGCTGAAGTCAAGGTCTCTCCTATATGTCTCCCAGTCCGTTTTCCTGGGATTCCTATAGGTCATGGTCTGTCTGGTTCCCATTTCAACCTTGAATTTAATATACATGTGATCTGACGAGGATGGCTCCAGGTCCACATGCCACTGTTTGACATAACTTCCCATCATCATGGAACCAAAAGTTATGTCAATTACTTCTTCCCTTCTACTATTCCTGAATGTAGGTTCATCACCCCTATTCAGGCTCTCCAAGTTGTTAGATAGGAGAAATTCAAGAAGGTGCTCACCTCTACTGTTGGTGTCCTTGCTGCCCCACGGTAAATTATGGGCATTGGCATCACATCCCACCAACAGTTCATCACCTTGCCGATTGCAGGCTTCCGTCAGTCTCCTCACTTCCAAAGGAGGAGGAGAGCTTCCTTCGTAAGGAAGATATGCTGAGGCCAAAACAAATTCCCTCTTGATACCTTCCTCACATTGCTGCATCCTGATGGTCACCAGGTCCCTGGAACAAAATTCCATCATTGGTATGAAAGGTATTCCATATCTAACATAAATGCATGTTCTAGAGTTTTTTATATTTCTGGCATAAATCAGCTTACCTTCAGTACCACCGAGGCCCGATACACCCCCTTTGTATAAATAGGGTTCTTGTATCAGGGCCACGTCCACCTCCTGTCTCCCCAGGCGACGGCTCAGGGCAGCAGTGGCCCCCTTTACTGTGCTGCAGGTTTATCTGCAGCACTTCTAGTCCCCATCTTACTGCCATTATTGCCTTTAAGGTCTTTGATTACCCTGACGGCGACCTGCGAGAACCCTAAAAACAGTTTCAGGCCTTGCTCTCGCAATGCCTTCAGGGACTTCTCTCTGACCTCCACCACAAAGGGTTCGTCCTTCCGGAATGACCTTTTGGTTAATTACCCTCCAATCCTCTGTCGAGACTTTTGGGTTCTGGACTCGTATTTTCTTGAACAGAGTGTTTGGAGAGACATCCTTAAGGATCTTTGGTACCCATATTGATACCTTTACGGTCTTCAGGAGTTTGACTGCTGTCTTGACCAGCAGCTTCGCATCCTCCCACGGGGATATCATGAGCACCTTGTACTTAAGCCATTCTGCTGAGTGCTCCCCCTCGCAGACAAGAAAGAGGGCACCACGATCTAGGTAGACCCTCCTGAATTTGGGTCCTGGACCAGCGTCCCCCCCAATCTCTTCAAAGAGGGTCATCTGCACAAGCTCCTGCCGCTGCGAGGTAATGCTTACCAGTGGGTATCCTTCTTGGACAACCGCCATTCCAAAGACCGAGACTGCAGTACTAAAGGTCTGTTTCCCTATTTCCTGCCTCAGCCTTTATGATCACGCCTTTACAGAGAGGAGGGAGTCTTAGATTCCTCCCTAACCCTCTTGCCACCTGTCTTTGACGTCGAGGGGGTCTGTGTATCACCTTCGACCTGAGGCAGTTTCTTTTTGGGGGTCTTGGGCTCAAGCCCTTTTGATTCCCTCCACTTATGTTTAGGAAGCCATTCTTTTCCTTCCTTTTGCTTCTGTTCCTTGAGAAGTTTCCTCCTCTGAGCCCCAGACAAGGCCTTAATCCTAATCTGGTCCAACTTCTCTGTTACAGTTCCCACTTCTTGCTCAGGTCTAGACCCTGACTGGGAAGTAGGAGTGCACTCCATCGGTCCTGATCCCGATGTTTGAGTATCTGAGGTCTCAGATTGCCCCTCAGATTCTTTTAAAATAATTTTTTTCTCCGTGTTCATCTTAGTCCCACGACATTTGGGGATTTATATGGTCCACACCACGATAACCCCACGCGGTGCAAGGTAACTTACTCAGGGAGGTCGCCCAGTATCCCTGAGGCTCCGTTTGAGACACATTCACCCATGTGCCACACACCCCTCAGCACAGGTCGCACCACACCTTGGGTTGGGAGGGTTTAACGTCGTGCCCGGGACGACAATTTTGATGACCCCACAGTTAAGTCCCATACGTTCTACAAACATTTGAACATTTTGAGATGTAATATTAGGTATAGAATTGTATGTAAATAATTTGAGTAATGAAATTTCGTAGGAATGAAGATGAGACAAATTAATTGTGGGATTAAATGTGGAGGTTATTTTCGAAGTTTTACCCAACAGGCTAAATGTCACATTGTCCTTGCCAACATCCAATTCTTATTAGAATTCACAGTAATTTATGTGGAGTTTAGAAACTTTAAACAAAGATGACCACACCTATGACTCTTAGGTAACTGAAAAATATTGTAGTTGTACTTAATAGTACAATTTTTGTAAAATCTGATTCTTTTTAGTGTTTTCTTTTATTTTGCATTTTTACTCTTTTGTTGCTTTTTAAAGGTAATATATATATATATATATATATATATATATATATATATATATATATATATATCCCCTAAGCTTTGCCATTTCAAGTGTTGGCTCCTGTCACCTATATTACCACCAAAAATTTACTAAATAAACCTAGATAGAAAAAATCTAGTGCCATCGCCACTTTCGCCATAAGGTAAATTGATATAATATTGCCAATTCTTCAGGCACCACCATCAACTAAAAAAGAATACATTCAGTTTCCTCTAAAAGCCGATCTTTTCTGTCACCATCTGTGAAATAATAACAATATTTAATACACCAGTGCCATTTATTCTCATGCAAATGACACTAGAAAACTAACATGTGAATATTCTAAATAACAAAACAGGAATACATGTAGAACCTTAGCTCTGCTTCCTGCACTATTTATCAGGAAAGTATCCTTTGATTTATGTTGCGTCTTTTTACAGATTAAGTTTCGAACTTGATGTTTTAGACTGCTGGAAAGTCTTACTCGTCTTTTCAATAGTGCAATGTTACAGAAATATCATGGAATATTAGAGACATACTTCTATTACAGTAATACTGAAGTCTTTGAATGATTCATATTTCGAATGCCAAATTATGAAGGTAGAAATATTTACGTAAATTAAACACCAGGAATGATAAATAGAAGCCCTGGAGTTGCATAGCATCATGGTAGCATAACCATAGAGACATCTACGGAATTATTCTAGATAAGATTAATTATTGTTGTATAAGTGGGAAAGTGCACAAATGGTTTAAATCATACCAAACTGGAAGAGTACAGAAAGTTGATATAAGTAATTCACATAATATATAAAAACCAGCCAAGTCCTTAAACTGGGGAACTATCAAACATGGGTTGCCACAGGGTTCGGTACTGGGACCTTTGCTGTTCTTAATATATATTAATAATTTGCCTTTTTATATTCATAAAGATGCCAAGCTAGTTCTCTTTGCTGATGATACAAGTACCGCTATCACACCCAAATCACAGGAATTAACTGATGAAATTGTCAATTTACTCAGTAAACTAGCATACTATGCCTATTTTCATTCTCTGCTTTCTTATGGCATCATATTCTGGGGTAATTCATAATTTAGTAAGAAACTATTCATTGCCCAAAAATGGGTCATCAGAATGATTGCTGGAGCCCACCCAAGATCATCCTGCAGACATTTATTTAAGGATCTAGGAATTTTCACAGTAGCTTCCAATATATATATTCACTTATTAAATTTGTTATTAACAATCAAACTGAATTCAAATGTAATAGCAGTGTGCATAGCCACAACACTAGGAGAAAGGGTGACCTACACTGTTCAAGGTTAAATTTAGCTCTGCCACAGAAAGGGGTTAATTATTCTGTCACAAAAGTCTTTGGTCACTTACCAAGTAGTATCAAAATCCTGACAGAATGCCAACTAGCAATAAAAAATAAATTAAGAGAACTTTTGAATGGCAATTCCTTCTACATATTAGATGAATTTCTACATAAAAGTTAGTAATTTAGTGAAAAAAATATTAAAAAAATATAATAAAATATTCAAATATTGATGGTCATGTAATATTATGTATAGACACATTTCATTTGACGTTCCACATCATTACGAGGTGTCGTATACATGATCTATGGAACAAGTATTAATCTTATCTAATCTATCGATTGATACGGGTAACTGGGGTCTGACGCACTACTGTCCCTAGACGCCTGTGTTTCTTCCATGCATGTATGGAAGACAACGATTACAACGGGAGAGTCTCGCGACAGTACCTCCCACTGCTGCGATAACGTTTCGGACCGGAAATCAGTGTCACGTGATCATATGCACCCAGCTGCACAGTAAACAAAACATTTTGGAGCACAGCTGCTAAACTGTATGCATAGGCCAAAGACTGCACATGTCCCTATCTCTGCTGTTTTGTGGTTTGAAACCAACATCTAAAATTGGCCCGAGTCTCATGACTGAGTTCCGCTCATTATGAGCAATAGTTTTTCTCATTTACAGGTGATATCAAGCGATAATTTTAACAATAAAACGACTTCTAGTATTCCTATTTCACATGTAGTAGTAATGGTAACGTAATTTCATCATATTGTTAATATTAATGAAGTGATTGTCATGTTTACATGTGCCCAGATGAAAAGTACCATATTGTCAGTTATTTTTAGAAGCAACAGAATTACATATTCCCAGTGTTTGTGTTACGCTATGAATCTTTTACTGTTTGTAACTTATGAATGTGATTATCGACGGGAAAATACTTCAAGCTGCGCTTGGGCAAGTTTATAGGTCAGCAAGTAAGTCATTTCTGCTGAAAATCTGCTTTCAATAACATTATACAAAACTAAACATTCATACAGACTGTTTGTTTTTCATATGAAGTCACTTCTTGGCTAGTGCATCGATGATGTTTCCTCACTACACTATTATTTAATGTAAACAGCCAATACTTTGGTTATTTTACGTTTTGGCATCACGGTTTGTGTCAAAAGTCTTTAAATATAAACAATTGTATTTTGTTAAAATCGGACATTATGGATGCAAACAGATTTCATTTCCTATAAAACCACAACGAAACATTTTACATATAATGTTGAGGAATCGTAAGGAAGCTGATGCTCCTTTCAAATTGATATTTGATCCTCTACTCCTGTGTAAAATGCAGACTAAAAGACTCACAGTACAACGACAACAATGTATTTCTGTTGCTTGTAAAAAGAATGCCAATACATTTCATTTAGGCGCATGTAAAAACTGTAGCTATCGTATTAACTCTTGCAATTGCGGAGATCTAATGCCAATTTTACATCTAAAGATGTAATAAGAATATGCTAATACGTTTCATTGTTCAAGTATATGCTTAATTTCCACTACAAAGAATAAGAACTGCAACTCTCAGCTACATTTCGCATTACTCATAATGATGGAACTGGTATCCTGCCCCGACTCACATGACTTAGATGTTGCTGTCAGTGTAATGACATCACATGCAGTCTATATTATCTATGGTCTATGGTCAGTACCAACTCCCCACCCTGTATTTACCTGGTGTGTGAGTGATACGCTTCTACTGCGTTCTCCGCTTGCCTTGTTATGCCGCAGGGAGCTCTGCTGGGCATCGTTCGCTTATGCCTTGCTTCCACTAGCTAACGCTGGGAGCGTTGGTGGGCGCTCCACACTTGCCTCGTTCAACCACCTCCCACTAGGGGCGCTGCTATTAGTTGCGCGTGCACCGATTGACCTCGTGCAGGCAGCTAGACTCTTTGTGCGAGTACGGCATGTTTCCGCCATGCTCTTTGGGAGCTTTGGCGTAAGGATTTATATGTATCGGAGTGGCATCGTCACTCTCTCTCCGGTTTCGGCTTAGGTAAGATGTTTGTATGGTCTAAATGGTGAGCCACTCCATGCTACTCTTTGTAGCAGTAATAAGTTACGTGTGCTTTAGGCGTGTGTGAATTATGTTATTCTCGGTAATGTGGCGTATTCCTCTCGTGTTGGTTTTCCAGTGTGACTTTGATTTCTGTTAAAATAGTAAATGATGACTAGTGAGTTTTAGTTTGGTGTCCGTTACGGCATGTGGAACAAAGACCTATTCTTTGTTCAACATTTTCCAGCCCTTCGTGCGTTGAAATAATGCTACCTCTTATTATTTCCGTATTATCTGTCCGCATTTATTGAATAGTTAAACGTGATACTTGGTTTATTTCTTTTATAATTTATTGAATTTACCAGATTTTCTACATCTTGTTCCCACATGGTGTTTAATTTTCGGTAGGTTGTATTTCTTGTCTTTCCTTTCACTATGCCGCCTCAACAGTAGGATGCACTTTTATTGTGTATTGAAAATCGGTGTTGCCCCCATTTCCATGTGAACTGGCAATAATCCTGCTTATATTTTCCCTTGTTTGTAATTTAACCTCAGATCCGTTTTATTATTATGGTTTCCCTCTGCTTCCCGGAGGAAACCTCATGTATTCCGTTGCACAAATCTCTTATCTTGGATCCCTTTGGCTAGGATTTGTTACTTTTAAATAACTGCAGCTCTTTTATCTGGCGGTTTCCAGCCAGGATTCGTTATTTGAAATTTAACAAACGTCTTTTATCTGGCAGTTCCCTGCCGGGATTAGTTATTTGAAGTTAACAAGCCACCTTTAATGTGGAAAATAAACAGTCTGTATGAATGTTTAGTTTTGTATAACGTTATTGAAAGCAGATTTTCAGTAGAAATGAGTTACTTGCTGACCTGTAAACTTGCTCAAGAGCAGCTTAAAGTATTTTCCCGTTGATAATCACACTCATAAGTTACAAAAAGTAAAAGATTCATAGTGTAACACAAACACTGATGATATGTAATTCTGTTGCTTCTAAAAATAACTGACAATATGGTACTTTTCACCTGGGCACATGTAAACACGACAATCAGTGCATTAATATTCACAATATGATGAAATTACGTTACCGTTACTACTAGGTGTGTAATAGGAATAGTAGAAGTAGTTTTATTGTTAAAATCAACACCTTGATAGCACATGTAAATGAGAAAAACTATTGCTCATAATGAGCGGAACTCGGTCAAGTGAATCGGGGCAATTTTAGATGTTGGTTTCAAACCACAAAACAGCAGAGATAGAGACATACACAGTCTATGTTATCTTTGGTCTATGGTTCTGACTACTGGGTAAGCTTAGTGACACGCTAGGCAAGCGTTGGCCTGACTTCATCAGGAGCTGAATGCGATACATTGACCTGTCGAAACAAGTCCTTATTTCGACATGCAGAAATTGTCTCCAGCCAATGAGAACTCGCTAGCTGTCAGCCAGTGAGCTACGCCATAATTACTGCCAAACATATGCCAGCAGATGACGATGTTCTGAGTATTCTGTATACATTTGCAAAAGAAATTAAAGTTATCCTCTTAGGATCACTGTTAACCACATACCCTATAATCGTGACATATTCACAAATATATTGCCAAATATTGGTGACAAGTAAGGAATATCAATAAAACCACACTCTCGGAAATCTCCATGTATTCGAAACTAAGCAGCAAAATACTGGGGGCAAACAAGCAATAGCTTCCAAACCATACTCTCAGAAATTACGAGATATTAGAAAATATACAGCCAAATGTTTCTGACTAGCGAATAGTGTGAATGTCACTGATACTTATTTCATTTAGGCCTACCAGCAATTCGGAACAAAGTTCAAATATTTTTGTGAAAGAAAAACAGAAATATCATTGCTAGTCTTAACACTTGCAGCAGTTTCATTATCCATTTTTTAGTCACACACAAATTTCCAAATTGATGACACCTATTCCTGACACAGCATTTTGTTACAATTAACATCGAGTTCTGTGTAACATACTACTGCTATATGAATAAGAAAAGCCCACAATATGTTATGAATATGTAACTACTGCAATGTGCTACAAACAAAAAAAGTAATAAAAGAAAAAAACTTTTTTCGGTCAGAGAGATTTGAACGCTTACCTCCAAATTGGTGACCTACTGTTCTATCCACTACACTATGGCACCTATATAGCATATTCGTCTATTGTAGACCTTAGTAGGTGTTTTTTTGTTAATGTGTGTTTCATTTACATTTAGTTATAACAAATTGATCCAGATACCATTTTATTATACATCTTTGATGCGTACTGTGAGTTATAAAACCAAAACTGCGAGATAAACAGCAAATCAAGATGGCTTCTGTTGACATGGAAAGAAAAAGTGGAAATCTCTTAGGTTAGGTATAGGTTAAACAAGAAATTTTTTTTATAGTACATGAGGGCGCATAGCGTCTGAATCTCCGGTTAAGAAACACACAGCATCACATTGACTGGAGACAATTTCTGCATGTCGAAATAACGACTCGTTTGTTCTATAGCTACAAAGATCGATAGCGCCTGGTCGTGGTCACTGTCGAGTTTTTTGCGAGTTGTGACTGTGACGTTTGTCTAGCGTGTCACTAAGCTCACCCCTGACTACTGACGCGAGCCTCTTAGTCCAGTCAATCAATGCATTGTAGAGTGCATGGAATATGCGAGAATTTTTGACTTCAGGACTTTGTTAGGGATAGTTAGGAGGTGAACATACTAAAGTCCCTGCCCCTGGGGGGTGAGCTAAAGCGTGGAGGGGGGTAGAAAGGTATAATTTTTTCGTTTTCCGCTTGTATCTCGAAAACAGTCAGCTACAGGAAAAAATGTTCCAAACAAAAATGAAAGATAATTGAATTTGCTATAAAATTGTTTCTATCCATTTACGTAGAATTCCCAATGATTTTCGAGATATACGTTATTGGAAATGGACAATTTCACTAATTTTGTCAAATATTTACTTCTAGTGACTGACTCGATCGTTTCACAGAAAATTTGTCAGAAAGAAACTTGTAGAGCATTAAATTTCCTTCAATTTGTTATGCACATTTGCTACCTTATATTCAGCCAATCAGAAGCTACATTATTTATAAGATGTGTGTTCAGTTTCGATGTCCCTCCAGAAATGAGTGTTTTAAGGGGCTGTGACGTTTTCACCTTATGAAACGTGCTAGCATGGTAAATAACAACAGTGTAACAAGGTACTTGCAATTGAAACAGAACACCTTTTTATAATTGTAGGCTTTTATGAATAATATTATGAATCATACAATTATTTACAAGCACTGAAAGTGATTCAGAATGAAAAAATGTGCGTTCAACTTCGTTTTTCTGAATGGAGGAGTTGAAGCTCACTTATTGCCGCCTGCAGTGCCTAACGCCCAGGAGAGGGTTAATGATGGGGAAGCCCCATGACGAACATTGAATGTCTGTCTGGCTCAGAGGTGGAATGGAGTGTTCTCACTAACTTCTTACTTCAGTTCACTTCAAAAGTTCGCCAACGTAGGGAAAGTTTGTGTGTTGGTATTGTGTGTTAGCTTTTCGATATATTATTTATTTATGAAAATGTTGATTGTGTAGTGCGCACAATGGCTACTCGGTGTTTTGTATGTAATGGAACAATAGATGGACCAGGTGTTTCCACAGTGACAAAAAAGGAATACTATCGTTGTATGTAATGAAACAATAGATGGATCAGGTGTATAGAAAGGGAAGATAGAAATGACTTATCTTCAGAAGTTTTGGACATCCTTCTGATTCACACTGAATGTCGAAAAAAATCACATCAGCCTGTAATGGTTATGTTAGATTTTTGAAGACCAATTGTCTTCTGAGAGGTTGTACAGTGGTTTTAAATGGGTAATCTGACATATCAGAGATCATAAAAGCAGCTCAAGAGAGTCGACGACATCGGCTCAGAATGTGCGGGGAAATGAATGTCAGTCTAAAAACTAAAATTACAGTGAAGCAAGAGGATTTCCTTTCTAAATTTAACAATAAGAATCAGCTGATAAACCTGTTGATGATGCAGCTACAGAAAAATGCGATAACTGGCGTTCGAGCTTCAGGTGATGTTGACTTGATATTGTGGAGACAGCTATCAACAGATAAAATAATTCCTCAATTGCCATTATTGGAGTGAATTTCGACTTAGCTGTTCTCTTAATAGCAAAATCTCCAACTGATCGTAACATTCTCTTTGTAGAACCATGAAGAGGAAAGGTTAAGGCGTGTTTATATTCTTCACAGTAGCTGCAGCAGGAATTGAAAATGAAGGACAACGCCAGTTTGTTATTCTTACATGCATTTACAGGCTGTGAGACAACGTCCATAGCATAAAGAGTAAGGGTAAAGTGGGGTTTGTAAAAATGCACCAGAAGTCCAAAATCATAAATATGCTGTTAAGATATTTCCCAACAGTTCTTCTTTCCTTGACTCCATTGACACAGCGGGAATCACAAGTACTCTCTCATGGTATGGAGCTCCAGCCACCACAGAATCGGTCATCGAGTTCCACTACAAATCATTTATAAAAGCAGGTATGAACATCAAGCCTACTCTCAACTCTCGCCCCAGCTGAAGGAGTTATTAAGCAGCATGCATTCCGAACTTGCCACCAAGCACACCTTTGGTTAGGAGAGGAACCTAAAGGTGGAGCGCCGATTTGAGGTTGGAATGGCCAACTAGTTCCAAAACTCTCAGAGTTAGATGCTGCCCCTGACGAAATCTTGAAGATGATGTTTTGTTGATGCACGAAAGGATGACAGTGGCAGATGTGGTTGCAGAAAAGCGTTTTTACATTCCTCTGTTACATTCCTGAACTGCAAGGGCAACTGCAACTACAGTGTGGGAATATTAATTCACGATGAAGGTGACGACAGTGACAACGATCTACCAATGCCGTTGGACGATGTCTCCACTACTGATGAAGATGAATGAACCTTGACCGTTCCTCCTCAGAAAGACGATGTTGCTTTGAATGCACTTATTTTTCATTCTGAATCACTATCAGTGTTTCTAACAACCTTCATTGTATGATTCATGATATTGAAATAATAGCTACATTTATGAAAAAGTTTCAATTGCAAGTACCTTCTTGTCATTGTTAAACTGTTGTTATTTACCATGCTAGCACTTTTCATAAGGTAAAAACGTCGCAGCCCCTCAAAACACTCATTTCTGGAGGGACATCTAAACTGAACGCACATCTTATAAATGATGTAACTTCTGATTGGCTGAAGGTAAGGTTACAAATGTGCATATCAAATTGAAGGAAATTTAATGCTCTACAAGTTTCTTTCTGACAAATTTTCTTTGAAACGATCGAGTGAGTCACTAGAAGTAAATGTCTGACAAAATTAGTGAGGTAAAGATGATTTTTTTCCGAATTGTCGATTTTCAATAACGTATATCTCGAAAATCATTGGGAATTCTACGTAAAGAAGAAAGCTCTTTCGACTGCTATCGAATGCGTGGTCGAATCGGCTCCCTGAGTGAAGACAGCGCGTTCCCGCTTTTTTCACTTCCACAGCGTCTGTCTATTGTGCTTGAGTGTCTCTTGTTAGCATGCGAAATGTGTGAAGTGTATGATAAAATCTTTCGCGGAATACTGAATGATTTCAGTGTTTCTGAAGGAGGCCAGATTTCTGGCTATTGCAGTTCAACAGAGGAGGTAAAAATTTTATCCATTAAGAATTGCTTGGTGAAGCATGCGACTTTTTTAGACAATGGATTGGTTTACAGAATAACTTCGAACTAGGATGTCATTTAGATATCTTTTGTACATTGCAATTTGAAATTGATTACCATTTTTAAGTGCAGATTTGTGTATTATGCCAGTTATCCCCTATTATTTCGAAGCACTGAATTGTTCTAGTGCCATCTGTTCCCTTGTGAACAGACGCGCAGGCCTATTCCTTGAACTTTACAAGTGTTCTTCTACTAAAAGTCAACTAGACATCGTGGCCTCAAGTCGTTTGATATTTTATAGTAGAATAGAAATCCTATAGCGTGATCACAAATAGCGATTGACCTCTCTTGTTGACTGCTCATGTGGGAAGGTTACAATTGTGTAACCTTTACTGTAGGATTCATACGTCCAGTACCGCAGTTAATTTTCGCTCTTTATTTAGTGGTCGGATTAGTACAGTGGTCTCTTTAGTATTAAGCCATTTATTCCCACCTTTTTCTCTTATGTGAAGTTTTGTACAATTTTTTTCATTGTTATCAGTTTGCGCGAGCAGACTTCACGTATTTCTTGTATTTATCTAATTTACAATTGTTCTCCGAGTACAAGTTATAACTAAACCATTGTGTCTTTGAGGCATTTGTTAGTTTTACGAAATAAAAGTCCCATAGCTGTTAGCCCGACATGATCATAAACAGCATTTGACCCTTCTTGTTCCACTGCTCACACGGGAATTTGTTCAGTTGTTACCTTTACTGTATAATATAGAGATACAATGTTTTAAGTTGTTGCACTTTATGTGTCGGCCAGTTAGTATCCAAATAAGCCATTAATGTAATATAAATTGGTATTTAGCCTTATTAGTAGTTATTTATATGCTACAGTAAAGCCAACAAAGCAACGCAGCAGGTCAAACAATTGCATATCTAATAATAAGTTATATAATACACCAAAGAGGGTACTCAAAATAGGGCTAACTTCCAATAAAGGGGCGTTCAAAGTATCCATTAACAGCAAATCGTGATTGGCAGAAGGAAATTATTTTGCAAAGGTATCAAATCTTTTACATCAAGAACTGAAGAGCGAGATATTCAGGTAATTAATTTGCGAAGTGAACTGTTATTTGTATTAAATAATTTGAAATGTAATCTGCATAAAATTTTGCTATAGATTGGCAGCCTGTTTTCTGCAAAGAGGTATATAAACAACATAGAGAGGCTATATGCAAGACCAATACAGTAGTTGGTCTTGCTATAGGCAAGTTACAGCGCTCTGGGTGGCAGCACTAAGCAACACTGGGAGCCATATATGAGAAAGTCAGTTTGAAGCAACAGCGTGAGCAGACGCTTCTGTTTGTAGTCTAAACTAACGTGTAAGCGCTATTATTAGTGGTAAATCAAGCCCAGTGTATATTCGGTGTACAACTGCAGTGATAAAACTGTTGGAATATCATACATAAAGAAAGAGATATGTAATTACATAGGTCGTTGTGTATCAGCGTGTATTTGCCTATAAACATTCATTATACTTAACCCTCAACTACTATCTGCGGTCTCTCAAACCGCTACGACCTTTTTGAGTCGAGATATTTCACACACCCCTGCCCAGCTGAAAGGACTCGTCCGTGTACCTTCCTGGTGGCCGACAAGGTCCACATGCCAGCATTTTTGCAGTGTTGCTGCCCTTTGCTCCGTATTTATGAGCATTGCGCGGCCTCAGTGTTAGCGTGCCGCTGGCGCAGGCTCTGCCTCGTAGCGCCTGGCCAGTCGGCTTCGAGAGCGCGGCCTGCTAAGCGACAGCGCTGTGGCCGTGGCCTCTCTCCCGCTCTTGTTGTTCCATGTCGTGTTTCTCCATGGCAGGAAAAGCTGAACGTTCTGTGCAACGCATTTTACGTGAAGCAGATGTGGATGATCAAGAAGGTTTCCGTGAATTCTCCGATGGTTTTGACGACAGCGATAATGACCCTGCTTTTGAGGTATTTAGTGAACATGACACTAATTAAGAGCAGGAACCTGAAAGTGATGAAGATGTGACACCTGATGATGACGAAGCAGCTTACTTCTTCGGTAAGAACAGATGTTTTCGATGGCGAAAAAAGCAGCCAGCAGCCAACGTCTTACAACATCGTCTTACAGCGTCCTGGACTGCTACAGACGGCTCAAAGGATATCTTTAGTTTGTACTTTTTTTTATAGGAAAAATGTGGCAACCTTTCTAGGAGAATCGTAAATGGAAAGGAGATTTCGCATAGAATTTACTATAATTCATATGGGATTTTTGTATCTAATCACGCTGTGAATTTGTAATATGATCTCTATAATGATAATCTGTGGGTATGTAGAGAAATAATTACTTTCTGTTCTTTTTGTAGCACAAAAAATAAAAATGTACTGCAAATTGCGCTGTGTTTTACTTGTCGTCACGTTACTCAAACTACATTGTTTAAAAAGTCAAATTTCTAATAATGCCACCTCTAAGAAGTGTAATGAACGACAGGAAGCCATGAAAATATATATTTAGCAAAACATTAGTTTAATATATGGAAAATAAGAGAGCGGTCTGAGAGACCACTCCAAAGTAGTTGCGTTCCTGTCAACATCTATAGTAGTTAAGGGTTAATTTTGGCATTTACCAAGTTCCTAAATTACGTTTACTTCACGACCATCAAAAAGGATAGGCAGAGGACGGATGTATTTGGTGTGTTTTATTGTAATGGCACTTGTTCATAAAGTGTACAAAAACGTATTACCCATTGGGTAAGTAGCCTAGGTGTATGAACTGTAATTAAGCTATTCTTTATACAGATTTCCTTTGAAAAATAAGGAGTTGCTAACCCAATGTGTAATCAGTATGAGGCGTGATAAGTGGCACCCTACAAATTGTAGTAAAATGCTCTTGTCATTTTGAAGAAAAGTTATGGATGCTGCCACCGATCGAAAGCGGCTACTTGCAAATGCCATTCCAACACTGTTTTCGTTTCCTGAGCACCTACAGAAACCAAAAGCTGTAAGGAGAGTACCAAGGAAACGTCAACTTGTGGAGAGCTTGATAAATACGTAATGTACTTCAAAGCATGAAACATCATTTGAACCACAGGCTGAATGAAGGTAATTAAAGTCTTTAAAGAAATTCGCCTGTATTTATAGGGAAGATATGTTGGCAAATACAAACGTTTGACATTATAGTAAGGTAAAGCAGTCAACAATACGAAGATTGGTTTGAACACCACAGTGCTTTACTAGGCATGGCCCTAATGGAGGTGGTATGCCGTTGCCTTCCTCCGACCTTCAAACTGACTTACCCAGCCAGTTATAGGGGGACCTACAGTTTAACGTGGGTTCCGAACCACAGTGCTACTTGGTATTTTTCACATGAGCAATACTGTCAGAGGTGAAAGAAGTGGAAAGTGACAGATAAAAATCCCAGGACCTGGCAGGGATCGAACCCGCGACCTTTGGATTTGTAGTCTGGCACTCTACCACTGTGCAACCGAGGCGCACAAACATCAAATAATGCAGCAGTTCTACGATTATAAACATTATACGTAGGATGCAGTAGTAAACGAGAAATGCTATTCGTAGTGGGGAATCACTTTCCGAAATGCGTCGTCCAGAAATTAAGGAAAAATCGAGACTGGCAATGGTTAATATAAATCCTATGAGTCAGCGTTAGCAGACGCCCCGCATCACCTGGCGGAACACTGACGTTCTCAAAGTTGGCGGCAACCTTTCCAATTGGCTTCAACCACAGACAGACAGGAATATATGTCTGTGGCTTCAACTAGTGAGCTCAAAGATAATCATTGAGATCACTGGCTTCAACTATAGTGGCGCTGTGGCCAGTCTTTGTTGTTTATATAGGTCTTTTGTTTTCTGTTTAGCGTGCTTCATCATTTGCAACAATGGGTGAAGATGGGCGTGAACTTAGTACTTGGTTAAAGTCAAAGAGATATATAAACAATATATAGGTCTTTGGTTAAAGTCTAGTTTCAAACATGTTTATTTACTAAGTCTATGGTTTATAAGTCCCAGACTGGTGCTTGGTGTTGTAGATGTTGGAGACTGTGCGAAGGCAGCCAATCAGGAGTCTCGTTCGCGCGACCAATAGGATTGTTTCATGTGTATTGGATTTGAATTTGACGTCAGTTTTGAAATTGCTGTAAGCCCGAAATGGAAAATTTCGTTATGAATTTCAGTGATCTCGTGATTATAGATTACAAGGTTTTAAATATAGATGTAGTTTTCGAGGGCAATGTTTCACGAGAATAGATGATTTTTTGACCGGACAAGGGTACATCAAGAACCTGTCAACCACAGAGTAGGAACAGCATTACTTACATTTTACACTGGTTTTCTGTGATACAATGAAGTTAGACGGCTTGAGGAATGAGGCTGAGCTCTGGATACATTGTTTGGCATTTCAGCTTCAAGGGAAAATTACAAGGTAAAGGTTTCATACGTGTAGGCATAATTTCTCCATACTTAATTATGACATACCTTACCTTAAAATACGTGTTTTTCAAATGTCTTTCAAGCGCCATTACATTTAAGTTGCCAGCTTTCGTAATATTGAAGTATAAATACAAAATCCACCAAATACAGCACATTTGCTTCCAATCGCCTGAATTGGAGGCTGCGCAACATGATGTTCATTTGTTGTAGACCTGGTGATTATGTGGCTAGCGAATCACAGCACAAAGAAGAGTACCGTCGTCAGCCAATGGTAACCAAACCTTAGCCTCCAATAATATAAAAGCCTTGTCACTAGGAGTAAACGTATGTCGCCGCTCTTGTTGAAAGAGCTGCCGCTAGAGGCGCCACATAACAACCTCACGCCTACGAAACTTGACTGAAGTGCCTTCTGCTACAATACATTGTAATGCTCATTGTGCAACCTATAAAGAGAGTAACTTACTGTTTTTACATGAGACTCTACAACTTTTTAAATGTGTTGCGGAAAATGGTAATTGTGCACCATTTTGCAATCAGGGCTCCCGAAATAAAGCTACTGGAGTTAGTTGTCATGAATTTCCGAGCAATGAATCCACAAGACAATTCTGGATAAAATCAATAAGTAGACATAGTATGAGTATTTCCTAGAGATCGATGATCGTATAGGTTATTGTTGCCTATATACTTTTTATCTCGTACGTGAGCGATATAAAGGATGAATTACGGCAGCCCAAAGAGCATTCTGTGGTTCAGTAACCATTTTCTTACCACAGACTATAAATCCGGCCTGAAGATAAAGAAATTGTTCATGTGTTTGTTAAGCTTATGGGACTTAACTGCGGAGTCATCAGTTCCTAAACTTTCAAATTACTTATAAACTAACATATACTAAAGAAAGCACAAACATCAATGCCCGAGGAGGGATTCGAGCTCCGACGGGGAATGGCCTTATGCATCGGAGTAAAGAAATTGAATCCTAATGCAGTTCCTAGTATTTTCGAAATGTATCTACCAAGCAAACTAATTAAGCTGAAAGAATCGAGAAGAGAAATTGAAATATCTGAGACAAAATCTGTGACACGGAAGGACGATAAAATCGCTACAGACAAGGGGAACAGAAGCAAAGAAGCCATATTTCACAGCCTCATAATAAAGATACGTGTCGTCGAAGAGAATACACATTTTGAGGACTGTTTCAACAAGACCAGCATTGTACAATCTTCATCACCAATGACGGCCTTAATTAAAGAAAAAGACTGAGGTGGTCTTCCATACCTGAAAAGTACATTTGCTATGTTCCTGGCAAGACTATGAAGTGTGACTAACGAGCCACTGGAATCAGTCATAGAAAAGTCAAAGGTACTGTTCACACTGTTAAATATGCTACTGCCCCATATTATTCGTAACCCCACGTTACAGTGCAGAGCTCCTGAGCACATTAATATTGCAAAACTTTATGTGGCCCTACTCAACGAAATTCACGAACAACAGACCAGGTACGCAGGGAATATTTTGTGAAAATAAATGAAAATTTGGAAAAAAAGCTCTCTAGGAAAAGACGCAAAACAATTTCAATCAATTAGGCCTAAAATCAGTGTACATGATAATGACAACAAATAATTGATGTTATCATGTTAAACAGAAACAGTAACATGAACTTCAAAAATTGTTTTCGACATCAGTGATCAAAATGAACCGTTTCCTATTTGGCATCCATAAGAATCTACACGGAATGAGGTTGGCTTGTGGCGCCAACAGCGGAAGACGTTTGAACTACAGTGGCGACATTGCTCATAGGAGGCATGCTCCTAGTGAGTAGGCTTTGTATTATTTGGAGGCTAAGACCAAACCTCTCCGCCGCGCAACATGAAAAATAAGAATTTTTGACGTTGGAAATTAAATATGCAGTAATGCTTTTATACACGAAATCGCACAATGTTTACGAGATGTGAAAATTAACGTGTTAACATGAAGTTTCAATTATTTTATTTTCGAAATCACTTGATTACACAGACGAAAAAATAAATAAAACATACTATACCTGCTCTATGGTTGACAGGTTCTTGTATGTACCCTTGTCCGGTTAGCAACAGTTATTGACCTCGTAAATAAAGTTTTAGAATTAGTTGGGGACTCTTTCGTACAGATCATAGGGCAAATAAAACATGCTATACCTGCTCTATGGTTGACAGGTTCTTGTATGTACCCTTGTGCGGTCAGTAACAGTTAATGGCCTCGTAAGATGATTTGGAATTAGTTGACTATTTCGTACATATAAAATAAGTAAAACGTGCTATAGTACTATATAGTTGAGAGGATAAAGTGATTCTAAACCTTCATTTTACGAGGCCAATTTCTTTTACTGATCAGACAAGGGTACATACAAAAATCTATCAACCATAGAGCAGGTACTAGTATAGCATGTTTTATTTACCTTACGATCTGTACGAAACAGTCGCCAACTAATTCTAAATGTTCATTTTACGAGGCCAGTAACTGTTACTGACTGGACAAGGGTACATACAAGAACCTGTTAACCATAGAGCAGGTATAGCATGTTTTATTTATTTTATCGTCTGTCTGAAAGTTTAATCAAGTGGTTTCGAAAATAAAATAATTGAAACTTCATGTTAACACGTTAATTTTCACATCTCTAAACATTGCGCGGTTTCGTGTATAAAAACATTACCGCATATTTAATTTCCAACGTCAAAAAATCTTATTTGCATGTTGCGCGGAGGTGAGGTTTGGTTACCATTGGCTGACGACGGTACTCTTCTTTGCAGGGTTGCCAACGAGGTCATGATAAAAACCACCGAAGTGACCGTAAAATCGCACCAAAAACCACCGAACTTTCCGAAGTTCCCATGCAAAAAAACCACTGTCTATTCGTTTGTTCTTGACCGATTGATTTGAAATTTAGACGCAACTATGCATTTTAAAGGAGGAGTTCTTATATACCTGACTTATCTGTATACACACTAGACGGAAATACAAAATAAAAAAAAATGTAGTTTATTCAAAAGCACTTCAGTAAACATGTTATATATAGAAACAAACAATAATTACTTTGAGCCATTGCAATGCTTGGCGGGTACAGACAGCAAATTGTGAAATATTTGAACTTGAAAACAGAAAGTAATCCATTCTGGAAAGGTCAGCGTCAGTCATTCTATTGTCTTTATTGTATGTCAGAAGATCTAGATTTCAGCTATATACCAATGTAATCACATCTGAGAAAAAAGAAAGTTAACAATGAAAGTACAGTCACATATTAAGTGTCTGTAATGTTCAGTCATTTTCAGAACAAGAAAAATCTGATAAAGTGCTGTAGCAACAAATACATACCATTAACACAATGTGTGTGATGCAAGTACAACACTTCCTCTACATGGAGATTGGAGAAGTCAACACAGAACTAAAAGCACTCGGCCCTAAAAACCGAAAAGTGCCGCCGGAAGTAACCAGAGGGTGAATTTAAGTCGATAGCGGCTGCTATCGAACCTCGCAGTCGATTAATGTCATTCAACGCCATGTTTGTATTAGTTTATGACTTTATGTTGTGGTGTTATGAGATGGAGTCATTGGAGTGTACAATTGGGCGTTAACTGTAGTTTCTGTTGCTCGTGTTTTTAGTATGGCGCGTATGTTGGCAACAGTAAATAAATCGTTTCTGGACCAGAGATTCGGGCGCTACGCGCCCTCACATACTAGAAAAGAACTTCTTGTTTAACCTATACCTAAATTAACGTTCTCTTAAAATGATCACTGTTTAGTACAGATCACAAAATAAATAAAACATATATCTGCTCTATGGTTCACTGCTGTGGTGTTGCCAACATTTGCAGACCTTGGGCAACACACTGCAGTTTAGCCATCAATATCAATATTGACGCATGTGTTTGTAATACATTGTGGACTTCCTTGATATGTTCAGCAATTTGTGTAGAAATCATTGACGAGGTGTTTGCCACAGCCGACAATAAAATCATATCCAC
The DNA here is from genome assembly GCA_026315105.1 of Locusta migratoria. NCBI lineage: Eukaryota > Metazoa > Arthropoda > Insecta > Orthoptera > Acrididae > Locusta > Locusta migratoria. The sequence continues at coordinate 217,923,811 of CM048745.1, read as the reverse complement.
AGTAATAGAAATTTTAACTATTTGTGAGGCTAGCTGAGCACTACATAATACTATGTGTGGCCGCAAAGTTATAATTGCATCTTACTATCGACTCACCTGGTAACTTCAGACTTTCTAAAGTTCGTACGTTCCCCCACCGTATTGTCACAATTGGAGCTGATTTTCAATATACAACTTTAAGTTGGGTAAACTACAGATTTGCAAGTGATTGGAGTGACGGGACTTATTGCAAAACATTAGGCCTATTAATTTCCCGTACCCAAAACATATTAACTGGAATCCCACTTATGATGGAAATATGCTGCTGTCATAATAAAAAGTCGGAAGACGTTTGGTGCTTTCCTCAACATCAGTTTCTTCTATGCAAACATCTTCATTTCAAAAGTACTCTGGCAGCCCACTTCCACTGTAAGCTATTTACTGTATTCCTTCCTCTCTGCCCCACCCCCCACCCCCTCTCTTTACTCTGCCACCACACTTCTCTTCAAATCCAGAACTAGGAAATATTTGATGACACAGTATGTGCCCTTCTAACATACATTTTAACAGAGGTGAGGATAAATTTCTTCTCTAAGTGATTTCAATAGCTGCTCATTAATTATGTGAACTACCCATCCATTATTCAGTATTTTTAAGTAACACGTTTCTAAAGCTTCTACACTCACGTTTGAAATGTTAATCATCCATGTTTCACTTACATACAAGACTGCACTCCTGATAAATTGCTAAGGAAAAGGCTTCCTAATGTCAACAAATAGACCAGACCTCTTTAGTGACTACAAAAGTACAACGAGAAATTAGAGCAAGTAGTTTGATTTATATCTTCAGCAAATTAGATAAAGAGGAAGTGGTGTCATTAATAAATTTATTAGAGTAGAGCATATTGATGCGTTATGGCACATGTTTGTAAAAATATTGGACCATGTGCCTGATGGGCGTGTTCCTAGAAGAACAGTTAATGGAGTGAGGGACCCTCCATTGTGTACAGCCACTGTAATGAAACTTCTGAGGAAGCAGATACTACTACATAACAGATGTAAAACAAAATCTGACAGTACAGCTACTGGTGGTGATATGCTAAATGAAACGTACTTGTCTGTCCAGAGAATAGTGGGTGAAGCCTTCAGTGACTGCCATAGCAGAATATTTATGTAAGGATCTCTCTCAAAACATAAAGAAGCTTTATCATATGTAGCTGTTGTTAGTGGGACTGAAGTTATCACCCAGACACTCATGGCCGAGTGAGATACTGAAATTGAAGATTGCAAAGCAGATCTACTGAACTCAGTTATAGGCCTAAGATGTTACTTTCAAATGAAAATCAAGGGCCATTAAGTTACCTAAATGTAGTTCTGGTTCCAATGCAAGATGAGTGAGGCAGATATGAAGTTCATGGGCCTGAAGCAATACCCATCAGATTGTTTACTACATTTGTGGTGAGTTAGTTCAGGACTATTTTAATTCTTTAACTCATTATCTTGGGACAGGCTAACTCACGCTCCCAAATTTTTTGTGGCATTGCAACAGTATCCCGATTAAAATTAGTGTTCTTTCTGCTGCTGTTAGTAGGCATTACCTAATGTCTTGTGTTGTATTTGTATGCTTTTTGCTGCAGTACTGTGTCCTATAGTATAATTTTGGTGTTGCTGCACTTTGTATACTTCCTATATTGAAACCAATTATTTCCTTATTTGTAATAAATAATGTTTCAGTGAATATTTACATACAGTTTTTGCAAAACCTGAGCTTATATTGTGGAACTACCTTTTATCCGTTCCCACCTTAAATAACTCCATAGATTTTAAAGGAATAAAAATTATTAGCAAAAGAAATCTGTATTTCAGAAAGCACAAACTTTCATTGAAAAATTTGAAGCTTTTACCTTTTGTGTAAGAAATTGGTACATTAGGAGCTATTTTTCCTGTACTCATAAAAAGAAACTAAGAATAGCTTTAACACAAAAATCTGGAAAAATTAAATGTTTTAGTTAATCCTAAGAAGTTTGCAATTTTTCAAACAAATAGCCTACTTTAGTTAAATTGTAGTTTGCATGAACTGAGCTGCTGCTTGTCATATTGATGTTTGTAGGTGGTGACAATGAATGATAGGTGAAGGCAACCACAGTGAGAAATGGTTTTACATTTTATGCTTTGAACACAAATCAACATTGCGAATGTCCATGTTTTTATGAGTAACATTGAAAATTCATGACATTACCGAAGAACAATTACACATTACACTTTTGTCACAGAATAAATTAAAGAAAAGTACACTGAGGACTCATTACTACATGGATGTAAGAGTTTATTTTAAATTACACAGCTTTGGCTGAAAAGTCTCTTTAACTAACAACAATTAAAACTTGTAATTAAATAAATGTCCATTTACATTACATAAAACGAACTGTTTCTTCCATTTAGTGGCTGGTCCTTGATGTACTTTCCCGAAGCATTGTCTTGTAGCAATTTGTATTCCCATAGAATTTTCATTGACATCTACGGTGATGACTTCCAAATGTGTAGCATTAGGGTGTTGAAACACAGAAAACTAGTGTGCCAGATTTATATTTTCTGTAAGTAATGGAAATTGATGCTAATTTCATTGCCAATAGTAGAAGGTCCTTTTTGATGTGGTGCATTGTAATTGAATATAAATGATTATATAAGTGACCAATAAGTCACTGATCTGCAACTACAACCCACCACACCTGAAAGACCTCTAAAGCTCTTCCTCTTTGCAAATTAGTTGACACTGAACTTGTAGAAAATTCAGGAAGGATGCAACAATATTTTGAAAGGGATAGATTGCTGTGCATCACATAGATGTCTCAATTGGCCGAAAAAGGGTTCTCACTTGTAGCTTCTTTAAACATGGAGCCAAAATTACAATCATACTTACAGGAGTGCTGTCTTCAGGTCTTGTGGCAAAACTGTCTAAAGAAGGCTGCACTAGCCTATTTGCAATTCTTGTTAATTCTTTAATATTCGCATTACATAACTGTTTCACAGTATCATCATGTAACTTAACTGTTCCTTTGCTGTACATTATGTATGGGGCCTTGGAAGGTGGGTATAGCCAACTTTTCATTTATTATTCAGTCATAATTCCGAAAGTGAATACAGATATGAAATAAATTAAATGTTCTTATTTACACGAATATTTAAGCCAATGGTTGAACATGTCATTTTAATTGTAGAAGGGCATACATTTTCATTGCACTGTTTTTAATGGTTGTAATGACCTACAAGTAATTGAATTTTTTTATCTGTGTTGATTTTGAAAGTATTCATTCAGTTCATTCAAATAAATTAATTTCATGTTTCACCTCATTAGCTTCTTACATACAACTTTTAGCTGGGTATGATTTCATGCTGTATACAGGCTTTTAAGAGGGGATATACTGGAACACTAAGGTGTTTCTACTTATACACATTACATTATAAGGAGTTTATTTAGCTCTCCACATTGTCATGTTGAAATACATTGCTGAACAACAGTTTTTCTCGTATAATTATTTGCTAAAGTCACAGAAATTAACTTTCGTACGGTAAAACTTTATGATGCTTCTCGCTGGGCTCCAGTGATTATGTTGGCAACAGATGAACAATGAAGTGTGGAATGCGTTAATATTTTTCACAAGCTACAGTTAATGCAGCTTGTTTCACTCGCAGCAAAATTAATACTATACCTGATCTATGGTTGACAGGTTCTAGTATGTACCTTTTTCCATTCAGTAAAAATATCATTTTAATTGAAGTTGTCAAGACAAAACATTTTTTGGTCATCTGAGTTGCCATCATTAACCATTGTAGCCAACATAACTAATGGAGCTAGGTGAGAAACTTCATACAATTGAAACCACTTGTTATGTTTGAAATACAACTTTGCATGTGAGGTAAATACAGCAAAGTAACATTTCTTCTATTTGATGTACTATGAATTGACATTCCCCATTTACAAATATAAAATTATTGATTTTAAAAGCTTTGACACAACCTTCTTGTTAACATCATCCACTACTTATTGATTATCCACCAAGTTAGATATGGAACACAATTTTGTTACATTAACTGTTGGACCAAATAGCACTGGTCACGGTGGCTGAGCCGTCTGCGGCGCGTCAGTCATGGTCTGCACAGCCTCTATGGTCGGGGGTTCGAATCCCCCCTCGAGCATGAATATTTGTGCTGTCCTTAGTATTAGCTAGTTCATAAGTAGTTTGAAAGTTTAGGGACTGATGACCCTGTAGTTAAGTCCCATAATCTCTACAAACTTTATTTATTTATTTATTTTTACCAAATAGCCTACATTGTACTAGTTAAACAAAAAACACAGCATAAATATCTTACATGTTCATAGCATAAGTGTTCACTTTTTTTTCGCATGGGTTGTGTATTAATTGCTATTTCTCACATGTGAGGAATCTCAATTTGGCTGCTGAACACATTTTTGTTAGAGCAATGGACAAGATTAAATAGTTGCCAAAAAATAGAATTTATATTTATGGGAAGGATGAGGCCTAATAAGCATTTAGTAGGCTGTAACATGCAGTACATGACAAAGAATGTAAACACCTTGAGCTATCTGTTAAAACAAAACAAAAAAGAAACGGTGTTTAATTTTTTTCTGTTTATTTTCTGTAGGAAAAGAAGAGAGAACCACCAGTGCAGAAGCAGAGGTCTACCTGTACATCTTCAGATTTGGTTACTGTCTACAACGAAGATAAAATAAAAGTTTCACCTCTTCTTCTGAGAACACTGCAGGGCTATTAAACCTGTCTCAGGCAAACTACTGAACTGAACAGAAACTCCGATCAGCTTTGATAAAAAAAATATGAACAATATAGGAGGCACATTAAAACTCTACAGCAGTCTAAACGATGACTTAAGAAGAAAGTGGCTTCTTTGAGTGCTGTCAGCTAGTCTAGATCAGCGGCATGGGGAGCATTGTAGTGCATCCGAAGCAGCATTAGGTTGGCAATGTAGTACATTTCGAGTATCAAATGGCATGTATGAAAGTGTAATGAAGTGATTCTAAATCTTCATTTTAGGTGACCAATTACTTTTACTGACCGTACGGGTACATGCAAGAACCTGTCAACCATAGAGCAGGTATAGCATGTTTTGTTTATTGTATGATCTGTACGAAATGATCAAGTGATTTTAAATCTTCATCTTATGAGGGCAATTATTGATTTCCCGTAGTCGCTTGCGGAAAAGTTGCCAATGTACGCACCATGCGAATAACATGGCAACAGTCTGCATTTAAAGGACAGTAGGCTTAACTGATATTTATACTCTGAAGTGTGGTAAATGAGGTGTCTAATGCCACGCTCTCAATTTAATTAGTTATCTTAATTGACTTCTGCAAGTTGTTTTTGGAGGCAAACTGAGGTTGTGAAATTTCTATTTAATAAATGTTACACACTAAAGGGAATTATGATTTTATCTGTGTGTTTAAACCATTCGGATATACCTTCCACACACAATTGTAAATATTAATAACTGCCTTAGATATCGTTTTTAACAGATTAATACTCGACCATACCAGTATGCAGTACTTGATCTGCAGTAACTTGTAATCCGTTTGCATCCAACTGGGACACACAATTCTGGAAATATTTACCCATTATTCAACAGTATGTTATATTTAATTTGTTCTAGCCAGTATTGTGATGAATGAAGCCCCCCCCCCCCTTTTGTGATAACATATTAATGAGAAATAGAATCCTAAAACTATACAATCCCCAGAAGTTATGGTAGTTTACTGATTTGGGATAACTTTGTCGGTTCACAAACTATGGTGAATAACACTTCTGGTCTGACAAATCATATGCATTCACAGTAGGTTTTTCATTTGAGGGAATGCTGGATGCAATCATGGCTATTTGTCAGAATTTTGTTACCATAAATGAAGATCGGGATACCACACGTCGGCTTTAACCCATGTCATTTCTCAATATGGCAGCAACGTAAACATTAGACTTTGAAACCAGTTAATTTTGTTAGCACAATCATTCTTTGGCTTTTACATTTGCTGGCTTCGCCAGCTCACAAGTAAAATGTTACCTTCTAACCTAAACCTCGGGCTGTGCTACAGATCAGTGTGTCGCCACAACCAAAATTTCTACTTGGGTCCAATATCACACTTTAACTCACAAAATATTACTCTATTTCCTTGTAAACTACTGCCTTTAACACCACACAATTAATCAAGCAATCTGCAAACATGCATGCACCTCAAGATTACTACAAACAATGACATCACAGCGGGTGGTATCCCCATCTTCAGATGCCCCATTTTCTTTTAATCATATGAAGATGTATCACTATCTCTCTGCAGGTAGTTTGCAGAATGTTGCATTTGTGACCCTATTTTGCTGAGGTCATACTTATAACACAGGTCATCAAAGTCTAATTACCATTATATGAATACGGCTTGTGTAAAAATGCTCACGCTTCTTGTTTTCACTGTTTCCATTTACTTATAGAAAACCCTGATGTTCGTGCTGAAAAATGTTTTTTCTCGCATAGTTCCATCCAGAATGGTTTGTTATATTGTTTTGTGGAGCGCATTTGATAGTGGACACACATTATTCAGTAAATTCGTTTTAATATGGACCTTTCTGCTGCTATTTCATATAACACTGATATTTTTTCACATTGAACTGTGCTACCTTGTGAAAAATTGAAAAGAGTAACATTGTAATAATTTTGATGTATGATGATAAAAAGCAAATGTACATGAATTGAATAACAAATCAAGAACAGTTTCTTTTTATGAAATAAAATTCTGAATACAGTATACAGTGTATATGCTTTATTTCATTCCTTCCAGTTCCTATACTTTCCAAAAATGAATTATGTCAGTGAATTCAAAAGCAAACCTAGTTTCAATGTAAATATTACTGCACAAAGCTGTCTAGTTCAGGAATGGAAAAGGTTTTTCAGTGATTTTCTTTTTGTTTTGCTTTTAGAGTTGGTTAATTTTGTGTAACATCCTACCAATAAAACACATTTGCATAAGATGTCAAACAACTTTTTTCTTTCTCTGCCTGTTTTAAGACTGCCTGTCATGCCACCTCCATTTATGCAGTGACAATCAATGAAGCCTCAGCTTATTTATTAACTTTATTTTAGTGAACATGAATCCCATGCATTACAATTTGTCATGATTTAAAACATAATTTAAGAGTGGAAGAATAAAGTGCAAATTAAAATTTCAGCATTGTCTTTCAGAACATGGGTTACCAATTTTAGAACAAAAAGACAATGAGCCATAATAAGAGAAGAGTGAGGTGTAATTTTGACATCAAACAATGCTGTAAATTCAAGGTATCAATTGTTGATATTAAAAAAAAAAAAAAAATAAATAAAAAAAAAAAAATGAAAATCACAGCTTTCCTTGTGACTGCAAGTAAACTATCAAATTTCAGATAAAAAATCTTTTTTAACAAGTGTCAAAGAATTACAATTGCAGATAAAAATACACTGAATTAAAAATCCCTAATTAAATTTAGACAACATACTTTTTGCCAAGAGTAGTCCTTACACAATGTCAAATTTACCAGCTTGCTTTACATCACATGCTTGGTATCACATATGAAAGCAAAAGGAGACTGTGTCTAAATATAGTGTAGGATGAATAAATTCATGCTTTGTTCTTATAAATCAATATATGCAAGCTCTCAGTATTGAAAGTACTAGAGGTTACTTGTCATCTAGGCTGGATTCATGTGAAGATAGGGGTACTGCCTGTCAGCTTTGACCCTTCTTGTGTCTCTAAAAAGGGGGTTTAAGTAATTATTTGATAGCTGAGTTAAAGACAACAGTTTGTTTACAAGTAGATTATATATTAAGTTCTTGAGTTTAAAAAGTGACCTGTATCTTCACTCTGATAGTGGGGGTATAGGTTAACAGTTTTTTTTTTTTTTTTTTTTTTTCTTTTGGAAGTGTATGGGAAGGTACGAAGTTTTGGGCTGAGACCTGTGATTGATGGTACGATCTGTAGTTTGTGAGGATAATCACACATTATTTATTATCTACAATACATAAAATATTATCCCTTATACGGGTTTTCCGACAAGTTGACATCGTGGGTCAAAGCTGACGAGTGGTATTCCAGTCTTCAGTTATACCCTAGTCTGTAAGATCATTTGAGATATAAGACAGTTCTTTCACGCAAGTAAGTTGGCAATTTATTATAAGAGAGAGCTTCTTTCCCATAAGAGCTGTTCACAGTTCTGGTAAAGTTTCTTCTTATTCTGAAGCAGTCATATATATAAAGTAGATGAAGTTTACTTATCAGGCGAAGGAGCACAGGTAGTGATAGTAACATAAATAAAATATAATAATGGAAAGTCCACCACCGTGACGTAACCTTTCTATCCCCTCCCCCTCCCCTCCCGTCCCCGATTCGCTGCAGAGCGTGATTCGAAGTGTGGCCGTCGGAGGTGATGGTTGTATGACTGTGTTGTGTGCCTATGTGATTGCGTGAGTGCTCTATTTCTGAAGAAGGCCATGGCCGATAGCTGAATGTGTTGTATGTGTGTGTCTTTTGTATGTGCCTGTCGCAGCTCGTCGCCACGTCTTTGCGGTGAGTAGTAACATAAATAAAACACACGCACACAAACACAAGCTTTCGCAACCCAGTTTTCTACAGTATGTCTGCCTAGGTGTGTCTGCGTTTGTGTATATGTGTAGGTGTGTGTGTATTTGTTTGCCTTCCTTTTTTTTCCCCAAGTTAAGTCTTTCCTCTCCCGGGACTGGAATGGCTCCTTACCGACTACCTTAAAACCCTCATCATTTCCTTTTCCCTCTCCTTCCCTTCTGCCTGAAGAAGCAACTGGGTTGCGAAAGCTTGCGTTTTTTGTGTGTTTTTATTTATGTCACTATCACTACCTGTGCTCCTTCGCCTGGTAAGTAAACTTCATCTATTTTTTATTTATATATTTTTCCTGCTAGGAATTTTTCCTCTATATATATGGGGCCATTCCACACCCTTAGAACTCTTCATATAGGGGTTTGGCGCATATCACAATCTTAATTCTTTCTTCTCATTTTGTACCACTATAAATACATGTCGGCTTGTCGAAGGACTAAATTTAAAAGATTATGAATTTTTTTTAAATAAGTACTAGTACATAACAAAATAAACAAAGCTTAGTTTCTCATGTGTAAGTTCCCTCATGGGACACTGTTAAGAAACAACTATATTTCATACCAAAATAAGATATTGGAAATTGGTTTTAGATCTCAACCTAATTAATAGTGCAATAACAAGACTCCATACTAATATTAAAATGACTTCCATAACAGATGATAATTGCAACACTTATACTGCCTTGGCTAATAGACATGTGTCGAAAATGGTGAAACAGCCCCACATGAACACTACTACATTTGTCGCTATTGTAACAATATGTCTTAATAAGACTTTTCTTCATTTACTGGCCAAATCCACCTGCATAACTGCAACAAGACTTCCAAACTTGCAACATATTCCAAGTTTTCAGGGTCACATACAAGGAGGGCTATAAAGTTTTGTATTCTATATGCAAACACTTTTTTTCCCTACCATTTCCACCAAAATCTGTATTCCAGCACAGTACCTACAGATATAATTGTTATGTAATGGACCAGATGGAAAACAGGAAATACAAATTGTGTTCCAGGCTTGTGATTTTGGAATCACACAATCAGTATATAACTTCACAATCTCTTCATAGGCTTGAAGGTGTTATCATCATCATACATTTCGGCACCACTTCTTTCCCCTCAGTGTGACCTTTTATGGTAACTGCCCCCCTCTTCACCTAGTTCAGTTCTGCTAATATCACAAAGATAAGACTGCATTTCTTTATTCATAATTTATCCCCCTTTTCAAGTTATGAGGCAACTTGCCTGGAGGTACTTTGCCCTGACTGATGATTTTGGCTATGTCTTTGTTTCATCCTTCATAATTTTAACATTTTACACTCCACTGAACAGTAATCTACATACTGAACTGATCTTCTTTAAGTTGCTCTCTAAACACACATGATAATCCTCAGTAGGGACATTCTTAAAACTACGAAATAATTTAAACCCTAAAAGCAAATAAAAAAAACCTAGTTTACATAGTGTATAACATTGTTGCAGAAACAGTAATAGGAGTCTATAGTGTCATAAAGTAGTGTCATACACACAATGCAATTTTTGGCAAAAAAAAGTGTTGTTATAAAGAAAAGTTGTTATACAAAAATGTAAACCATTTGCATTACCTTACTTATAGAAGTTTTCAAATTGATAATTCAATTAATTTAGTGGAACAGAAAGAAAATCATGTTGTGTGTTGCATGTGTGATGAAAGTTCATTGTTTTCATTTGATACAGAACACATGGAAAAACTCCCCTCATTTGCTTCAAAATTTCCCTCAAATATCTGAATAATTGATCAACCAGTGAGGGAAATGGTTGCGATAAGAAAACAAGACAGTCATCCTACCAGCTGTAATCACTCTTTATGGAGCTGTCCCACAATGGTTAAATTCAAATACGTTAAAAAATAGGCTACTTCACTATTTTTTTATAAACACTGTAAGCTGTTAAATGATGAGAAGGTGCCTTCTGCTTCAGAAATGTTATTTTTGTGATACACTTGAATTATTTTGGTATAAAGGGTTGTTTTACGTGGAATGATGCATGAGCTATTTGAGAAAAATAACTTTAACAGCATACAGTTGTCAGCAACTATGTGCTGTTTCATGTATCATAGCAGGTTACTTTGCCTAAGTTATTCTCTTAATAGCAATTGTATAGATTCCCTAAATATTAACGACAATGGAAGGTCCAGTAAGGACTGTTAATAATAATGTAGATAGGGAACAACTCACAATTCTAAATTTCCGGCTGCGGCCTTCCTCAGAAAGAGAACACTCATCCACACAATCACTCAGGCATGCTGACCCACACACACCAGTCGTCTCTGGCCGCCCAATACAGTCTCACAGACTGATGATGTGAGGGGATGAGTGTTCTCTTTCAGAGGAAGGCCGCAGCCAAAAATTTAGAATTGTGTGTGTGTGTCTTTCATTGGTGTCTGTCGGCGGCTCATAGTTCTTCTTTACAGTGAGTTATCCCCTAAATTTTATGGTGATTTGGCATCATTACTCTAGGTGTTTTTACATTTTGGAGGTGACACACAAAAATTTAGCTCAATATGAAAACCGTGCCATATTTATTCAGTTGCTTAAAAACCATTCACTTATAAATCATATTATACTATATCATGTAGGCTACAGACAGTGTAATATGAACTAACACAAAAAAATTAGTGACGGTAGGCCTACATTCTCTTGGAACTCAAAAATATATTTGTTAAACAATTGCTGTCACACAGAAATGAAGAAATCTGAAGATGGAACACTTAACATGGAGCACTTTTTCGTTATTAAAATCAAATGTATCTGAACTGCTGTAAAATTTATAGGCTAATTGTTCCATAATTTTTTCACATGATGCTTCTTACTTACGAGGTAACATGTTTGTTTGAAATTGTATTTTTCTGAGATCACAATCATGAAATGTGAAATATGTCACCTTTCAGAAATAATTACCAGCCGTCTTGCTTTTCAATATATTTATCTCATTTTGCACAGTAAAGTACAATACATGTAGCAAATAATGGGAATTTATTTTATTTTATTATTTTTTTTGTAATGCACATGAATGGGGAAAAAGCAATATCTCAAGCTCTGCAAGCACTGCACACTGAAAATAGACATACACAACGAACTTTGTGATGTCACTTCTATATAGCACAGACTAATTTATTTATCATACAAGATACACCTATTACTTCTATTTCATTTGACGTTTTACTCTATCTAAATATTTGTAGTATTAAGTGTCCAAGAAAGCACTGAAGCACAACCACAAGCATTGTTTACAATGAAACCTGTATCATTTTCCTAAATAGCAAGTTTCAAGAAAAGGTGTAATGTTTTGTTCATAAACATGGGCGTGAAATTTCTAAATTTTCAACAAACTTGATAGATTTTGTGCTATGTACAGGCGATGTTATTCGATTCAACTGATGTTTTCTTCTCTGGGAGATGCAAACCTCAATTACAGAACTGATTTTGAAACAACATGCAGGCAAAATTACGAACTCGTTGGTTCAAGATATCCAGCACAATTCGGAGTTACTCTTGAAAAAACACCATGTTTTATACTCGTTATGCTCATTACACAATATAATCCACAATTTCCGACATTCTTTAGCTGCACACCGCATAGTTTCCAACTTTCCATTTTCGAATGAAGTTCGCGGTTTTACATGACCATAGATATGGTAGGAAGTGTAGGTGACTTCCGGTAGTCAACTTCCGGCGGCACTTTTCGGTTTTTAGCGTCCACTCTAAAAGCCTACAACAATGAGCAATGAGTCATATACCATTGTTAATATCTTTGAACCTCCCACTGACTCAGATTTTTTCCCACCGTCGACTTTAAGAAAACCACCAGATACGGTGGGAAACCACTGACGTTGGCAACCTTGTTTCTTTGTGCTGTGATTCGCTAACCACATAATCACGTGGTCTTCAACAAATGAACATTGCGTTGCGCAGCTTCCAATTCAGGCGATCGGAAACAAATGTGCCGTATTTGGTGGATTTTGTATTTATACTTCAATATTACGAAAGCTGGCAACTTAAATGTAATAGCGCTTGAAAGACATTTGAAAAACACGTATGTCGTAAACAGGTATGTCGTAATTAAGTACGGAGAAATTATGCCTACATGTATGAAACCTTTACCAATTACAATGCATTAGTCTGTTGGTTTTACACCATAAAAGTATTGGTAAAAACTTTTTCTATGTACATTTGCATGTCTATACTGAAATTCTAGAGCTTACATTGTCTGCTAACACTGTATGGTAAATCGACTGTAGTACTTACATGCAAATCATTGAAGTATTGATTAGGTATGTTTATTGCAAATAGCCTAACATTTCTTGCCAGGTACGTCTTACGTAAGTGTATCCTCTGTTGCCATTGCCAGTACATGATTTATTTCCTTTGATGGTAATTTGTTTGTATGCACATTTGTACAAATGTTACCACTTTTTTTCTTGTCACTGAGGTGTGACTCCTTGAGGTGTACAGTAGATAATGGTTAGAGGACTAACTCTTCTGTGATAGAGAAATCTATAATACCTCTATACAGAAATTTTACAGATAGTATATTATAGAAAATTCATTGGTTCTAATATAACATTGTAATTTATGTTATTGTCTGCAAATGTCGTATCACCTTCATGCTGATATTCTGCACAATACTCGACCCAGTAATAACTACACTTTATTATATTAATATATGCCATGATGTCATTAACATTATGCTGGTTGCATCTCCTGAGATGTGTGTGGATGATGTTGAATCAACTTTGGGATTGTTGGACCATATCAGTACACACAAAATCCATCAATTTGTTTAGCAGGCTTTGAGTTCCTTTGAATCACACTGAAATTTTGTTTTGATTAGATCACTGGCACTTTACATTCCAAATGACCCATAGTGAGGATGTAGAACATGTCAGAAAAGATATTTACATATTATGAACTATGTTAATGTTTTTTGTAGTTGTCCAGTTAATCTCATGGCTATGTAACGTTAGTCTACACTTCTGTATTTTTTATTCAGGTTGGAAAAACTACTGGATTCATTGAAGCCCGTGGGATTCTCATATTGTGTGAGAAGCAGTCACAAATTATCTACAAATAGTACAAAAAGTAAGTGAACAGCTACTTTATAATTTTAATTCAGATATAAACTCGCAGAAAGGATTTACATAGCACTAAGGATAGAATATACATCCTTTATTGTTAGTAACCGTTGTGATCAATAAAGAATTGTATTCATTATTCTCACCTAAATAACCTTTGTTTTGTTGATTTTTATGTTCACTTTGCCATGTCATTTTTGCAATTGTATTAATTTATTTGGACTGTGTTAGGCATCACTACACCATGCACCATTATTTTAAATTTTTGGTGTAATCATACTAACGGTAGTGCTGTTTTGAAGTTATTTGTAATGGTATTTCACCAAGTGGAAAAATGAGTAATCCTGCTGTACTATATAAAAGGGGGGGGGGATGTTCACAAATAAATATAATTGAAAGGAACAAAAACATAATAGCCTATTCTGTCTTGTAACATTTGGTGCTTGGTAATGCATAACAACATGCATTTGCTTATCATTCCTTTCACGTTTGAAATCTACCTGTGGTGCCTATTTGTAAATGAATACCAAGCAGGACTGTTCATCATTTGGTCATGTGACAAGTACCCAATGAATCCCAAACCTTAGTATATTGGGAAAACTAAAATATTTATCCCAAGTTTGTGTATAGAGATTAACTTTCATTTTGGTGAAATAAGCAAGTGTGATAGGTCTACATAGTTCAATAGTATAATTACTGACTGCCAGTTCTTGGATACATTACACATCAGCTTGAGGTAAGGTTACAAGTTAACTCCTCTTCTAGCACAATAATGGAGAAGCCAGAGGTAACTCATTGGTCAGTTAATTTGTTGATGGTGTTTTACATTCCTGAAAGTCATGGCAGCCACTCCATGCTATACTTACTATATTAATGTAACTAGTGGAATTGGCAGCATTGGTCTCAAAAACTAGCTTGTAGCATATAAATTTGTCACAATGAGCATCTTCAGTGCTGTTTTTAAGCTGAGTACAAAGTGGAATATGTACCTATGAATCATTAAATATATAATGGAAAGTCCAGGTTGGAATTAATAATATAGTAAGGACAGTTTACAACTCACCACACAGACGCTTTGTATTCTACAGTATGTATGCCTAGGTGTGCTTGCGTTTGTGTATATGTGTGGGTGGGTGTGTATTTTGCCCTCCTTCTCCCCCCCCCCCCCCCACAGGTAAGTCTTTTCTGTCCAGGGATTGGAATGACTCCTTACCCACTCCCTTAAAACCCTCGTCATTTCCTATTCCCTCTCCTTCCCTTGCAACTGGTTTGTGAAAGTTTGCATTGTGTGTGTGTGTGTGTGTGTGTGTGTGTGTGTGTGTGTGTGTGTGTGTTCTATTTATTTGTGCTGCTGTCAAAACTGTGCTCCTTCACCTGGTGAGTAATCTTCATCTACTTTTTATATATAATTTTTCCTTACTTTAATTCTTTTGGTGTAATTTATTTATTTTTTGTCAAATGAGTCTCATTTTTTAATAGACTTATTGGAAGTATGATCTCTCTTTCAGGTACAAAGAAGTATTTTTTCTCCTCTTTGAAAGGTAATGTCCCGGTACCATTCTTTGGACCAGTATTTTCGGTGGATTCCAGTTGGACTCGGCACTGTATTTTAGGGCCCAAATATTACAAAAGCAAAAAGTTAAAAGTCCCTGAGCACTTGGTGAGCGACATAATGCTGTGTTAAATGATAAAGTACTGTCAATCAAAACATTATTCACTGAAATTGTTTTTAAATATTTTATTTCTTTTAGGAAGATCATGTCAATCCAAAGCCTAAAAGGGCAAAGCTTATGGAGACAAAGGCAAGAGACTGCCCAGCAATGTTGTATATCAGAAGTTTAAGGATGTACCCTGACTACAGGATACAGTCAGCAGATAACCCCTCTGATATAAAGGCAAAAGTTAGTATCTAGCATTGAGTTCTGCTTAAAGACAATTTTAAATTACCAGTTGTGTAAAAATGCTTAAATATTTCTGGTTGGTGGTAATCTTAGTTATATAATTGATTCATTTCTATTGTCATACAGGTTCTTGGAAGGCTGCGAGCTGATTTTGAGTCTCCCCAGCAACCTCAAAGCTATTTGAAGTATTACGTATTGGCTTCTCCAGGCAGTGCGCGCGCGCGCACACACACACACACACACACACACACACACACACACATTGTGGATTTCAGAGTAATCGACAGAGCAAGAATTTAGAGATCATACAGAAGAGTTGTGAATGCATGAGGTCACTGTCAGAAATAAAGAGGCATGGAATTACATTGAAAAGCAGTGGCTGTAAGTAAGTCAAAGGTGGGTTAAGGTTATGAGGATAACGGCGCATTCAGCACTATTGAGACTACAAATGTAGTTGAAGCCATGAATAGGTATCTCAAGTACAACTCAAACAACACATTAACAGGTGTTACTAAAGTTGTAAAAAATAGTTTCCTTCCAAGTCAATTCAGAAAATACTGCTAGAAAAATTGTCATAAAGTCATGCAGCAAAATTTCCCATTATTTTTGCACAGAAAAACAGAAAATTTTGTGAAACATGTAATGAAACGATATACATCAGCTGAAGCCAGGTTTTCTGAAAGGTCAGTTAATATGATGTGTGATGGTTCGTTTTCTGTGGAAAGTGAAGAGTACAGTGGTTGTGACTATATTGTAAAATTTGAGCAACCAAATTGCACTTGTCCAGACTTTCAGAAGTATAAATACCCATGTAAGCATTTTTGTGCAATCTTTATTTATCAGCCAGTGTGGGGTTTCGATAAAATGCCAGAACATTACAGAAATCACCCATTGATCTGTATTGATGAAATGTATGGGATTGGCTTTAGTAGAAACATCTCTCCAGTGGTATCAGATGATGTAAGTTGCAATGAGGAAGCAGTTGAAGGTGCCGAAGAAGCAGTTGAAGCTGTTGAGGAAACTAATTACCTTAAAATCTCAAACATTCCCTTGCAGCAGACAAAAACAAGGGAGCAGTGTAAACAAATATACAATCTCTTGTATAATTGCAGCAGCAGCAGCACATTCCATAAGATATTTGAAAAGCTTAGTGAGTGTATTAAGGAGTTGCAGTTAGCAAATCCCAAAATTGGCGGTATCCCTTTAGTAGTACCATCAACTTCAAACAAAAGAAAGAAGTATGTAGGCCTGCTATTAACCTTGGGTAAAAGTTTGCGCCATTTCAGTGTTCATAAATTAGAGTCTTTTTATCCTTTTTTTTTGTCAATAACAATACAAATAATATAATGAGGATAAGTTGCAACTAACAATAAAGGAAAATTTCTGAGCTGCTGACATGCATGTAGGGAAGACAATGGCATTAGGCGTAAATATTTTGGCACAGCCTTCATCAGAAAAAGTGTGTGCGCACAAGTCATTCAGGTACCTCATGCATACATGACCATGTGATTGCTGTAGCCTAGAAACATTAGTCTTGTATGTCAGTAGTTGCGTTGGTTATGTGCGCACTTATGAAGACTGGCTTAAAATTTAAGTGTCTATCCTACATGTACCTCAGTGATTATTTTAGTGGAAGGTTGTAAATTATCCTTAGTATATTGGCATTCCAGTGTTGCATTTCCATATGCTCTTCATCATTTCAATTCAGTTACATTTCTATATGTATTAATACTCTGTTGTTCTTCATGTTTAAGTTGGTCTTAAATAGGGAAGATTTTCATTTCCTTTGCCAGAGTAAGGTTGTATAGTTGCCCCACTTGCTTCTATGTATTTACTGTGTTTCAAAGAAATGAAGTGAAACAAAGTAAAATATTACCGCATTAATAAACCTGAGATGCCCAACGTAACGTGACAGAGTACTTCATGGAAATGGAAGCTGGCCAGCAGTGACACTGGGGACCAACAATAGTGAGTATTCAGTTTGTTAATCATACTTTCAAAAGTTTCAGTTATGTACATGTTGTATGACTAATTACTTGGTTCTGTTGCTTCTTTATTAGGTTTGATTATGAAGAATTTCTGGGCAATCAATCTACGTGAAGCCTTACATGAGACTGCATCAAAACGTCTACGCAAGATACCTTGGATGATGGATTCAATCGCTGAAAGAAAATGCTAAATCCCCAATAATGGCACATAAATATTTTCAACTGGATTGTTATTTGTGCACACTTTGCCAGCAACCCAAGAACTAATTGTAATGAGGAATTTTTGTCTGTATTTGGGTAAAGGAAATACAAATTAGGTTCAATACAACCACCTTACTGATTTACCACATCCAAGGGTTTTTATCTACTGCTGTTTCAATATTCACTGTGAAACAGTTTAAATGACAGAACTTGGTACGAAAACTTCACATTCCATGTGAATGGACAGAAATGAACAAGGGCATATTCGTATTTAATGTAGATGAAGAGCTTTTTGGTATTCTGTGTAGCTCTACCCCTCAAATAGTACACTAAGAGGTTTTTGTGTAGCATCCTGTAAGGTTAATGATATATTCCTTCTTTCTATTACCACCAACTTCAGGGTTTGCAAGTCCTTAATACACTCGCTAAGCTTTTCAAATATCTTATGGAATGTGCTGCAATTATACGAGAGGTTGTATATTTGTTTACACTGCTCCCTTGTCTTTGTCTGCTGCAAAGGAATGTTTGAGGTTTTAAGGTAATTAGATTCCTCAACAGCTGCAACTGCTTCCTCGACAACTTCGACTGCTTCATTGCAACTTAAATCTTAAATAATACTGCAAAGATGTTTCTACTAAAGCCAATCCCATACATTTCACCAATACATATCAATGGGTGATTTCTGTAATGTACCGGCATTTTATCGAAACCCCACTCTAACTGATAAACAAAAATTGCGCAAAAATGCTTACATGGGTATTTATACTTCTGAAAGTCTGGACATGTGCAATTTGGTTCTTCAAAGTTTACAATATAGTTACAACCACTGTACTCTTCACTTTCCACACAAAACGAACCATCACACACCGTATTAACTGACCTTTCAGATAACCTACCTTTGCCTACTTTCTGTTTTTCAATGAAAAAGTAATGGGACAACCTTTCTATACGACTTTGACAAAATTTTTCTGGCATTATTTTCTGAAAAAGCTTGGAAGAAAACTATTTATTACAACTTTAGTAACACCTGTTAATGTCTTGTCTGAATTGTACTTGATACAAAAGTTTTAGCAACCTATTCATGGCTTCAACTCCGTTTGTAGTTACATTAGTGCTGAAAGTGCCCTTCTCCTCATAAGCTTTGACCCACCTTTGACTTACTGACAGCCACTGCTTTTCAAAGTAAATCCACCCTTCTTATTTCTGATAGACTTCATGCACTCACAAGTCTTCTGTACGATCTCTAAATTCTTGCTCTGTTGACTCCGAAATACAAAGACCATACAAAGAAATGGTTTGTAGATGAAGTAACTTGAACACAATTCAAAGTGATTTTGTTCCAGAGTCCATTTTGCTACACAATATTTATTATGTATGAATATTTTCTATACTTTGTTTTGCAGGTTATAACAATATTAAGATGGTTTACAAATTCAATCAAGATTTTTTTGTTTTTACACACCTTAGTTACTTGGCCAGAATTTGCTGTGTTACAGGAGTCGGTGCTAAAATTACGGAATAAGCTATTTGTTTCACTAGTTTGGCAACCTAGCTTTTTGTTGGGTCATTTTATGAATCACTATAGTTTCAGAAATAACACAATACCGTACCTTTTTGTCACTTTTATACAAGCAGTATATACACAGTAAAGTGAAACATAAGTTACTGAAAAGCCCTTAAATTAACTCTTGCACCGTTTTAGTCTGTTTTGGACGTAGGTAAACGAACGTAAAGGTCAATGTATCTAATTGTTTCTTCTAAAGTAACATATACTATGCCAGAGGTAGGTATATTTTTTATTAGTCACCTTATCATGCATTATCAATTATTTTTTTACTATTAAGCATCAAATGGAGATTTTTACTGCTAATATTTGAAATAAATTCCGCATTAGGGCCCCGTACACCCAACCCTCTCCTTTCCAATCATGGATAGCTTTTTTAAAACTTGGCATCTCTGTGTAATCAAATGTGTTAGTCATTTTAACTGGATGATAGACATAACTGAAGACTGGGATACCACCCGTCAGCTTTGACCAATAACATCATGTCGGAAATCCTCTATATGAATATGTTAATGCTTCTGTATTGTAGATAAAAAATAATCTGTAGTTAACCTTGTAAATTACAGATAATAAATGTACCGTTGATCACAGGTCTCAGCCCAAAAATTTGTGCCTTTGGCACTCACAGGCCATCAGAGAAGCTAAAGGTAAAAAGGTAAAGCAGTCAACAATCCGAAGATTGGTTTGAACACCACAGTGCTTTACTAGGCATGGTCCTGTTTGGAGGTGGTATGCCGTTGCCTTCCTCCGACCTTCGAGCTGACTTACCCAGCCAGTTATAGGGGGACCTACAGTTTAACGTGGGTTCCAAACCACGGTGCTACTCGGTATTTTTCACATGAGCAATACTGCCAGAGGTGAAAGAAGTGGAAAGTGACAGATAAAATTCCTAGGACCTGGTGGGGATCGAACCCGCGACCTTTGGATTTGTAATCTGGCACTCTACCATTTTTTATTTTTGTTCTACGGGTAGTTCCCTTCGTTGCAGATGCTGATCGTTTTTGTTCGTTCTTGTTCTCAGCTTTTTTTTTTTTTTTATTATTACAGAGGGCATTCAGCCCTCTGACCGGGCGCACTGAGCCACGGCTCCCGGCTACCACTATGCAACCGAGGCGCATTCAGAGAAGCTATAAAATATTATTCATATTGATCTGTTGTTTGTAAACAAACTATTGCCTTTAACTCAGCCATCACATAATTACTCAGGCCTTCTACAAACACGCAAGCTCCTCAAAACTACTGCACTGCAATGACGTCAGGGGTCAAAGCTGACAGGTAGTATCCCCATCTTCAAGTGAGCTGATGATATTTTATGTATTAATTTTAACTATAGGGTTTACTTATCAGTTAATTTGGGTGATAACACTAGTTGGTAACATCTGCTTTGTAAAAACCCATTAAATATTTGTTTTAATGGCCTTAGCAGTTGAAATTGCTATAGGTCTATACTGTTTAATTGAAGCCTTGTATACCATCATCTGATGAACTTTACTTTGTAGTGTTCCAAAAACAAAGTATAACCAATGAATACTTAATACTACAGGAGAAGCAGCTATTCGGTTTGGTTTCCACCTTTATGTTAGGTAAACTGCAGCTTTCCTCCGGAATCACAATTAATGTAACACTTAACTTGTAGCATGTAGTCTTTTACATTTGGCCATCCTTAAGACAACTGTATATTCCATTTTATTACTTACAGGATATAACAAACATTTGCATTAGTATTTTATAATACACGTGGAAACAGAAAAGCAAGTATCATCTTTGACGTAAGCTTTAGTACACTATGAAGCATACAAAACGGCCTATAGATGTTTTCTTGGACTATCATCTACTTATCCTTTCCAACTGGATCCTCTGAATCAAATGTAACTTTACTTCACACCACGTGGTACACATTGTAGATGAGCTGCGATAATGAAGAGCATGAAAATAAATCTTACAGGAGTCTTGCAGTAACAACAGTATAAACAATATCTTACAAAATTAGATTAACGAAGGCTTCATAGTGTTAATCTGCTAAAAATCTGAGTTACAACCACAGTCAACTGGATTTGTATATAAAATGATATTTTTTTCTCCTTTTCGCTGTGTAATTTGCACTGTCATGAGCAGTTCTGGAAGTAATGGAATGACAGTGATTCTTCTTTCCCTTCCATTTTAAACATGAGGAGGACATGAATCCATGCAAAGTACCGATGTTTCTACTGAATTCTATGCATATGTAAAGAAACAATTTTCTTTGTATAATGAAACTTATTTGGGGGAGGGAGGTGGACTTTTCTGCTTGCATAATACTGTAGAAATCAGTATTGTTCCCATTTATAATACAGCAACTATTTAGTTCAGTCATTACTTATAAAATTTCACAATGTCGGGAGGAACAAGCAGGAAACACTAGCAGGCCTATAAAAAATCAATGCATTCAACAAAATATTTTGTTCTTGGAATTTAAAAAAGGACCTGGTGATGACACATTCGCCAAAAACATCTTCATTCTGCACTGCTGATTGGGTTGGAAAACTATTTATGTAATATTGTTCTCTAAAAAATTCAAGTTGCCAATATGGAAACTGCTTAATTGATTGGCTACACCACCACTCATGAATGTGAAAATTTCTACTAGCAGGTTTGTAGACAGTGTCAAGTAATTTTATTTAGGAATGCATGTAGTGAATATATATATATTATGCTTCCAACCATCATTAACAACAGCACAAGAATATCCCACATTTTGAGAGTTCTAAACATATGATGTACACAGTGATTCGTGGTTTTCATCAATAACTGCTCTGGACTTCATTCTGCAGTTTAACAGGATAATTTTCTGCAGAATCTACATGCATTACTTCTCAGTTGAATATTATCATCAAAAAATCTGGGTTGTTCACTTTCAATAAATGAAATGGACTACCAACAGTACTATGAAACTGAGTGTCACTGGGCCCATTCAGTCGTAAGTTTTTGTACAAAGAATTCTTTTCTTTCATAAGCCTACAGTCTGGCAATTTAGATTTTTAAATCACAAAAACTTCTGTTTAAGGCATTTCCCTCTTATTCTCACACATTGCTTCCAACTGGATTTGTTGTGCAATATCTTAAGAATCAAACACCACCAGTGAATTTTTTTAAAAATTCTGATTCTGTTACTGCACATGTCAATCCATTTACATTATAAAATTTTGTTAAATGAAACTTTTTGCCATGGTGTGATAAATTTATCTCAGTTTTTTCAGCCTCCTTTAAAATTTCAGTAGCAACAAACAAATCTCTCTTTTTTTTTTTTCAGTAACAGAAAAGAGACTGAGAAACCTGTTACCAGTACTTAAAGCAATTCAATGAAAACTACTGAAATGGCCTGATATTTGTACAGTTTTTCTGAAATATTATGTTAATATACAAAATCAATTTTCAGGGGTTAATAGAAATCCAAATTTGACACACATTATACCAGTACAGCTATTTACTTCCAGGATCTATTAACATAATTGGAACTTTAGATTTAAAGAAATGATAAGATTTGTAATGATGATTTCATTTTTATGACTTACGTGTACATTATTAGGAAAAAGTTTGCTAACAATTCGAAATAATGTGCAAGGGTTATGAAAACAATTCATTTACTTTTTTCCCTTCTCAGAAAAAAATGTAATCTGCATCCAATTACCTCATTCACTGTATTAAGTTACATAAAGAGAAATATCTATCTGTTTGGTAAATGGTAACACTGCATTCCCTCAATCTGGTGTTATTTGACTATTCTCACTAATTTCACTGTAGTGGAATGAGCGTATGAGTTGCAATGTTTTTTTTACATATAACGTTATCGCATTATTGGAATTCATATGTATAGCTATACCCAACATTAATACATGGATTGTAAAGTAGTTAATGTAGCCAAACATCTCAGTAATCATTAACACATTGGAATATTGTGTTCTTCGGCAAGCAGAAACGAACTCTCTTATGACAACACTCCTTTTACAAGGTTATTGTATTTGTTTCCAAAATGTAGCTGGGAACTCGACAAGAAATTGCTCTTTTTCAATCACAGTATTCAGACTCATTTTACGATTCTAATAATGATTTCTAGAAATTGTACCGATAACACACTTTTATTTTGGTTTACAAAGTACGTATAATTTGGTAAGCTACACATTAACTACATAATAGGTCCAGGGATTGGAGGTGCATAAACAAAGTCAAGAAACAGAGAAAAATTCAACAAGATATTAACTGCATGACTTACTCACTGGTACGTTACTTTTCACCTAGGCTAGGTGTACTTGTGCCTGTGTGTGCATATGTTTACCCTCCTTTTTTCCCCCCAAGGTAAATCTTTCCTCTTCCGGGATTGGAATGGCTCCTTACCCCCTTTCTTAAAACCCTCATATCCTTTTCCCTCTCCTTCCCTTCTGCCTGAAGAAGCAACTGGGTTGCGAAAGCTTGCTTTTTGTGTGTGTGTGTGTGTGTGTGTTCATTTATTTATTTGTGATGCTGTCACACCTGTGCTCCTTCGCCTGGTGATTAATCTTCATCTATTTTTTTTTATATAATATTATTATTTTTATTTCTTAAGTAATAAATTTAAGATATTGAATGTGTCCTCATTTTTCATCCTAAAATATAGGTAATGTCCTAATTTTTGCATCCCTAAATCTGATGACCCTACATTAATATAGTTTTCCAAAACCAAAGTAAGTTGCTGGTCAGACTGATTCAATACTGCATTAAACCAAGCATTACAGTCTGTTGCAAAAGGAAATGGAAATTTATGTGCTATCGAAAAGGATGAGAATTTCAGACTTGACTTAGTTTTGAGACATCATAAAGTGAGCAAAAATAAAGGCAAATTATGTATATATTATGAAATTATCCAATAAAAGTAAATCTTTGCCGAAGGCCGTGCATGTTCTTATGGAGAAGCAGAAAATCCACAACAATGTATTATCAGAAGGTAAAAGGAGGTCACAGATTCTAGAGTGCTTACAAACAATTTGTCTTTATTAATGCAACTATTGCTGGAAAATTAGTAAATGAAAAATTTAGCAATCCACCAATGCCTTATGTGATAGAATTTCCATGTACACCTACCGAAAAACAATCTACCCCTGTTCCTCCTCAATATAATTAATTCACTGAAAATATTCTGGTACACTAATGGCTTTCAACACTCATTCGAAAACAATGGGCAAAAAATCTTACATGCTGACTAAGACTATGAAGCATTCGATTGAAAAGCTAATAAATAAAAATGTTTGACACAGAAGGTATAACCTCATATTTTTTATGGTGAGGTGACAAACATTAACTCATTTCTTCTAAATCCATGTGTGCTGGGATTTCAAAATATGTTTAGTAACTGTCATCTGATGTGACTGCATCCCACATTGAATACATAACATGATGAATACATTTCTTCCACAGCAAGAAAAATCACCCATGCGCACCAGCCCTAATTATTACTTTCCTGTAATTCACACTTCATTGTGTCCATTACAGACAGTCATAGTATAATATTTTTGCCACTCATTTCATTTGTAGCAATCTAAGCTGTACTGTTAGGTGCTACCTAACTACTCCTTCAGAATTTGCAATATATTTTGAAATAATCAGCAGATATTTATGAAGTCATGAATTATAAATATTATTCAAGCCGCACTCTCAGGCTCCTGCCTAATAACACAAGCAAAACTCATGACATATTTTGGGTAAAAAATTGTTAAATATTTGTGACAAGTAAGAATATAAAGGTCATTGCTGGTCCCAAAACGTGTTACAAATTCACAGATAAGATGGAAAAGAAATGTATATACCGGTCACTAGAAAAAAAAAAAAAAAAAACCATCACTCTAGATGGTACACCCAATAACTTGATAGCTTCAACCACGAGGCCATACTCGACATTGTTTATAAGACTATTGTTATTTATTTTAAAAGCTCTTGATAGCTTTCACCGCTAATGTGTCTGACATTTAATTTTAATAAACCATGCAGTTGCCTGGGTGTTACCATCTAGGGGCTGAGCATACCGTGAACTGTGCTCATTGTCTGTCAAATTTGGGTACAATTAACCCTTAAGACAGTGACATTATACCAGCTGCACATGTGCAGAAACTCCGTAAGTGGTGCACAGACAAGTTGTAGATTAGTAGCATAGGGTGGTAGATTTAAGTGTCGTTTATTTAAGACTACCACACAAAAAATAATAAATCCACAAGGTGTCAGAAATTAGTGTGTGTGTGTGTGTGTGTGTGTGTGTGTGTGTGTGTGTGTGTGTGTAGTCTTACACAGCAGCTGCATATTGTGTTCTGTTCAATAGAATCCTCCAATTCTAAACACAGTTGGTCTGATATTTCATGCTCTTGTATTTTGTTCATTAACAACAGTAGGAAATGTACCAAACAATTTGTGGAATTTAAGGGATGTGACATCTACCTGGGAGTGTGGAACTACTGCTTTTTCATCTCATGGACAAATAAAGTGAGCTAGGTTTCATACTGTCAGTGGAATCCGTGTTGATACCAACACAGGAAAGTTCCGTTCTTCAGAAATGTTCAAATGCATCCAAATACAAATACTGAACCCTGCCTGACCCAGTTCATTCCCCCATCCAGTCTAGATGCACCCCTACTGCCTCCACATCATCCCCTTTTAACTTTTCAAAATTTCCTAGCATCCAACCTGGCCTCACCATCATTTCCCAAATCCCTCAAGATGGACACCAACCTCACCCCCACAGAAAAAAGTGCCAACCAGCACTTAAAAACAATCTCGACCTTATGATCATTCCTGTGGACGAAGGCTCTACCACTGTGGTTTTAGACTGCAAGAACTATGTGGCAAAGGGTCTCTGCCAACTGTCAGATTCTTACACATCCTGCAACAATGATATCACCCAAAAAACCCAACAGGTTTTCCAGTCCCTACTCAAATCCTTAGGCCCATCCCAGGACCTCTCCCCATAGTCTCTCTCTCTCTCTCTCTCTCTCTCTCTCTCTCTCTCTCTCTCTCTCTCTCTCTCCCTCCCCTCACCCCTCCCACGTCCCATGGTCCCCCCTTTTACATGATCCCTGAAATCTACAAACTCAACTACCCTGAGCATCCCATTGTGGCTGGTTGTGCTGCTCCCTCTGAGAGAATCTCCATCCTCATAGACCAACACCTTCAACCTTCATCCACATCAAACCTACCAACCATGAGCAATACCTCCAGTTCGACAGATGCCACCCATTCCATACCAAAATTCCCTTCCATACAGCCTAGACACCCATGGTCATCACATCTGCAGTGACAATCAATCCCTCTCCAAATATGCCAAACGCCTCACCGAGGCCTTCACTGACTGCAATTACCCACTAAACATTGTTGAGAAACAGATATCATGAGTCCTGTATGTCCAGTCACCCACCACTTCCCCCATACCCACTCCCCGGCCACAATGGAGCATCCCTCTCATCACCCAATACCACCGAGGACTAGAGTAGTTAAACCACAATCTCTGCCAAGATTTCAATTACCTTTCATCCTGCCCTGAAATGAGAAATATCCTACCCACACCCCCTGCAATGGTATTCCGCCGTCCACCAAACCTACATAATATCCTTGTCCATCCCTATTACTTCCCTGCTCCCAACCCCTTACCCCACGGCTCATATCCCTGCATAGACCTGGATGCAAAACCTGTCTTATTTACTATCCCACCACCACCTACTCCAGTCCCGTCACAGGCATTTCCTATCCCATAAAAGGCAGGACAACCAGTGATAGCAATCATGTTATATACAAACTGAGCTGCAAACACTGTGCAGCTTTCTATGTGAGCATGACCAACAACAAGCTGTCTGTGTGGATGAATGGCCATTGTCATACTGTGGCAAGGAGAAAGTTGCACCATCCCGTTGCAGAGCATGCAGCACTGCATGATGTGGCTCACTTCAATGACTGCTACACAGCCTGTACCATAAGGATCCTCCCCCAAAACACCAACTTGTCTGAATTGCACAGATGGAACCTCTCCCTACAGTATATCCTACACTCCCGCAATCCCCCATGCCTAAACCTTCGCTAGTTCCGCCCCCACCACTCTCCTCTTCCCTTCCTTTCCCTGCCCACACTCCAGCTTACGTACATCTCCCTTTCCACGACATACATACTTCCCTTCCTACCTGTCAGACAGCACTGACATTTTGCTCCATCCCCACTGGCATCCCTTCCCTCCCTTCCTGCGTCCCTCTCCATACTGCTTCCTCGCCCCCATTACTGGTTGTTCTCATCCCAGCTGTGCCACACGCGCGCGTTTGTGTGTGTGTGTGTGTGTGTGTGTGTGTGTGTGTGTGTGTGTGTGCGGCGCGCGCACGCACGCACATTCTCTGTGGCAGATGACGGCTAAACAGCCTAAAGCTTCAATTTTTGTTTATTCTGTTGTGTGCCTTTCTGCAGCTCATCAGGCATCTCTGTGGTGAGTAGCAACCTATCATTTCCAAAATATTGCTGAATCCTTCAAGGTATTTCAATTACTATGTAACTGAGGAAGATGAGACAAAAAATAGTAAACAAAGTATTGAATTACATTTAAAGTAACAAAATTGCCTATTTTTGAAGCAACTTAGAGAGGAAGGAAGCAGTTAATGGACAGATGTTTCCAGATGATGCCTATATTATTTAACACTTCCTTCGTAACCACACCCCTGGCATGTGGGTCCTAAATTGCTTATTCAAATTCTTTCAGAGACATTTGTACAGTGAAACACTTTGGAATTTGTAAAGCAAACATCTGTGATTATTAGCTTACTGAATGCAGCTTCTGAGAAGATTTAATATGAACATCGATTGTGCTGACCTCCAACAAAATAACAACTGGCAACTGACATTGCTCTTGTATCACAAGACACATGTGGAACCATGGATCTAAAGAGAAGTGGATGCCAGTAGTGCTCTCTTATTATGGTTGCTGAGGCTTTGAGTGCATGTTGAAAGATAAGATAATTGTTACTTATGTGAAAAAGAACATTCCTTTTGCTCAAGAATTAAAATTTTTTGTCTCAGTGTCCCAACTTACATGAGGAATATATAGCACGAGTCATCATAGTAGAAATGGAACGTCAGTGAACCTAGTAAGACACTTTAGTACCACATGTAGAATATAAATACACTGTCACAGTGATGTCAAATATTTGCAACAACTTTGCCACTCCTTAGCTGTACTACAACAGCTCTTTAGTGGTAAGTGATATGAATCACACTCGTCTAATATGACATTCCAGCGGGTAGACACAGGATTCTGTTAATATGCAGTGTTAGTACTGCTGGTTGGTTCAGTAGTCTGGGTATGGTTTACTCGCCATCATTTCCCTTTCATACACTCGTCAAGAATGTTTGGTGGTAGCTTGGTGCTTTTGTTGACATTAGTGCTCCCTTCTGTTGACATCTGGAGGGGGGATAAAGCTGGATGATGATGCTGTTTTTATACTTAGCACTGTAACACCATTTCCAGAGCTGGTTAGCTCTAACTTGGCATGTGCGCAACAATGGCTGCAACCAGTAGAAGTGTATCTGCTTAACACTGCCTAAAGAGAAAGCCTGAAACAGTTGTGTCACACCATACAGAGTGGGCTATGATTGCTGTCTGGCCGCTGGGCTAAGCCCACACTCTTATTGCTAAGGACTTCTCTCTAGGCAGCGTTGATCTCCTAGGCCAGCTTGCACTCATGATAGGAACTGCATTTCACTTAACTGGACCTGAACTTTGAGTGTCTCATAATGGCGCCTCACTGCCAGAGTAGGCGTTGAGCAGGCCCTCCGTGAAGTGGTTCCAAATCTGTGAAACAGACTCAGAGCCAGGTGACGTTCTTGTGGAATCTTGCCCTCAAGCTGCTACTCCTGTCACCTGCTGATCCACAGGTAGAGGCTACCTCCAACTGCAGCACAATGTCTGGCATCCTAGTTCTCAAACTCTACTGACTTTTGAACGGCTGCTGGCCTGAAAAAGGTGACTATTTATTTCATTCTTTGCATCCTGTTGTCCCAAAAGTACCTCTACAAGTCATGCACCAGAGAACAACTTCATAACACACCTAGTGGATTCACCTCTGTCATTATGTACTACATGTATCTTCTGCAATCACTATGTTAGCAGGACTGTGCAGTTATGCCATGTTGGTCACATACTCAATAAACAAAGTGGATGCCATAGATGGAAGGTCCCTCTTGCACCAACTGCTGACATCCACTACATACCTCTTCTATTTGCTTCAAAAATATGGCATATATTCTGTTTATGTTACCTATTGATAGTTTCTAACATTGCCTTTTAGGTAGTCTGCTTGTATATCACTAAATTGGACTGAATACACCATTCGAACCTTGCAGCAATGTTGCATAAATTCAGCACAGGGATAGAAAAAGTTAGTGATATTAGACATCCTCATGTAGTATGCAGCATGTGAAAGACTGAGGTGTGTGGTCTTGCATAACTTCCTCCAAAATACAAATGACATGTTAATTTGCAGCAAAATCTTGTTTCACAGCAGGACAAGTTACTGTAAATCAGTCAAAAACTGGCTGCGTATACATGCAATCTTGTGGTCATACAAGTTGAATTTCATGACTCCCACAATAATTCTTAAATATGTTAGAGGGGGAAGACAGCAATAAGAAAAATGTTTACTAAATATTTGATGTCACACAGTAATAAATTCATTTGAGGTTTCAGGAGACAATGAACTAAATAAATAAGCAGTAGATGTGGGCACTGTCCAACCCTGAGCTTTCTCATCTTCATTTATATACATAATGGAAAGTCCAGGTTGGAATTAATAATATAGTAAGGACAGTTTACAACTCACCACAAAGACGTGGCGACGGGCACATACAAAACACACACACATACAACACTTTCAGCTATCGGCCATGGCCTTCTTCAGGAAATAGAACACTCATGCAATCACGCGGGCACACAACACAGTCATACAAACATCACCTCCGGCTGCCGCACTTCGAATCACAACGTATGTTTGTATGACTGTGTTGTGTGCCCGCGTGATTGCATGAGTGTTCTATTTCCTGAAGAACGCCATGGCCGATAGCTGAAAGTGTTGTATGTGTGTGTCTTTTGTATGTGCCTGTCGCAGCTCATCGCCACGTCTTTGCGGTGAGTTGTAAACTGTCCTTACTATATCATTTATATACATTAACTGCTGTAGCTAATTCATTATTTTCATAATACTCCTCTCTTGTCAATAATTGGTTAAAAGAATCCAAACCTATGCCTTTGAGATAAATCCTTCAAATCTTACCATTGACTATCAAGCAAACCCACCTACAAATAATCAAAGCAAATTATTATGCCCGTTTTCATTAGGCATTGCATCGAGGTTTCCAGATGGCATCCAAATTAATTGTGTCGAAGCTGAATGTCACAACTGATTACCCAGAAAATCCGTATCAGATTACACAGCTGTGTAAATAAAACCACATGAAAACACTAATTTACCCATGGGCATAACTTACTCAAGCAGCAGCAGCAGATTAATACGAGATGCATTCTAGTTATAGTACCTCCAATATTTTTTTCCTCACAATCTAATCACTTACAAACTGTGAAGCTTAAGACAATTATTGCCCTAATCTCCCTGCAGATGTAAAACTTTTTCACAATGATGAAGCCATGATTCCGTGGCCACTATGAACGCTTCTTTACGAGTCTGTTGCACAGGTCCCACGTAAATGTGAATTGTTCAACAGTTCTTCAGCAATCCTCCAAAACAAATTTCTCCACTTGCTCAATCATGTGCTGACATTGTCACAGCCACAAAAGCAAACTTACAAACTACTTATGATATACCTAATACCAAGGACGGCACAAATATCCATGCCCAAGGGGGGATTCGAACCACCGACCGTAGTGGCCGTGCAGACCAAGACTGACGCGCCTCAGTCCCCTCGACCGGCTCCATAACATCATCACGTCTCACTCAAATGGCTATGAATTTCAGTTAATGGTACACCACATAAATGGAGATAATGAATGATTACACACTTTCTTGTACTGATAAAATAGCCATTTTAAGTATACAAAAGCCACTCACACTGAGCAAGATTTGCGAAAATCGTGCTGGGAAGCAAGCGGGCCAGGTGGTGTGTCATACTGCCTGCTGGCTGGCTGTTTGCTGCAGGTTTCTCGGATTAAATCATGTCCTATTGCTCTTGTAAGCTCTCAGAAAGATACCTGCCCTGGCCAATCGGGAGTCACGTTTGGCGTGCGACCTTGCAGAAGATGGAAACTCTAAGAGAACACTCCTGACTAAACGCAGTGTCATGTGCCTGCCAGCAAAATGCAGTATTTCTCAAACAATTATAGAGAAACTATTCGGTAAAAAAAAAAAAAAAAGGGTAATAGTTCTTGTGATATTTACAGATTCACTACAGTACTACAAGGAATCCTGAAAAAATAAGGGTTATTATGAACTTGCATTTCGCACATGTTAGGTCATATGTTGCTACAGATGAACCTAAAATATTAAATTATTCCTCAAAGTCAGAAGGATGTCACTATCACCAATCTCGAGATAATGTCTTGTTTGTAAAGCACTTGCTCCCGATCCCAAATGTCAGCAAAGAAACCGAAACGAAATTTTCATAAAATCCCTTATATCTCCTGAATGATTGGAGTTATCAAAGCAAGATTTTATTAAATGACAGTATGCAAAGAGGAGAATATTTTGTCATACTACTGATTTATAAAACTTGCAAATGAAGTGCGTTATTCGAGCAACTACAGATTTTATTCAATGATGTACTGGACTTTTAAGGAAAACTAAATTTGCTCTGTATTTTTTTTTTACAATGTAAGTGATCAATTTATTTGTTTAATTTTAATAGAGTATGTTCATTTTCATATACTACTAACTTATTATGGGGGTGGTCCATAAAGTAAGGTTCCCAATGCGCTACAGTCGCGAGGAATGCGGTTAAGTACGATCTGACAACACTGTCATGCAGTTCGATTCCCCCTCTCTCCACTGCCACAAGTTGGAGCTGTCTGCGACGTTCAGTGTAGGCTTGGCAGCCATTAGCAATGGAGCTTCCGCTTGTTTCTCCCGCCAGGTGCGAGTTATAATAGGTAATTCATTTTTTGTGTGCAAAAAACACTGTGCCGGTGGATATTCATGCACAACTGTGTGAAGTTTATGGTCACAAGTGCATGAATGTACAACACTTTCATAAGTGGTGCAAAGAATGTAAAGAAGGACGTACAGATGTCCATGACGAACAGTGCTCTGGTAGGCCATTGGTTTTGGACGAAACGATCACGAAAGTGGAAGAGAGAATGCTGAAGGATCGACGAATAACTGTTCGGAAACTTTGCGAGGCTATCCCTGAGGTAAGCAAGTCGACCATAAACAACATTTGACATAAAATTTAGGTTATTCCAAGGTGGGTCCCGAGAATGCTTACGGAAGACCACAAACGGCAATGCGTTCAAGCGGCCCGTGAATTTCTCCAGGCCTACGAAAGCCATGGAGAGGAATTCTTTGTCTCCATTGTCACTGGTTCCACTACTCAACACCGGAAACGAAGGAACAATCCCGTCAGTGGAAACATCCATCACCAACGAAGCCGCGTAAGTTTAAGCAACAACTGTCTGCCGGCAAAGTGATGGCGAGCGTGTTTTGGGACAGGAAGGCGTTATTGTTGTGCGAATTTATGCCTACTGGGACAACAATAAATGCTGATCGTTATTGTGAAACATTAAGAACCTTTGCTGAGCGATTCAGAACAAGAGGAGGGGCATGCTGACGAAGGCAGTGAGTTTTCATCAAGACAACGCTCGTCTGCATGTCGCCCGTGTGACAACTGAACTGATCGACAACTTTCAATGGGATATTGTCACACATCCACCCTACAGTCCAGATTTAGCCCCAAATGACTATCATCTCTTCCCCGAACTGAAGAGACACCTGGGCGGGACGCATTAAGCAACTGGAGAGGAAGTGAAAGAAGACGTTCTCCACTACCTTCGCAGTGCAGCGGGAGAATTCTGCGACGCAGGCATCAAGAAGATGGTACACCGAATGCAAAAATGCATTAATCTTAACGACAATTATGTCGAAAAATAGGAAATATTCTAAGCTTTTATTCAATATATAATGTTATTTAAATAAATTTGTTTTTCATTTTGAAGAAAAAAATTGGGAACCTTACTTTATGGACAACCCTCGTACTAAACACAGTTTAATATTCTGTTGCAACTTCAAATTCATAAAAATGTTAGTGAAATGAATATTTGTAAACTCTGCTGTTTTGGCAAAAGAAGCAGATTTTAGCACAACGAAAGTGTGTGCATATTAATGAAATCTCATCAGTGAAATGTTACACTGGAAAAAAGTAGTGCTGTGAAAATAAATAGCTTCTTGATTTGAAATTAAAGTGGAATTTGATATCCAGTATGTTTTTAAATGAATGATATAGAAGAAACTGATAAGACGGTTTTATATGTATACTTTCAAATGTCTGAGAAATTGTGACTAGTTGACAGGATTCCAGTAAGTTAAACATTTTTGTATTTTTCAGATTGAGATACAGAAATAGTTATTTTTGCCTGCATTAAAACACAATTTTCACCATTAAAATATAGTAGGGTATCGGAGTCTATGGAATTTTAAATATAAGTACCGGTACACATTTATATTCCCTACTAGACTTGAATTCTTCTGACAAATGTGTTATTCATATCTTGCCCCTGACAATGTAAGTTCCCTTGTTCCGATGTTAACACTTTCGCTGCGGCTGATGCTTTTAAGCATCCGCGCTCAATGTAGGACAGCATCAGCCGCAGCGAAAATGTTAAAATCCACTTCTTTTGCCAAACCATAGCAGAGGTAACAAATATTATTCTCATTAACATTTTTAAGCAGATCAAATAGCAACAGAATATCGAGTATTCCAATTGGTAAGGGGAGTACAAAAGTCCATTCTAAAACTAAATGAATAACTTCTTCCCTTACATAGTAGAAAAATAGCAATTTTCGTTTCACCAGCCCTTAAAAAGCCCACTACTTCAATCAATAAAATCTGTAGTTTGTTAAATATCGCAATTCACGTAAAAGTTTCGTAAATTAATCATATCACACAATACTCTTCCCTTTGTGTGCTATCATTTTATCAAATCTTGTTTCTATATCTCAAATCAAGCGGAAGCTCCATTGCTAATGGCTGCCAAGCCTACACTGAATCTTTGTGTTTTTTTTTCCCTTCCTCTCTCCCCTCTTGTCCTGAACCCTAGGGGGTTTCCACTCAACAGCAGCCTGCAAAAGTTGGCCGACAGCACCCTGAACTACATGAAGTAACAAGTCAGGCAGGGAGTGTTGAGGCTGTTAGAGCCTACTGGCAGGCTATGTTTAAACAATTTATTAAGGTCAAACAAATGCAATGTAGACATAATTTGATGTTTGACACAAGAGAAAATTAGTTACTATAACAAAACAAATATCAGTTAAACTGACAATTTTGCTGTAAATGGGAAATTTAAAATTTGGTGTTCATGGATATTTAATGAAGAAGATTGAATTTTGAACATAGATGGTTGTTAGTGACTACATGAAAAATGGCAAGAAAAATGTTATGAAATCTACAGAGACTGCACACTAATACTGGTCCAAGGATCGGCAGAACATTAATTTACGAAGCTACTACAGGTATGCAAAGAATTGCAATTGCATCTCCTCAGCAGTATTGATGTGGAAAAGCAGATGATAGAATTTTCAAACATAGGGAGGGGAAAATTAACTAGAAAAGAAGACGGGAAAAACTTCCAATATATATATTATGAAGAATCATAACTTGTGTGCAACAATTCATTGTTTTCATAAGTGAATATATGAAATTGAGATGGCATTAAAACTTTTTTGGCATGTATACATTTTAAGATGCAGCAGTAGTATTTTTTACAGCGACATTGCCCACTGTTTTCTGATCATAAGTCATTGTTGGAAGCAAGGAACTGATAGTTGAGCATCACAGCATGCATTATCCAGCAGTTTACATGTTCTGTCTAGAGCACACGCTGAGATGTACAGTATCATAATGGCCAAGGAACTTAAGAGCCAAAATAATGCTTCAACATTCAGAAACTGACAGTTTTCATGGTTCCTTTTGTCATTTGACAGTTTTAAGCTCTATTCAGTCAACTGCGGCATCAAAATTTCACTCAAACTAAACAAGATTTCAAGAACTAAAGAATACTAGTTGAAAACTACAGTTTAGCCATCAATGTCTTCAGATATCCTGAAAAAAAAAAAGTATGAATGTTTAATTTTCTCGACAATATTAAGAATTAATATCAAAAAGTAACAACTTCCTGATGTTCTGCAAAACTTTTTTTATTGGTCACAAACCGGCTTTCGGCTTCTTAGGCCATCATCAGGTGACAACTGAATGTAGTACACATGTTTTCAAAGATGTTAAGATTTACAAAGATGTTATCACAGACAATCGATACTTCACAGGAAATTTCATCGCAAAAACTTATAGGATTATTTATTCAATAGTAAGGACAAAATTCAACCCATATCACATGCAAACATTGTGGGAAACTGTATGTTGGTCAGTCTGGCAGGGCTGTAGCTATTAGATTATCAGAACACGAAAGAAGCTGGAGGTTAAAAAAAGACAGATTCAACCTTTGCTGAACATCTGCTCAGAGAAGGCCATGATTATGATGTAAACTGTGAGATTCTACATCCCCTGAAGAAAAGCAGAAAGATGACACTGCTGGAGATATTGGAAATCAATAAGCATTTGGCTCAGGATGCTACTTTAGTATTAAATGATCAGATCCAGTTCCCTCTACACCTCTACTGAAATAAGTTATTTTCAACCTTCCTTTTCAACAAAAATAATCCTATTAGTTTTGATTCTGTACACATATTTATTATATTTTTATATAAATGTTAATAAGTCTCATAAGTTTTTGCGATGAACTTTCCTGTGAAGTATCGATTATCTGTGATAACATCTTTGTAAATCTTAACATCTTTGAAAACCTGTGTACTACATTCAGTTGTCACCTGATGATGGCCTAAGAAGCCGAAAACCGGTTTGTGACCAATAAAAAAGTTTTACAGAACATCAGGAAGTTGTTCCTTTGTGATATCATGTTCTGTCAAGTACCGACGGAAAAATCAATTAATATTAAGAATTAACTAAACTGCTGTGCATTCTGCAGAAAGTGTAATTACTAGTCTACTTCATCTGTTTCACCACCTGACAGTAGTAACTCCGATTCACATGTTATGAAGTCAGTTGTCATATAGGTCCTATGTTGTGCAAACATAATTGAACTCTAAATTGAAATACTCTAAATACTGATATTTGCTTTTTTAACTCTTCTGGGATGGAAAACAAGGACATGGCAGTGAATAAACGGCACGACTTCGCACACAATCAATTTTTCAAATGTCAGTATAAGAGTAGCAAGAAAAGACAAATGAAATCATTGAATAATGACTGAAATCTACAAAGTATATCACATTCACAACTTTTAGTAATGCTGTGAATAAACTAGAGTGAAAAATTTTCAGTTCTATAATACATATTGCATAACTGATCTTCAGTCCTCTCCTAAAATTGTGTTCTCAAGAATCACTTTCCAGAATTTAAGAGTCCAGCAAGAATGCATTGGCAACTTTATCTCAAAAGGCACAACAATACTGCTTGCCCAGAAGAGACTAATGGAGTATGCTTACAGCAGCATATTGTAACCTTCTGACAAGTTAATTATTTGCCCTGGCCAAGCTACTTTTTAATTCTTTAACACGTCTGATGTCAGAGGTGCACCAGACCACCTGCTGTGGCCACTGCCAGCACCCAACATGTTAATTTGCACTTACAGTCCTTCAAGTCGAACAAGAAATATAGATCTACCAAACAACTGGGTTCTACTTACACCAGAAGTAACATCATTGTCACAAACTTTTGAACAGTTGCCAGGTGCTTTCTTCAAAAATTTGCAAGCAGTCTTGGTTGTTGATTTTCATAGATTTAACAGGGTAGACAAATACATGGGCAACTTTAGGAAAATGTGAGCAATTTAATTTTGTTTCAAGTTTTAATTAATTCTGGGCATTTCTACTTTTCCAACAAGGATGAATTTGTCAGTTTCTAACTTTTTGACATGTTCGTTGCTTGCAGCATTTATCATACACTCAGCATGTAGCTTAGCAGTAGCTCTTTTGCAGACGTTATATTCGCTTTCAATATTACAGGTTTCACAGGGGTATGATTTGAGCTCTGTGCAAATGCGCTTACAGGCGTCTGCTTAGAGCGTTAATGGCCCGCACTGAGCCATTAACGCTCTAAGCAGACGCCTGTAAGCGCATTTGCACAGAGCTCAAATCATACCCCTGTGAAACCTGTAATATTGAAAGCGAATATAACGTCTGCAAAAGAGCTACTGCTAAGCTACATGCTGAGTGTATGATAAATGCTGCAAGCACTCTGCTTTATAAGGGTCATATGCATTTATTGCAAACAATTCTAACAATGCCTCTGATTTATTGATAACTGGGTGAAAATGAAATTCAAACAAGCAATAAATACACTTCATTCAGAAAGTCTAGACACATCAAAAGGTTTCTCAAATGGAGAAAAACAGATCTCATTTGCAATGTGGTGCTATGGAAACCCAAACCCATATAACAAATAAGTTTGCAAGGTGTATAGGTGATGTTTTTATAGCAAACCACTAAAGACGAAAACACATTCCTGGAGACAGGAAAACGTTGTGAGATATTTTATGGTGGCTTGTACTAACACAAGTGCACAGCCAAACAAACTAAACAGAGTCGCTTATAAGCATTACCCACACTAGCATGTTGATCACAGAAATGCTTATAAGTGTTAGGCGCAGCGAACTTTTTAATTTTTTAGTAAATTGAGTATGACAAATTTACTAGTTTCTTGTTATTGCCTTTACTTGGAAAAACTCTCCCCCTTTGTTAACATTTTCTAAATCTTTTGGCAACTTGAAACTAGCCAAAACAGGAAGGCATTGTCACTTCAGTTTAGGGGAACTATCAATTTCAATCAAAATATATTCTTGACACATTCGTCTTTCATTTAATATCAGGCACCACTAACAATCTGTACCACTGTACAATTCTTCAAATAAAACCTAAAATATCCACAAATCGGCAACAAAGCACACAACATAGCACCTACAAAAATGAACAACAGCGGGCAAAATGATTGCACCCCAAGGTGGGAGATTCCCGCACTAACACTATTCAGCCCATGTTATCGGAGACGAGAGATCACACTTTTACTTCTATATGTTAGTGTACACTGATCGTTTAAATAAAAACTTGATATTTCAAGAACTGTTTACAGCACAATTTGATCATTTTAATTCTTACGATTTCATTTAAAGGTAATAGCAACCACTATAAAATATTCCATGAAATATTTTACCATTCAATGAATTTATTCATCTACTACACAATCAATATTTGCATTTTTTCAACTATTCACAGGCGTCCAACATACTTATTAGGCACTTCAGAAATAATGTATTGTCAACCCTCCACAAACATTTTCCTATCAATGAGTTTTTACTCTTCTATTGTGATTAAGTGCTTTAAAATCCAATCAAGATGAGTATTTGTGAGAAAATTGGGCAATACATTTACAACCTGATTCCACCTGTCTTCTTTGACCCATGGCATCAAAATGGTGGCAATGACGTATGTACTCATAGCCAATATGGCAACCAAAACACTCGCAAAACACCCGAAAATTAACGTAAAGTTACACTAATGGGACAATCACGGAAACATAGGGATTTTTGGTGGGGACTTTCTATGTGGGAAAATAGGACAAAAAGCCAACTGAAAAAATGGGGGAGGGGAGGGAGGCAAAAATACACGAAATAAAAAATGAAACTACCTAAAATGTATGTACGGAACCCAATAGTTCACTTGATCTAAAATTCAAATGAAGAAAGTTATACCAATCAACACTTTCCAAATAGCATAAAAGTATCCAATACTTCAATTAACCTATATTACAAACAAAATCAATACCAATCAAGGCCCAATTCCCATCAACATTGCAATGGTATTGAATATTAAATTGACCTATAATACACCTAAAATTAAGAAGGCGATACCAATGCAAACTCATTTTATGATCCTATTCCACCCGTCTGCTTTATCCCATGAAATTAATATGTTTAAAACCCATACACGGGTTAATATCTTATTTATTGTAGATAAAATAACCCGTCTATCCTCAAATTACAGATTACAACAGAATTCACCATCGATCACAGGTCTTGGCAAAAAAATCCGCCACCCTACCCCCACAAATTGCAGTTTTCCAACATGCCTGCAACAAACAAGATTTTGAAACTGGACAATTTTGTTACCACAACCATTTGACTTCCACATTTGCTGGTTTCGCCAGTTCGCAACCAAACTGTTCCCACCCCACCTAAGCTAAACCGTGGGCTGCGCTACAGATCAGTCTATTACCATAACCAAGATTTCAGGGAAAAACTGAATTTTGTCTGGCAGTGGCTAGTGCTTGCAAGGTTAGGAACAGCAGAGCAGCCAATCAGGAGTCTCACTGCTGCACCCAATAAGAAAGTGTTAAAATTGTCCAATAAACAAGGTCTAAGACCTATGGAATTTGTTTCATGCCAGCCACAGAGTAAATAATTAATGCTGTTTCTGTTCTCGATGTACCTTTGTCCAGTTAGCAAAGAAGCAAACCTCTTAACTGAAAAATCAATTTCAATCACAGAAACGCCGCACCGAAATCTTTGAATAAACTTTGAAACTGATGCCACATTTACTCATCGATCCTTACTTGTCAACAGCTCATTACCACCAATTGCAATCATACATAATGGAAAGAAGAATGGCTGTATAATAAAATACCCATTCTATGTTACATCCACCCCAAGAGAGCAACACTCACTACTTACACAAGACACACACAAACAAATCTTAAAACTACTGCAACAGGACACACCAAATGGGTGGAATCATGTGCATCAAATGACCTGAAAATTGCCATTCAAGTATTGATGAAAGTTTGTTGAAACTTTAGAACCAGATTTCAGATATATTAACCTTTCAAATCTCTTCCTCAAATCTGAATGGAAGTACAAACCTAGTTTCACAGAATATTGAAAACATGGCATCCAACTGTGATGCTTTCATTCACAAAATATCAGAAAACACTTTCCCACCAACAGGACCTTTGTCAATATCAAATTACATTAAACTTTACTAAGCTAGCTATACATGCACGGAAGTGTCATACCAATTTCATTGCTGGTAATGGCTGCTCCAGTTCTCCAATTTATGGTGTTCTGAGCAGAATCGTATCTTTCAGACAAAATTGCCCTCAGCTATACACTGGTACATGCAACCACAGTACTTTGAATAGTCTCACCATCTAACATTTATACATGATATTTTCATTCTTGCACACTGCACTAACAAAATGAGTTTCATATTACCAATATGAAAGTAAAAAAGGTGATTGGTTGCAGCGCAAAGACAATCCTTTATACACAGACATAGAAAACATGCATTATAATTAATAGCTGGGGCCCTACTTAACAGTGGAGAGAGAGAGAGAGAGAGAGAGAGAGAGAGAGAGAGAGAGAGAGAGAGAGAGAGACCGACCCCCCCCCCCCCCCCCACACACACACACACACACACACACACACACACAAAATAGGTGGGAATGTGAAATGCAGCTTTAAAAACAATAGGGGTGCAGAAAAGAGGAAAAAGGTTGCACAGAGTGTTCGGAGACAAGAGTTGGGATGTGTGTGCGTGTGTGTGGGCAAAGATAGAATGTTTGGGGGTACCTTAAATTGAGGCCTAGATAGTTGTGAAAAAAAAAAGTAAGTTGT
Organism: Locusta migratoria; assembly: GCA_026315105.1. Lineage (NCBI taxonomy): Eukaryota > Metazoa > Arthropoda > Insecta > Orthoptera > Acrididae > Locusta > Locusta migratoria. Next base: position 217,882,459 of record CM048745.1, on the reverse strand, counting down.
AATGTAAGGCTAACTCATCTAAACAGTCCAGAAGAACTGGTTGTGGCGAGGAGATTCAACTGGCCCAGGTTGTAAAACAATCCTTGATAAATCCAGCTATGCTCAGCTGCATGTTGTGGTATCCAGTTTGACAGTGGCCACTCGTTATGTGCAGCTGGTTGTCATACGGCTCTTTGGTCGCATGTAGCATCCTGTGCACAATAATGGTTAAAGCACTATTGAATGATATGGTTCCGTTGTTTCAGTCTGGGATGATATTAGGTGACATACCAGTCATGGTGATAAGGAAGACTGGAGGTGCTTAGAGATATAGCAGAGATAATCTGCAGACTAAACATGGGTGATAAAGCCTGCATATGAAGGCCTTTGTGAAACTTAACATATTGGCTAAAGGAAAATGTTAACTTGTAAGCACAGAATTTCAACAGCAATATCACCGGCATTTATTCAACATTTAAAATTGAAGGCTCATGACTAGGTTCGACAAGTACATTTTTAATTTTACCAAAGCTTTTGATTAGATTAAATAATTCTAAATGATAAATATTTTCAACATTTTTCTACAAAATTTCTAGAGCCTAGCCACAAAGCAATACACTGCCACGATTCAGTCACAATTATGGAATAACACCATTGATCACTGCAATACTGATCTGATACAGTTTTGTGAGGGTCATAGGACTGCTGATCACACCAACATTACGAACTGTAGCACATTCAACAATTTAGTCCTTTGACTGCATGTACTTTATAAGGTCCACAACACGGTTTGAGTATCCAAATTCATTGTCATACCTGAAACCAAACAAATAATATTAGAATGATACATAGATAAGCATTTTTGAGCATTTTGATACCCAATTTACTAAAAACACTACTTCACTGCACTTACCAAGAGACAAGTTTAACGAAGTTATTGTTGAGTGGGATGCCTGCCTTAGCATCAAAGATTGAAGAATGGCAGTCACCAATGAAGTCTGAAGAGACAACGTCATCCTCTGTGTATGCCAAGATTCCCTTCAAAGGACCCTCAGCAGCTTCCTTGACCTTGGCCTTGATATCATCATAGCTGGCACCCTTGCCCAACCTAAAATAAATATCTAGTTTACACTATGTACTGGAGAGTTAGCCTACAACATTTTGATGTTTCACTATTAACTATTTCTTGTAAATCTATACAATTGGATAATGAATTATTTCCATTAATATTCCAATTTGATTTTGTTATTTACAAATAACATCAATACAACAGTTTACCATGTACACATCTACATCCATACTCCACAAGCCACCTGACTGTGGCTGAGGGTACCTTGAGGACCACTATCGGCTCTCCCTCCTATTCTAGCCACAGATTGTTCGCGGAAAGAAAGTGTCGATATGCCCCTGTGTGTTCTCTAATCTCTCCGATTTTATCCTCACGATCTCTTCGCGAGATATACGTGGGAGGGAGCAATATACTGCTAGACACCTCGGTAAAGGTATGTCCTCGAAAGTTCGACAAAAGTCCGTACCAAGCAACAGATTCTCTCCAGAAGTTTTCCACTGGAGCTTATCGATCATCTCCGTAACGCTTTCAGGATTACCAAATGATCCTGTAACGAAGTGTGCTGCTCTCCATTGGATCTTCCTACATCCTCTATCAACCCCACCTGGTATGTATCCCACACTGTTGAGAAGTATGCAAGCAGTGGGCAACCAAGTGTAATGTAACCTACTTCCTTTGTTTTCAGACGACGTTTCCTTAGTATCCTTCCAATGAATCTGGCATCTGCTTTATCAACGATTAATTTTACGTGGTCTTTAAATTTTAAATAACTCCTAATGCCTACTCCCAGATAACTTATGGAATTTACTGCTTCCAGTTGCTGACCTGCTATAGTGTAGCCAAATGATAATCTTTCTCTCTGTATTCATAGCACATTACACTTGTCTACATTGAGATTCAATTGCCATTCCCTGCACCATGTGTCAATTTGATGCAGATCCTCCTGCATTTAAATACAATTTTCCATTGTTACAACCTCTCTATATGCTACAGCATCATCCGCAAAAAGCCTCGGTAAACTACTTATGTTTTCCACAAGGTCATATTGATTAAACAAATTATAGAAGGAAACTTTCCTGGTGGATAAACGAATATAAAAAATATAAAACCGATGACTTACCCAAAGGGTAGGCTCGTCGACAGACAAAATTCACACAAACACACAAGCTTTTCTTAATTGTTGGTAGCTCCTTCAGGAAAAAAGAGGAAGAAAGGAGAGGAGAAAGGGAAGGATATGGGCATTAAGGAAGTGGAAAAGGAGTCATTCCAATCCCAGGAGTGGAAGGACTTTACTTAGGGGGAAAAAGGAAGGTAAACACACACACACACACACACACACACACACACACACACACACACACACACACACACACACCCCTAGACAGACATTTGTGGATTTTATTTGTGTCTGTCGATGAGCCTTTCCTTTGGGTAAGTCATCCATTTCCTAAAATACATATAATTTTGTGAATAGCAATGGACCCACAACACTCCCCTGTAGCACACCTGACACCACTCTTACTTCAGAAGACCTCTCCATTGAGAACAACAAGCTTCATCTGTCATCTAGGAATTCCTCAATCCAATCTCACAATTGGTTTGATAGACCAATGCTCTTTGTTCATTAAACGACTGTGGGGAACTGTATCAAAGGCCTTGCAGAAGGCAAGAAACACAGCTTCTACCCGAGATCCAGTGTCTATGGCCCTCAGTCTTGCGGACAAACAGCGCGAGCTGGGTTTCACACGATCGCCTTCTTCGAAACCCATGCAGATTCTTACAGAGCAGCTTTCTAGTCTCAAACTCTAACATAAAACATGTTCCAAAATTCTACAACTGACCGACAAGATATAGGCCTATAGCTCTACACATCTGTCAGCCATCCCGTCTTAAAAACAGGTATTACCTGCGCCATTTTCTATTCTTTCGGAACACTACATTCCTCTACAGTACACCACCGCTAGAAGGGAGGGGGGGGGGGGGGGGGCACAAGTTCCTTCATGTACTCTGTAAAATCGAACTGGTATCCCATCAGGTCCTGCGGCTTTTCCTCTTGAGCGATTGTAATTGTTTTTCTATCCCCCGTCAATTATTTCAATATCTGCCATTTTTTAATCTGTGCGGCAATCTAGAGAAGGAACTACAGTGCAGTCTTCCTCTGTGAAACAGCTTTGGAAAAAGACATTTAGTAATTCCTCCTTTAGAGTGTCATCCTCTGTTTTAATACCATTTTCATCACAGAGTGTCTAGACATTTTGTTTGTACAAAAGGTCTTTAGTCCCTGGGAAGTTCTCTGTACTCTACCACATTATTTTGAATTTTTATATTATACTTATGAACATTCAGATGGAATTTTGAATATGTATGTGTAAAGGAAAACAATGGTTCTGAACTTACAATTTTGGTAACAATCTACTAAATATGCACAGGCATAGTTAAATGATGTAGATGTTTCCGTCAAAACAGAGTGCAAAAAGGAAAAATGCTGTGCTGTCAAAATGTGTGCACTTTAGTTTTATTTTCTGTCAGATTCAATTATAATCAGAGCATGTAAACCACTGGACAAATTTCTCCCATAGCCTACACATTCTCTGTATATCAATGGTGTGCAATGAAAAATTCTTAACTATCTCATTACATTTTACAAGACACCCAAAATAGTACCCTAAACTGGAATTAAAGTAGTAGTATGTGCAACTATATTAATAAGCAATTAGAAAGCCCAAATGTTTAATCAGCAACAACTGTATTATGTTACTGGGTTACATTTTACTTCTCGTCCCAGCAACTTCTTATGAAAATGTTGGCAAAGGACGCTGACATTGGTATTAGCCAATTGCGACAACAGAATGATTCGTCATGAAATCGTTATCTGATGGTATCTACAAAAGTCATTTCATGTGGTTCAGATTTCCTAATAGCATATATTCAAAGATTTTCTACCACGTTGATGTAGCCAACATAATCCAGAAAGGCCACTGGGATGAGAAGTTAAATTTTACCTACAGGAATTAAAATGTCACCGACAAATGGAGTTGCAAGGTTCTAATTTGTTCATAATCTCCTGTTGAACCTAACAGTTCAAATTCAAACTCAAACGTAATATCTAAAGTTTATCAAGAGAGTAATTATTCTTGGAAAGAAACTGGCTGACCAGAACTGTACCACCAATAGTAAATAAAAACGAATGAAAAATTAGGACAAACTTTCAAAACTGTTTCTTCTTCAGGTAGGAGAGAGGGAGAAGAAAATTTGAACAAGAGAAAGGTTATTCATGAACTAGGTGTAGGTCATGAATGATGACCTTCCTCTGTCCTCCATTTCTATTTCGTCATTCTCCCCTATCTGATGAAAGAACAGTTCTGAAAGCTTGTCATATTTTTTCGTCTGTTTGCAAGACTGTCGACAGTACAGATTAAAGTAAGTACTAGCCAGCCAAAACTTTTGGAGATTAAGCACCTCTTGAGAAATTTTATTGGTAATTAAGTATGCAATTTTCAGTTTTTTATATGATTCTGTAATGTCAACATCATCTTCAACCTTCAAATTAATTGACCCAACCAATTACAGGGGCACCTACAGTCAAACATTGATTCTGGCACCATAGTGTAACTCAATTTTTCCATATCAACAAAAAAATTGCTGAAGATGAAAGAAGTGATAAGTGACAAAAATCCTAGGAATGTCCGAGGATCAAAACAGACCTTTTGATTTATTAGCCTAACATGGTACAACTGCAGAATCTGCGGCCTGTGTTATTAGCAAGGCGTGTATGTTGGCAACTTTGCTGCAAGCAATAATTTTAGTGTTTCTGAACCAGAGATTCGGGCACTACGCGTTCTCACTTCTTGTCTAACCTATACCTAACCAAACTTTCATTTAAAATGATCACTGTTCCATTCAGACCATAAAATAAATATGCATAGATATTCCATTGTTTGCATCACGTGGGCAACAGACTGCAGTTTAGCCGCCTAACACCCCTTACACTGAGACTAAGTGACAAATATGGAATCCTACAAAAATGACATCGTTGAACAATATTATTAACATCACAGAGCACATATGTAGCTTATTGTGGAACATAATTTGTTGTTGATAAAAAATGAGTTGCAGACATAACCCCTTCCCACAATCAAGATAGCAAAAGTGTGATACAAATAAAAGTAACATTTCAAGTACCCTCTTACCTGACAGTGAGGTCAACAACTGAAACATTTGGCACTGGAACTCTGAAAGCCATTCCAGTGAGTTTTCCATTCAGGGAAGGAATGACTTTTCCAACAGCTTTTGCAGCACCAGTTGATGCTGGAATAATGTTCTGACCAGCACCACGGCCATCACGCCACAACTAAAAACAAAATGACAAATCATGTCCTACCTACCTTAAATGAAATTTGTATGACAATATTTACATATCTTTTGGAGAGCACTCTACACAAACCTTTCCAGATGGTCCGTCCACAGTCTTCTGCGTAGCAGTGACAGCATGCACTGTTGTCATCAAGCCTTCAACAATTTCAAAATTGTCATGAATAACTTTTGCCAATGGTGCCAGGCAATTTGTGGTGCATGAAGCATTTGAAACAACCTTAGCACTTGGGTCATAAGCATCCAAATTTACACCAACAACATACATTGGAGCATCGGCACTTGGAGCAGAAATAATAACCTTCTTCGCACCTCCTTCCAAGTGAGCCTGGAAATGATTTCCAAATGATAGAGATGAAAATGATGGTTCAAGCATGCTCCATACTTATCTTGGTAATTTTTAATTAAGACCACTGTAAACCAATGTTTTGCAGAAAACAAATCAGTAAAATTGTTAACCTTGTAAATAGTACTAAGAAACTGCATTTAGTTCAGCTGCAGAACCTTCGGACAAAGTATTTCTACTCAGAGACGTTTCCCTTAGCTTTTCAATCTTTACAGTGTTATGACTGAAGCTGAATGTGGTTTAGATGAAAGCTACATTAATAATCTCAATCTGTGAAATCTCAATGCTTTACAACCAGCATGAAATTTTCAGTGTAATAAGCTAGTCAGTAACCATGCATATAACAGATTAATTACCGAAGCCTTCTCAATAGTTGTGAAAACGCCAGTGGACTCCACTATATATTCAGCCCCTGCCTTTGCCCATGGAATGTTCTTTGGGTCTCTTTCAGAGAACACTGCAATCTTCTGGCCTGTGAATAAATGTTATAAGAAAAATTATTCCGTCTGAAATATTACTTTGTAACATGAGTAAAAAAAAATGGCACAATCTTGTGCTTTACTATCCCATGAGAGTTACCATTGACAACAAGACTGTCGCCATCAGCCTTCACTTCACCCTTGAACTTTCCATGGGTTGAGTCGTACTTGAAGAGGTAAACCATGTAATCCAACCCAATGAACGGGTCATTAACTGCCACAACCTGAAATTTATACCAATATTTCTGTGTCAATAAATTTGTTACAATAAGCATCTCTATAAACTTGATTTACAAACTGGTTATGTCTAAGTTTTTAATTACCGGTACCATAGTCTAAAAACTCACCTGAGCACCCTTGTCCAGAGCTGCTCGCAGGACTAGACGTCCAATACGACCAAAACCGTTGATACCGATCTTCGACATTGTCCTAGTAACATGAGAAAAAAAGTTACTGTGAGAACTTTTAATCGGGTGTGTACATACCTGACATTTTTTTACATACTACGGAGAAGCAAATTGACATATCATTAGAGCCTACTATTAACGAGGCGAGTATAGTTGTTCAAAATACTGCTACGTGTATCGACGAAAAAACTGATTTTTGGAAGAATCAATTAACATACAATATGGTGTCCTAGACTGGGAAAAAGTTTCGTGCTCAACTCTGCCGGTAACGGACACGAGCTGTTTTTCCCCCTCTTTTTTATCACTCTTCACAGCAGGAGGTCTCTACACTTCAGCACTCAGGAATAGGCTACTGAGTACTACTGAATGCCTCACACAAGTTGAGTAAGTCATACAGACGCCCAGTTCAGTGACAAGTTTTATTTTTCTAATATTAAATTGGCTGTTCAGTGCATGTGTGCATTATTCTGTTTTACAAAACAGCTATTGTAGCCACGTAGTACACACCATGTTCCGCAAAGGACATAATATCGAACATGAACAAAACGGAAGGTCATTGAAGGTCAAAGCATCATTAGACAGCAAATACAGTAAAATTTTTAAATTTATTTACGACACACCGTACCAATAATTTGGCGGAACAGAACTTCATAGTTTATGAGGATGACGAAACTACTAGATGTCAGATTTCCTGCTGCCGGTACTGAACGGACAAACAGCTTCTCAGACGTATGTTCCTGCATAGGCCTAATCAGGCGAAGAAACTGACAATATTCACTTATAAAAAGGAACATCAGATCCGTTAACCGTCGATTATCTTACCTGTTAGTAATTAGAAGTATCGAAAAGTTGACAGCAGACCTCTTCCTACGAACTCCCGCACTCGAATGACTGGTCCTCGGTCGTCAAGGGCGATCAGGGGCAAACGTCCGCTGCTGCGCGCAGATATAGCTGCGCAGACACCCGTGACGTCAGAGGGTGTGGTGTGTGGCGATCGATCGCCGCGGGAATTCAAAGAAGGAGTCGATGAGAAGACATTTTGCATTAAGCGTTTACATCCAGAGCAGGCCATATCAAATGTTTCTATAATACATCGGAAATACAAACACTTGTCACTTTAGTCTTTTCTCTAGGAACAATTACCGTCTGCACAAGGTCCTTCCGCTGCTTTTTAGTGAAAACGTTCAAAAGAACAAAGCTGTGCAGTGTGGATGAATGTTAATTCTAGTTTATGAGAGTGTTAGCTACACACGCGGTACAAGAAATTGGCACCGTATTTTGCGTAGGTTCGTTAAGAAAATTAAAAGTACCGACTCTGTAATGCATTAGTGAAGAATCATTTAGATGTCACAGAGTAAGGGTTTGACAAAAATGTATCACAATTAAATACTAATAACGATAATAAACTATACATTATTTTACATCATTTCCTATATTTTTTATATTTTCTGCTAAAGAAAGGCTATACACTGTATAATACAAAAACCATATTCTCTTCTAAAGCAATGCACTCATTTTAGAGAGATGCTAACTGAGTCTTTCAGGCCAGCACATTGGAGCAGTTGTGCACAAAAATGAAGCCTAATATAGTCAATTGTCCTGACCTCACCTGATAGTGTGTGCAGCGACTGAGTGTGAGAAATAAATGAAGTGTGGTACTGACTTTTACAATATCCAACAGTTTATTGTACACTAGGGCAGTGGCAGACTAAGGCTGTCGGAGGCTCGGGGCGGCGGCAGAACAAAATGAAGCCTCCTGTCCCCTTGCAAAAACACGTAGGCCTATTACTATAAAAAATAGTTACTTTTAAGATTCGGAGCCCCCCCCCCCCCCCAGGACGAGATGAACGGGACAAATATAAGAAAAATAGCTTCCGAGATTTGGACGCCCCAGAACGAGAGGCCAAGGGCGATAAAAAAAAAAAAAAAAAAAGAAAAGTGTTTTCGAGGTATTTGGAGCTCCCAAGACGAGAGGCCCGGGGCGGTCCGCCCCCCTCCCCCCACCATCCCTGGTCCGCCACTGCACTAGGAATAAAGTAAATGAGCTGACAATCTATATACTGTATATATATAAACGAATTGCTGTTCATTAGTCTCGCTAAAACTCGAGAACGACTGAACCGATTTGGCTCATTTTAGTCTTGAAATATTCGTATAAGTCCAGAGAAGGTTTAAACGGTGACGAAATATGGAAAAGTTGCCCAGAAAAAAGAGGAAAAACCGGGAAAAACTCAAACAGCTTTTTCCAGTGAGCTACCAATACCGTTCGTCCAATAGCGATAAAATTTTGTACCTTTCATGTTGAAAGCAAGTGGAAGATTCGCAGCAAATAAAAATTTGGAAAAGTCGCCCGTAAAGTACGAAAATTTAGGAAAAACCGAAAGCGATTTTTTTCTATAAATAAAAATCAATTGCCACATGGTTGTAAGAGTACGGCTTGACAGGTCAAAGTTTGTATGAAATACATATTTTGGCAAATCTACCGAAAAATTGGAGAAAAACTGAAAGTGCTTTTTTCCATGTGTTTTTGCTTGAATTCAGCACTATAACTGACTATTCGCACGACGGAGAGGGGTAATTCTTTTTTTGTTTTGTTCATTATGGTTTTAGGAAAGTTTTCAGTAACAAATAAATAAAAATAGGGACACTTGCAAAGTAAAGTAGAAAAATTCGAACCAAGTTCCTTTCCTAAATGTTCTCAACATTACAAGTTGAGAACCATTCATCCGATTGCGATAAAATTTTGATTATTTGACGTTCAACGTTCATGTGAACTAAGATTGTGGAAAAGTTACCCGGAAAATTTCAAAATTCGCGAAAAAATATAAGAGCTTTTTTCAATGGGATATCAATACCATTCGTCTGATTGCGATGAAGTTTTAATATTTGACGTTCATAGCAAGAGTAACGTTCTTAAAGGGTAAAGCAGTCAACAATCCGAAGATTGGTTTGAACACCACAGTACTTTACTAGGCATGGTCCTATTTGGATCTGGTATGCCGTTGCCTTCCTCCGACCTTCGAACTGACTTACCCAGCCAGTTATAGGGGGACCTACATTTTAACGTGGGTTCCGAACCACGGTGCTACTCGTTATTTTTCACATGAGCAATACTGCTAGAGGTGAAAGTGGAAAGTGACAGATAAAAATCCTAGGACCTCGCGGGGATCGAACCCGCGACCTTTGGATTTGTAGTCTGGCACTCTACCACTGCGCAACCGAGGAAGAAATACAAAATTGGAAAACTATCCCCAGAATTGGAACATTCGGAAAAAATAGAGATTTTTCTATAAAATATCAGTACCATTCATGTGATTCCGATAAAGTTTTCACATTTTATCACCGTTTAAACCTTCCCTGAACTTGCACGAATGAGACACGAACATTATGCTGGACACGTGTGCGTGATTTGCCTACTCTTTCCCCCAAGTATCGAGCCGATACCTGGACTATCTGATGATGCCTTTATAAAGCTACCGGATTTAAATTAATGTGGTTTATTTTAAGACGTAAGTGATTCGAAATTCACCGGGTCATCTAGTGTTTTAAAAAGACGCCTTGTATTCGGGAGCGTGGAAGCTCCAGTCGTCACCCGATTATTGTGGGTTCGCTAAATTACTTCAGACAAATTTTGAATGGTTCCTACTTCAAGGTCACGGCCGACTACCTGTCCCATCCTAGTCAAACTAAACCTGTAAGCACGTAAGTTCATGTATAGCATGAATTATGTTGTTTTTGTTACAATGTATTTTGTACAACAAAATCATTGTAAAAGCGATGAATAAAACTACTACTACTTCGTCATCAGGTCTATTTTAACATGAAAGATATTTTTGAACATTTCCTGGCATTTCAGCACACGAGTTTCCGTCTTCTGAAAACAAATGGAATGGAGGAGCTGATTCCAAGGTTCCCTTGCTTCGTCAAAGATAGCTGATAAGAGGAAAAGTGCAGGATGTGCATAGCATGCATCCCTATAGTTTGCCATTCCGCGAACCTCAAGAGTATTTCAAGCTTACCGAGAGAATGTCGGTTAATTATCTCGTCTTAATTAAACATCGGGAAATGATAAAGATGGTGCAATTTTTAGAGTGACTCATCTGATCCTAAACATATCCGTCACCTTCTTCTTGTGTCGACATTTATGAAAGAAGATCGGTACCGTTAACATACTCTTTCGTGCTTTCTTTCCGGGAAAGACAGAGATGAAACGCGTTGCCGGTCACGAGCAGCTGTTTCGTCAGCCACTGGCTGAACATGCCTGCAACGTGTGCTACGTCACGTAGTGGCAGCCTGCCTCCCTGCACAGCCACCTCCCCCCCCCCCCCCCCCCAACACCGGTTTACCACGCCACTATCACGCTGCTTTTTCGTATGAATCGCTCGGTTTGTGTGTTGCGTGCTTCGTCGTTCTGTTCTAGGAATAGCTATCACCCGTTTCTCGAGGGCTTCACAAACTTCGTTCGGCGTAATTATCCGCATCTATACATACACGTTTACGGTCACCGTGAAATGCATGGCACAGAATTAACACCTGTTCACGGTTTCTTCCCATTACCATCGCGTATGGAGCGAGGAAAGAATGACTGCTTAAATGCCTCTGCGTACTCTGTAATTAGTCTAGTTTTTACGATCCTTACGGAAGAAATGTGTACGGACCTGAAGAATACCTCCAGACATTTCGTGTTTTTAAAACACGACTAGGTTTCGTAGTAGTAACATAGGTTACTGAAATCATAGGAAAGATTATGTACAGTAGGCTAATTAACTTTTTAGATAAAAACAAAATAATCACTGATGCCCAGCATGGATTCAGAACAAATAAGTCAACAACTAGTGCCACCTAAGTTTTTGTACAAAATGCTATGGAAGCAGTGGACAAAAAACAAAAGGCCACTGGCATATTTTTAGATTTAAGTAAAGCCTTCGACATCCTCGACCACAACATACTACTGAAGAAGCCTGAAGCATATGGAATAAGAGGTGTCGCACAAACATGGTTTAAATCGTACATGACTAACAGAAAACAGATAATAGAAATAAAACATGAGCTAAAGGGAAAAACCACAATATACTTCTCAGATGCAGCAACAATAAAAAAAGGAGTACCCCAAGGGTCCAACCTCGGGTCAATCCTCATTCTCCTCTATATCAATGATCTAGACATAAACATCGAGTCACACACAAATACTTTTTTTGCAGTCGATACAAGCATACTTATTACTGGAAATACCATAAGCCATCTCCAAACAAATGTAAATAAAACTACAGCACAACTAAATAAGTGGTTTGATGATAACAAACTCCTGGTAAACACAAAGAAAACAACTTACCCAAATTTCTGTCTAAAAGGTGATCCATGCAATCCCACTGTAACGCTCAGCTCCAACAAAATTTCACCTTCTTTGCATACAAAATTTCTAGGCATTTGGCTACAAAACGACTTCAAATGGCATGTACATGTAAACAAAATAAATGGTACACTGAGTAAACTATGCTATAGTCTACGTTTAGTGTCTGTCAAAGTTAGTTTTGAAACTGCCAGAATTGACTAATTTTCACAGTTCCACAGCGTACCACTGTACGGGATTATATTCTGGGGCAATACGCCACCTAGCCCAGTGGTTTTCTTAACCCAGAAAAGAGCTGTAAGAGCATTCTACCATGCCCGGCAAACAGACTCCTGCAAACCCCTCTTTCAGAAGTCGTCAATCCTCCCACTCCCCTGTATGTATATACTTGAAATTTGTAAATATGTTAGGAAAAATTTAAAGGACTCAAACAAAAATTTCAATATTCATGAGCACGAAACAAGGCAAAAGGAAAATTTTCATGTCCAGAAAACAAGAACAGCAGCTTATAAATGTTCCACAATAAATAGTGCTGTTCAAATCTACAATAGCCTACCACATAAGATAAAAATATCATCATACCCACTCTATTGCAGAACCCTAAGGGTATTTTTATTAGACCATTGCTTTTATTCAGTAACTGAGTTTTTAGATCACCTCCGATATAAGAGGCTTGAGCCAAGTCAGTGTAAATACTCCAGTAGTGCACAATCTTTATGCCATATATGTCTGTATATATTATATATTTGTGTTGTATATGTTTGTATCCCACAATCTGGAAAGATTTTTGGATAAATAAATATTCGGCTTTCCTTTCCTTATCACACTCGTATAGTCACATTTTGCATACACAGCACAGTCGTGGTGCTACGTATAACACAGAGTGCACATAGTTCTTAAATTAATTGCTTCACGGATGTAGTTCGCAATGTTCTGGACATTCATTTTTCAAAAATCGAATGTTACGGAATTTCGGTTAATTGATTAGGCTATTACGCTTATGAATTGTGCTATTTACTGACGTAAGCAAATATCAGGCATGTTTACTATCATTAGTAAATTAAAACATCACATATATTACGGAAATATCAATTTAAAATATTCATATTAAAAATAGAATATTTTAGATATTAAAATCGCACACATATGTGATACGTTGAAATTAAAGGTAAGGGCAAGGTCTGTTTACGGGTGGAGGTAGTGGAAGGCTAATGACAACAACTGAAAAGACAGAAAGTGGCCTGTGACCCCCTCCGGAATCGAACCTTCGATCCGCCCCTGACTCGTGGGATAATTAACCGGCGTCTGCCAGTTCAGTAAACCAGTAACCAATCGTGTCGCTCTTCTTTGTACATGTTTCATACCCTAAGTTTCGGTTGGTATGGGTTCCCCTCACTTGCGCGACAATCTAAGAAGAGGCGCACAAGCAATTTGTTAGCTGTCTCCTTCGTAGAATTACTTAATTTTCTCAATATTATAGCAGCCAGTGATTACTTCCGAAAACTCTACGTATAAAAAATCAATTGCCCTGAGTTAGTCTCGTTAAATCTTTTAAAAAAAGGCTTGAGCGATTTGAATAATTTGGTTCTGTTCGCTTTAATACATTTTGTACGGTGCATGGCGTAGGGTACTTCACATAAGACTCCGGCGCTAATCTATAGTTTTATTCCGTTTTTAATGAAACTTTGCACATACCAGAGGTTTAGGGGGGTGTAGGAGGGGGGTTGGCCGCAGTTAGATTTGGGGGGGGGGAGGTGTGTAATTGACGAAAGGGGGGGGGGAGGATGGGATGGACACCTCTGGCACATACGACTTTCAAAACAAAATTCTATACAAAATTTCATGTGGTGCATAACTTTACAACAGGCTTCGACACCGATCTACGGCAGTTTTATTCCGAACTTGAAGAAATTTTGCACGTTTGCCCTTTAAATCCAGACAAACATCATAGTTATTTACATGGTGTCTGTTCTTTCCGGACATGTCCGAAAGAACAGACACCATTTGTTGACATTAACGACCGTAATTTTAGGAATTCGAAATATTTAAACATTTCAACCGTTTCAGGGCATTGAAATAAATCCAATGGCAAAGATGAAAATTTGGGCTGGACCGGGATTCGAACGCGGATTTCCCGCTTTATGCCAGCGGTCGCCGTAACCAATTACTTATTTATTCATTTTGCTCTATTGGTAGTTCTGTTCACTGCGGTTGCTAATCCTGTATGGCTCGCCGTCGGAGGTTCGAGTTCTCCCTGGGACATGGGTGTGTGTGTTGTCCTTAGGTTAGTTTACCTTAGTTTAAGTAGTTTGTGAGCTACGGACTGATGACCACGCAGTTTGGTCCGATAAATTTACAAACAAATCCTGTATGTCCGTTATTGTTCGTTGTGTTCTTGGCTCAGATTGGCTAAGCCCGCCACCAATTAGGCTACCGAGCCATGCTTCCCTTCCAACATAAATTCTCAGGTTCGTTCAAAGAGCTGCAGGGCTGCTACTGCGCATGCGCAGTACGGAAATTCGTGTTCAAAGAGCAATCCTGCAGCATGCTGCAGCCTACCGGCTGTTCAAAGAAGCTCCCGGCTGCAGCGTCCTGCAGCTTCCTGGCTGCATGTGCTGCAGGGAAAATTTCCTCCTGCAACCTGACTGACGTCATCGGTACTGCGCATGCGCAGTAATGCCTGCTTTGCTGCTGCAGGAAGCTGCAGCCCTGCAGCTCTTTGAACGAATCTATCTTGTAGAACACTACGACTGTAGTGCCCCCAGCCCATTTGCTTCCACTTGCTCCAAGCCTACACAGAATTTCCCTAAGGGATCGAGCGCATTAATGCATCCGTAATGAAATTGTCAATTGACTGTTGGGGGTAGATATAAAATTATTTATATGGTGTCTGCTCTTTTCTGACATATAAATAAGTGTATATCTGCCCCAATAGGCGTATTAATACGGACGCATTAATACACTCGATCCCTTGCGGGAATCCAGTATAGGCTGCGAGCAAGTGGAATCGAATGGGCAGGGAGCTCTACAAGCGTAGTGAGTAACAAGATGAGAATTAGGGTTAGTAGGGAAGCGTGCCTGGATAGACTAATTGGTTAAGGCGACCGCTGACCCAAAGGGGGAAAGCCGTGTTCAACTCCCGGGCCAGCACTAATTTTCATCTTTGCCGCTGGATTTATTTTACTGCCCCGAAACGGTCGAAATGTTTAAATTTATTTCGAATTCGTAAACATCACACAGTCTAGATAAAATCCCGCATGGTGCATGGCGGAGGGCACCTTACTGTTGCCGCCAACCACGTTTGACTGATCACTATGAAATTTTGCAGATATGTATAATTGATATCTTGGTCATACCGTTGTTCCATTTTGTGAAGTGCTTACTATTACAACCTTGAACATTTGAAGCATTACAAAGGTCTGACTCGATATTTACGCGGTGTTTTTTAAGGGCAGAAGTGCCACAACACACAACACACATGTTCTAAGGCGCCGTGCTACGAACTGGGAGGCCTTTCGCGCCGGAGGTTCGCGTGCAGTGACGGAAATCAACGAAAAATTTAGTAGGAATTAAATTTCAAGGAGAAGAAATTTACCGATGACGTAATTATGTCATTGACAGCAAAAGACTTGGAAGAGCAACTTAACGGAACGGACTGTCTTGAAAGAAGGATATGTTCAAATGTTCAAATGTTTGTTAAGCTTATGGGACTTAACTACGGGGTCATCAGTCCCTGAACTTATAAACTACTTATGTACTAGCTAATACTAAGGACGGCACAAATATCCATGCCCGAGGGGGGATTCGAACCCCCGACCGTAGTGGCCGTGCAGACCGTGACTGGAGCGCCTCTGTCCCCTCGGCCACCGCGGCCGGCAAAAAGGATATGAGATGAACAATAGAAAAGAAAAACTATGGCAATGAAATGTATTCGAGTTAAATCGAGCGATGCTGAGGGAATTAGACGAAGATACGAGACAATTCACGTAGTTGACTAGTTTTGTTATTTTGGTAGCAAAAGCCGTATGATGAGCTATATGAGGTTATAAAATGTAGACTAGCGAGGCAAGAAAATCATTTCTTAATAACAGAAAAGTTGTTGACACGTCGAATATAGATTTATTGCTACGAAGTCTTTATTATCCATATCTTATCTCCATACAAGCGTAGTGCACAGCGTCGTGGCTTTCCACTCAGGGGGTCCGCGTTCAATTCCCGGCCGGGTCAGAGATGGGTGTTTGTCGTCCTCATCAACATTTCGTCATTATTGACACGCAAGTTGCCGAAATGGCGTCAGCTAGGAAGACGCATCAGACAGGCTAAACAGGGTGTAAAGGCCATAAATTCCACACGATCGTCTTCATCAACGTGCACACAACGCTACACTCCACACCAATAACTTCAAAACAAGAATAAATGAATGAATAAATAAATAATAAAATAAAGTAAAAAATAAAACTATAGATAAGAAGAGAACTGAAGCTTTTAATTATATTGCTACAGAAGACTGTTGATGAATAGATGGGTAGAGCACGTAACAAATTTGGAGTAAAAAACTGCGAGTGAGTAAACGAATGATCGGTTGATAGTAATACACCCTCCGAAACATCGAGGGATTACAAGTTTAGTATTGGAGGAGGAAGTGTGTATGTACTTGTGTGTGGTAGGGGGACACTGTAGAGTGTGATTAAGAAATGAGTACTCTACAGTAAACAGCTTCAAAAGTATGTAGGTTGTAGTAGTTGTTCAGAAATGAAGAGGATAGCGTAGCGTGGAGAGATGCATTAAACCAGTCTCGTACTGAAAACCACAAGAACACCATCTACACGTGATCATAATTTCGTTAACAAGCCATGCTATGGTACGTATTCAAATGTTTTCAGAATTCAATAAATTGGCTTTTGCTTGTGAGTAGCTCGTTAGTGCAGTGTAATATACAGTTTAAACTTTATTTACTTTTTATTTTTTCCAGGTCTTTTTGATGTAGTGCTTGTAAATATGTGTAAAACAATTTATTTTGACCGTCGCAGTTGCACAATTTTGAAGTCAGTGACTAGTTTCAGACTTACCGTCCATTATCGAACCATTAGCCTTTTTCAAACCGTGATAGAAATGGCTGCTAAAATCTTGTACATTATGTAACTAGCGACATGTATCGACAGAGGATAATGTACAAGATTTTTGTAACATGCATTGGATTATTACGGTTTGAAAAAGGATACACGGCCCCAGCTACGGGGTGTAAA
Organism: Locusta migratoria; assembly: GCA_026315105.1. Taxonomy (NCBI): domain Eukaryota; kingdom Metazoa; phylum Arthropoda; class Insecta; order Orthoptera; family Acrididae; genus Locusta; species Locusta migratoria. Next base: position 217,865,212 of record CM048745.1, on the reverse strand, counting down.
GGCCATAAATTCCACACGATGGTCTTCATCAACTTCCACACAACGCTACACTCCACACCAATAACTTCAAAATAAGAATTGATAATTGACGGTAGAGTCCGAAAGTAGTCACTGACTTCAAAATTGTGCAACTGCGACGGAAAAAATAAACTGTTTTACAAAATATTCTCAGTTGCTGATCCTAAACCATCATAACGATGAATTTTCTTGTAAATATGACCTGCTGAAGAAATAAGACACAGAAAGTTGGACAACTATGTGATATGTATATATACCACAGCCGTATAAGCAATATGAATCAGTAACGTACAACGCAAAAACTTTATTTCTCTTGCTGTCGTTTCTTTCACCTCTTGTGTTCTGTATGTGGAAAAAGGCAACGTATACTATACTCCGGAATCCACTTTCTACTGGTTGGTACGACAGTAGGCCTACAGGCAGCAAAATAAGGATGTCATTTCCAATAGACAAGTGCCTAGCGAAGCATGGTGGTGATTAGATCAAACTTTTACTTCCCATTTACTCCTAACAGTTTACTGAACATTCTAGCAAAATAATATCGATTCGCTAGTACCATGGTTCCCAAGCTGCAGTAGGCATTAAACACATATTCTTCCAGAGGCAGCATCATTTCTCATGTCATGCTCGCCAAATAATTCGTCGTTTATCTCTGATGTCGCATACACAAACGAAAAGACATTTGTTATTTCACTTTCCGCCCATTCTTTGGCAGTATTCCCGGGTACCCCACAGGTGCCCCACTTGATACTCTACCAGAAATAACAGCAGCGCTATCGCCTAGTGTATACTACACGCTGATAGCAATTAGTTTCAATAAGATTAAACCAGCTTGCTTCTTCAGGCTAGCGTGATCTTCGCTAACACTAACAATTACATTGGATTCGATGAGTCCATCTGCAAAAGTTCAATTGAACTTACACGCTAAGGAAAGAAATCAAAGAAGAGAGGTCATTACAGATACTATTGCCGCGGTGACCGAGTTCTGGGAACTTTAATTTACCTCATGTAGATAATCCCACAGTGACTGCACTCATATTTTAGAATTTGACCGTCCATTATTAAATGCAATAAGTAACCTACAGGTTTTAAAAAGTATTGGTTCTAATAATGGTTGCTTTTCTCCATCAGTATTTTGACGCCGGCCGCGGTGCCCGAGAGGACTGAGGCGCTCCAGTCACGGTCTGCACGACCATTACGGTAGGGGGTTCGAATCCCCCCTCGGGCATGGATATTTGTGCCGTCCTTAGGATTAGCTAGTTCATAAGTAGTTTGTAAGTTTAGGGACTGATGACCCCGTAATTAAGTCCTATAAGCTATAAAAACATTTGAACATTTTGAAGTATTTTGACTTCTGTTTGTTGTAATCGGCACGATCATTTTCCAAGGTACTGTATACCTACACGAAAACTAACACGAGCAACGTACTCCTAAAAAGCTGCAGTCAGATGTAGTGGTACATAAATACCAATGCCAGAAAAAATCTGAGGGAAGAAAGGGCATAAAAATGAGCAACTGTGCGGCTGTTAGTGACCTGAAAAGTAGACAGCTTTATAAAAAATTGTTTGAATTTTTTCCGGCACACACTAAATATTTAGTCCAGTCAACGAAATTAAGTTCCAGGAACACAATACCAAATATCCTGACTGGAGGGGGACGGAACATAGGGGTTTTTTCTTTTTGTGTTTCTCTTGAATAACTCGAGAATCGCGGCTTCTGACTGAAATATATATATATATGCACAAAATTAAACTACTGAAATTTACCAAAGGCATATCCTGTTCATTATTTTCTCTAGCACTGATAGTTCTCCTTTGCAAGGAATGGAGGTGCTGTAATAATGTGAAGAGTCGCCAGAAACGGCACATGGTTCGGATTTCACGTTAAACTGTAGACGTCCTTTTCCCGGTTGGATAACTGGGGTAGTTTAGGGACACACAATTCACCGAAATGGCGTCTAGCTGAAAGACTTGCACCAAGCCACTGAGCCGTATGAAATTATTATCATTATATTACTAGCTGATAAACCCGGTTTCCCCCGGATATATAAGCATTTTTCCACGCTTATATTAGAAACGAAAACAAAAATTCGGAAAAAATTATATTTCATGTATTTATAAAATTTAGAAATTATGAAACAGTAAAATAAAGAAATATGCAGCTCAATACTTATCATATATCCATGACTATGTGTCCTATAATAGTATAATTTTAAAGAGTAATATTAGGAAACTGTCTGAGATGAATAAATATTAGAGGAATGAAGGCTCATAAATCACGTGTCGAGTGACAGGAAAACTGGATGGGAAAGTTTTGTGACTCATTGTTTACGATGTCATATCTTCTGAACTATGTATCGTAGGTAGATTTAACTCCACAGTGATTATTGTCTGATAGTAAGCAAAATTGTACCAGGTTTAACTGAAATGGGTCCATTATTTTAGGAGGAGATGTGGAAAATTAGCTCATGATGTAGCAGTTATTCGAAAATTTCGTTGTTTATGACGTCATATCTCCTGAAATATGTGTCGTACTATGATGTAAATTAGAAAGTACATTCACTGGTATATCTGCCTAATGTCTGCAAAATATGTCGTGAATGGTGTTAGTAGTAAATACGTGATAAATCGGAATCTCATGCAAGATCATGCGGTTTTTCTCGAACCAAATTGTTTATCACTTCATATCTCATAAACTATATGTCGAACTGTGATAAAATATCGAAGTAATATTTGGTGGTATGTATGTGTACTGTGTGTCAAATATCTCGCGAATACTATTTACAGTGTAGAAGTAATAACTTGTAGCGTTATGTCAAATGCCGTAGATATACATCATGAACATTGGAAAAGTATTAAGCGATAGACTTTTTTCCTTTCATCATGTTGGGGTTGTCAGCAAGAAGAAATTTTATAAAGATTTGAAATTATGTTTTAAGTTTATTGCAAGTCGCTAAGTGCTCTCACTTAGATAAATTTGGTTGAAATCGGTTCAAATGTTTGTAAATCTATCGGACCAAACTGCGTGGTCATCAGTCCGTAGCTTACAAACTACTGAAACCTAGGTAAACTAACCTAAGGACAACACACACACACCTATGCCCCAGGGTGGACTCGAACCTCCACGGCGAGCAACCGAGCGCTCCGCAGTGAGACGCTTTAGACCGCTCGGCTACTCCACCGCGGCTTGAATTCGGTCCATTAGTTTGGGAGTAGATTTAGAAAATTTCGCATGATGCGGCCGTTTTTCACGACGGTTATTGTTTATGACGTCATATGTCATTACGTATGTGTCGTAGGTGGTTCTTACCCCGGCAGCGATTTTTGCCTGTCAGCAAGGAAAATGTATACCAAGTTTGGCTGAAATCGGTAGTTCAGGAGGATATGTGAAACATACATACTCACATACCCATATACAGCCTATTTTATAAGATGTATTGATTATTATTGGTGCTGTAATAAATACACTACCGGAAGTATAAAGTTAGAACACCCTTTTGGAGTCTTCCGATTCACTCAACATTCACCCCGTTTACATGGGGCTCCCAAAACCGGATTTCGGAGACCGATTTCCCAATTCATGGTCATGTAAACACTCCAAAATCGATTTTGGAAATCCGCTTCTCTAAAGCGGTTTTCCAGTTCCACGATCGATTTTCGTGCTCATGTAAACGCAATCGTTTTTGAAACGTTCTTGGCTTGTCAAATTGTGTTTTCTTGTTAAGAATTTTCGGCACATATGGAAAGAGTGATATCTTCTAATGCGAAATAAAAGTATAAATATTAAGAGTGAACATAAATCTGTGTATTTAAATTAAGAAAAATTACGATTGTGCAGACTAAATGAGGAATTGAATCAGCTGTTTTCCAGCCGCCATGTTAAGTGAGCTAGGAAATCCGATTCAGGCTATGCCATGTAAACACGACAGCGAAAAACGGTTTACGAAAATCGGTCTTCGTCTTCCGGAAGATGTGTTGCATGTAAACGTAGTGATTTATTGTCGAATCAGTTCATATTAAACGGATAAAATTATTACATTTAAGCCCCGTTTACAACGAAACTACACAAGGGAACGAGCAACAGCGTAAGAGAATTCGCTGCACGCTATGCACGCGGTGTTCAGTCACGCTCGGCTTGCATTCGCGAGTGCTGCAGTGCTCGCTTGTGGTCCGCTGGCTGTCGGTTTCAGGGCGCACCGCCAAAGGAAGTTCGCGTTCTCTCCGCTTCAGCGCTAGCGTATGCCCGCCTTGCGGCAGTGTTCTGTTTTCTCCTCCGTTCGCTCCTGTGCATTGAGCTCAATACTGCTCTGGTTTAATTGCTTAACCCGCGAGGACTCGCGCGTGAGCATTTTGCTCACAGTAATTTTAAAACAATCGGCATTTTACCAATTTTAAATATTCACATATTTGTGTTTTCTTATAAATGCAACTAGAAAAACTTATTTAGACATATTAAGTACATTACAAACTTTTCTTTGACTGTCAGAAAAATGCTATACACGCAATCGATCGCGTAACTTTTAACGACGCGAGTTAAGCCCTTTCTATACGAGACGTGCAACATGCACAAGGAAGTCGTCAGTTGCAGCGCCCATTGCGATAGACCATCGAACTAGAAAGAAGCGTTCAAACGGTACGCATCTGTTGAGTCGCCTGCTTCACGCGTCTACTTCGTTAGTTGTCAGCTTACAGCAAATGAATTGCCACGTTAACATCACTTTTCGAAACTGTATGATATATTATGATGATTAAAACATTTGTGTTTTAGACTGTCACTGTGAAAATGTATTTAATTGTTTTCGTGCAGTTCATGCGTAACTACGTTGCTCACATGTGTTAACGTCATTATAAAATGCGATTACATACTTCCAGCCCCTGCTGTTTGAGGCGCCTATGTATTTGATGAACAAGCTCAGGTGTCTATAGGTAGACCTTTCACTTTAATAAAGCTTCAAATAATGCTCACCAAAAACAAATATTTCATCTGTTAACTACAGCGTGTTTCAGATAAAATAGCAAATATTTTAGAATATATTCCATCATCTTTCGGGAGTGCACCCGGGACAGCGACAATTGGAAGGAAGGAAGCTTGGAGTTTAACGTCTCGTCGACAGCGTGGTCATTAGAGACGGCAGCGACAATTCTTCGTTCGATATGTCGGCCATCTTCAAGTTGAGTCCGAGACTGAGTTCACAGCGTCTGCACGTGTGTATTTATACGGTAAATCACGTGATGCAAAGCTACTGAGGATTAGACTGCGCATGCTCGAAGATATCACATTCGTAACTGCTGCGCTAGTCATAGATGAATATATACTTCAAACGTAAACATGTGAGCGCTGAGTGCAAACATAAACAGAGCTGTTACATATCCTCAGTACTTACAAATGAATAATCAATTCTTAAAAGTGGTAACATCAATCGGAAGCGAAAACGCAGACATTCTTTCATAACGAAGGCGTGATATAAGTGGCTTCCACGCATTGTCAAGATGAAATCCGTCGTCACGATTTAACAGGTTGTCCGCCAGTTGTATGTGGTAAGATGGTAATAAAGACGATTTGCAGTTAAAATGTCATATAATGTGTGTCCAATTTTTATAGGGTACAGAGATACAGCTCTTGGTATGTACAACAAACTGATTTGGATATTTTGACTGATTCTTTTGTCGGTTCTTGGTAGAGCACCATATTGACTTTTACTTAAATAACCGGTTTTCGACTTAGTTTAAAGTCCGAATATGTTCTAGTAAGCCGGGTAACTAAGTGGAAATGAACATTTAGAAGACACACAAAATTCTACTTTTAAGTAAGTGTGATGTTGTACTACCAAGAACTGACGGATAAATCAGTGAAAATTTCTTGATTTACATTTGCTCTACGTTTGTTTGGATTTCATAATTACAGCTATATCTCTGAATTCAATAAAAATTGTACACAGGTTAGATTAAATTTTTAATGCAATTACTCTATAGTATCACCTCCTGAAATACTTACGACTGAGTCGAAAAACTACGTTGCTCTGAGCAGGAGACAAGTACACATTCTCCAAGCAATTCTCGACTTAGCTTCGTTTGTCAGCTGAGTTTCCCATTCGGTCGTCTGCGCATGCGCAAAGCATTTTCATACGCGTGAGAATAGGATCCATCCTATACCGTCTACTAGCGATCGTATGCGTGGCTGCGTGTTGCGTGCATCTTGTGCCGGTGAATGCGTCTACACTGTACGCGGACGGCGTGACCGGTGCATCATGGGTAATCTCGTAAGCTCTCACTTCCCGTGTAGAAAGGGCGTTATTCGCAAGTACAAGCCAATGCGTGCGCGCACAGGCGAATTCCTGACGAATGCGCATTCGCCTGTGTTCGCTCGTGTTCGCTTCGGTGTAAACGGGGCTTTACAGATGAATAGCTCAAGCCAGTGGCGTAAGTAGGACTTGGCTTTGGTGGGGGGGGGGGGGGGGGGTGAATAGATCTGCTTGACGAGCAAAATTTTAGTCAGTTTCCAGACAGACTACCATCTACCACTCCCGTTGAAGAAACTAATTCACTCCCATCCAATGAAAGATTATGGTAAAACACTCCAAGTTTTCAATCTTTACCTTTACCAGATTGCTGTTATACGATTTCTTTTTTTTTTCGGGTTCTGGAGGGGGGGCTTCTATCCCCCTCATCCCCCCCCCCCCCCCCACAGTTACGCCACTGGCTCAAGCGTTAATGAGGTACGAGATCTATACCTACATACGCACTCCGCAATCCACCCAAAGGTGCGTGGTGGGGGGAACTCAATACCACTACTAGTTACTTGCTTTACTGATCCACCCCCATAAGAAACGAAGGAAAAATTAATACTTGTATGCTTAAGCTCTCTAATTTTATCCTTGTGGTCGTCAAGTAACGCGAAATGTGGATTGGCGGCAGCAGAAACTCATTGCAGTCTGCCTCAAATTCCGGCCCTCTAAATTTTTTCAACAGTGCTTCTCGAAAAGAACGCCTCGGGATAGATTATTCCATGCCTGCTCAATATGTTCACGAAGCTCTGCTAGAGTTGTGGGTTTCTGAGTCACACATGTCAAGTTATCGCCCCATCATACCCCACAAGTGTTCGATTGAGGTATGGAGATCGCACTGTTGATGGAAGTTCCTGCATGTCTCGCAGAGCACGTTGAGTTTCACGCGCAGTGTGTGCAAGCATTATCCTGTTGGAAGCCAAGTCACCTTCGTGTGGGGAGAATGGCAAAAGAATAGGTCTTACAACATTCTGCATGTTCTGAGCGCTGGGCAGCGTTCCTTCCACAAACACCGAAGGTCAATGAGAGCTATAGCACACCACATTCCAGGCCATAAGGCCTGGCGTTGGGCCAGTGTGTGGAGGCCGACGGTGCTCGGCAGGTCTACGTCGTACGCGTAAATGTTTCCTCGCGTCTATGCAGAGTGTATCTACTATAATTGCTGAAGAGCACGGACTTGGTGTGCTCAGGAGGGCAATATGGAACGCCCTGCTGGATCCAAACTGCCTCGTATCACTAGTAGTCGCAATGACAGGCATCTTATCTGCATGGCTGTTACGGATCGTGCAGCCACGTCGATCCCTGAGTCAACAGATGGGGACATGTGCAAGACAACAACCATCTGCACGAACAGTTTGACGACGTTTGCAGCAGCATGGACTATCAGCTCGGAGACCATCGCGGAAGTTACCCTTGATGTTGCATCACAGACAGGAGCGCATGCGATGGTTTACGCAACGAGTAACCTGGGTACGCGAATGGTAAAACGTAATTTTTTTACAGATGAGTCCAGGTTCTGTACACAGCACCATGATGGTCGCTTCCGTGTTGGCGACATCGCGGTGAACGCACATTGGAAGCGTGTATTCGTCATCGCTATACCGGTGTATCACCCGGCTTGATGGTATGGTGTACCACCGGTTACACGTCTCGGTCACCTCTTGTTCGCATCGACAGCACTTTGAACAGTGGATGTTACACTTCAGATGTGTTACGACCCGTGGCTCTACCCTTCATTTGATCCCTGCGAAACCCTACATTTCAGCAGGATAATGCACGACCGCATGTTGCAGGTCCTGAACGGGTCTTTCTGGATACGGAAAATGTTCGACTGCTGCCCTGGCCAGCACATTCTCCAGATATCTCACCAATTGAAAACATTTGGCCAATGGTAGCTGAGCAACTGACTCATCACAATACGCCAGTCACTACACCCGATGAACTGTGGTATCGTGTTGAAAGTGCATGGGCATCTGTACCTACCTGTACACGCCATCCAAGCTCTGTTTGACTCAATGCCCAGACGTATTAAGGGCGTTATTACGTCCAGAAGTGGTTGTTCGGGGTACTGATTTCTCAGGAGCTACGCACCCAAACTGCGTGAAAATATAATCACTCGTCAGTTCTAGTATAATATGTTTTGTCCAATAAATACCCGTTCATCATCTGCATTTCTTCTTGGTGTAGCAATTTTAACGGCCTAAATAAAAAAACTTTCGAGATTTGGAGGCCCCAGAACCAGAGGCCAAGGGTGCTCAATAATTAAATAAATAATGTTATCGAGGTATTTGGAGACCGTCAAGAAGAGAGGTCTAGGGGCGGTCCGCCCCCCCCCCCCCCGCGCCCTTAGTCCGCCACTGCCATAGTCCCACTGTTAGTAAACGGTTAGTGACAGTTCGTGTTGACATTTCTGGGCTCACAAACCCTCTTATCTGTGTTATGTTAACGATAATGATAATAATTTCGTGTGGCTCATTTTGACGCCAATTCGACGACTTGCGTGTCCCTAACCCACCCTAGTTATCCAACCGGAGAAAGGGAACCTACAGCTTAACGTGGAATCTGAACCACATGTTGTTTCTGGCGACTCCTCACATCGTTGAGAGGTGAAGGATTGATTAAAGTGCGGACTGAAAAAATCCGAGATCCGACCAGATTTCGAACCCGCGACCCTCCGGTTTCCTGTCGAGCACTTTACCCCAAGTCCACTATTTTTTTTCTCATTTTTAAGTACATTTATTAAACATTTGAAGTACATTAATTATTACATTGGTTTCATAACCTTTATGTTAATAGCTGACACACAAGAACCATGTACTCTTCCTCACTTGTTTCCTCCTTGGTAACAAGGATTACTTGGCTTCAGTTTGTCGCAAAGGTTGTCCAGATTTGGTTTTTCTCCATGGCCCACGCTTGCAGAGCACCTTCGAAAATCATTGCAAAGGCTTCTCCACCTTTTTTCTTTTACTTTATTATTTTTTTTTTTTTTTTTTTTTTTTTTTTTTTTTTTTTTTTTTCATGTAATTCCGTATATTTCATTTTCCCTTGACCGATCTTAATTCTTATTGTCTTTGTCTCATATTAATATTATTATATCGAACGCACTTATCGACATATGATGTCCGCCTAATTATAGCTTACAACGCTGTTTCGGAGTTCTGTTGAGGCCTTCACGGCTACCGGAGCGGCCACGGGGCACACGAAGTGCCGGCCGCGGTGGCCGAGGGGACTGTGGCGCTCCAGTCACGGTCTGCACGCCCACTATGGTCTGGGGTTCGAATCCCCCACGGGCATGGATATTTGTGCCGTCCTTAGTATTAGCTAGTTTGTAAGTTTAGGGACTGATGACCCCGTAGTTAAGTCCCATAAGCTATACAAACATTTGAAACATTTGCACACGAAGTCCCCACCGTACTTCATCCTCAGCAGCAATCCCATACTTGGGCATTTAAGCCATAATCAGGCTAACCGACATCAGTTTAGGTTTTTATGTTATACGGGTCCGATGAACAGCAATGACTCACAAATACTTATTTGTTATTGCATTCATAATAGGTGTGAACGTGATCTTCAACATGAAGATCGAAAAGTTTTAAACCACGTTATTAAGCTATTGAGATCTAGATGCGCAATAACACATAAATTTGTATCTGATGGAAGGCGTGCTTAGGTAGTCCTTGCAGGTGCGATGATCACTGTGTCCCAAGTGGTGTTGGGGTCAGCACAACTGTCTAGAACGCAGGAGACCCGGGTTCGAATTCCGGCTGAGTACACATTTTCAGGTTTGCCCAATCGCAGTTGATGTCATATATTCTGTGAATATGAAAGAGTAGCAACTGCAGGATCAGAAGTGACGTCTGTTTTTTCGGAACAGACGCCACATCTATGTATATAACAAATAAGTGTTTGCGAGTGATTGCTGTTCATTACTAACATATTGTCCGCCTCTGTAGTCTAGTGGACAGCGTGGTGGGTTGCATTCCCAGTCGGGTGGGAGATTTTCTACGCTCGGGGACTGGGTGTTGTGTCGTCCTCATCATCATTTCATCATCATCGACACGCAAGTCGCCGATGATGTCAGATCAGAAGACTTGCGCCAGGCAGGCTGACTGTAACAGCATACAGGATGACTTAAGCAAAATTTCTAGTTGGTGCGAAATGGCAAATAGCTCTCAATGTAGAAAAATGTAAGGTGATGCGCATGAGTAGGAAAAACAATCCTATAATGTTCGAATACAGCATTAGTAGTGAGTTTCTTGATGCTGTCGCGTCGTTCAAATATCTAGGCGTAACATTGCAGAGCGATATGAAACGGAACGAACACGTAAGGACAGTTGTGAGTAAGGCGGACAGCCGACTTCGGTTTATTGGGAGAATTTTAGGAAGATGTACTTCACCTGTAAAGGAGACCGTGTATAAAACGCTTGTACGACCACGTCTTGAGTATTGCTAAAGTGTTTGGGACCCACAGCAGATCAGTTTAAAGGAAGACATAGAGGCAGTTCAGAGGCGAGCAGCTAGATTTGTTACTGGTAGGTTCGACCAATGCGCGAGTGTCACGGAAATGCTCCGGCAACACAATTGGGAATCGCTGGAGGAAAGACGACGTTCTTTTCGTGAAATTCTGTTGAGTAAATTTAGAGGGCCGGTATTTGAAGCTGAGTGTAGTACGATCTTGCTACCGCCTACTTACATTTCGCGTAAAGATCACAAAGACAAGATAAGAAAAATTAGGGTTCGTACGGAGGCATATAGGCATTCTTTTTTTCCTCGTTCTATTTGGGGGTGGAATAGGAAAGAAAATGCCTAGTAGTGGTACAGTGTACCCTCCGCCACGCACCTTACAGTGAATTGCGGAGTATGTATGTAGATGTAGAACACGACTCCATTTGCGATCTTAAATCCACATGATCATCATCACTAACATATTTCAACTGAGTCACTGAGCACAATATGGAATCATATTTGGCCTCTTGTCTGTGCTGTGTAGTTGTACAACCTGCCACTGACGATCTTTGAATACGGTGATTTTGGCGGACGTCTGTGCAGCGTGGACGACCAGAATCACGTCCACGGGTGCGAGAATGTTCACGTGACCACTGCAACCAGCGTCGTTACACAGCTGACGCAGCACATCCAATTTTCTCGGCAATTCTCCGAGAGGGCCAGCCAACCTCTCAGAAAGGCCACAATTTGAAACTTTCCAAAGTCGCTCGGTTGGCTTTAGGAAGCACGCACCTCTTTGCTTCGCACGTTATCATGGCATATGGCTGTAAACATTCCCTATTAAACAGTACACACAGATGGCGCTCTAGCAGCTGTGTCACTACGCTGTCTGTTGCATGAGGACGTTGAAACCATTATTAGTGCATCTACTATCTCCTAAGTGCCATCTGCCGTCATCGGATCAAAAAAGACGTCATCTTTCCATAGGTACTTCTTTTTTCAGGCTGTGCATATTTGAAAAAATGGAAATCAGAATCGCCATTTTTGGGGTCTTGGTGCACGCTTCCGATTTGAGTTAGGATCATGAGGTAAAATGTTTTTGGTTTAGCCCGGAGCAGAGCCCATTTATATGGTCATTAGAACATTTGTCTTCCTGTTGGTATGTTACTGTACATAAGCAACGGATCTAGTGTCGAGGCAAATTATTAGAATCAATAAATTCCTTTCCCAAAAGTCATCTTTGGGACAGGAAGTAATGCTCACCTAATGACATCATTTTTATGCGCACCGTTCGGATTTTTTCCGGAATTTACGTGCAAAAACTGTTTTCCTTGGAGGTTTTTGAAGTGCGTCACATCTAACCTTTAAACCTGTACGAATTGAGTGAAATTTTGAACGATGGTAGATGAGTTATCATTATCCGTTGTCGGCTAACGATGGTTTAAAGCCGAACTGCCGCGGTGGAGTAGCCGAGTGATCTAAAGCGCCTCGCTGCGGAGCGCGCGATTGCTCGCCGTGGAGGTTCGAGTCCTCCCTTGGGCATGGGGTGTGTGTCGTCCTAAGGTTAGTTTACCTAGGTTTAAGTAGTTTGTAAGCTACGGACTGATGACCACGCAGTTTGGTCCGATAGATTTACAGACACTCGAACATTTTAAAAGCCGAACTAAATATAGTGTGCTGTTCTTGAAGAACGACCTGGAACTGGCACCCACACAATTAGTTGACTCGACTGATTCCTTTTGCAAAAACATGCCAATCGGGCTGAAATTAGAGCTTAGCTAATTGCACCGCTTGGATTTTATGTTGCGTCCAAAAATCCTTTTTTGTGGCAGGTTTTTGAAGTTGCACTTGCAGCAATCGGCTGAAACGAAGGTAGGTCAGTGCGTGATGACAAAACTAGAGTTCGACCAAAACATAATTTGCGGCCGAAACCAAAACCATATAGTTGGCTCCTGTTCTAGTTTCGACCAAAGCCGAAACTTGTGTAACTAAGTTAAATTTTAACACAAATCATTAGTTTTGTTCAAATGTTTGTATAGCTTATGAAACTTAACTACGGGGTCATCAGTCCCTAAACTTAGAAACTACTTATGAACTAGCTAACACTAAGGTCGGCACAAATATCCATGCCCGAGGGGGGATTCGAACCCCCGACCGTAGTGGCCGTGCAGACTGTGACTGGCGTGCCGCAGTCCCCTCGGCCACCGCGGCCGACTTTAAAGGTGGCCTGCCGTTAATCTTGAGCGATACTTATTCATGAACAAATTAATATTTAATGAAATTGGACAAATATATGTGGAGCCAAACATAGTACCCAGGTAGATGTCTAATGTTTTGCAATTTTCATATTTTTCCGCGATATGTTTACTCCATAATTCCCCAGTGGATACATTGCTATACGTTTGCAAGGAAATGTCGTCCTGCAAGTCTATTGTCTCCATTCGGAGTGAAGGCTTTGAAAGGCGGAACGACTTCGCAGCCACATCCGTCCATTCTGCTGCTGGAGAAACCTCAAGAGGCGATTTTTAAGAGCACAAAAATAGTGTTTCAATGGGTATGCCCTGACCGCTTAAATAGAGGTTTCAGAGATTGTAGGAGTAAGTCTATTTATAGAATTTCCTTATTCATTAGATAAATTCCTGTGCTGCATTCGTTTGTACGGGGCTTTTATGCTGATCACTGGCCAGACTAATTACGATGTTTATGGCAAAAGTCATGGCAACCGTTTTCTTTCTCGTAGATATGTGAACGTATCAGAAACGTGTATGTGTCGTGTGAAAGTCCTGCAGGCATAGTGTGTATGTCAAACAACAGATGCCTCTGTGATAGGTGGTAGTAAGGCAGCGAGGACTGTGAAAACAGTCAGTTGGTGAGTGTCGTGATAGATGAAAGTAACCGGTGTTGAGCAGCGCTCTTCGAGGAAGAAACGCGACAGAATGTCACAGGGAATTAGTGGAAGCCCTTGAGAATTATGACATACCATACCGTACACTACCACTGTGGATAGGAAAGTTTCAGCGAGGACGTGTGTCAACCAGTCATGAGCACTGTTTGGGACGTTCTGTCAGTGTGCATAGTACTACAAGGACTTCCTGGTGCTACAGATACGACGTGGCGTTCGGGAGAAAGGTCCGTATCTTGCATTGTCGTGCAGGATTACTATGCTGTCCCCAAGGCCACATAAAGCCGCGTAGAGCAGCTACTGCGACGTTGGGGATGGGAAGAATTGGAGCACTCACCGTACTCTCCGGACATATCGCCCTGTGTTGACCCGGACTATGTTCCTAGGGCACCTGAAGGTCCAGGTAAAGGTTCTTGAGCAACGGAAGGTCCAGGGAAACTATCAGGGGCTATCCAGGGTGAACAGTGAGTTGTTGCTAATCTTCAGCCGAAGAAAATGCAACAGAATAATTAATGCTATGATAGACAAAATTGATTAATAAAGATGCATAATGGTGTAAAGTATTTCATGATTTAATAGCTTCCGTTGCCTCAGCTGCTTCAGACAGTGTTGCTGCAAGAGGTTCGTCCAGGTCGTCTTCGTCTTCGTCAATGTTGGAGCACAATCCTTCACATTGCTAGCACAGTTTAATGCAGAACAGACTTGCTGGCCTACACCCGCAATCCGTCTTGAATTTGTAAGATATAAGTTGAAGAGGCCTGTCTGGAGCTGGGTGTTTCAGTGTGGTAATGGGAGCCAAACGTCGGAAAAATGAGATTGACAGGAAGTGCAGACTTGCTAAGCAGGAGTGGCTACAGGACAGGGGGAAGACAGATAACGTCTATAGCAAATAAAAGAGATATTCGGAGACAAGAAAATCAGCTGTATGAATATCAAGAACAGACGGAAATCCAGTCCTAAGCAAAGAGGAGAAATCTGAAATGTATAATGTATAGAGGGCCTGTACAAAGGAAATAAACTTCGAGGTAGTATTCTAGAAATGGACGACAAAGTGGAGGAAGAGGAGATAGAACATATGATACTGCGAGAAGAATTTGACAGAGCGCTGAAAGATTTGAGTCTAAACAAGGCCTCTGGAATAGATGATATTCCGCCTGAACTGCTGATATCGTTAGGAGAGCCAGTCATGAAGAAATTGTTCCAACTGGTATGCAAGATATATGAGATAGGGGAAATACCCTCCGACTTCAAAAAGAATTCCAATTCCAAAGAAAGAAAGTACAGTCAAATGTGAAAATTACAGAACTATCAGTTTAATAAGTCTTGGGTTCAAAATACTAACACGAATTATTTACATACGAATGGAAAACTTGGGAAAAGCAACCTTGGGGAAGATCAGTTTAGATTTAGGAGGCAATACTCACATTACTACTTATCTTAGAAGATAGGCTAAGAAAGGCAAACCTACGATTTAGCAATTGTAGATTTGGATACATCTTTTGACAATGTCGACTGGAATAAACTTTTAAATTCTGAAGATAACAGGGATAAAATATAGGGAGCGAAGAGTTATATTCAACTTATACAAAAACCAGACAGCGGTTATTAGAGCCGAGGGGCATGAAAGGGACGCAGAGGTTGGGAAGGGAGTAAGACAGTGTTGTAGCCTTTCCCCAATGTTGTTCAATTTACATTGAGCATTCAGTGAAGGACTGCAAGGAGAAATTTGGAGAGGAAATAAAAGTTGAGGGAGAAGAAATAAAAATTTTGCGGTTTGCCGATGACATAATAATTCTGTCAGAGACCGCAAAGGGACTGGAAGAGCAATTGAATGGAATGGACGGTGTCGTGAAAAGAGGGTATAAGATGAACACCAACAAGAGTAAAACAAGGATAATTGAATGTAGCGTCAGAAAGTCAGGCGATGCTGGTGGAATTAGATTACGTAATGAGACAATAAAAGTAGTAGATGAGTTTTGTTATTTGGGTAGCAAAATAACTTCTGATGGCCGAAGTAAAGAAGATATAAAATTCAGAATGGCTATGGGAAGAAAAGCGTTTCTGAAGAAGCGAAACTTGTTGACATCCAATATTAATTTAAATGTTATGAAGTCCTTTCTGAAAGCATTTGTCTAGAGTGTAGCGTTTTATGGGAGTGAAACGTGGAGAGTAAGGAATGAAGACAAAAGGATGATAGAAGCTTTCGGAATGTGGTGCTACAGACGAATGATTAATCTTAGATGGGTAGATCATGTAACTAATGAGAAGGTGCTTAACCGAATTGGGGAGAAAAGAAGTTTCTGGCATATCCTGACTAAGAGAAGGGATAGATTGGTGGGACACATTCTGAGACATCAAGGAATCGTCAACTTAGCATTAGAGGGGAGTGTGTGGGGTAAAAATCGTAGAGGGAGGCCGAGGGACGAATACAGTAAGCAGATTCAAAAGGATGTAGGTTGCCGAACGTATTCTCAGATGAAGAGACTTGCACAGGACAGGGTAGCGTGGAGAGCTGCATCAAACCAATCTGCGGACTGAAGACCACGACAACAACAACATCAACGTCCAGCCCCACGACTGCTTCTCGGCTCCAAGTAGTTTCAAATCCACTGCTGCACCTGAAGAAAAATTCTGAAGGTGTGTAGTTGAGCTGCAGCTTCTGTGGGAGGTATGGAAGCCATGTTTGCTGTTGCCTGACAGGTTGATTTGACTAACTGCTTATACCTCAGCTTATTGAGTGTAGTGGTTGTGTGGTTACCACCATAAAGGGCAATCAAAAACTTCTCACGAGCAGCTATTTCCTTTGGATGGGGTGAAAGATCAACAAATTTAGTGAGATGTGATGTAAGACACGGATTGTTCGAGAGGGTCTTGAGAATTTGATTCTTGACTTCTTATATATAAGCGGCTTTGTCTCAGTTTGTCGTCGATAGAACTGCGCATGCGAAGAGCTGTTGTCGAGATCCATGAGCAATTGGGGACATGCGCAGTTTTGCAGCTTATGTATGTGTCAGTTTGTAGCCGATAAACGTTTTTCCCGAGAAGTAACTGCGAGAGATTAATGCTATGTGCTAGAATTGATCGATATTCTTCCATTGCACTCTACTTTGAGCAATTTAGCAAGAAGCAAGTGAAAACCCCGTCCTATATTGCGATTTACAATAAAATACAATTTTTACGCGTGAGGGAAGACTTCCAGTAGTTAAACGGTACTCCGTCAACTGAGATGAAGTGCTATTGGTGACAACCCATTCCAAACGCCACCCGTCTTCATCCGTAAGTTCACGAAAGCTAGTTTCAGCCAAGCTGATATCTGGCCCAAACTGAAACTACAGCCAAGACCAATATTTTCGTCCAAACCGAACATTCGGTCCCTCCTTATTCAACACGTTCTTTTTTCTTGTCCAGATAATGGTGACTTAATATACATTTGGTCAGTTAATAATTACTGTTTCGTAGTTTATACATTGACTGTAGTATGCCAGTATGTAAATGATTGTAAAAACGACGTTTATTCAATTTATTTGTGTAGAAATTTTGAAGACCAGAATGAGAAATGCTTATATCACAGCATAAAAAATGTTAAAGCTTATGGGACTTAACTGCGGGGTCATCAGTAGCTAAACTTACAAACTACTTATGAACTAACTATACTAAAGACGACACAAACATCCATGCCCGAGGGAGGATTCAAACCTCCGACGCGGGAGGCCGCGCGATCCGCAATGTGGCGCTCCAGACCGCTCGGCTACTCCCGCGCGGCACAGCAAAAATGGCGGATGTATTCTGATTACAGTCAAAATTGTAAAAGAGGTGAAATGTGGCAGACCACTTAGGGAAACACCGAAAGACTGTACATTTGCATATAGGCAACACTCTAATACTATGTAACTCTTATATGAAAATCCCTGTGTATTATCACTATGCTGAACCTACAGATATCAGATAACTATGGTTCAAGAATACTACCAGATTTTAAACCCACCACAAAAACTAATAGCTGCTCGGTTAATGTTCATCCATTGGTAGGAAGAAAAGTTATTGCATATTAAAGCTGTATGCCGGAATAAAAAGTGAGCACATGTAGCAATAAAAGGTTGTAATAAATTTATTAAATGATAATAGATTTACATCAAACTCAGTACATGGACTTAAAATGCCATTTGATGAATTAATGTAATACTGTCAATAATTTATTATATGAATTCAGAAGACTAAATCTGAAACCGACATGACCACATGATCAGCATTTAAGCAATCCTTGAAAACTATAACAGCTAAAGAACTGGAAAGACTGTCAAGAGTTAAAGCTTGCTAAACAGCTCCGTACATGTTACATCTTTTTGAATTCCATTGTTCGTATACGTATAATACCACATATTGCTTAATTGTAGCAATTATTCTCAAAGTGATCGTATTTAAAAGAACAAACATTTTTTGCTCTACTTACCAATATGAAGTATATCTTGTAACAAATCTGTTGTTCGTGATAAATGTACAACTTTCTGTTTTTAACAATAGTTTGTATTGTTGTCTACATGTCAAAATAGTCTATAAGGAACCGAGCAGAGAGACTCGGGGTGTTATTATTAAGGCTGACTTTGGGCAGTCACTCTGTCAGTATGTGATTTAATACCAACAGTGTAATGTTTTGATGAATACAGTTTTATGAAAAGTGCGACTTGTGTTTCGAGTTCACATCAAGTGATGTAGGTCTGTTCAAATGTTTAAATGTCTGTACATCTATCGGATGAAACTGCGTGGTTATCAGTCCGTAGCTTACAAACTACTTAAACCTAGGTAAACTAACCTACGGACAAACACACCCACCCATGCCCCAGGGAGGACTCGAACTTCCATGGCAAGCAACCGCGTGCTCCGCAGCGAGGTGATTTAGACCACTCGGCTACTCCACAGCGGCCTGTAGGTCTGTAAGATATCACCCAGCACGCAACCTTAACCAGAATTTCAGGCATTTGAGAACTTTACAAGCGAAGCAGATTCTAAAAGATACAACCAACCTACGACACTCTGGTAATGTGCTGAACTTAATATTTTTGTAATTGTAACCTTGCTACGTGGAAGTGACATTTATCTATCTTCCAGCTTATGAGAGTTATCAGGTAGTAGCAGGTACATTACGGAGGGAAAATAGCTCTTCTACTTATGTGATACCTTGAAAGAACATATTCGCGTTTTGTTTGCGAGTTCACCGTAACTTCACAATGCATTGAGATCTCAAGGGCGGATGTATCTGTAATAATAATTAGCCCTGAATGGAGATGTATGAATACTAATCATCAATAGTTGTTGTTGTGGTTGTCAGTCCGAAAACTGGTTTCATGCAGTTCTCCACCCTACTCTACAATGAGCAAGGCCCTTCATCTCCTCATAAGAGTGGCAACCCACATCCATTTGAACCTGCTTACTGTATTCTTCCCTTGGTCTCCCTCTGCGATTTTTACCATAGACACTTCCCTCCAATGCTAAATTTAAGACTCCTTGATGTCTACGGATGTGCCCTACCAATAGATCCCTTCTTTTATTCAAGATATGTCAAATGTTCCTTTTCTGCACAACCTAATGTTCAGCGTTCAAAAGCTTCTATCCTCTTCCTGTCTGAACTATTCCATTCTTGCACAAGGCAACACTCCATACGAATGCCTTCAGGAAGGACTTCCTTAACGCTTATTAGCCGTGTGCATTGGGGCGTCGTGCTGCGGTACGCGCGGCCGTTCTCCGTCGGGGGTTCGAGTCCCCCCCTCGGCCATAGGTGTTTGTGTTGTCCTTAGATTAGTTTACGTTAGTTTAAGTAGTTTGTAAGCTCCGGATTAATAACCCAGCAGTTGAGTCCGATAGATTTATAAACAAACAAACCTTACTCTTAATATAAAATTTGAAGGGTCCAGGGAAAGAACCAGGTAAGTCACAATTTCAATGAAACTCGGAAAACGATTTTTGTAATTTAAAACGCAATATGTACATCTCATACAAACTAATGTTTTCAAACCATATAAAACGTCGAAGTCCTGAGTATAGAGAACAAAATAAAACCGTTTCTATGGTGTTCAACACTGATAGCACGAAAATAAATTAAAAAATTTACTCAAACTACAAACTTTTCAGGAAAGAAACCAGGTAAGTTCCTGAAACAGAAAGAGAACGGAGCATATGAGTCAGCTATTCCTTTCCCTTATATGAACGAATGTTTTAATGTCATTTGATTTATTATTATTATTGTAATTTATAACATTATTCTTATTGTTTATAATATAATTATCATTTCTAATGCTATTATCATTAATTATAATTTTATTATCATTACTATGGAAACTCACAGATCTATTCCAAGTTATCAATCATGAGGCAATTAATGGAAAAATTCCACTGCTCCTGGAGCACAGAACTTCATGAGGCTCATTAAATCATTGTACTTTGCTCTTGAAATACGTAAGTGACCTGCAGACAATGGAGAATTTTGGTACATATTTTTACACATTAGCAACATTAAATAAAAGTTTTAAGGGTACCATTAATAAGTCATGTTGCAATTACCTGTGTAGGACAAAGAGGGTAGCTCGAACTCTCCAGCCTTCTGATTTGATGGATCTCTGTCAAGCTTCCTTAAGATGCTGGATACCATGTGACCATTATACGTGTCTTCTCCAGTTCATCAGGCGAGGGTAAATGAACGAAGTCTCAATTTCCTTCAATGGTTGGATCTTAAATGGACATTTCGGTACATATTTCTGATTCAAAAAGTATTTCCAATAATACACCATTTCATGAGAAACTTTCTTCACAATGAATGGTGATGGTTTCATTCTCGAATTTTCAACCATACTGATGAAATCCTATGGAGTTTCCATCCTTCATTTCAAATCCCACAGACCAACATTCCTATCACATTCCATGTAGTAATGATCTCGTTCTGGAAATGTGATCTTGATATTTCTCAATCCATGAATGTTATTATGAACGAGATAGTGCAAGAAACGGAAAATTGTGAAATTCTTGTTTTGCCCTCCAGCAGAATCACAGAACACTTGAAGCTCTTCAACATTGTTATCGAGGTAGTTCATAACGAAATGAAAAAGGAAAGACGCTACCTCGTTAGGACCTTTCTTGGCAATACCTTCATGGTACTTATAAAAAACTGACTGCCCCGTGCAGGGAATGTGGATGGTGAAGGAATACATTGATAATTGACGCTTATAATACACATCGTTCGTAGTTATTTTTGGTAACGACACATTTTTGGCAAAACCCATACATATTGCTTCTACCTTCGTGGTTTTCATAGCTTTATGCTTGCATCTCTTTTGCGTTGGTAGAATGTTTCGGCTTTTCTTTTGTGAAGGACATTCATGGTTGTTAACTTCTTAATTTCTTCTTTATTTTTCTCTGGGGAGAGTGCTATAAGTTTGGCTAAGAATTCATCACAATGAGTGCACGTGTCACTACGTGGGTATCCGAAGGATATGTTGAAATTCGTGTTCATCAGTAGGATAACGTTCCTTAAACATCAGAAACATTCATATGATATTCAAATCATTAGGCAAATTCTTGAATCGTTTAAGCTGTAATGGCTTTGTCGACCTTTAAAACTGCTTATATGACTGTATACCAACGATCTTGTAGATTCGTCAAGCTTCCTGTGAAGATGTGTGTGATTACCCCTCTTGTCTTGCGGTGTAGAACCAGTTAGTTTCAAGCTCTTCTATATCTATTCCAATTTGTTTTTTGTGATACCATGTATTGCACAAAACGCTTTTGCACAAACTGGTACATCACACTTATTGTCACACCCTACTCGAATTCTGACTCTGTATGCAAATGCAGCATCTCGTAATTTCGCGTTTTCTTCTGTCTGATGTGGTCGCCTTCTGTTGACACACAGAACTGTTATTAAACCGGTGTGATTCTAGACTGTTGAATTTGCATAGTATTTCAGCTCTTTCTGTTTCAGTGGTGACATCGAAGCATTTAAGACGGGAACATTTGCACGACTCCCCGATTTCATGTGAACGTAGCCTTAGTTTCTTACCACCATCAGAAATTCGGCCATGAGATGTACTACCATGCGCAAAAATATCCGAACGACCTGAATTGCGTTTCGCCTGATGTGCATGCAACACAACTAACGTACGTGTCTTGCGGGTGCTCTGCTCGCTCCGCGGTATAGTCGTTCGACTATTCATAATGGATCCACTGCAGACAACTGCTCTTTATGACAATCACTCCAGTTGTAAATTAACACCACGATTTTGCAAATAAAAGGAAACACGTTATTAAGTTCTTAACGTTTATTAAATCCAATTTATTACAATGACATATCTTAAGTATTATCACACTTATTACAATCTCATATAACAAACTCCGTCACATAAAACATTAATTAATCCTTAAACAACATTTAATATTGTTACAAACAACAGATTTTACTATAGTATCGTAAATCCTAAAGTCCTCTAGAAATTCGAAGTACTTTTGTTCTCTAAATAGTTTTCTCGCAATTGCGAAACGTCGTTCCACTGGCGACCGGATTTTTATTAACCGATTGTAGAACTAACCAGATAATAAAAACTCAATTAACAGCAGCAAACGCACTATGAAAACTTTAATATTAACTGCGTATCACCAACATTTTCTCCGTATTCATACCTGAACAAATATTGTACACATCTTGGAACTTGAATTGATATGACAAACTACCTTGTTCTGGAATCAAACCAACCACCTGTAGCCGTAGCTAACTAAGCAATGCATTCATGTCTTATAGATACTTGATTATGCCTAAGATTGCCACAGCTGACGAAGCATAAAGATGTGTGAAATATTGGAGATTTCCTCACAAAAATCAAAACGCGCAAATGAAATCCTATAAAATGCCAATTCTAAAATATTTTTATTAATTTATTTCTTACTGAACCAGGAACTTAATAATCACCTTTATGTCCCTAATCACAAGTGCCCAGACTCAGTTCTGTGTGCGACTTACATACGAGGCTGCTCCTGTCGGAGATTCGAGTCCTTCCTCGGTCAGAGGTGTGTGTGTTGTCCTTAGATTAGTTTAAGTAGTTATAAGCCTAGGGACTGATGACCACAGTAGTTTGGTCCCATAGATTTACGAACATTTGATTTTGAGTTACATACCCGGTATCTAAATGGAAGATAACTAAGTGAAGTCAGATGTTAGTAGTCTAATTATTTCACCAGCAGCGGGACGTTTGAATCTGTAATCAGGATATAATTACGTTATGCGTCCCCGGGAATCGAACCCAGAACCTACCGGTGTCCTTTCTAAGCACGAATGGACGTTAAATCTCAAATGTTAACTCAACAGGAATGACGATGCGTGCGTGTCTGACTAGTAACAACAGCACATGTCGTTGTTATAATAATAATTTCGTGTGGCTCAGAGTCCTGGTGTATGTCATCCAACTGTGCGCCACTTCAGAGACTTGCATGTCCCTAACCTGCCCCAATTATCCAAACCACGTGTAGTTTATGACACACATTGTTGAGACGTGAGTGCTGGGTTAAAACACAGACTGAAAAAAATCGGTGATCTGACTAGGTTTCGAACCCGCCACCTTTTAGTTACCATTCAAGCGCTTTACCCCAAGACCACCGCAACACCTTAGCTTGTGTAGATAAGGCACGAAGAGACATTCAAAATAATTTTTTGTTAGTAGTCCAGTGTGCTCTATCTAGGGCGTCAAATGAAATTATGAATATTTTGTGCTGGACCTAGATTCGAATCCATATACGTGCCTTTCGTGGAGACCTAGAGGAGTCGGCTGTCTTGGAGAAAGCAACGAAATGATTCAACTATATGATTCCGAGAGGGTCGAGTGAGAAAAAGAGGAGATCCGAATTAGTATCCTAGTCCAGCACCTAAATTTTTAATGTCTCAAGTTAAATTCAATACGAGACACGTGACCTTAAAGGACAAGTGGTTTATAAAATAAAATAAAGTTTTGTAATATAAGAAAAGGTTTCGAGCGACAGAGTTACTGATTGCCATGTATTCTACCTGTTACTGGCAACGATAAATCGGCTCTGTCAAAGTTGATAGCGAAATAATTCGGTTTAATACGGATTGTTAACTACGGTGCAACTTGACGTTCTTCACTTGGTGTTACCAGCGGTGAAGTAGCCAGTTAAAAATATGCACATGTCAGACACTCTCCTTGTTAGTCCCGTCAGCTGAAGCAGTATGATGTAGTGGAGACTGTTAACCTCTGCTCTTTCTTACCGGGAATTAAGGCATTAGATTATTTGGCTCCATAACAACACTACAACACTTATTGCGCGTGTATGCAATGCATAAGGATTCGAGAATTTACTTGTACTGCGGCTTACATTTCTGTATATGCTTGACCTAAACTGCAACTTCATTGTTTGTTTTACTTGATTTTTGTACTCACTGAAATGAAATTGCCTGACCTTCCAGTACGAGACCTTTCTCTCGTCCTTACCTCCTGGTAGATTTACTTTCTAACCAGAGAAATAAACCCGGTAATTGATTCACAAACGACTAGTTCACGCTATTAAGAAATTTCACGAAGGAATTTCATTTCCTCTTAAAACGTGCTAAAATTTCGTGTGGCTCATTGGCCTGGTGCAAGTCTTTCGACTGCATGCCACTTCGGCGACTTGCGTGTCCCTAGCCTACCCCAGTTATCCAACCGGGGAAATGGGACCTACAGCTTATCGTGAAATCCGAACCACGTGTCGTTTCTGGCGACTCCTCACATCGTTAAGAGGTGAAGTCCAGAATAAAACGCAGACTTAAAAGAAATCCGCGGCCCGGCCGGGTATCGAACTCGGAACCCTTCGGTTTCTAGTCAAACGCTTTACCCCGAGACTACCTGGCCACACAGATCATTTACCTCAAATTTCCTTAATAAGAAAAGCTTGTTGTCAGGGTAGGATGAAGTCTGGGCCAGATTAATCTTTTCGTCTGATAGCATAAGTATTTTGCCGTAAGAAGTATCATATATTGTGTTTCTGTAACTATGGAAATCATCAGCTGAAAAAAAGACCATAAAGTGTGGTACAGATAAAAATGCAAAACGATTATCAACCGAAGGCAAAGCTAATGCTCAAACTGAGGTGTATTTTTTTCCTTGCCTTCCTCGACCGAGTATCGGAAGGCGTATGCAAAAATGTATAATGTGTTATGAATACTTGGAACGCTACATTTACGTTGACTCTTCAAAAAAGAATACTTTGTTTACAACGACTTAAAATTAGTAGGCATGACGGGATTTGAGTCGATTTATGACAGATTACCAACTTACCGTCTTACTCACAACGCAAAGCTTCCATTCGATTACACTCTCCTTACTGACTGGTATAATGTCACACGTGAGGTAACACACTTTCTTAAGAAGATACGATAGCCAGGGCAATCTAAATTTTACTTTTAATCTCAGAAACACTGTCAGTATTACTACGTATGAAATTTACAGACAAAATTCATTTCCACGATATTCTTAGTAATACTAGGAACTTGTTTATGAAAGCTTTTTCAGAGCAAGTAGTTGGGAATGAATTTGACTTCTGAGGCAAAGAAAGTGTTTCCACATCGTATGGCACTTGCTTTCTCTTGCCTTGTCGATAGGTGCTTACTTGCGAAATGACACAACTCAAGAGCTTTGATAAATGTTGTATTCTTGCACTTTATGAAGAGGGATACAGTATCAGCGCCATTTCCCGTGCTCTAGGATACAGCAAATCCACGATACACCTGTGGGTGAAGAGGATGGCAGGTGAAAGCCATGTTAACAGTCATCGTCGCCCCGGACGTCCACGCACTATGACAAAGGAGCAAGACAATGATATACTCCGGTGCAGTGATGAAGACCCATTCCGCTACAGCACCGAAATTACGAACGTTCTACAACTACCTGTAAGTAGATAGACCATCCACCGTAGTCTCAACGAGGAAGGAAGATATGGACAAAAATCGGCGATAAAGGAAATGTTGACAGAACAACATAAGACTGCCAGATTAAACTTCGTACTGGCATCTGGCATACGTAAGCAAACCAATTTCATTCTGGGAGCAGAGAAGGTATTTTGCACAGCACCAAAGGGTTCTGTCCACGTGTTTCGTCCAACTGGACCGAGATTCGACAGAAAATATGTCCATCAGAGGCAAAGGTGTGGCCGATCTGCTGTCACAGTTTGGGAATGGATGTCGGCAAATGGTTGCGGCATTCTGTGGGAACTGGACCGTCCGCCTACCAGTAGTTACTACTGTGAAATACTAGATAACATAATGCTTCCTTCTGTTCGTGAGACTTTTCCGGAAGGCAGAATAATATTCCAACATGACCGTTCCCCGGTCCACACTGCAAATTGTGTGAAACAGTGGTTTAGAGTGAACGGAGACGTTGATGTGTAGGACTGGCCTCCCAAAGATGCTGACCTCAATCCCATACAGCACGTGTGGACAGAGATGGAGAAGATTATTAGCAGCCGAAGACCTACGCCAGCAACGAAGGCAGCGCTATCTGAAGCAGTTCAGGATGCATGGGAAGAGCTGTCGCAGAATAGTGGGTTTGTAAGAAAACTAGTTACCTCTGTTCCCCGGCGGCTAAGTGCAGTTGTAGAGGAGAATGGAAACTAGACACGATACTAAATTATGTTGTCATCAGAGACAAAGCTTTGTTTATATTAAATGGAAGTGTCTTATTTTCTCGATTATTTTTCTTGAAGATTTACATTACTTCGAAGAAAAGAAAAATTATTTTGTGTTAATTTCAACCCTTCTGTAATAAAGTATTTCATCTTAAATTATTACACGAACTTTAAGAAAAACTAAAACCAGCATGAAAATTAAGAAAGCCTATGACGTCGATGCCAATAAAGGCATCAAAGAAAGAACTATTTACTCTTTTTTATTAAGTGAAGAAGGCATTTTATTTATTAATGTTCTGTTTATTTAGATGTAGGCAGGGTACCAGTAAGGATAAAATCATAAGAGGGGTGTCATTTTTAAAAGTGTTGAAAGGCCAGCTGGTAGACGCAAACTCGAGCGCTTGGGTCCACTAGATCCCCATATTTACTAACTTGCAGTCGAATATAACTCAGTGGTCAAAGCCTACTCTAATTTCATCTTAAAGCCCATTAAAACCTCTAAGTAACGCTTTTAGAGTAGACCCTGTTCATATTAACTTGGCGTCCAATTCACCTGTTCATCGACTTTATTGAGTATCACGTAAAATTTACGAAACCAGAAAAGGAGGATTAGGATTTAATATCCTGTCGACGTCGTGGTTATTTGAAATGGAGCCCAAGCTGGGATTGTTTCGTTAAGAATGTGGAAGGAAATTGGCTATGCTTTTGAAAAGGAACCATGTTGCCATTTGCCTAGAATAATTTCAGGAAATCACTTGAAAACAGAAGGACAAACAGACATGGAAACTATACACTTTTCACCATTGTATCACTGAGCAGTCAAAATTCAAATAGGCGAAAACGAAAAGTGAAATACCGAATTTAATACTAATTATACCTGGAGGCAACAGAAACTTACATGATACGAAATTAAAAGTCATTTCTAGACGTTGCCGTTAAGAGTGATGTTGCCTTTCTATTGAGCACTGAAATCTCCAATAATGATAACTGAATCGAATTTTTAAAATAATAGCAACTTCTGGCCTGTGTACCGATCCGGTTTTATTGTAGAAATGACACATAAAAGTAGTAAAGTTTCGTGAAATCACATTATAAAGACGTTTCGGTTAAATGGTTTATTTGCAGTAACACTCGTACACCGCTAAACTACAATGTCACAACATCTAGTTTTACGATCTGGTCAGCAGTAGAAATCAAAACATCTTAATAATAAAGTCTGTAAATAACATTGCTTCTTGCATTCGTTATTTCGCTTTCTTTATCTGTAAGAAAAGCTTCCTCGTCACCTTCTTATCACATAATCCTATGAAGTCCTTAAGTTTTTATTTCCTTAATTCCCAGAATCTCTGACGAGGTAAAGGGAGGCAGAAAGGAAGAGGAGACGGTGAGAGAGAGAGAAAGGAAGAAGAGAGGAAAGACAGGATGAAAGGAAGTATAGGACGGACAGGATTGCGGGATAGACAGAGGGAAGAGGAGGAGCTGGAGGAGGTAGCAGGGGACGAAGAGACAGAGGCAGATCGTAAGAGAGAGAGAGAGAGAGAGAGAGAGAATGGGGAATGGTAGACAGAATTCAGAAATCAAATGCTTTTCTCAAGGGCAACAGGGTATTTGACTGTTCTCTGGTAATCATCTTAAATGGGTGATCATGTCATCTTACGCTCATAACATAAGCTGCGGTTGAATGGCCGAGCTCTCTAAGGTGCCTTGGTGCGGAGCGCGCGGTTGCTCCTCGTCGGAAACAGCGTCGCCCCTCGGGCATGTGTATGTGTGTGTGTGTGTGTGTGTGTGTGTGTGTGTGTCTGAGTGGTGTTGTCCTTACATTACGTTAGTTTAAGCAGTTTCAAAATTCAAATGTTTGTAGAGCTTATGGAACTTAACTACGGAGTCATCAGTCCCTAAACGTACAAACTACTTATGAACTAGCTACAACTAAGGACGGCACAAATATCCATGCCCGAGGGGGGATTCGAACCCCCGACCGTAGAGGCCGTGCAGACCGTGACTGAAGCGCCTCAGTCCCCTCGGCCACCGCGGCCGGCAGTTGTATAGTATTATTGTGTACACATCAGTGAACTGATGTTTACATTTGTGAAACAGGTGTTCACGATATATTTGTATTTTAAGTCGTTTACAAATGTAGTTGGTGAAAGTACAAATTTCATTATGGTTGTCTTTTCAATATTTACTTCGGTGAGGCAGTGTTTCGGTATATGATAAAGACATCAACAATTAGTCTCAAAAACGCCTTTTTAGCGCATATACTGAAACCAACTGGATTTGAACACGGAATGCAAACTTTGTGAACGATACTGGAACCGCATCGCTACCAAGCTTATGTGGAACTGATTAAGTCTGTTCGAAACTTCGACATTTTTTCTTGGAATATTTTAATTTTGGCACGTAAGCCAAGATAGTTATCCTTTTAATTTCATTCTTCTTTAGCCTAACAAGTTCCGATTTAACTTGACAGATTTCTTTGTAACCAAACAGCACGAGAAAAATGCATAGTAATTTGTGGAAAGTGGCTAGCGCGCAAGATTAAATTGCGTAGACACATGAATTAATCGGAATCGGAAATGTAACTACGCAGTAGTGCACTTACCGTGTAATTTTTGCACTGTCTTTTATAACAGAGTTAATTTAAATGTGAAATGCATTTGGTAGAAAAACTAAGACTTAATCTAAGACGCAATCCATATTTACTCACGTTTATGGCGTGTAATAGTTTGTATCTTTGGACTAGAGTCAGTCTGTTGACATAAACAAATAGACGTATATTTTACTTTAAATGCAACTTTCACCTTTCTTACTTACGGTACGTAAAAATCTCGATTTTTGTCGAGAAACTAAGATACCTTAAGCGCATCAACTTTTCACTATCAGACTTCACATAATTTTCTCCCTTCTTACAAAAAAGTTATAAATGCGTTTTCCATCACAAGTAACTTAATTGTACACAGAAAAAGTCAGGGAAAATTTAGTAACCTTCGCTAACACTGCTCTAACACGCATATGGCTTCTTCTTCCTCGTGTTATTTGAAATCACCACAGCTTAAGCCAATAACAGAGCGTTTTTGATCACGTGACCTAAACTTGAACTTTAATTATATTCATGCTATAATTTCAAAATTATAACAAATGTTTTGTAAGAACAACGACGGAAAATTCTATTTGAACATTACAATCATCCAGATTGAAAACAATTCGAATCCAATTTTAAACATAGCATAATAGCCTACTATATATGCCACATTCCAGATTTGGTAACCCATTTCAATGTGTAAGTAGGAAAAGGGGAACAAAATATTATGTTCTCATTAGACTGATGTATTTTCTCGGTACGTCTATGTTAGCAAGAATACTTTTGCTTACTGTCCCATTCATTTCATACCAGATGAGCTACAGTAAAGCGTAGCCAGGTTTACCTAGTTAACATGAAAATTTCGAATGTTGGTAAAGCAACAAAATTAGAAGAAGTAAGGATGGTGAAATTAATAAAATGTTTCGAAATGAAACATAAATCATTTCTTCCGTAAGACCTATGATTGTAAAATCGCTCCTACACAGATATTAAATGCCAAATGAGTAATTAACCCTTTAACTATAGTGAACTTCTACAGACGTTCATTGTAATCGGACCTTGTAGAAGGTAGACTGCTGTAAAAGCTAGGGAAAAGAAGTCCCCTCTGATGAACTTCCGTTTCTAATGACCACTCTGTCGACGGGACGTTAAACGTTAATTTTCCTTCTTGTTTTCGCGTGAACTGGTGCAGTCCTCTGGAGGGAAAGACTTTCCAAGGCAATTTCAAAAACAGTCCACCTCTGCAAGGCCATATTATTGTGGTATTTTAAGAAGTCAGTAGTTGTTATAGAGCTAAACGTCGCTCTCTGCGTGACATTCAAGTAAAAGCCGATAAACAACTGCATCGGGTGACCATTTGATAAATACAGGACCTATTTTATGGCGTTAATATCACTTCTCACTCTAAAACAAAATGAAAATGATCGCTTTCCAGTGAGTTAGTCACCGAAAGTGACATCTTTCCAACATTTCAGCGTATTGTAACAATTACATATCTATAATTATTGTCCGCGGTGGGCGTCAGACTAGAACTACGAACAAACTATACCAACTGCGAGATACTATACAGTAATCCCATCTCACGCACTTTTAGGGCAACCTCTTCCTGTTTCTTTCGCACCTCTCTGTTTCTGCGAGACTGGAAATTGGAAAGTTCATTCATCAGATGCTTTTCACTTTTATTTAAACAGCATCACCAGCAGTTACATTGTAATCTTTACGAGGAGACCATACTTATGATCCCTTTCGATTTTATAGAATGAATTACATATTCTAAACATTCATTCATCAGATGCTTTTCACTTTTATTTAAACAGCATCACCAGCAGTTACATTGTAATCTTTACGAGGAGACCATACTTATGGTCCCTTTCGATTTTACAGAATGAATTACATATTCTAAACATTACTTTCGCGACTTTTTTTTCTTGTCTCATATTCTTATCACAAATGCTTCTCCTGTCACTTATAAGCTTGAATCGAATTATCATTGAAAGTGTTCAGATGCTTAATTTTTTCGCGGATATTTTTCAATCTCTGGAAAAGATTTATTTGCACGGTTCGTCTGATTGGAAACTATGTGCTCGAAACTTATGAAATATGTTTGTGAAGTTTGCATTTTGTAATCAGGGTCATTCTACATTTCTGCAGTTATGTGTTAGAGGTGGTGCCAACGAAAAGATTCATAATGAAAATAGTATTCAGGTATATAACATTAAAAAGTATTGTGCAGAAAATGTCAATTACGTCTCGTGATGCTATAGTTAAAGAAGTCGATGAAGACTTAATCTTCTACGCTGGGTATATCTCTTCTCAGTCAACACAGTGGCAGGCTGCGCGCCGCGCCTTCGAAGCCGCTATCTCCGTCAGCGCTAAGGCAGCGCGAGGAACATAGTCGCCGAGCAAACGTATTCTGCCTGTCGCTAGTCTAATGGAGAATTGGCAACATAGCAGAGTACGCTTGGCAACTCTGTGAGTGGGGAGTTACTTCCTGGTAAGCACAGAATTAAGCTGATAAATTCACTTGATTTTTCATGTCATTTCCATTCAATAATCTGAGTGATTTTCACTTAAGGTGTGACATAAAGTTATTAATTCATATTTGTGGGTCCAGGAAATTCGTTCCATACGAAAATTGCAACCAATCTCTTCTTTTAAAGGTACGCTTGATCTTGTCTCCTAACTTGTCGGCCAGTAAGGAGGAACGAAATACCCGAAGTCCTCGCTAGCCTTCGGGTAACGTAGTCGGCTGCGAAACGAACGTGCTGTCAACTTTCGATGCCAATCGTGGTGAGAGCAAATATTTTTAGCTCTTCTCTGACAGAGCTACAGGTATCAAGATTGAAAATCAATAGGGAATTTTTAACAAAACTACTCAGTCAAAAGGTGTTTAGCTGTTTCCAGGACGGCATTCTCTCATATACTCTGAAAGTGACTTACAATGCTCAGGTGGTTTACCGATTCCGTGCATGTAGAAACCAATTCCTTTCGAGTTAAAACTGTCGCTGAACCATGTTGAAGTCAATTTGTCGAGAAATACATTTTCTTGACGGTTGGACAACTACTTCCAAACATGAGTAAAAAGTCTTAACATGAGACTAGTATAATTTCTGTGTCAGATGCTTGCTTAAAGTTAATTGAGCACCAAATTGTCTTAACTGCGTCTAATCGATATGCTAAGTGCAGTTTCTGCTACATTGACGTAGTAGTCTGGTGGATCGGTTGTAGTGTGCGTTCGATTGCACCATATAGGTGTATATTTTTAACTGGCACGATCATGTCTACTTCACCTCTTGTAACACCAAGTAAAGAACGTCAAGTTGCGCCGTAGTTAACAATCCGCATTAAACCGAATTATTTCGCCATCAGCTCGGACAGAGCCGATTTATCGTTGCCAGTAACAGGCAGAATACACGGCAACCAGTAACTCTGTCGCTAGAAAGCTTTTCTTATATTACAAAACTTTATTCTATTTTATAAACCAATGGTTCTTTAAGGTCATGTGTCTCGTATTGAATTTAACTTGAGGCGTTAAAAATTATGGTGCTGGAATCTAATTCGGATCTCCCCTTTTTCGCACTCGACCCTCTCGGAATTATATAGCTGAATCATTTCGTTGCTTTCTCCAAGACTGCCGACTCCTCTAGGTCTCAACGAAAGGCACGTATATGGATTCGAATCCAGGTCCAGCACAAAATATTCATAACTTCATTTGTCGCCCTAGATAGAGCACCCTGGACTACTAACAAAAATTATTTTGAATGTCTCTTCGTGCCCTATCCACACAAGCTAAGGTGTTGCGGTGGTTTTGGGGTAAAGCGCTTGAATGGTAACTAAAAGGTGGCGGGTTCGAAACCTAGTCAGATCACCGATTTTTTCAATCTGTGTTTTAACCCAGCATTCACGTCTCAACAATTTGTGTCATAAACTACACGTGGTTTGGATTCCACGTTGAACTGTAGGTCGCCTTTCCCGGTTGGATAATTGGGGCAGGTTAGGGACATGCAAGTCTCTGAAGTGGCGCACAGTTGGATGACATACACCAGGACTCTGAGCCACACGAAATTATTATTATTATTATTATAACAACGACATATGCTGTTGTTACTAGTCAGACACGCACGCATCGTCATTCCTGTTGAGTTAACATTTAAGATTTAACGTCCATTCGTGCTTAGAAAGGACACCGGTAGGTTCTGGGTTCGATTCCCAGTGACGCATAACGTAATTATATCCTGATTACAGATTCAAACGTCCCGCTGCTGGTGAAATAATTAGACTACTAACATCTGACTTCACTTAGGTATCTTCCATTTAGATACCGGGTATGTAACTCAAAATCAAATGTTTGTAAATCTATGGGACCAAACTATTGTGGTCATCAGTCCTTAGGCTTAGAACTACTTAATCTAATCTAAGGACAACACACACACCCCTGACTGAGGAAGGACTCGAACCTCCGACAGGAGCAGCCTCGTATGTAAGTCGCACACAGAACTGAGTCTGGGCACTTGTGATTAGGGACTTAACGGTGATTATTAAGTTCGTGGTTCAGTTAGAAATAAATAAATAAAAATATTTTAGAATTGGCATTTTATATGATTTGATTGCCCGTTCTGATATTTGTGAGGGAATCTCGAATATTTCACACATCTTTATACTTCGTCAGCTGTGACAATCTTAGGCATAATCAGGTATCTATAACACATGAATGCATTGCTTGGTTAGCTATGGCTATAGGTGGTTGGTTTGATTCCAGAAGAAGGTGTTTGTCATATCAAGTTCAAAGATGTGTACAAATATTAGTTCAGGTATGAATACGGAGAAAATGTTGGTGATACGCAGTTAATATTGAAGTTTCCATAGTGCGTTTGCTGCTGTTAATTGAGTTTTTATTATATGGTTAGTTCTACAATCGGTTAATAAAAATCCGCTCGCCAGTGGAACGACGTTTCTCAATTGTGAGAAAACGATTTAGAGAACAAAAGTATTTCGAATTTCTACAGGACTTTAGGATTTACGATACTATAGTAAAATCTGTTGTTTGTAACAATATTAAATGTTGTTTAAGGATTAATTAATGTATTATGTGACGGAGTTTGTTATATGAGACTGTAATAAGTGTGATAATTCTTAAGATATGTCATTGTAATAAATTGGATTTAATAAACGTTGAGGACTTAATAACGTGTTTCCTTTTATTTGCAAAATCGTGGTGTTAATTTACAACTGGAGTGATTGCCATAAAGAGCGGTTGTCTGTAGTGGTTTCATTTTTAATAGTCGAACGACTATACCGCAGAGCGAGCAGAGCACCCGCAAGACACGTACGTTAGTTGGGTTGCATGCACATCAGGCGAAACGCAATTCAGGTCGTTCGGATATTTTTGCGCATGGTAGTACGTATTGCGTTTTAAAATTAAAAAGTCGTTTTCTGAGTTTTTCCTCCGCTCCTTAGGTTCATTTTGTGGAATTCCATCGTCTTTGTTTCCTAATGTCGACATCACGGCACAACACAGCACAGAACTGTGGATATACCTTCTTCTTTTCCTGTACGCCAAAACTTTAAGGGAAAATAAAGCCGTGACTAAGCTGGTTTATGCCCTGTTTCATGCTGCTAACAGACAGCCCTATGGATGGAGAATCGAATGCCATCTCTAACTCATTTCGAGAGAAAAATGGACTTACCTGGTTTTTTCCCTGTACCCTTCATTTGATGTTAGCAAATCTCTCTTGTTCAAAAACTCTTTTCTCCTAATTTCCATCTGAATTTTATATCCTCTGTACTGCGACTATTATATGTTATATGCCCAAGTAATAAAACTCATCTACCACATTTATTGTTTCGTTACCTAATCTAATTCCTCCATTATCGCTTGATTTTCTTAGACTGCATTCCATTATCCTTCTTTTGCTCTTGTTAATGTTCTTCTTAAACGCTCCTTTCAACACACTGTCCATTGTGTTCAGTTGCTCTTCCTGGTCTTCCTGAGCTTGTAATTTGACTGATTTATTGTATGAATGAACTTTAACGGATTGTTATAGTGTTGATACGGATATCTTCACACTTTTAATTATTTAGGATCTTTTGCCAAATTTCGGACGATGTAGATATCCTATCTAAATTGCCTTGCAATTGCTTTTGTTCTTCTAGTGACAATAAACGATAGTATCATCTACAAACAGATGAGAGCTGCACAGATCGTCTCCTAAATCGTTTATAGAGGCCATGAATAGTAGGGGCCCTACAATACTTCCCAGGTAAACGTCAGATATCACTTCTGTATTACTCGATGACTTTCCGTCAATTACTACGAACTTTTACCTTTCTGGCAGGAAATCACTAATACTATGGCACAACTGAGGAGATATTGTTAGATGAGAATTTTCGACATACACTACCAGTGGAACAGGATAAGTTGGAAATTTGTGCCCAGTCGGGATTCAAACCCGGGTCCACTTACTTACTAGGCAGTTGCGCTAAACAGTACACAATTGTAACACTGTGATCACTATGACTGTAGTGGCTACTCTAGCACGCCTCACTTCAGAAACAAATTTTTACTTATCCACGCACATCCATTTCATGAGTCAGAAAATTTACATAAAGATTTGAAAAGTACACTGCTTAAAGCAATTTGGGGATCAGGTGAGATATCATACACAATATACATATGGTACCGTATTTTATTCAGATATTGGTTACAATTGTAATTTGTGTGTGAATGCCAGACTATGAATCCAAGGGTCGCGGGCTCGATCCCCCTCAAGTCCTGAGAATTTTATGTCACTTTCCACTTTCTTCACCTCTGACAATGTTGCTGATCTAAGGCGCCTCGCTGCGGAGCGCGCGGTTGCTCGCCGTCGGAGTTTCGAGTCCTCCCTGGGTCATGGGTATGGGTGTGTGTGTGTGTGTGTTGTCCTTAGGATAGTTTAGTTTAAGTAGTTTGTAAGCTAAGGACTGATGACCACGATTTTTGGTCCGATAGATTTACAAAAATTTGAACAATGTTGCTGATGTGAAAAATATCGAGTAACACCCTGGTTCGGTGTTCAAGTTAAACTATAGGTCCCCTTGTAACTGGCTGGGTAAGTCAGTTCGAAGGTCGGAGGAAAGCAACAGCATACCACCTCCAAACAGGACCATGCCTGTAAAGCACTGTGGTGTTCAAACCAATCTTCATATTGTTGACTGCATTACCTTTTCTTTACGATATTTTGCTGTCTCAACTCTTTAAAATGTTTGTATAGCTTATGGGACTTACAAACTAGTTATGAACTAGCTAATACTAAGGACGGCACAAATATCCATGTCCGAGGGGGGATTCGAACCCCCGACCGTAGTGGCCGTGCAGACCGTGACTGGAGCGCCTCAGTCCCTTCGGCCGGCCTCAACTCTTTACTTGAGGTTTACATGGTGTTTAGAGTAATGCACCACGGAGCTACCATAATAGTGAGAGTCATTCTTGTTGCCCTCTAATGTAGTGTGTGTTCACCTCGGATGGCCAGTACCGTTAGACACCTGCGTGGCATGGACAGTGTGAAGTTATCAATCAGCTCTTGAGGCATGTTTGGCCAGTCTTCCATGAATGTTATGTACAGCTCTGCATCCGTTGTGGTAGGTGCTGGTCTGGATGCCACGTGTCTGCCAAATGCATCACAGACATGCTCATTCGGATTTAAGTCGAGTGAACAAGCTGGCCACTCCATTCGTTCATTCCCTCAGCTTCAAACATGTTGTCCACCAGTGCAACTCTGTTGGAACGAGCGTTATCGTCCACCAGAAAAAACCCATCTCCTATAGCAACACTATAGGACACAACAAAAGGTCGAAGGATCTCGTCTCTATACCTCAGCAGTCTAAAATGTTCAAATGTCTGTTAAGCTTAAGGGTCTTAACTGCGGGGTCATCAGTCCCTAAACTTACAAACTATTTATGAACCACCTTATAATAAAGTCGACACAAACATCCATGCCCGAGGGGGGAATCGAATCCCCGACGGGGAACGGCCTCGCGCATCGGAGCATAGTGCCTCAATGCACTCGGCCGCTCCGCCGCGGCTCAGAGCAGTCAAAGCGCCATTCTGAACGATTTAGAAGTTCGTGTGTCCGCTAATACATTTTATATTACGAAGAATAACCTAATACTATTATGAAGTATTGTTCATTCAAAAATGCATTCACATGGTTTTCAAAACCCGGCGCCCTTGATTCCATTAGTGTCTGTAAGGGGCGGCGATCACGGGCGTGTAGAATTGGGAGGGGGTGTCCAATCCTCCCAGAGGCATAACCGAATAAGCTGTGTTACAGTTTTATTCGTTGAACGGCTTGACAGTTGAGTTGCAGATATTTTGGATACCAATCTCAAGGAACTTGTTGTTCTTGAGGACTGAATCCGCCCCTCCAGAAGAGACCCTCTGCCCCTCCAGAAGAATAAATTATCAACGCTCCTGGTGGTTGAGGAATCAGCGGTAGCTCCCGCCGGAGGTTCGTGCCCTCCTTTGGGCAGATGTCTGTTTGTTGTCCGTAGCATAAATTAGTTTGAGTACTCTGTAGGACAAGGGACCGATGACCTCACAGTTTGGTCCCTTAGGTTTACAACCATTTGAACATTTTTGAATATTCCTTGGATGACCTCAGATTTCCTGCCCTATAGAATAAAAGACTCCAAAAAGAAAAATGAAAAGTTCGCATAGGTAATTCTGATGAGGGATTCATTGTTATATCGTGTAGTGCATTTGAACCTGAGATACTGAAGAGTTTCAACACTTGAAGGTACCTTCAAGTGTTGAAACTCTTGCTACCTAGCAAGAAATGGAATAAACTGAATAGCCTTATAAGATTGAGTTCCAATAGTACAAATTTATAACATTAAGGTTTAAAGTCGCTTCTTGGGAAATATAAGTGGGGTTATCACATGTTAGTCTTCAAAGAAGAGGACATTTCTATGTTCATACAAAAATTTCCCAAGTGATAGAATGATTATGTACAGAGCCGTATTTAGGTAGGTGTAACATGTGCAGCTGCACAGGGCGGCAAAAGCTGCTTTTTTTTTTTTTTTTTTTTTTTTTTTTTTTTTTTTTTTTTTTTTTTTTTTTTTAAATCTCTGGTACCGGGAGGAGGGAGTAAATAAATAACCGCGTAGGAGCGTCGCATACCCTAAATAAGGCCCTGATTATATGAAATGTTTAGAAGCTGAGTTATCTCGCAACGTCGCGTACGTTAACTTTTAAACGGACCACCTGGCAGCTCGTATTTCATGATAATTGCCTCCCTAACCATACCGAGCATGACAGTGAGCGGTCGGTGTTAATATGTTGGAAACGCCGCGAGCGATTTTTCAGGAGCCATTATTTTGGTTTCTGTTGATTACAAAGGTAAGGGATAAACTACTTTGGATAGCCTTTGATCTAGTGATCATCTGTATACCTATAAGGATAACTGATGTACTTTAGCTAGCCTACAGTACTGAAACAAAATTTAAACATTATATAGTTCCTACTGCCGAGCCAAATGAGCAAATCGGCTGGCTTTTGTCAGTTACACATGGTTTATGGTGGGTTCTACACGGCTTATAAAGGCACCATTTATTTATGCGCTGTTCCTGAAAAAACCTCGAACTACCATAATTTTTGGATACCGAAAGGACGAATTGTGCACAGGTCATTTCTATACATTACATATGTTCTTAAGATTACATTCTCAAACCATCTTTTAAATTTTTTCGATGTCGAGATACGTTACTGTTCATACGCACAAAATTATAGAAACCTATTTTAGGCGTTTTTGAATCGTGGACAGCAAATATGTTAATAAATGACCATAGTAAACTGCTCAAATTTTAAGAATATATTATGTAGACCTTTCCCCGTTTTCGAAAATTTTTGTGTGTTATCACGAAAATCAATGGTGTTTGCGTACCCAAAGTGGCAATTGTGCAGACTTACCATCTGAAGTAAATAAACCTATCACTCGAAAAATACGTTCTTTTGTACATCTTACATTTTGATATCTTCACTCAATGAAGGTCTGATTTTATGTACTTTTGTTGTTCGTCACAGCATAAAATTAAGTAAGACATTGCAACATATTATAAAGCGTTTGCAGATATAAAGACATACTGCGTGCATTTTGCGAATTGTTGATTTTAGCTCAGCAGGGTATTAAAAACTTGTTCCCAGGAGATTAGTAGGATTCTCAGTCATATTTGTAATAGCTCATTAAAGCAGGGTATTTTCCCAGATAGACTGAAATATGCTATCGTTAAACCTTTGCATAAAAAAGGGGATACATACGATGTCAACAACTACTGGCCCATCTCACTTCTGACAGCTTTATCAAAGATTTTTGAAAAAGTTATGTATTCTCGAGTTGCTTCACATATTAGTATAAATAAAGTTCTAACAAAATGTCAGTTTGGTTTTCAAAAAAGCTTTTCAACTGAAAATGCTATATACACCTTCACTGATGCAATATTAAATGCTTTGAATAACCGGACATCACCAGTAGGGATTTTTTGTGATCTTTCAAAGGCTTTTGATTGTGTAAATCATGGGATTCTTCTAGATAAGCTTAAGTATTGTGGTGTGAGTGGGACAGTGCACAAATGGTTTAAAATGGAAGAGTGCAGAAAGTTGAAATAAGCAGTTCACATGATGTAGATGAGACAATTAATTCTTCTAACTGGGGAGTTATTAAAAATGGGGTCCCACAAGGTTCGGTCTTGGTTCCTTTGCTGTTCTTCATATATATTAATGACTTGCCATTCTACATACATGAAGATGCTAAGCTAGTACTTTTTGCTGATGATACAAGTATAGCTATCACACCTGACAAACAGGAATTAACTGATGAAATTGTAAATGATATCTTCCAGAAAGTCATTAAGTGGTTCTCTACAAATAGACTCTCATTAAACTTTGATAAAACCCAGTATATACAGTTTCATACAGTAAATGGCATGACACCATTAATAAATTTAGACTTTGAACATAAATCTGTAGCTAAGGTAGAATATTCAAAATTTTTAGGTGTTTGCATTGACGAGGAACTGAATTGGATGAAACATATTGAAGATCTCCTGAAACGCTGGAGTTCAGCTACTTATGCTATCAGAGTCATTGCAAAATTTGGTGATGTATATCTCAGTAAATTAGCTTACTATGCCTGTTTTCATTCACTGCTTTCATATGGGATCATATTCTGGGGCAATTCAACATTTAGTAAACATGTATTGATTGCACAAAAGCGTGTAATCAGAATAATTGCTGGAGCCCACCCAAGAGCATCCTGCAGACATTTATTTAGGGATCTAGGGATACTCACTGTAGCTTCACAATATATATATATTCACTCATGAAATTTATTAACAATCCGACTCAATTCAAAAGTAACAGCAGTGTGCATAGCTACGACACTAGGAGAAAGGATGATATTCACTATTCAAGGTTAAATCTAACTTTGGCTCAAAAAGGGGTGAATTATGCTGCCACAAAAGTCTTTGGTCACTTACCAAGTAGCATCAAAAGTCTGACAGATAGCCAACTAGTATTTAAAAAGAAATTAAAGGAATTTCTGAATGGCAACTCCTTCTACAATGTAGATGAATTTTTAGATAAAACATAAAAAATATATATAAAAAAATAAAATAAAAAAAAAAATAAAAAAAAAATGTACAAAAAAATTCTTAAAATATAGATTGTCAAGTATAGACAAAATTTACTAAACTGACACGTTCCACATCATTGCGAAATGTCGTATACATGATCTAAGGAACAAGTATTAATCTAATCTAATCTAATCTAATACATGGCAACGTATAAAACACCTCTATGGACAACGTAACACACGACGTGACGCTATCTGTGTCTCCCTTGAGATCGGCAAGGCCTACGACCATCTATGGATTCCAGTCTCCTATTCAAGCTCCAGATATATATCCTTCATATTAACTATATCCGTTTCATTGCTCCCTTTCTCTCTCGCTGCATCACTGTCAACAATTCCGTTTGTTCTACCCCTTCACTGGGGTTCCCCAGGGCTCCGTCCTCTCGCCGCTTGATATGCCGCTACTCCAGCCTCCTGTCCATCTCTTTCAGTACGTTGACGACACCGCCTTCCTTGCCCTCGCCGTTTCTATCGCCTACTCCCAACACCTGCTCTAGTCTCACCTCTCCGAATTCTCCACTTGGTGCAACCAGTGGCTCCTTTCCGTTAACCTTACCAAATCCCAGGCAATCATCATAGGTCATACCACCCACTCCTCCCGCCACCATGACCTTTACCATAGTTTCCATGACTGTCCCACCATCACTCGAACATCCAGCTTCAAATACCTTGCCTCACCCTTGACCGCTACCTCTCCTGGATCCCCCAACCGAAGACCATATGTCGAAAAGCCCTCTCTCGTCTCAACCTCTTCAAACTCCTCTCTGGCCAGACATGGGGACTCAACCCCTCCACCATCCTCTAGACATACTGTTCCTTAATGCGTCCTGTACTCTGCAGCTTCCACTCCATTTGGATATCTGCGTCCCCTAGCTATTACCAGTCCCTTCAAATCCTTGAGCTCCACGATCTTTGCCTCGCTTACCGCATCCGCCTCCCACCGTCCATGTGGATGCTTTATGATCTAATCCCTTTCCCACACCTTCTCAAATGCCTAGATCATATCCGAATCCTGTACATATCTCACAAGATGAAATCCTGTCAACTCCTGGTTCTCCTCTCCTCTTAAATCCCGGGCTTCTGCCGGGCCTGTGCCAATTACATCCCTCCCTCCCAACAATTTCACATTCTTCACATCCTTTCCGAGGGTAACTTACGCCACATCTCTCTCCCGAATGACGCCCTCCGTCCCGATACCTTTCCCTCCTAACAACCATAGCCCTTTCCCCTCCCCATATATGACGTGCTCCTCTCTGCTACCCTTACTTGGGTCTTCCCCCTCCCACCATGCCCTCTTCTTATCTCGCGCTCCACGCCTCCTATCCCTTCCTGTTTAGTACAGTGCAATTAGACCTAAGCCCAGACAACCAAAGTAAAAGTTTCCATCCAGTTCCAAATTGTTCTACATAGTCCACATATTATTTGGTATAAAGTTACACCAGTTTGAGTATTGGGCTTGGGTGAGAGGGGAGTGAAAAGTTAAAAATTAGCATTTTTTATCATTTTTTCTTAAACATTTAGAAAACTGTGCAGTTTGGCGTTAAAAGTTCCAAATAGAAAAATAGTTGTCCGGTGCTTAATCTTGCTAAGGTGAACGGTTTCTGATGTACAGAGGTTGTAAAAGTACAGTTTTAGATTTTTCGAATTTAACCTTTTTTTTCTTTTAATACAGGATTGCGTTTTTTGTGGTTGGTGGTATGTTAGTGATTAGCCCTCGAACGAACGAGAACCTTACTGCCTTTTCAAGGGGCGCTACTTTTTAAAGGAAAGAGGCTTCCACAGGCCTAGGCCCTATGGAGAAACCCACTCTGAACTTTCTCTGGACAATGCCGCATTAAGAATGAATACCTTTGCCACTGAAATTATTTTAAATTATAAAAATATTACCTGTGTAATATTTATAATAATAGTTATTTTAATCGATATATATATTAATAACTGAAGCTTTTTCGGTTTTTCTTTAGAAAAATAGCGTTAAACAAATGTGTGGCAGTCAGGCCTCTTCAAACAAAGCACCCTCCTCTTGTAGATCTTCGTCTAGGATGTTTGTGTCTCTGTTATCACATTCCATGCTTCAGCAATTAGCGCATGTGATCGACCAGTTTAAACCACTCTTTCAGCAGTCGCAGTTAAGGACGCATTCGCTTTTGCAAACGCACGCTATGAGGGAAAGTACTTCCTGGGGAGCTGCAGGGCGTAGTGTTGTAATTGAATTTATCTCGGGTGTTCGCCAATCTTCTCCCCCCCCCCCCCCCAACCACTCGAGCGGATTCTTCTTCCCATTCAGTCACTGCTGCACCTGGTGGCAGTGGCGGCGATTGGACGTTCGAAGTGGGGGGGGGGGGGGGGGGCAAAATAAAATCTAAAACTAAAAATGGCATTGTAAGAAATTCTTTCATGTTGTAGTTTGATTTTTGCACCTACAGGCCTATAATACCAAATGCGAAGAAAAACAAAAGACAATTGTAATTGTCGTGGTAAGTTGTTTAATTAAGTTGTCTAGTAAAATACAACTGTTACAAAGGAACATTAGTTTAATTATAAACAAAAACAACAGACAATAGCGTAATTTAACATATCTTGTCAAAGCATAATTGCTTTAAAACAAAGCTATGTGCCTTGGTTTCCGCCTGGCATACATTTCTACACATTCTTCTAATTTGATGTTTTTAGCCGCATCTTTTTCAATGGCTAGTATAGCTAAATGTGTTAAACGTTCTTGAAGCATAGAGTTCCTCAAGTAGTTTTTGATCCTTTTGAGGACATTGAAATATCGTTCTGCCGTTGCAGTGGATACCGGGATAGTCAAAAACAGTTGCAGTAGCTTGAACAAATTAGGGAATACATACTGGTTGTGAACATTTTCAGAATTAAATTGTGAAACCAAATTTGGCACAAGATGACGATCTATTTGGTCTGAATCATGCTTCTTTCTTGAAAATACATCGATTTCTGAGACTAAATTATCATTTTCCAAACCAAATGCGGAACTCACAGCAAAACATGCTTCTTTGATACGGTCGTTACAAATTGAGTTGTTTTTCATCGAAGCCGTCAGCAGTAGTTCCATGTTGCAGAGTAGAGCCAGCTGGTTTTTTTTCAAATCGAGACCTAATGTTCTCACTGAGTGTATCTAACAGAGGGTAATAAAATGTTTTTAATAAGTAGACTTCAGGTGAATCATATTCAGGATAAACATCTCCTCCTCCTATTTTTTGTGGAAGTTTTCTTTTGCGTTGAACTGTTGGTCCCTCAAAGCCATGTCTTTCACAAAAATCAATTGCTACAGTCAAAAACTTTTGGAACTCTTCTTCATTTCTCAAACAATTTATGGACGCTGTCAGCAACCTGGACTAGTTCATGAATGGATACATCATGATTCTGTATGTACTTTGAAAGAATGTTAGTTTTTTCAAAAAAGTACTTCATATTATTCAATACAAAAATAAACTCAAACATGGTAACACTTGTGATCAATCCTTGAGCATCTCCACCAATTATGGAGTCAGTAGCTTCAATATTTTCCAGAGCGTGCAGTATATCTATTAAGTGTTGTTGAACTGCTCGCAAGCTTTCATATCTGCTGCTAAATCTTGTGTCACTTAGTGCTTTCAAGGACAAATCCTTATTTATTCCTTCTTTGACTGCACATGCTGCACTTTTTACTGTGGCAAATACTGCATGTCTTTTAGGCAAAGCCTCAATAAAACAGTGTAGTTTTTGGACTGTGCTAAAAACGTTGCGAACAGAAGGAATGTTTTTAGATGCATCGGCAAGTGCAAGATTTAGATAATGCATATAGCAATGTACAGACATAACATACGAGTTTCGTTCTTTCATCCTCACAGCGACACCCTTGTAAGAACCACTCATATTTCCCCGCTCCGTCATAGCACTGAGCAATTATATTTTTAAGATCAATGCCAAGTTCACCGAAAATTGAAAGAAGCAGCTCGTATAACGTTTCACCGTCAGTCAAATAAGTTTTGTAAAAACCAAGAAAGCTTTCTTTGATTTCGAGCTTTTCTGTTACATATCATATAACAAGAGTCAATTGTTCTTGATGTGACACATCTGGAGTTTTATCAACAATCATGGAGAATTGTTTCAATGTTTTAGCAT
Source organism: Locusta migratoria (assembly GCA_026315105.1). Lineage (NCBI taxonomy): Eukaryota > Metazoa > Arthropoda > Insecta > Orthoptera > Acrididae > Locusta > Locusta migratoria. The sequence continues at coordinate 217,820,540 of CM048745.1, read as the reverse complement.
CATCAAATATGTACTGCCCGGCCAAATTTCTCATGATTTCAATCATTTCATTTTGAACATCGTGATGAACATAATTGAAAAACTTATCTCTGTCTAAAATTATTGTTATAATAAAGTGCTATTCCCTGCTTGGCCATGAAAAGTAAGGACTGGAATAAAATCTTCAGATAATCACGATTTTTTTAAACTTCTTCTTGATGATGTGTTGATATTTTGCTTACACACTTACTTTACTTTTAAAAACCTTCCTGCCAACGTTGAAGAGCACTAAGGTGAGAAGAAGTTTTTTCGTGCTCTTTAAAGCGTTGGATTGCTTTTTTCCAGATTTTAAACCCATTCTATATGAATTTTTCATCATAACAATCTGTGGAACCGAACAAACGACATGGGTAGAAAAAAGCTTTATCAACAGCAACACTGTATTCTAACCAATTGTAATTTGTGTACCACATACCTCTAAACTTTCTACCCTTTGTTTCTGCGTACTTAACAATAATACGTTGAAAAGGATCATTTTTTAAAAACTGTGATGCTACTTGTCTACCATGAACTGGATCTCTTGGTTCAAATTAAAGCTGAGAATAGTCTAAGTCTAAGAATAGTCTTACTTACAGGCAATACACTCTCAGCATGTGTACCACCATAATTCCCACTTACAGCTATGTCACAATTGTGCAAATCAGTTTAAAAGTATACAAGTGTTACTACGCTAAAAACGTGAATAATTTAATCATATTTTTCCCAGAAAGTGGGGGGGGGGGGGGCAACTGCCCCCCCTCCCCTAATCGCCACCACTGCCTGGTGGTAGGTTCGAGATGAATGCTGCATGGAAACTGGTGAAGTTGGGGGAAATGCAGCCAACATGAACAGTGAATGTATAGACTGCTTTGCAATAGTGTGCAAGAAACATTGGAAAAAAAACAAGGTAGCGAAAGTAATCTAGATCATCAGTGTTCTTGCCTCCAAACATCACAACAAGGAAATGCTTCCCAGTGATAGCCACAGTACTGGGGACAGCTTTTCAAGTGTTTTCTCATTGAATATTTTATTCTCAATCTCTTTCATGGCTAGTGTTCCAAATTCAAACGCTTTATCACGTTTCACACTTTCATCTGCTACAACCCCTGTTGATAATGAAGAGAGTTCATGTGTTTTAAAAAACGGATTGTGTTTTTCTGCTTTGCATCTCATAGCTCTACATTCTGCTCCGAAGAGATGATATGCACACCTGCAAATCAGTGCTTCACACATCCGAGAACAAGCTGGCATGGAGTTGATCCAAGTTGCAATAGTTGTCTTAGTTATCTCCTCTGCCTCTAGTCAATCCATCAATGCTACTCAAGGATTTCATCAAAGCCTGTTCAATGGACATGTGCAGACCAAACCTTTTCAGTATGACAGATGGTGAAATAACCACGATTAACGAAATCATTTTCTGGGCTCATTGAGTTTAGAAGTTCCAGTGAGTTTTGTAGAAAAACATGTGCAGATTTGGTGTAATTTAAGTGACCAGACACATGGAAAATAGGGGGCATTTGATGGACTCAGTTAAGGTGAAGGAGAATGTCCCCACTCATTTCACCACTAATAAACATTTGGACAAGCTCAACTATTTCTATGAAGTGAATCCACAGTTTTTGTATTCGTTCTGATTCTTTTGAATGCTAATTTTCCAAAATTTCTACAAAGCTCTTCACTGCAGCTGACTACATAATCTGTTTAGAAGATGCATTACCACGCTTGAAAGCTGAATAGACACTTTAATAAGAGTTTCACTAGTTTTAAAAAATACAGTAATGAGTGCCTCTTCGACAGGGAAGAGAGCACGAATGACTCTGGACTAAGCTATCCCATTCGTCATTTGTTGAACGCTATTTTTTGCATAAACAATACTGTACAACTCCTCCAGGCCACTTCCTGCTACGATGTATCCAATCACTGACAAAAGGGACATTAGTCGAATGAAGAGTGACTTCAATGGGCTACTATCAGGTGCTACTGCTAGTATTTCATGAGCTTTAGAGTAAAAAGTCTGTTAAAATAATTCATTATATGTCATGTTTACAGAAACATTGTGTTCATTTATAAATCAGAACGTAACCTTGCTTTCTATGAAAATAGGCTAGTGTTTGTCTTTGCCTTTCATTTTATTGTGATCGCAACACTTGTACTGTCTTTGTGCCTTTACTGGCTATTTGGTTTTAGTAGTTGTTTTTGCCCTATGCATACTGTAGGATTGTATGCAATAGAAAGACGCCATGTTGAATTTGTGTTACTACATTGGACCTGATAAGATATGTATCATAAAATGCAGTTTCATTCACAAATAAAGTATTGAAAACAAAACCATAACACTCTTTGCGATTTCGTTGTGTTGGTTTTTAATCCAATACGTTATGGTTGCCAGTTACGTGTGCAAAAAGTGATCAGTTACAGTACAGTTTTTTTTATTTTATTTTATTTTATTTTATTTTATTTTATTTTTTTTTTAATCGTATTTTGAAGTGTGTTTTGTCCTTAAAAGTGAAAAGGGTCTGGTAAAACATATCAAGTTATTAAATAGTGAAAGTGATTGGCCAATGTGGAAAATAAGAATATGTGATCTGATGGACTATCAAGAAGAAGCTTTAGACGTAATTGACGGCAAACTTGTGGAACCTGAGCCACTGTCTGAAGGTGCTAATGACGCAGCAGTGAAGGAACACCGAATACAAAGCTAAGCCAGATTTATATAGTAAGACAAATAGTTACACAAAGTCAATGATTACAAGTCCACTTACAGATACTGTGTATCAGAAAATAATGGACCAAGAAACAGCATATGAAGCATGGGAGGCCTCTTCAAAGGATCAGATTTGTTTGTGTTTAATTGTACTGTGGGAGAAGAAACTTCCACACACATTGTGAAATTAACAAGTCTATGGAATGAGCTGAACATCAGACTTAATGCAAAAGGAGAAAATGCTTTACCTGATTTAATATTGGTATGTAAAGTTTTACATATTTTGCCTGTAAGCTTTGATTCTTTCAGATCGAATTGGATGCTATTAACGAAGGGTAATTAGAAAACTTTTGATGAATTGAAGGAACAATTGTGTATGTTTGAGAGAAATTTCATGAAATGTAGTGAAAAGGTCGAACAAGAGGCATCAGTAGCGAAATCAGGTGGACAAAACAAAGCAAAACCACACAAATACCAAGTCAGAGGAAAGTGCAACTGTTGCACAGAAGCAGGACATTGGATGAAATATTGCAAGAAGGGGATTGTTGGTAGAAGACCAGCTAAAAATGCAACAGAGCAGAAGAATGTGGACAAGACTGTGGTTACCAATGTAGCAGTGTTTACTATCTGTGGTGAGGTGTATTCAATAGAAGTGGATCTACACAACTGGTGGATTAACAACAGTGCAACAAAACATATGACAAAGAATGCAGATTATTTTGTTAGCTTTGCATCATTCAATAACCCCTGCTGTATCAAGGCTGCAGGACAGGAGTCTCTAGAACCAATAGGAAAAGGATCAATTCAGATTCTGTCAACAGCTGGAAGCAGATGTAAAAAATTATATATATATTTTCTGACTGTTGTCTGGTATGTACCAAAAATCTGCCCAAGATCGTAACAGCAATAGTAAATTTCAGTCAAGTTCTACATATTGCTCATTGACAGTTGGTGGTAAAGTGACACTGTGTAGAACTCATGAAGTTGGTGGTACTCTACACAAAGCAGCCATTAAGCCCTTAATGCAAGAGAGGTGTGAAACTATAATCTTTTAGTGGAAGAGAAATTTGATGTGCTTCAACTGTATCATGAAAGATGGGGTCATCAAGACAAAAGACATGTTAAAATAAAACTCAATTGGGAATTTAACAGTGATGTCAAAGTAGGAGCAGAGACATGTGAACCATACAGATTTGGAAAGCCACATCGTCTACCATTTGGAACAAGAGAAACAAGGCATGCCGAGCTGATGTATGTGGACTTTTTGATCAATCATTCCAGAAGAAACGTTACCTCATTCTGTTCAAAGACAGTTACAACAAGTTTCACTATGGTTATTTTGCTGCAGAAAAATCAGAGGTGAGTAAAGTTCTTGAGGACTTTCTCTCATGCACAAAGGCATTGGGTTATTCTGTTAAAGAGATGCTGTGTAATAATGGCAAGGAATTTGATAACAAAGAAGTTCGATCAATCTTAAGCTCTAATGGTATAACACAGCGATTGACTGCTCCTTATACTCCTGAGCAAAATGGTATTTGTGAGAGTGATAATAGAACTGGTGTTGAGATGGCCAGGACACTTAAGTACTCAAATCCAGATGTTACTTATCCAGAGCAAATATGGGCTGAGTTAGTCAACACAGCAATCCACATTTTGAATAGAACAGGGAAATCATCAGTAGAAGGTGTTGATCCCTATGAATTGTGGGAACAGAAGAAGCCTTGGACTAAACATCTTAGGATTACTGGTTCAACATGTTATGAACACATTCTAAGTTAAAAAAATAAGAAAAATGGACAAAAAGGCTGTGAAATGACATTTTATTTGTTATGATGGAGATTAACGTTTCAGGATTTGGATAAAAGAAAGTAATTTAATTGTGCTATCTAGAGATGTCCAATTTGAAGAAAGCCAAGATGCTATATTGAACAAGTTACACTACCATTCCAAGATGTTGAAAACCAGCTGCAGATCCAGATCATGTTGAAAATCAATCAGAGATTGAGGAAGAAAATAGTTTGGAGCATGAAAGTGCCACAGACACATAATCGAATGGTGACATTCAGGAGAACTACAAAGACAGGATAGGAGTGAAGTTAAGAGATCGTTCATCATTAAAGAGGCCAAAATACCTAAATGATTATGCAATGATGTCAGAAGATTTGTTTGTCACAACAAGGATCCCCACAACATATGAGGATGCACTTAGACATGAAGATAGTATCAAATGGAAAGAAGCGATGGACTGGAGTAGTCATAAACCAAGCAAGAGGGGCGATATCATGCATAAGTCAGCGACAAGCTATGGTAGCAACATCAACAACTGAACTAGTTGCTGCAAACGAAGCAGTCAAGGGGATCTTTTGGTTAATTTGGCTGTTTGGAGAAACACAACGCTTTCCGAAATTCCAATTCTACGAATTGATAATGCAGCAGCAGCAAAGTTGGCAGAGAATCCTGAATTTCATCGCCGAACGAAACATATTGCCATCAAACATTTCATTTGTGAAAAACTTTCTGAAGGAAGATCCAGAATCCAAATTCCAACCAAAGAGCAGATAGCAGGCATCATGACAAAAGTTCTGCCGAAGACACATATGAAGATTTTGTGTAATGAAATGGGACTGTTGTGAACAAGAAAGAAAAGAGGGACTGATTTTTGTGTGGTAATTCTTTTTAAATTTCTACTTAACAGGGAAAGTGTTAAAATAAATTATTCTAGCAACTTATTTTGTGAAGTTTTTGTTTGCTGATTTCTACTTAACTAGGGAAAGTGTTAAAATAATTTATCATATGTCATGTTTACAGAAACATTGTGTTAAGACATAAATCAGAACGCAACCTTTTTGTAATTCAAGTTTGCTTTCTATGAACATTGGCTAGTGTTTATCTTTGCCTTTCATTTTATTTCGATCACAACACTTGTACTGTCTTTGTGCCATTATAAGCTATTAGTTATAGCTGTTGTTTTTTGTCCTATGCATGATGTGTGCAATAGAAAGGCGCCATGTTAAATTCGTGTCTGTTACTACACTGGACCTGATAAGATGTGTATGATAAAATGCAGTTTCATTCACAAATAAAGTATTGAAGACAAAACCATAACACTCTTAGTAATTTCATTGTGTTCGTTTAAATCCAATAAAGTCTGATCAAAAGTCACCAATGTTGTGCTTTATTCATTGCTGGTCCCTGTTGTGGCAGCTTGAAGAAGAGCTGTATAATTTATTTAAATCCCATAGATCCAATATAGCGAGAATTTTGCTTGGATGTAGGACCTGTCAAATGATACAAAACGGAACATACAGAATCCCTCTTGCAACAAAAGATGTATATATACAAGAAAAAAAATTACACATCAAAAGGTTTAGGCTAAAATTACACATTACACAAAAATTACACGTTACACAAAAATTACACATTAAAAGGTTAAAAATTACACATTACACAAACACAGGTGGATCTCAGCAGCAAGAAATAGTTATATTGATAAAAATTACACATAACATGCTACCATAAAATAACATCTTGTAAATTAAAAAATATAATTTGTTAGCACAAATTGAAATATTTTTCTACTGAATAAAAGGACTTACCTAATAGATATTGTTTGAGTTGATGTCTAAATTTGGGAGGCTCATGGATAAGTGATTTCAGGGATAGTGGAAGAGCATTGAACACTTTGCAGCTCATATAGTGGGCTCATTTTTGTACAGTATTTAGGTTTTTTGATTCATAATGGAGATCTAGCTTCCTCCTGGTATTGTGAGTATGGTAACATTCATTAGTTTTGTACAAGTGTACATTTTTGACAATGAAGCATAGTAGGGAGTAGATATATTGACATGCAGTTGTCAGTATCCCTAATTTTCTAAAAAGGTTTCTACACAAATGCCTAGGTTTGACTCCACACATTATCCTGATCACTCTTTTTTGTGCAATGAATATTTTTTTTAGAATGTGGCTGATTCCCCCAGAAGAATATGCCATATAACATTACTGCATGAAAGTAACTATAATAGGCAGTTTTAGTGGTGTCTCGGTCACAGATAGTGGAAATTACGCGAATAGCAAATGTTGCTGAGCTTCTTGTGGAGTTGTAAGATATGTTCGGACCATTTTAGATTACTGTCAATGTGTATTCCTAGGAACTTTGTTGACTCAGCTTGTAGTAAATCGGTACCATTACATTTGATAGTAATTGGATCCTCCATTTTTTTACTAGGTTGAAAATGAATAATCTGGGTCTTGTTAGCATTTAGTGCAAGCCCATTAATTACAAACCAATTGAGTACTTCTCTTAAGACGATATTGGCCGATTCCTCAAGATTGTAATTAGAAGATTCATTGATGAGAATGGGGGTGTCATCAGCGAAAAGTATGAAATGAGTTTTTAAGCTTGTACATAGGGGAAGGTCATTGATGATGATGAGGAAGAGAAGAGGGCCGAGTACAGAGCCCTGAGGGACACCACAGCCAATCGAGCCCCAGCTAGATGACACTGAGTGTCCTTCAGAGTTGTTCAACATGACCTTCTGCTTTCTTCCAGTAAGGTATGATTTGATCCATTTGCCGCCTGATTCTATGAAACCATAATGTTCGGCCTTTTCTAAGAGGATTTCATGGTTAACACTATCGAACGCTTTAGAAAGGTCACAGAAGATGCCTACAGGGGATAATTTACTGTTAAAAGACTCTAAGATTTGGTTGGTAAAGGAAAAGATAGCTTGATCTGTTGATATGCCCTTTTGGAATCCAAATTGGCTACTATTTAGCAACTTATATTGTGTGAGGTGGTCAATAAATCTTTTGTGAACCAGCTTCTCAAGTATTTTGGAGAAGATTGTTAGAAGGGAGATAGGCCGATAGTTGGTAACATTGGTTTTATCTCCTTTTTTGAAGAGAGGTTTGACAATTGCATACTTTAGTCTCTCTGGAACAATTCCTTGTTGGATGGATTTATTAAATATATGACACAATATTTTGCTTACTGGCTTATAGCAGTGCTTCAGTATTCTTGAAGAAATACCATCAATGCCAACGGAATTCTTGCTTTTCATCTCTTTGATTATAATCTGAATTTCATGCACTGTGACAGGAGACATGTTAATTTGCTTTGTTTTTTTTTACTAGGTTTTTGAAGAAACAACATGGAAGAGTAGTTATAGAAGTTTGGAACTCTCTCATAGCATACAGCATTTCCATGGAGCCACCACCAGGTTTACATCCTTCTAGGCCTTCCAACCAGATAGCACTCACCCAAAACAAATTAAGTGTTCAGTCATGTAGATATGATAGTGGTTTTATTTTCAGGAAAGCCATGTTTGTAGCAACTACTTTGGGATAGCCAGATATATTTGAGGCTCTGTAAGTTTGCTAATCAAACAGGCCTCGTTTTTCAATAGCTTGAGCAGTAACAATCTTTAGAAGCAACAAGGGCTCTAAGGTGAGGTGCCACTATCAGGTTTGTGCCCGGTTGGGAAATGCGTAGATCAGTCATTCCATATTAGCAGCATACCCTTTTTTAGCAAGGAAAAGATGGTTTAAAGGTTTGTAAACCTAAGGGTCCAAAGTGCTAAGCTCATCGGTCCCTATAATACATGAACTATTTGCACTATTTTGAGCTAAGGACAAACACAGAGCGCACAGATGGAAACATGGAGCCATTTGAAAAATGCTCCTGCCAGAACACAAAAATGGTGGATAAGTTCCTGTTCAAATGACTGACAGAAAATGAGGAAAAATCTTACTCAGTCTTCATTTTGGCTTCCTCATACAAAATTTTGGCATGTGAACACATTCCCGTTTTTTTCTTTGTGGGAAAGAGAATAGCTGAGTGTCGGGGCTCGAAGAGAGAAAGCTGATGTCAATTAGGGGATATACAGCAAAGGGTCATGAAAAGAGAGTCAGTGAAAAAGATAAACATTGGAGATAGAAGCAGTGGAAGCATAGAAGATAGTAGAAATAAATAGAGAGAGACTACACATATGTTTTGGAGGTCTGGATCCAACAAACCAACGAACTTTAATAATATATACATAGTTCACCTTCCCTCATTCCCTATATCCGTGTGTCAGTTTCTTTGTTATATAGTGACAAACCTGAGCAAACCCCTGAAGCCTATTGAAGAGACAGACAGCAGACTGTCATAATAAAGGACAGTCATAATTTTAAAACAATGGGACACAGACAATAAAAGTAGCAAAGAAGAAGACAAGGGTGAGGAAGGTGGAGAGTAACAGATGAATACAGTGATGGTGGGAGAGACAGAAAGGAGGAAGTGCCAGTAGGAAAGAAGAGGGACGGTGTGAGAGAACATATTAGACAGTGGCAGTGAGATGCTGAGTATGAAAATATCATTATGACGACAAATTGTAAGAAGATTTTGTGTGTCCCGAGTTAAAAGATTGCCAATACGTTCACATGCAAAAATATTTGTTGAGGAAGGCAGAATGAGGATTGAGGCAGCTGGATTCTCCTTTTTCTGCCATAATCATTTTAACAGTAACATATTTTCCTTTTTTATGCTCTGTCAGGAACCTTTTTCAGTTGGTTATTTAAATTGCTCTGGAAATGTCCAATGAGCTCATTTCGGTGGCAACATGGAAAGAAAGAAAAGTGTAGAAAAATATATTGTTGGAAGAAGTATTAAATTATTTAGATTTTGCGAGTTCAAAGAGTTGTATTTCAGCTTCAACATAAAAATGAAGAAATGCAACTACAAAACAAAGGCAAGTCCCTTTTTTTCTAAAAAAAACTCACCAGTATTAAAAATAGTGTTAAAATCATGGAAGTAAGAACAAAGGGAGGTGGCACTACATATCCCAGCCATCCTACACCTTGAAGCCATGGCCGCCATGACAGTCCGACCACAACACTGACAGTGTGTATTTTCGGTCGCTAATTAGATCATGTACGTATGTAATGTCCTCCAACTAGTTGTTTCAAGTTTTTGCTTAAAATAAAATCTCGAAAAACGGAACAATTTCGCATTTCTTCTGTTTAAAAATTGTTGTCACTATAATGATATGAATCACATACGTAGGTTCTTCCTTTAGCTAATCTGACGAGCATCAGATAAAATAATTCGATTGAGTGAACCAATATCAGATTTACGAGCACAATGAGGATATCTATTCTTTGTGTAGTAAAAATATAATAATTGAAAGTCCAGGTTGGAATAGATAATATAGTGAGGACAGTTACAACTCACCGCAAAGACGTGGCGACGAGATGCGACAGGCACATACAAAAGACACACACATACAACACATTCAGCTATCGGCCATGGCCTTATTCAGAAATAGAGCACTCACGCAATCACACAGGCACACAACACAGTCATACAACCATCACCTCGGAGGTGATGGTTGTATGACTTTGTGTAGTAAGTTTCATTAATATTGATCTAGGTTTTCTTTCTAAATCATTGATTTAATTAAAATCACATTTATATTTTATTCCTTATTCATTCGTAAATAATATGTTAAATGGGGTAACTAACTTTCATCTTTAGGAAATCGAAAATCGTAAGAGGAAAATATGCTTTCCTAATTTGTTGCTAACTTTAGATAGTTTTCCATTACTGTCAATGATTCCCTTGAAGCATTGTGAAATGATATGTTATATGAATCAATTGAGAAACAACATATGAAACACTTCTGTTTAAACATCAACGTCTATATAGCATTTATCTCACATCCGCATGCACTGATTGCATTCTACATGCCGTAGAAACACGAACTAGTGATGGGCAAACCGAGTACTGAGAATGCAAAGTTCTCGATTCCAAAGAGTTCTCGTTGTTCTCGAGAACCTGAGTCGGTTCTCAGTCTTCAGTATTCGCTTTTTGGTGTTAGGAAATTATCGATACAAAAATTTATTGTCCTACCATTGACATATTTAGAAGTAATGTAACATTTAGTTATGTTTTGTAGCATAAGCCACACAGGTTGTTCTCTGTGCCCGTGATCGTGTGGTGTAGAGGGTTAAATCATTATGATGCTATGCTGTAGGGTAAGGGTTCGAATTCTGAACGTGCAAATAAGATTCTTATTTTTAAATTATTATCAGAACTACTTTAAAATCTTTTTGAAACATGATCAATCATTAGTTTCATTGAAATGATTGGTTTAACGGGCCTTTTTTAATTCTAATTCTTCGCTACATCATTACAGTCAGCATAGTAACTTTTCATTTCCGATCATTAATGCTTCTTATCGTTCTTTATTTATCTGGAACATTAGTCTATGAGATTTTAATTATTGTTATGCTGTAACTTCAAAATAATTTATGCCGTTTTATCATTTTATATTTGTGTTTGTTGCAATCACTATTTATATTCCTCATTTCACTTTAATTATATTTATAACACTGTACCCGATCTTCGTCATGAAAAAAGAATTAAAGTTTAACATGTTTGAATGACAATTACCAAACAAAAGTTCTCAGTTCTCGCTTTGTAGGTCTCGTCTCTTAATTCTCGCTTTTCAGAACTCGTTTCTTAGAACTCGATATTCTTAGTTCTCGCTTCTAAGGTCTCGGTTTTCGGGTCTCGCTTCAGCTCTCACTTCTCGCTTCTAAGGTCTCTATTTTCGGGTCTCGCTTTTCAGTTCTCGCTTCATGGTTCTCGTTTAGGGGTTCTCGGTCATGGTATTCGTTTCTGTTAAGCAAAGTGAAACGAAAATTTTCGGTTTTGTTTGTATTTGTTTCAGTCTTGCGGCTACTATGTTTTATTATATCCAGGCATTGTCATTAATACCCTCATTTGTCAAATAAATGAAAAGGTTTAATTTGAGTATCTATTAAATCGCCCGAATGTTTCTTATCTCTGTATGTGTAAAAGCGAATGATTACTCACTCACTAACTCACTGATTGAACACGGAATCACGAAAACTACTTCACCTATGAAGCTGAAAAAGCAGGTATGTTGTTTATAGGTAGACTACATGAGCCGAAAAAGGATTTTGCGTTTTGGTCTAATTAAGGCACATGGCGGAGAATACTTTAGCTACAAACATCGACAAAAACTACAGGTGTTTTGATTTTCATAAAATTTTTTATGGTTGACCACCAGAACAAATGGAAGGCCCTTCTATGTAAAATTTTGTATGGTGCGTGCGGAGGGCACTTTACCAACGGACTTTCACAAAAATCTATAGTTCCTTTCCGATCTGTATGAAATGTTGCACACTTGATTTCCAAACCATGTTTTTAAGTAAATGTTGAGAACGCCTAACAATCAGAAATCGTTCAGAGCGTTAATACTGGCATCTAGTAGATTTGCCTAGGCACCAAATTTTTTTATTCGATTCCTTTTAGTTCTCGATGACAGAGTTCTCGATTCCTGAAAGTTCTCGGTTCTGTCCATCTCTAGCACGAACAATAATCGAGAACAATATCGATTAGTAGTGAAACGTTTTCGAGATATCTCTACTACATCACGAGGTTCAAGTTTCAACAGCGATAACAAAAACATTACTTAGATTAATGACTACACTACTTGTAATATTGCAAGAGAAAATATACCAAAAAATGAGAAAAGAAATGGAGACAGCAACATCAGATGAATGACATGAACTCCAGGTACAAATTATCTAAGCATCAGGGTAAACATGAGTATTGTCAAGAAGAAATATAACTTTATTTTGTATTTGAACACGGCCTCCTCTATATCTTCGACAGAGTGTAAGGTTATTTTATGTAAAACAATAAACAAAAAAAAAATACATGTCAGTATTCTTACAAATGAATTGCAGCCTTATTCCTAGTTAAAGCATATTCCTATGTAGGAAGATTTACTAGTCATGAAGAACAAAGATTTTCTACAAAATATTGCCTGTAAGAAATTCATTATAGTCAAGCAATTCTTCAGTTGAAAATAAAAAGGAACTGAGGGTCACATTTCTACAAAGAGAAAAAGTTACATTAAACTTCACTGTAACTGAGGAGGTATGAACAGGACAAATTGTACTCTTAGATCTGAATAGAATGGAAGGGGCAATAGGCTATATTACAGGTTGCTGCAGCCCAGGATACCTTCATGGATGAAAGTTTAAGTATTACTGTTTATTATATTGGTTGCAAAAGTCTTTAATAATGGTATTCCTTCTCAGTTCTCTTGATTGTCATGTGGGTGACACTCTTGTCTTGACTAATGAATTTTTCTTATTTCATAACGACATTAAACAACTTTAATTAATCTGTTTCTTGATGTCTGTGAAAGATAAAGAAGAGAAATATTTGATTCCACGGAAGAAGAGATTTAATATGTCTTTTCTCTGTAACCTGATGGTTTTGTTTTTAATATTCTTCACAATTCAGTTGGCTTAAATTAAGCAAAATACAAATCAAAGAAAGAACATTTTGTCAGCAATAAGATAATTTAATCGTAGCCTAAAATTTACGTGACGTAACTTAATTTTTTTTAAAGAGAGAACTGTTAGTGTGTAATGTGATAGAGAAATATTTATCGTCGCAACGTAATGAGAACGAAATGCGCAATTTCAACATAAGATCAGCATATTAGTGCAACAAATTGGCTTTCCGAAGTTACTTTGTTATCTGTTGACATATCGCCAAAAAAAGAAACTGATTACAAATGTAGAATAGCCAGAACGGCGTCTGAACTTCACGAATAAATTGTCGCTACTCGGCCTAGCCGGCCCACTGACGTCACAGACTACAGCGTTGTCAACTTGACGACTCCGGCCTCTTATTGAGGAGGCCGTGATTTGAATCCATCTTGGATTGGTGAGCAGCAGCGCCCAGTAGAGATTATCAAAGGTAACCAACGATAAGTCGAACAGATTTGCGACACGTCAATTTCAGGGGCATGATAGCCATAAATCATAATCAATGTTGGAGCTTACATTAGCAATTATAATTCACACTACATCTACATGGGATGCTCTGCAAATCACATTTAAGTGCCTGGCAGAGGATTCATCGAACCACGATTATACTATTTATCTCCGATTCCACATTACCAGCAAGACACGAATGCGGAAGCAGTCCAGGGTTATGGCAGGTGGCGGCTCTACATGAGTAAAACAAAGCTTCGTGCGGCTGAGTTAGGTTTTACCAAATGTTCAAATGTTTGTACAACTTATGGGACTTAACTATGGGGTCATCAGTCCCTAAGCTTACAAACTACTTACGAACTAAGACTAAAGACGGCACAAATATCCATGCCCGAGGGGGGATTCGAACCCCCGACCGTAGTAGCCGTGACTGGAGCGCCTCAGTCACCTCGGCCGGCTAGGTATTACCATTAAAGTCGTTGCCCCCTATTACCGAGCAACAGTTACACATGTTTTCATTGAATTTTAATAATTTGACGCTCTGAAACCGCATAGTTAAGGAATTTTGTTCATTAAGCTATGCCCTTTAATAGTATTTTATTAGTTCAATTTTCATTCCCCCCACGTCAAAACTTGAATGTGGTCATGTGGCCTGCTGTTTTTCAGTCTGCACCCTCCCTACTGTAATATTTCTTGCTTAGTTGTGTTTTTAACAAGTTGGCAAATCTTCGCCCCTTTTCAACATCTGATGATGTCCAGAAGAGGCGAAACGCGTCATGTTTAAATAAATGAAATCATTCAAGTTTATGCAACCAAGACTGTTTTTGGCCAAAATATCAATTACGGTTACTGTGCCAGCGCCATAAAAATATGTAGAGTGATTTTAATTATTGACTTTTAAGGATTTTCCAGTACAACCTCTACCCATAATAACTCACAGGAACTATCAACTTCACTACAAAATACTTTTGAGTAGACTACAGGTGAATTGCAATTATACATATACAATTTTTAATAAGATTTACAACTGACATTAAAGAGACTGATGAAATCGGTTTGGACATACTCAGCGTTTGCGTCCAAATTGAAAAATGGAATGTTGCACACTGACAAATGACAATGGATAATATTAAGACCAAATATTTGACAACTGAAGTAGTTTGAATCTACTCACAAAGGACTACTAATTTAATACTATGGTAACAGCTAAAATAAATATAAAAAATAACACATACCAGCACTTTTTCCAAGTTTGGAAGCAGTTCTGAAACTCACTTTTAGTTATGGTCTTCTTCAAAAATTCTGGTTTTGACACATCACTGGTGATCGTCCTTTCATGGATCTCTTCAGTCCCAGGAACAGAAATGAGTCACAGAGAGCCATGTACGGCGAATATTTTTTACAAAAAATTCACACACAAGCTTTGAGGTGTGAGCTGGAGCAATACAGTTTTCACGAGAGTTTTTGTCACATATGTGATCGGCGCGCGAGTGATATTCCTTATTGACCGTTCGAACATAAAGTAGAAACTCGAGAAACCATCTCCGTCTGAAATCAGAGGACACAGCAAGCGTGAATCATGTAATCGTGGTTTTTTCCGGTCGTGGCTTTTCCTACAGTTTTCATTGCGATGACTGTGCCTTTATTACGACGTCTTGCCCGTATCTGTACTGTATTTCGTCACCCATTATAATCTTACTCAGAAGTTCTGGATCGTTGTCGACTGCATTCAGCAATTCCTGGGCAGTGTGACCTACACTGACGTAGTTTTTGGCCGAAATTCAAAAATTCGGAACAAACTTTGCAGCTAGGCGTTTCATGCACATAAACATTGCTCGGCATGAGCTAAAGGATGTACCGACATCACGAGAAACACGTGATTTGGCGATTTCCTAAAGCCATTTTCTCTAGTTCTTTAACGTTTTCAATAACTGATGTACTGTGACATTCATGATGGTGGTCAAGCTTCTCGACACTCTCTGAAATGTTTGTACCACTCAACAACTTTTGTATTCCTGTAATCGGTCATGAAAGGAATGCAATGATAGAATTAGACATTCGAAGAAATATTTCTTACATGGAATCCGACATGGACTCGCTTCTGCTAAAGAACTTTTTACATGGTTTGGAAAATGCGCTCCACATTTACACTGATGGATCACATTCTAAAGAGGGCGTTGGAAGCACTTATTACGACGAACGTACACAGTACTATGCAAGATTCCAGCTTCCACTGGAAGCTTCTGTACTTACCAGCAAAGCTCACTGCAATACTAGAGGGACTCAAATATGCTGGCAGGATGGATCATAATACAACCATTATTCTATCAGACTCGCGACCAGCACTGTTACTCATACAGAATCATGCTATAAATAATACCAACTACTTGGTTTACCAGGTATTAGACCACATTGGATCCTTACAGCGCTGTAATAAGAAAAACATTATGGTGGGGGTCAAGGGACAACACGGTATTAAAGGCAACGAAATTGTCGATAATCTTGCCAAGGATGCCATTCATCATAGGACGAAGTTTTACCATCATGTTCCCTATTACGGACCTTCTACACGACGTACGGCAACAGGTCAGAAGCTTATGGAACAATAAGTGTCACCTATCAAGCCAACTGAGAGGAGAGCATTATGCGGATATTCAAGCATGTATTTCTGCTCGGTCTTGGTATTCTCTCGGCCTGTTCAATTGATTTGTAGTCACTATATTTCGCCTTCGATTTAACCATGGGCAGTTCAGGCAACATTTGTGCCGACTAAATCTCATTGTCTCGCCCCTGTGTGAGTATGGCGCGCAGGAGGATGTTGATCACGTTGGTTTCGGATGTTCACAAAGATAAGATGCAACAACTAAATTTTTATAGTACTTGGTGCAAAACAGATATCACCCACCTACTAGTGTAAAGACGTTACTTACAACACAAGATATATCAGTGTACAAACATTTATATCGGTTTTTGGCAACTGAGCTCATAAAGATATATTTTTTGTGATTTTAATTAATTCATGTTTTGTAACTTTAATGTAATTTATAAATGAGAAATGTGCATGTCTACAACTGTTAATTGTATTCGAATATGCATTAAAGATTGACTGAATGGGTTATGCCCAAAGGCAATAATAAAAATAATAATAGTAAAATAAAAAAATAAAATAAATAAATAAAAATTAAAAAAATACCCAAAACACTTTCGTATTACTCTTAATAGATTCGCTAAAAGCCACAATTAATACTCTTGATGCCGTGCTGTACTCTGTTCCATTTTTCAAGCAAAATTTAATGAAAATACGCCAAGCAGTCGAAAACATATGTAACATTGTTAAGCAACACTGAATCCTCTACAACAGAGAGACTAGTATAAATTCTGAGTATTAACTTCCAAAATCGCGGGAATTTTTTTATTTCATTTTTTATTTTTTTAGGTGTAAACCAGATTGTTTGACCGGTAAAAAATTTCGACAGTGCTTATGCCTTCCCCTTCCAAGCTCTGAGCCCCCCACGACTACGGTTCTTGCGGTAGCCCTTAAACGGTCCCTGAATTAAACACAATTTACACGACATTGGACGCACCATTAAATGCATTTCTGACAGTTTCCAAAAATGTTCAAATGTTTGTAAGGCTTAAGAAACTTAACTGCGGGGTCATCAGTCCCTAAACTTACAAACTACTTATGAACTACCTTATACTAAAGACGACACAAACATCCATGGCCGAGGGGGGATTCGAACCCCCTATGGCGGATCGCTGAGCGCGCCGCAACACGGCGCTCCAGGACGCGTGGCTACAGTTTCCACTGAACCACTATTTGAACATCGCAGAACTGATCAGAAGTCAAGGAATCTGTCACGAAAAATAAATATAGGCTACATTTTAAGATGTCAGACCTACTGGAATTATTACTCGAAATTCTATCACACATCATTGCCGAATGCTGTTGAAATGAGGGGTGGGGGGGGGGGGGCTCACGGCTATTTCGTGACTATGTGAGTGGCGGGCACGGGGCCCCAAACTTATGCAGTCTTTCTTCCTTCTTTACTTCCCGGACTGCATTTCCTTTCCCACTCCCCTCCTTTCTTATCCTCACTCCTTTTTCCCACCAGAGGGCTGATAACCTTACCAGTTTAGTCACCCCTATCCCAACCAAATAACCCCTCCTCCTGCTGTCTGGATGGAGAACGTCTCTTCTCCACAATGACCCCCACCTCTTCAGATTCTGTTAGTCCATAACCCTCACCAACCTAATCTTACAAAACCATGAAAAATAGGCTCAAAAAGCATTGCAGAACCACATCAAAAAATTCTCTTGCTCTGCAACCCCAATTACCTGCATCCTATACACCATATTGATACCCTTGGTCTCCAAGTACTAGAGCAGCATTCACAACACCACCTCAAAAAACTCTACCCTATTCATTTTACTCCTGTCTTGGTCTATTATTATCAACCCCATCAACAAGAACCTAAAAATACCTCTCGACCCCTCACAGTAGACAAAACCTGCTTAGCAGACCTTTTATATGTACCACATCCTCAGAAATTCCCCCACACCACCACGTACAATCCAAAACCTAAACAGACCAGACACACAGTCATGAACCTTTCCTCCAAAAGCCTCCATTCCAAAGAAGTATCAGTCCTTTACAGAGGCCTTACCTTTCGCCCCACTCCCAAATTCAACCATGTTGGACTTGTTAATGACCTTCTCTCCTTCCCTGGTCCTTACAATGAAAACACCATTTTGCTACCAACCCCACTTTTCAAACACATCCCAATACCAATATTGAACCCTGCCTAATGCAGTTCACTCCCCCATCTCCTATTAACTTTTCAGAATTTCCAAACTTCCAACCTGGCTTCACCATCATTCCCCAAACCCATCAAGGTAGCTACCAACCTCATCCCCGCACAAAGAAGTGCAATCCACCAGCTAAATCCAACCCCAACCTTATGATCATACCTGCTGATGAAGGCTCCACCTGTTGTTTTAGACAGCCAGAACTATGAGGCAGAGGGTCTCCGCTAACTGTCAGATTTTTCCACACACACACCCTGCCATAAAGATCCCATCCAAAAATCCAGCCCCTCCTCAAATCTTTAGGCCCATCCCAGGACCCCAGAGTCTAGCTCTCTCCTCACCCCTCCTACATGCTCCCTAAAGTCCACAAACCCAATCACCCTGGGAAGTCCCATTGTGGCCAGTTATGGTACCTGCAACCTCCTTCATTGTTACCTTGACCAACTACATCCTCACCCACAATTACTTCTCCTTTGAAGACATCACCTACAAGAAAATTCGCAGCACAGCCATGGGCACCTGTATGCCACCTTCCTACGCCAACCTGTACATGGGCCATCTAGAGGAATCCTTCCTGACTACCCAGAATCCCAAACCCCTCATCTGGTTCATATCTATTGAATCTGGACTAAAGGTGAGGGCACACTATCCACATTCCTTCAAAAACTCAACACCTTCTCATCCATTCACTTCACATGATCCTACTCAATACAATGAGCCCCCTTCATCGGCATTGACCTTCACCTAGCCACCAATTGTCATCACATCTGCATTGATGAGCAACCCCTCTCCAAACGCCTCACTTAGGCCTTCACTGACCGCAATTACCCTCCAAACCTTGTCCACTCACCTGCCACCTCCCCCACACCCACCGTCTGGCAACAACAGTGCATCCCTTTCATGATCAAAGTTAAACCACACTCTCCACTAGGGTTTCGATTACCTTTCATCCTGCACTGAAATGAGAAATACCCTACACAAAATCCTCCCTACCTCTCCTACAGTGGTATTCCGCTGTCCACCAAACCTATGTAATATCCCTGACCACCCCTGCTCCCAACCCCTTACCCATGGCTCATATCCCTGCAATAGACATAGATACAAAACCTGTCCTATCCACCATCCCGCCACCAGCTACTCCAGTCCTGTCATAGGCATTTCCTATCGCATAAGAAAGCAGGGCAACCTGTGATAGCAGTCATGTTGTATACCAACTGAGCTGCAAACACTGTGCCGCTTTCTATGTCAGCATGACCAGCAACAAGCTGTCTGTCTGAATGAATGGCCATTGTCATACTGTGGCAAGGTGACAGCTGGACCATCCTGTTGCAGAGCATGCAGCAGTGCATGATGTGGCTCACTTCAAGGACTGCTACGTAGCCTGTACCACATAGATATCCCCGCCCCCCCCCCCCCCATAAACAACTTGTCTGAAATGCGCTAGTGAGGACTCTCTGAACAATATATCCTATGATGCACAATATCACAGGCCTTCACTAGTTCCTGCCCCCACCACTCTCCCCTTTCTTTCTCTACCCACACTCCAGCTTATGTACATCTCCCTTCCTGCCATATACTCCAACCCCTTCCTACCTCTGTCAGACAGCACTGACATATTCCTCCATCCCCACCGGCATCCTTCTTCATGACACTTCCTTACCCCCACCATTTGTTGCTCTCGCCTCGGCTGTACTATTTGTTGTAGTCTGGCTACAACAGTCAGAGACAACAGTTGGGTTTGTGTAAGTGTGCGCGTTTTATATGGCAGATAAAGGCTTAACAGCTGAAAGCTTTTTGTTTGTTTGTTTTGTTTATTCTGTTGTGTGTGCCTTTCTGTGGCTCATCCGGCGTCTCTGTGGTATCAATGTATGTTTTCTAAAACATTGTTGTACCTATATGAATAGTTAGATAAGCACAATCAGATGTCACATATTTCATATATTACAAATAGCGTTAATTGGCACCTGAAGTGGATGTACAATTGATTTTTTCCCATCAGGAACTCAAACCCGGCACCATTTACTGTTTTATTATAAATAAAAATATAGATCATATAGTCATTGTCTCTTCACCATTAGTGAGATGTGGACATGTTTGGCTGGAAGTAATGCCACAAATAAATGTGTGTTGCCTGGGATTCCAACCCCACGCATATTGTCACTGTTGATCCACAAAATGAGGTTTCAACTATCACATTCTCTTTTGATTACACTGTTCATAGACATGAGGAGAGGTTTAGCATTTTGAGGAAACAACAAAAACCAATCCAACACATTTTTAGTTAATAGCAACTAGACACGTGTATTGTTGATTTGAAACACAGCACAGTTCTTTACTTCGCTCTATGCGGGTACAGAGGCTATGTTCGTGGCTGTTAAACATCATTACCTCCAGCCGGAAGCGAACACATACCTTAGCCATTTCAAGCTAGCCTCAGTCCCGGCCAACCACCGAATTTCAAATGTGTTAGCATAATTGTTTATTGTCAGAATGAAGTACTCATTGCATGATATGAGAAGTTGAAGAGTTTGTTAGTTTCTGTCTACGTGGGACAAATTTCTAGGCCTCTCAGCCTAAGGCACCACATTGTGGATTGTGCAATAGCTCCCGCTGCAGGTTTGTCTCCTTACTCTGGCATGGGTGTGTGTGTCCCCTTAGTGACAATTAAGGAAATTAACATAAATATAGGGACTGATGGCCTCAGCTGTTTGGTCCCCTAGGAAACCAAGAATATATATACATACAGTGGCGGTCAAAATAATAGAGCAACCTCTATTGACGAGATCTAGAACTAGGATATCTATTAGTTTGCAAAATCAACAGTGCCATATTGTCAGTCCCTTTAAAACAACATCAGGGAAGACTGTAACATGTGAAAGGAAGGGTCTGAATTAGACGTGCGAAAAGAGGCATAAAGGTAAGAACCTTATGGGTCAAAATCATAGAGCTGTTTTACAGATGTACGTTCAAATTTATTTTTTGCAGTTATTTTGTATGTAAATTGATGTTTAGTTTTGTTTACATTCTTCTAGGTGGTCAGATCAAAGCATGATGAGCATATAGTAATGTTCCGGATGTTCAAAAGTTAGATGTCCATGAATTAAATAGCCAAAGATTTTTTGCAAAAACTAGTCCAGAACGCTGTTAGACGGTCAAAACAAACAATGCCGCAGGTGGAGAATAGGGAGTGGCTTTGTGTAACTACTCTTCACGTAGACAAGACTCATCACTAGGGTAGTAAAGATAGACCCACTCTTAACACCACAACTGAAAGCCATTTTGCTTGCAAGACAGAAGCCACGTTTTCATGATATGGCATTGGTACAATACACCACATAAACGGCATAATTTATGCAGATATGTACAAAGACATCTTGGCAAATGAGATGCTGCCTTATGCTGAAGACGAAATGCCACTGAAATAGAAATTTCAGCAAGGTAACGATCCAAAGCATTCTGCAAGGATCATAAGGCAGTTTTTTCAAGATCACAATATCCCAGTATTAGAGTGGCCACCTCAATCCCCTGACACATCACCCATTGAGAACTTATGGGAGATCGTATACAAGAGAATTGACCTCTCGAAAACTATATCTTTAAATAAACTTTGTGAAGAAATGCAGAGAGCCTGGTATGCAATTAGTAGCGACAAATTTTGGCATTTAGTAGACCCTATGAGCAAGAGGTGCAGGGCAGTCCTCAAAAATAAGGGTTACCCCACGAAGTACTATTGCACTCCTATGGAAAAAAAAAAGACTGTTCCTGTAAGTTTAATAAGACTGGGATCAAGTACAAAATACTTGTGTCAATTGGCATTATTTTTTTCACCCTGTGGTCTGGTATTCTTTTGAATATTATTGATTATTTTGTGTTGTGTTATCTATATAACTGACTGTGGTACAATGTGACTGTTGTAATGGTTCCTGTACAACATAAAATTTTGTTTCCATCATAGTACATGTCTACTAATAAATGTGCACTTTATTTCAAACCTTTGCCAGGTGGCTCTATTATTTTGACCACCACTGAAATATATATCATCATTCTTTTATTCAAGTTTGTTGTATAACTATTGCCATATCATCTTGAAAATTATGCACTTTTTAAGTTGTAAGGAACGTCATTTATGCATTAGAAAACAGATTCTAAAATGGGGAAATGTCTAACATTTGTACAATCTTTCACAATGTGGCCTTGGTTGATACAAAGAAACCAATTATTTCTTGACCTCAAAATCTTGAGACTCTATGGAATATCCTTTACAATCTTGAACCCAGAGCACTATGTTCACAAAAAGTGCAGAAAGGCTACATGGTGTGTTTGATATAGTGCTTCGATTGAGTTTGCTTGAAGTGAGGCTGTGGCAGGAGTTAATGGGCTGAAAGGACCAGATGTGTTCATAAATGAGTGCACCACAGATTCCGTCGTCTAAAAATCTCTTTACACATAGTATGTCTCCTTTGGACAATTTCCCTCTCTTATCAAGTATTACCCAATGACGGTAATTTTTTTCAGAAAAAAAAAAGAGCATATTTTTTTTGCATAAGAACCTTGCCATAGGCATTTGCATCTTCATCCTAGGATTTACATGCTTGAATGGATTTGTTGCATTCTATGAATACTGTATTAAGAATCTCAGGATATTCAACTCTTAATGGTTTGCAGTTCATCTAGATAGTTTAGGTGAGTTTGTACTATGCGACTGTGATCCCCATATTGTGCCTGAAGAGAATAATTTGCTTTATGTCTTCATACATGGTAGCACCACTGCTACGTTATCAACCAGTTGCTTGGGCTCACCTCTTATGAACTTGTGTTTATTGACAATAGACACAGAAACATTCTGGCCTGTACGGCTTTTAAGTGTCCCCAAAATCTGCGCCAGGCCTGTCTCCACAGTATGGTTTGTGCTTAATAGACAACTTAACTGACCTATCATATGCACACAGTATCATGGTGGAAGTAGATTGTTGGGCCTCGAAAATTGTGTGTTTCGCCTAGTAAAGTAAGAATTAAGTCTGTTATATTACTCAACTGAAAGATAATTTTGGAAAGTATCGCCAAACTGCGAGAGCAGTGACAACTCTTCTTCCAGAGGTTCCTTGTGATATTTAATATCGTTTAGAGGTGTGTCTTCTGAAAACGTTTCAGTCGCAAATACTGAACATGTAATAACACTTCTCTGTCAAGATCACTTTCATTTTTTCATTTTAAGCCTTATAATTCTTAGAGAGAGACTTTTTTTAGCCTTTAAATATTACATTATGTGTGCTGTTAAATATTCCACTGTTTCAAATGAACAAAGATTGTCTATGTGAAGCAATTTGCAGTAAGCCAGAGATGTTAGTGACTACCACCTGTGACAATTGACAGAAAATTTCAGTAAAAATAAATAAAATACGATAAAACCAACAATTCTATTATCCCTTACAGCTAGTTAAAATGTTTCGTAGTTTTTCTTGGTAGTGACAGCAGCTCTGCACATCAAGATAATTCCCCTTTTAGCAACAAGAGCAAATGGACTATATTAATTTCGCATATATTGTGTATGCTACAGTTAGCAACCATAACATACCTTTTGATGCTGTAGCGGCTCCATCCTCAGTTACTTGTAAGAAGGAAGCAGTGTGTCATCCAACAACAGTCCACAACTTCCACCAGAAACTGTCACCATCAAATCCAAAAAGTAAACAAGCACAGTTGCTATTGCTCTTTACTCTTTCTTTATCTTTACAACATGATAGTCAAAAATTTAAGTACAAAGTGCTCAGGTCAATGAAGTAAAATGATACTGATCATACACATCTATTACAGGGACCTTGTTTCAACATAAAAATATTCAGTGCTCTGTCAAATTATTCTCTTAGCATAGTATCTCCTATCTCATTTCCATCTACTTCCTGTTCCCTATTTTTAAGTTCATTTCCGTTGTATAGTCTCTCTCTCTCACATCCCCCACTATTTCCCTTCTTTCTTAGTATTGGTTTTTTTATCTAAGTTCTTGATTTACATATATCAGCTTCTCCCGAGTTATACGTGATAAAGCTGTGGGGATTATAATAGAGGACATGACAAGCAGACTATATCTTGTACAAGTAAGGTTTATTAGCTTTTGTTACATTACATGAATTTGTTGAATTGTACATAAGACTACTTCACTATGCCGGTTGGAAATTTGTGTTGATATAATGTAATTTACTACCTAAAATTCTCCACAGAAAATGGCTACCACAAGCTGCAATTCAAGCCAGTGACTATTTCACTCATTTCCATATACCCAGCCTCTGTTGTATCAGCTGACACTCTTGCTCTATGCACTGACTTAGCCTTCAAATGACCCCCAGAAGTTGAAATCAAATAGATTGATGTAAGCCATGGTATCAGTCACTGACACCCTATCCATTTGATTGGGAATTGATGATGTAAAACTGCTCTAGCGCAGGAGCTAAAAGAGAGAGTGCCTCCATCATGCAATAATTACATATTGAATTTAATCCAGTGGAACGTCTTGCAACGAACCACGTAAATAACTTGTTAAAAAGACGCAGTGTGATGCTTCTGTCAATGTTCCCTGTAAAATGAAAGGACCAATTAATGTGTCAACTATTATTCTAGCCCAAACATTAATAGTGAACTGTTTATGTCTCCTTTCCACAACCAAATGTTCAAATGTTTGTATAGCTTATGGGACTTAACTACGGGGTCATCAGTCCCTAAATTTACAAAATACTTATTAACTACCTAAGACTAAGGACAGCACAAATATCCATGCTCGAGGGGGGATTCGAACCCCCGACCGTAGTGGCCGTGCAGACCGTGACTGGCGCACCTCAGTCCCCTCGGCCAGCTTTTCACAACCCCTCCGGGATTTTCATACACCCACACATGCACATTTTGAAAGTTCTGCACTCCATTTCTTGTGAGTTTTACTTCATCGGTAAGGAGAATAGAAGAGAGAAAAGTACAGCAAGTACTTAATTTAATTGATGAAAGTAGAAAATATAAAAATGCAGTAAATGAAACAGGCAAAATGGAATAGAGAAGACTAGGAAATGAGCAGGGTTGGGAAAGTTACTTTTTTAAATTAACGATGCTGCAGTTAAAGTTACATCCATGAAACGTAACTTAGTTACAGTTATAGTTACTATACATCAAAAGTAACTATCAGTTAATGTATCATTACAGTTACTTTTAAGAATTTTAATGTAAATCCATAATGAACGTTACATGTAGAAACAAGCTTTAATGTCAGTCAATAAAAACGTTAATACAGACATAATAATACATTATTAATGCTTTATTAAATAATTGCCCACAGCATCTTCTATCTCAGTGCATCTGAGTTGCACTGTTTGTTAATTTTTAAGAAAAGTTGTTTTTCAAACGTTCCATCTCCTGAAAGTTCAGCTTCTTGTTTGTTGTTTACGTCTCCGTGAAAACTGCGTCGAATGTTAGGCTGAAATGGCAGCAATGAGCAAATATTTCAAAGTATGGTTTTCACACAGAGAACTACACTATGACAGGTGAAGATTAATTAGTGATGTCAGGCACTGCATTAATAGTAGGCTACGCCACGAAATAAACGAACAAAGAACACATAGTTTTGGGCACAGAACAAATACTTACTGTAGAACGTGACGGGAATGACACACTGCCGGGTGGGAGTGGCCCCGCGGTCCAAGGCATCACGCTATGGACTGAGCGGTTGCTCCAACTGGTTGTTCGAGTTCTCCCTCAGGCGTGTCTGTTGTCCTTAGAGTAAGTTGGTTTAATTAATTTGTAAGTCTAGGGACTGATTACCATAGCAGTTTGTTCCAATAGGTTTACAAACATTTGAATTTGAATGACATGCTGTGCAAACTGAATTTTGAAGATGTTTCTGATTTTTGTAACTTCATCAAGATGTCATCGTCAGATTTTGAAACTATAATGAATATTATAGAGCTAGCTGTTTAACTCCTGTCTCTTATTAGATGACCAGTTCGTAAATGTTGCTTCTTGACTACTTCATTTCGTAAAGGAACACACTGAAAGAAAATATGAACTCTATAGATAGGAGTTAAACTGAACACTACTGCCGAAAAGGTATATATAGTGCCAGCATGTTGTGAAAATCGGTACCACAGTCTATAGAGTTAGCAGTGAACAACACTGCAGAAAATGTTTCAGGCTCACTGTAAGTATGTCTTAACGCCAACAGTGAGGAAAAAAACCAACCGGTACATGGTTTCTTAAGTTTGCAGTCGAGCTTAGACTGCTCTGAATTATTTTCCCATCGACACACAATTTGCAGCGGAGTAGTCATTTCTTACATCCGATGTCGGAATTCGAACACTTCAGCGTAAGCCAGGTGAAGCATGTGTGTCTCTTCCTCCTTAGCCATATCTAAAGGTGTGCAAAATAATTGGAGACTGTATGCTATAACGTGTGACATTTCAGTTGATATGTACTGATTTTTGCGTACATAATTATTTTAAAGTAAAAATGTTATGAATAAATGAGCACTTGTAAATGTTATAATGGTACTAAAATTTATAATTCATATATTTTCAATGTACATTGTTGAAAAGATTTAATTTAGAAACAAATCTTGATTTTTTTCTTTTCTTTTTTCTCTTCACTAAAATCAAGGCCTGGTATTCCTGCAGCCTTGATAATCTTACAAAAAATGTTACTCTACTTGCGACAAAAGTAATGAAACTTCCATTAAATTGTTAACCAATAAAAGTAACTTAGTTACAGTTAAGTTACTTTATGCAAATAATAACACTGTTACCGCCCGTTACATTTGTAAAGTAACTGTTACCAGTAATGGCGTTACTCCCCAACTCTGGAAATGAAATTGACAAGAAGTGCAAAACAGCTAAGTAGAAATGGCTAGAAGGCAAATGCAAGTTTGTAGAAAAATGTGTAAATAGGGGAAAAACAGATTCCATCTACAGAAAAATAAGAGGATATTTGGAGACAAGAAAAATAGGTGTATGAATATAAAAAACTCGATGTAAAACCAGTTCTAAGCAAAGAAGGGAAAGCTGAAAAATGGAAAGAGTATATACAGGGGCTCTACAAGGAAATGATATCACAAGAAGGGAAGAGGAAGTAGATGAAGATGAAATAGGAGATACTATACTGAGAGATGAATTTGACAAATCACTGAAAGACCTAAGTTAAAACAAGGCCCTGGGAGTGGACGACATGATCTCAGAACTACTGAAGTCTCAATGACAGCCAGCCAGGACAAAATTATTTCATCTAGTGTGTAGGAAAACATTATAAGCCCCATTCCAAGGAAATCAGGGGCAGACAGGTGTGATAACCACAGAACCATCACTAATTCATGGTTGCAAAAAACTAACACAAATTATTTACAGGAGGATGGAAAAGCTGGCAGAAGCTGACTTTGGGGAAGATCAGTTTAAATTCAGGAGTACTGTAGGAACACGAGAGGCAATACTCATATTACAACTTACGTTAGAAGATAGGTTATGGACAGAAAAACCTACTTTTTAGCTTTTGTTGGTTTGGAGTAGGCTTTTGATAATGTTGATTGGAATACACTCTTTCAAATAATGAAGCAAGCACAAGTGATATATAGGGAATGTAAGTTTAAAGTATTTGCTCAAATATAGGCCGCACTTTTTTTCCAAATTTTGGGCTGGAAAATCATGGTGCGGCCTATAATCAAGATTCTATCCCCTCCACCTGTATGCCATTAGTTTCAAAAATTACAGGCTCAAGTTTATTTTGGTTTGAGAAACATAAGTAGATGTTTCGATATATGGTGTATCGAAACATAAGTAGATGTTTCGATATATGGTGTATCGCAGCCAACAGTGTTTTTAACACGTCTGTGCACTCTCAAACAAAAGCAGTAAGTAACACACAGACTTAATAAGAACATAAATAATTTTAATCAGATGTGGTCAATGAAGCATATATTTGGGATAAAAGTCTACAGTGTATCCCGTGAGTTCTTACCATGTTTATGTTGGTAACACCTAGCGTGAGCTGTGATGGGAGGTTAAGATGGCCTGACACCTGACTTGTGTAGGTAATACCGATATTGATTTCAAATGCTCTATTTTAAAATAAAGCATTTTACCATGATCAAATTCTTTGCCTTCACTTTCGTTGGGTTGTAATTTCCAAGAAACGATGTGCATGGAACTTGAGGCTATTTTGCAGCCTTGCAATTGAGTAATTTCTGTTGTAACAGCAAAACCACAGTTGAATTACAAAGTCAATCAAGTCTTTCTCCACATTGGGATATTTACAGTTTTGTCCTCGCAATGCACGATGACTCTTTGAACAATTTAATAGGTTTGTTAATTTGTACACTAGCGACAAACATGTTTGGCCCCTTTTAGGTTACAGTAGTGTGGGCCTTTGCAATCGCCTTATGACAGCTCAATAATTTAAATGAAAATAACAGATTAACCGTTCATCTGCCAATGAAATTGAATAAATGAATTTGTAGAGGAGAGAATTCTCTACAACTTTGGCCTCTATATCTCGCATTCTTTCAGAGACAATTGCAAAAATAATGGGGATTTGACACTGTCTCTCTCTGACTGTAACATGTTCCTACTTTTTAGGTCTCGCTGTTTAAACGGTCGACACAAAATTTTACAGACGTAAATGTTGGCCGTCTGTGACCATAACCTCCTTTTTCAAATATATCAGACTAAACATAGGTTAGTAACACTAAAAATAGGCAGTTTGTGAATGATGGTCTTTTGACAGCAGTAACTTTAATTGCAAATAACACCTTAACCTTTCATCTGGAATGAAAACTGAATAAATGTAATTGTAGAGGACAAAACTCTCAACAACTCTGCATTTCCATAAATCGCACCTTTTCAGATTCAGAGATATTTGCAAAAATAATGGCAATTTAACACTGCCACTTGATTTTATGTAAACCAGTATAGGCAAAGAAAAAGAGAGCAGACTACCACGGCAAGACAGATGATAATATAATAATGAAAAAAGATTATGTAAATATGGGAGAGATATTAAGTGTTTTATTTAATCCTACAAAACACTTTTACATGCCATCAGCTGATTTATGAGCGAGAAACGTATTACAAGAGCAAGTACCAAATAAACTCTTGGCCATTAAAATTGCTATACCATGAAGATGACGTTCTACAGACGTGAAATTTAACCAACAGGAAGAAGATGCTGTGATATGCAAATGATTAGCTTTTCAGAGCATTCACACACGGTTGGCACTGGTGGCGTCACCTACAAAGTGCTGACATGAGGAAAGTTTGCAACTGATTTCTCATACAAAAACAGCAGTTGACCGGCATTGCCTGGTGAAACGTTGTTGTGATGCCACGTGTAAGGAGGAGAAATGCGTACCATCACGTTTCTGACTTTGATAAAACTCTGATTGTAACCTATCGCGATTGCGGTTTATCGTGTCGCGACATTGCTGCTCGGGTTGGTTGCGATCCAATGACTGTTAGCAGAATATGGAATTGGTGTGTTCAGGAGGGCAATACGGAACGCCGTACTGGATCCCAACAGCCTCGTATCACTAGCAGTTGAGATGACAGGCACCTTATACCCTTGGCTCTAATGGATCGTGCAGCCACGCCTCGATCCGAGTCAACAGATTGGGACATTTGCAAGACAACAACCATCTGCACAAACAGTTCAACGACAATTGCAGCAGCATGGATTATCAGCTGGTGACCATGGCTGCAGTTACCCTTGACCCTGCATCACAAACAGGAGTGTGTGTGATGCTGTACATAATAACAAACCTGGGTGCACAAATGGCAAAACAACATCTTTCTGGATGAATTCAGATTCTGTTTACAGTATCATGATGGTCGCATCCGTGTTGGGCGACAATGCGGTGAATGCACATTGGAAGCATGTATCTGTGTCATCGCCATACTGGCGTATCACCTGGCGTGATGGTACAGGGTGCCATTGGTTACGGTCTCCGTCACCTCTTGTTCGCATTGACGGCACTTTGAACAGTGACCGTTACATTTCAGATGTGTTACGATCCACAGCTCTATTCTTCATGCGATCCCTGTGAAACTCTACATTTCAGGAGGATAATGCAAGACAGCATGTTGCAGGTCCTGTATTGGCCTTTCTGCTGCCATGACCAGCATATTCTCCAGATCTCTCACCAACTGAAAACGTCTGGTTAATGGTGGCCGAGCAACTGGCTCATCACAATACTCTAGTCACTACTCTTGATGAACTGTGGTATTGTGTGGAAGCTGCAAGGGCATCTGTACACCTGTACATGCCACCCAAGTTCTGTTTGCCTCAATGCCAGGCGTATCAAGGCCGTTATTATGGGCAGAGGTGGTTGTTCTGTGTACTGATTTCTCAGGATCTATGCACCCAAATTGCGTGAAAATGTAATCACATATCAGTTGTTGTATAATATATTTGTCCAATGAATACCTGTTTATCATCTGTATTTCTTCTTGGTGTAGCAATTTTAATGGCCAGTAGTGTAATAGTGTAAAGAGGTAAAAATTTAGAGAAAGTGTATGTTTGTCAAAGATAAACTCAAATATCAATAAATTTTGGCGGTCTGAAAGGATATTGTGTTGAGTGCATAGATATTATCACAATAGTGTAGTCGTAATCGTATCATCCATAATTTTCTTATGATTCATATTTATACTATTTTTGTCTGAAGTGTTTGAATAAATAAACACACACACACACACACACACACACACACACACACACACAATTTCCCCGAAGTGAACTCTGAAAAATCTCGATATACCGCAGCACATATTTCCGCAGCACTTGAAATTCCTGGTAACACGCCTTGGTTTGTCCTCCCCTCACTTATTTACAGTTTTCTACATTGGTTTTGAATTTGTTGAAAAGAGAAGATGGATTTGTAACAATGAGTTTCTGATTATGAGAGTTTGATTAGACAAAAGATACACAAATAAAAATAAAAACAAAAAACATTTGGCCAATATTTGAGATTCATTTTTTTCTATAGTCTCATGTCAAAAGTTTACTTGCAGCCCATACTTTTGCAAATATGGTATTCACAACTTGTACAAAAACCAGAAAGCAGTTATCAGAGTTGACAGGCATAAAAGGGATACAGTGGCTGCTAAGGAAATAAGGCAGGATTGTAGCCTTCCTCCTATATTACTCAATCTGTACATTGAGAAGGCTTTAAAGGAAAACAAGGATAAATTTGGAGTAGGAATTAAAAGTTCAGGGGGAATAAATAAAAACACTGCATTTTGATGATGAAATTGTAATTCTGTCAGAGACAGCAAAGGACTTGGAATAGCAATTGAAAGGGGTGGGCGGTGTGTTGAAACGTGTGTATAAGATTAAAATTAACAAGAGCAAAACAAGGGTAATGGAGTGCAGAGTAAGAAAATCAGGCAATGACGAAGGATTTAGATTAGGTAAAGAAACAATAAATGTGGTGGCTGAGTTTGTTACTTGAGCAGTAAAATAACATATGATGGTCAAGTACAGAGGATATAAAATGCAGAATGGCAATGGGAAGAAAAGCCTTCCAAAAAAGAGAAATTTGTTAAAATCAACTATTAATTTAAGCATAAGGAAGTCATTTCAAAAAGCATTTGTGTGGAGTGTTGCCTTGTATGGGAGTGAAACATGGCTGATAAACAGTGTCGACAAGAAGATGATAGAGACTTTTGAAATGTGGTGCTACAGAAGAATGCTGAAGATCAGGTGTTTGTGTGGATTGTGTAACTAATGAGGTGGTACTCAACAGAATTGTGGAGAAAAGGAATTTCTGGTGTTCCTTGACTAAAAGAAAGGATTGATTGGTAGGACACATTGTTAGACATCAAGGAATTGTGAATTTAGTGTTGGAGGGAAGTACGTGAGGTAAAAATTGGAGAGGGAGACTAAGAGATGAGTACAGTTAAGCACATTCAAATGGGTGTTGGGTGCCGTTCTTATGAGGAGAAGAAGAGGCTTGCTCAAGATAGAGTAGGGTGGAGAGCTGCATCAAACCAGTTCCCAGACTGAAGACCATGACAATAACATCTACAAAAAAAGATGTATGTATTTAATTTTTTGCTATGTTCTATGTAATATGATTGAACCCACACAGTACAACTGTAAAACTGAGACTATTCAGTAGACAAAAGACTAATTTGCTCTGAAATGAAATATTCACATATTCTTGTGGTTATAAAGGTTTCATAAAATAATTATCAAATAATATGTAACTTCCTGGCAGATTAAAATTGTGTGCCGGAACCGGGACTCGGACCTGGGACCTTTGCCCTTCGTGAGCAAGCGCTCTACCACTGAGCTACCCCGACACGACTCATGACACCGCCTCACAACTTTACTTCCGCCAGTACCTCGCCTCCTACTTTCCAAACTTCTCAGAAGCTCTCCTGCGAAACTTGCAAGACTAGCACTCCTGGAACAAAGGATATGGTGGAGACATGGCCAGGAAGTTTCATATCAGCACACACTCCGCTGCAGAGTGAAAGTTTCATTCTGGAAACATCCCCTAGGCTGTGGCTAAGCCATGTCTCCACCATATCCTTTCTTCCAGGAGTGCTAGTCTTGCAAGTTTCGCAGGAGAGCTTCTGAGAAGTTTGGAAAGTAGGAGGCGAGGTACTGGCGGAAGTAAAGTTGTGAGGCGGTGCCGTGAGTCGTGTCGGGGTAGCTCAGTGGTAGAGCGCTTGCCCGCGAAAGGCAAAGGTCCCAGGTTCGAGTCCCGGTTCCGGCACACAATTTTAATCTGCCAGGAAGTTTCATATCAGCGCACACTCCGCTGCAGAGTGAAAGTTTCATTTTGGAAATAATATGTATTCAGTACTGCCAGACAACAATTCTTTTGTACAGTAGAAAAAGTTTTCTGTAGGAACAGGCAAGCAATTATGAACAGTCAGTGACAGAATTCGCGAGACCCCTCGCTTGTCAGTTATGCCAAAGTGCAAAACTTCACTGTTTGTTGCAGAGCATAACTGGCTAGGATGCACAGGGGTACCAACATGCTATCAGTGACATGAATACATAGTGTAAGCACCTGAAAATGGAGGTAAGATACCAACTAGTTCAAATTTATGAGTTAACAAACACCAAATAACAATTGACCAAAAGGATCAGTTATCGTCTATCATAACATGTGGAAAAAAACAAGGTGTCGACAAGCACCTAGGTCAGCAGTAACACGGCTCTTTATGAAGCGTGTTTCTTCCTGCAACGCTTAAGTGCGATTTGCAAACAAATTTTTCAACTACAGTACTTTGCAATTTCATTTTACCTATCCCTCATACTGTCATTTCAGTGAATGAAGACAGCTTAATCATTTACATGCTGCACTTCAGACACATTATTCAGACATCTGTGGCACATTCAAAAAAGGGTGTTGACATCACATGGAGTTCTTTGTAAATTAGATGAGGAGAAGAAAATTAACGACAGTACCTAACAGTTCCTGTTATGTTGATTACATCAAATCACCGAGACAGACATTTGCTGGGTGCTATAAGAGCTCTTTTGTCGCTGGGACATCCAGTGTTATAAATACTAGGGCCACAGTGCACCCAGGGATCACAATCATGGAAGCATCAAAGTTGGTTATCTGTTAATTTACTATGCTATGAACACGTAAGGAAAGTGGAAGCTTTCCTCCTACGGACCATAGGATATATGGTGAAACCAAAAGTGTTTTGAAGCACATTACTGAATGTAACTGACTACAGTGGGCATGGAAGCATCAAGATGGGACTGTGGAGCAATGGGATAGTTCATTACTCACATGATGTGATGAGTGCTATCGACAAGTGATGTCAAACAGATTCTGTTTTTCTAGATTTCCGGAAGGCTTTTGACACTGTACCTCACAAGCATCTTCTAATCAAACTGTGCACTTATGAAATATAGCCAGAGTTGTGTGATTAGATTCATGATTTCCTGTCAGAAATGATGCAGTAAGTTGTAATTGATGGTAAGTCATCAAGCAGAACAGAAGTAATATGTGGTGTTCCCCAGAGAAGATTTAGGAGACAATCTGAGTAACTCTCTTAGACTGTTCATGGTTGATGCTGTCATTTATTGGTTAGTAAAGTTACCAGAAGATCAAAAGTAGCTGCAAAATGATTTAGAGATGTTATCTGTGTAGTGCAAAATTTGGCAATTGACCATTAATAATGACAAGAAAGAAGTCATCCAAATTACCACCAAAAGAAGTGCATTAAACTTCATTTACATGATAAATCAGTCAAATCTACAAGCCTCCAATTCAACAAAATACCTAGGAATAAAAAAGACAAACAACTTGGAAAGAAAAAAACAGACAATATCATGGAGAAGGTGAGCTATAGTGTACATTTCATTGGCAGAACACTTATAAGATGTAACAGTTCTACTAAAGAAACTGCCTACACTACACTTGTGCATCCTATTTTTAAGTACTGCTGTACATTGTGAGATAGACACCAGGTGGGACTGAGACGATTTAGAGAAAGTTCAGAGAAGGGCAGCTCAATTTGCATTATTGCAATATAGGGGGGAAGAGTGTCACAGAAATGATGCACAAGTTGGGGTAGAAATCATTAAAAGAAAGGTGTTATTTGTTGCAGCGAGGTCTATTTATGAAATTTCTCTCACCAACTTTCTCTTCTGAATGCGTACGTATTTTGTTAGCATCCACCTACTTAGGGAGATATGATCATCATAAGACAAATCAGATCAAAAACAAAGATTTAGGAGTTCGTTTTTCCTGTGAGCTATTTGAAGAGTGGAACTGTAAAGAAATATTACAAAAGCAGTTTGATGAACCCTCTGCCATACACTTGAGTGTGTCTTGCAGAGTATTTACCATATTTGCTCGAATATAGGCCGCACTCTTTTCCCCAAATTTTGGGGTGAGAAATCATGGTGCGGCCTATAATTGAGATTCAATCCTCCCCCCCCTCCCCCAACCGCTCCTTTTCTCAAAGTCGTTAGTTTAAAAAATTACACGCTCACTTTTATTTTGGTTTGAGAAACGTAATAAACTAGACAGTCTTCAAAAATGCTACAGTAACAGTTTCACAAAATTGCATATACGTTTTGTACATGTTCACAGAAACGAATTCGTGAAGTTGATACAAATCGAATGGTGTTATTCTGTACCACAGGACACAAAAGCTGACGACTGTTTTTTAACACATCCGCGCGGCCTAAAACAAAAATAGTACGTAACACACACTTCCTAAGCATACAAATTATTTTAATTTGATGTAGTCAAAGAAGCGATAAAAGTTTAGTGTGTGTCGCGAAAGATTTTACCATGACGTTTACGTTGGTACGTTAACACCTACCGTGAGCGGTAATGATAGGTTAAGATAGCGGAACAACTGATTTGTGTAGCTAATGCTGATGTTGAGTTCCAATGCTATGTTTTAAATTAACGTATTTTACAATGACCAGATTCACTGGTTTCACATTCGAAGGGGGTTATTTCCATAAAACGATGTATGTGGAACTTGGAGCTATTTTGCAGCCTATTTCTGTTGTACCTGCAAAATCACAGTTCCTGTTTCGAATTATGAAGTCAAGCAAACATGGGGATATTTACATTTTAGCCCTTGAAATGCACGACGACTCTTCAAACATTTTAATAGTTTGACCTCACTTACACACTAGCGTCGATTTTTTTTTTTCCATCAGCGTCAAATTTACATCGAGCTTCCCGTTTTTTTCCATGTCCGTTACTGTGACTAGGCAACCTGAAGCTTACATTAGTACGTTAGTTTCCCGCTACAAACTTCCAAACCAAAACATCGTCTCACTCATTCACTCACACAAACACACACGCACGCACACCGAAGAAAATATATTATCGCAGCACATGCTCGGGTAACATGCCTTGATTTGGCGTCCTATCACTTGGGGCACCCGGATCGGCCTGTCGCGTAGCTTTCTTATTTGTTGATTTACAGTTTTGCATATTTGTTTTGAGTTTATTTAAAAGAGAACATTATTTCATTAACACTGTGTTTCTGATTACGAAAAAATTTGATTATACAAAAAATTAATTAAGAAATAAAAATAAATAAAATAAAAATTAAAAATCCTGTGACCTAAACTTATACTCGAGATTTTTTTTTTCTTACCCTATAATCTCGTGTCAAAAGTTTAGGTGCGCCCTATACTAAATCTGTCAAGCCAGTTGTGTGTTCTCAAATGAAGATCTACTATATAATAATGGAAAGTTCAGGTTGGAAATAATAATATAGTGAGGACAGTTTACAGCTCACCGCAAAGACGTGGCTACGAGCTGCGACAGGCACATACAAAAGACACACACATACAACACATTCAGCTTTCGGCCATGGCCTTCTTCAGAAAATAGAACACTCACACAATCACACAACACAGTCATACAACCATCACCTCCGACTGCCGCACTTCGAATCATGCTCCAATATATATGTGTGTGTGCGCACATTGCAAGTACACAAGACCACACACACACACACACACACACACACACACACACACACACACACACAATTGCACATTCACACACCACTCAAAATAGGCGAGGTTTGGGATAGAGAGGTAGGACTTGTAAGGTATGGAGAAAAAATATAGGGGAGTTATCGTAGGTTGAGGCCTGATTGATTTCGGGATCGGAGAATGTATTGTAGGGATAACTCCCATCTTTGCAGTTCAGAAAAGCTGGTGGTGGATGGGAGGATCCAGATGGCCCGGGTTGTGAAGCAGCCATTGAAATCAAGCCTGTGCTCTGCTGCATGCTGTGCCACAGTATGACGGTGCCCATTCATCCTAATGGATAGCTGGTTGGTGGTCATGCCAATATAGAAAGCGGTACAGTGTTTGCAGCACAGTTGGTAAATTACGTGGCTGCTTTCACAAATGGCCCGGCCTCTGATAGTGTAGGATAAGCCTGTGACAGGACTGGAATAGGAAGTGCTGGGTGGGTGGATTAGACTGGTCTTGCAGCGGGGTCTTCCATAATGATATGATCCCTGTGGCAGAGAGCTGCGTTTCGGGGTGGCATAAGGATGAACCAGGATGTTGTGAATGTTGGGAGGGTGATGGAACACCACTTTAGGAGGGGTGGGAAGGATCTTGGGGAGGATGTCTCTCATTTCTGGGCATGAGGATAGAAAATCAAAACCTTGGCGAAGGATGGAATTTAGTTGTTCGCGACCAGGGTAGTATTTGGTGACAAGGGGATCGCTCCTTTGTGGATGGTTACTGGTGTTAGGATGAGGATTTGGGGTGTGTGAGGATATGGCACGGGAGATTTGTTTGCGGACTAGGTCTGTGGGGTAGTTTCTATTTGTGAAGGCCTTCTGCATATTCAGAAACGGATTTCTTGTCACTGCAAATATGCCATCCATGGGTGGCCAGGCTGTAAGGAAGGGATTTTTTGATGTGGAATGGATGGCAACTGTCAAAATGTAGGTACTGTTGGTGGTTGGTACGTTGTTGTTGTTGGGTATTGAGGGGACTAAACATCTAGGTCATCAGTCCCCTGTTACTACCTCAGAGTCCACTGCCAAGAACGACAAAAATTAAACAAAGCTCTCAAAATGATTACGCACATAAGGGACAGGTTGACAATGTACAAACCTCTGATAACTTAAAACGAAGACACACAGAAATGGTAAAAGAAAGTCAGGAATAAAACTGGATAGCAGAGTACCTTGGCTGGCTGATCACGAAGAAAAAACAGGATGAGCCAGCCATACTGCATACACAAAGAACCCCTAAGGGCGGAAAAGGTAAAAAAAAAAAAAAAAAAAAAAAAAAAAAAAAAAAAAAAAAAAAACGGGTTTGGTGGTGGCCTAAGATGTCAGGCCACAGCACCTACCGTTAGATCGAGTCATAAAAACCAGCAGCGCGGATAAAACGTAAAACTTTGGTAGCCATAGAGGCGTCGTCTCCTAAAACTAAAGGTAGTGCGTCTGGAAGAGTAAAATAGTGCTGCAGGTCGGCTAAAAGTGGACAGGCCATCAAAAGATGGGCCACTGTCAATACAGTGCCACATCGACACACGGGTGGAGCCTCACGCCGAAGAAGATACCCGTGGGTGAGCCACGTATGTCCAATCCGGAGGCGACAGAGGACAACTGACTCTCGGCGGGTCGGCCGCAGTGAAGATTTCCACAAAGCTGTGGAGAGCTTTACTGCCCAAAGCTTATTCGGTGCAGTCGCCGTAACCCACTCGGTGCTCCAAGCCTCGCGCACCCTCCGGTGCAACACCAGTTTAACATCTTGTTCCGTGACACCAATTGTGAGAGGTGGTCCCATAGTGGCCTGCTTGGCCAATCGATCTACATGCTCATTCCCTGGTATGCCAACATGACCTGGGGTCCACACAAAGACCACAGAACGGCCTGATTGGCATAGGGAGTGAACAGTGTCCTGGATCGACCGCACTATTGGGTGCCGAGAGAAACACTGATCGATCGCATGTAAGCCACTCAGGGAGTCAGTACAGATGACGAATGACCCCTTGGGGCAGGCTTTGAGATGTTGTAGAGCTCTGAGAATAGCGACCAGCTCGGCGAAGAAGATGCTACTCTCACAGGGCAGAGAATGCTGTTCTACGTGGTTGTGATGTAGAAAGGCATACCCAGCATGGCCATCTACTACGGAACCATCTGTGTAAATGGCGTCTGCGGCATGGAACGGCTCGAGAATTTGCAGAAACTGGTGATGGAGATGTGCGGGAGAAACAGAGGCCTTCGACACAGGGGACAGGTCCAGACGGAGCTGCAAACGAGGAATGGACCAAGGAGGGGTGTGAAAGGAATAGTGGAAAGTGGTTGGAAATGGATAGGATGTGAGAGATGAAAGAAGGAGACGAACACGGACCGAGATCGGGTATCCCGACCTTGGCCGTCGTGGAGGGATAGGTAGTGCAGCGTCTGGAAAAAGGAGCCAGCGGTTCGGGTGGAAGGGCGAGGCCTGAACACGAGCAACACAGGATGCCAGCAGGTGTTGCCTACGGAACCGCAGCGGGAGGACTCCAGCTTCGACAAGGAGGCTTGTCACCGGGCTCGTGCGAAAAGCCCCCGTAGCTAAAGGGACACCACAGTGTAAAATTGGGTCCAACGCCTGCAGTGCTGATGGCGCAGCCGAATCGTAGACTATGCAGCCATAGTCTAGGCGTGACTGAATGAGGGCCTTGTAAAGTTGTAGGAGCGTTGGGCGTGAGGCTCCCCAAACAGTGTGGCTGAGACAACGCAGGATGTTGAGGTGTCGCCAGCACTTTCGTTTCAGCTGGCGAAGGTGTTGCACCCAGGTGAGACGGTTGTCGAACAGCATGCCTAGAAACTTGTGTGTTTCTACGACATGTAGCAGGTCTCCAGCTAAATAGAGTTCGGGTTCTGGGTGCACTGCCCGACGTCGGCAGAAATGCATTACACGGGTCTTCGACGCAGAGAACTGAAACCCGTGGGCAAACGCCCACGACTGCGCTTTTCGAATGGCCAGTTGCAACCGACTTTCAGCAACACTGATGCTGGTGGAGCTAAAATACATGCAGAAGTCATCGGCATACAAGGAAGTGGATACCGATGACCCCACGGCCGCCGCAAGGCCGTTGATGGCGACTAAAAATAAAGGGACACTGAGAACGGAACCCTGCGGGACTCCCGTTCTCTTGACAATGAGGTGAGCTAAAACAAGAACCAACACGAACTCTGAAAGAATGCAACGCCAGGAAATTCTGAATGAATATGGGAAGCGGACCCCGTAAACCCCTGTCATACAGCGTAGACAGGATATGGTAGCGCCAGGTAGTGTCGTATGCTTTCCGCAGGTCGAAAAATACAGCAACCAGGTGTTCGCGGCGACTAAATGCTGTACGGATGGCCGACTCCAGTGACACAAGATTGTCAACAGCGGAGCGACCTTGACGGAACCCACCCTGTTGTGGCACCAAAAGTCCCCGGTCCTCGAGGATCCACATGAGCCTCCGACTCACCAAGCGTTCGAGAAGCTTGCATGGAACGTTGGTGAGGCTTATTGGGCGGTAGCTATCTGCCACCTGCGGATCTGCCCCTGGCTTAATCACCGGGATGATAATGCTTTCCCGTCATGAGGACGGAAAAACACCTTCCAGCCATATCCGATTAAGCAGGGCGAGAAGTTGGCTCTTGGCATCCGCTGATAGGTGTCGGAGGAAATGACTGTGAATTCGATCGGGTCCAGGGGAGGTATCTGGGCATGCAGCAAGGGCACCTTCAAACTCCCACTCAGTGAATGGGACGTTGTACGGTTCCCGACGTCGCGTTCGAAATGAGATCAGATGGCTTTCTGCTCGCCCTTTAAGGGCGCGAAAGTCTGCACCATAAGCAGCAGTCTCTGAGGTGCGTGCAAAATGGTCTGCCTGGTGCTCAGCGACGGCGACAGGGTCAGTACAGAGCGTACCCTGAACGCTGAGACACGGAATTCCCGCCGGTGGGCGGTGCCCAAAGAGGCGTCGAACCTGTGACCACACCTTGGAAGGAGAAGTGCGGGAACCAATGGAGGCGACGTACTTCTCCCAGGAAGCCCTCTTACTGTCTTGTATCAGTCGCCGTGCCCGTGCCCGGAGACGCTTGAAGGCTACGAGATGTTCGACAGAAGGGTGGCGTCGGTGGCGCTGTAGTGCTCGCCGACGTTCGCGGATGGCCTCAGCAATCTCCGGTGTCCACCAGGGCACCGATGGGCGATGGAGCGAACCGGATGTGATGGGAACAGAGTTTTTGGCTGCAGAAACGATGGCCTCTGTGACCTGCTGAACGGCGGCATCAACATCTGCTGGAAGCGGAGAGGAAATCACAGCAGCTGAAGAATAAGCTGGCCAGTCAGCCCTACGGAGGGCCCAGCGAGGCGGACGGGTGGCAGGCGTACACTGTGGGAGCGACAGGAAGATCGGAAAATGGTCGCTCCCACACAGGTCGTCATGGACCCTCCAGGTGAGATGTGGAAGGAGACTAGGGCTGCAGACAGACAGGTCAATGGCAGAAAACGAACCATGTGCTGTGCTAAAGTGGGTAGGAGCACCGGTGTTAAGAAGGCAGAGATTCTGCTCTGACAGGAGAGACTCAACATCCCTACCCCGGGCCGAGGTCTGTGTGCCACCCCACAGAGGGTGATGGGCGTTGAAGTCCCCCATAAGAAGAAAGGGTGGGGGAAGTTGAGCGACCAAGGCTGCGAGGTCTGTGGGAGAGATGGCCTCATCAGGTGAAAGGTAAACAGAGCAGATGGTAAAATCTCGTACTACCCGGAGTCGAACAGCGACTGCCTCTAGAGACGTTTGAAGAGGCACAGCAGCACTGGGGACAGAGGCGTGGACATAAACACAGACGCCGCCAGAAACCCTGTCGTAGACGGTTCGGTTTTTAAAATAGCCCCGATACCCTCTGAGGGCTGGGCTCTTCTCGACGGGAAACCACGTTTCCTGCAAAGCAAGAGAGATGGCAGGGAAGCGGCAGAGTAATTGCCGCAGCTCAGTCAGACGGCGGAAAAAACCGCCGCAATTCCACTGCAATATGTTGTTTGCAGTCTGCTGAATAGCCATAATGTATGTCGGTAAATGGTCATTCAGCAGGAGCACCTGCTGCCAACTGCGCAGACTCTGCAGGATCCTGAACCATCGGTTCAGGCGTTCCAAGTATAGCGAGATCCTCAGGTGATGCGAGGATCTCTACCTCGTCTTCAGATGCCGAAGAGGTGACAGAGCGGTCCTTCCGAGGCACTGATGATGCCTCCGTCGCATCCTTTTTCTTCGGCTTCTTTTTGCCCTCTCGCTGGCCCTTTGGTGTCAAGGGCCGGGAGGGCTTCCCAGAAGTGGCAGCAGAGACCGTCGAAGAGCCAGAAGCCCTTCGACCAGAAGGTTTTGGATCCTTCAGCCAAAGGCTGGGATCCCCTGGCGCACCCTGGGACTCCCCAGAAGGGAGCGACCCGAAGGACCCCTTCCGAGGGAGATGTGCCGGACGAAGCTGTTGCTTCTCTGGCTGGGGGTTGGGGACTGGTGTCCCCGATGGGTGTGGGGAGGTTTCCCCCACAACAGGTACTTTAGTATCAGATGGAGTGTTGCCCCCATCTGATGAGGGCGCTGTGGTACTTTTATGGCCTCTAGGGCCTACAGAAGGAGGCG
Organism: Locusta migratoria; assembly: GCA_026315105.1. NCBI lineage: Eukaryota > Metazoa > Arthropoda > Insecta > Orthoptera > Acrididae > Locusta > Locusta migratoria. The sequence goes on along the minus strand of CM048745.1, from coordinate 217,778,081 downwards.
ATACCTTGTTGGGAGTCGTACCCGTGATGCGCGGGGACGACGCTACAGCTGCAAAGGAGGTATTCATGCTCACCGGATGGAGATGCTCGTACTTCTTTCTTGCCTCATTGTATGATAGCCGGTCCAAGGTCTTAATTTCCATTATCTTTCGTTCTTTGTGTAGAACTTTGCAGTCTGGAGAGCACGGTGGATGCAGCTGGTTGCAGTTCACACAGACGGGAGGTGGGGTGCAGGGAGCGTCCGGATGAGATGGACGTCCACAATCCCTGCACACAGGGCTAGAAGTGCACCGGGAGGACATATGCCCGAACTTCCAGCACCTGAAGCACCTCATAGGGGGCGGGACGTACGGTGTAACGTCGCACCGGTAGATCATAACCTTGACCTTCTCAGGCAGTGTATCGCCTTCGAAGGCCAGGATGAAAGCACCAGTGGCAACCTTGTTATCTCGTGGTCCCCTATAAACACGTCGAACAAGGTGAACACCTCTGCGTTCCAAGTTGGTACGTAGCTCTTCATCAGACTGTGACAATAGGTCGCGATGGTAAATACTGCCTTGGACCATGTTGAGGGTCTTGTGGGGCGTGACACTGACAGGTATATCACCCAGCTTGTCACAGGCCAATAATGCCCTGGACTGGGCTGGGGATGCCGTCTGTATCAGAACAGCCCCACTTCTCATTTTCGAGAAAGACTCCACCTCACCATGTTTGTCCTCGAGATGTTCAACGAAGAACTGCGGCTTGGTGGACAAGAAAGAGTCTCCATCAGTTCGGGAAATAACAAGGTATCGCGGTGAATAAGGATCCGGACAGCGTAAAGCTTGACGTTCTTCCCATGGCGTTGCCAGGGAAGGGAACGACTTAGGATCATATGCTGTAGCATTATAGTCTGATCTTCCACGCTTAGAAACGGCGTTTTTGCGACCGCCCACGCTAGTTATTGCTCGTTTCATTTTCGTCCCACGAGCAGCTAGGGAAAAGAGGTCCACCCAGGCAGAGCCCCGCTTGCCTGGGTAAGCCTTGTGCAACTGAGGTGCGGCAGGTTCCTCAGAGGTTGCTCGCTAGCGGCTGTTCAACCTCAACAGCCATGCATCTCCTCGGCACGTAGCACACCTTGAGATTGAGGTTTTTTTTTATAGAGGTTTGTACCGTCCTCGCGACCTGGGCGATTAAGCCAAGATCCCCGGGCTCTGAAACGTACAACGTTCCACCGTCGCGCCGGACGATGGTCGTTGAGGCACGCACAGAGCTTACGGTGTAGCGGACTGTTGGCGCGACACAGCCCACAGCTCAGGACCCCGGGTTCGCCAAGCCCGTACTCAGCGAATTAATGCTGAGCCCCTGAGGGGCGTTGGTAGGTTTAATATGGACGGAAGTGTGGATGGAGCCATCAGTGAGGTGGAGGTTGACATCCAGGAATGTGGCATGCTAGGTTGAGGAAGACCAGATGAAGTGGATGGGAGAGAAGGAATTGAGGTTCTGAAAAAAGGAGGATAGGGTTTCCTGACCCTGGTCCAGATCATGAAAATATCATCAATGAAACTGAACCAGGCCAGAGGTATGAGGTTTTGGGATGCTAGGAAGGATTCCTCCAGATGGCCCATATACAGATTGGCATAGGAAGGTGCCATGCGGGTGCTCATGGGTGTGCCTTGGATTTGATGGTAAACTTTCCCCTCAAAGGAAAAGTAGTTGTTAAGTAGCATGAAACTGGTGTGGGTTATGAGGAATGAGGTATCAGGCTTGAGTTCAGAAGGATGTTGGGAGAGGTAGTGTTCCAGAGCGGCAAGGCCATGGGCATGTGGGATGTTGGTGTATAGGGAGGTGGCATCCACTGTGACAAGTAAGGATCCAGGAGGCAAAGGGGTGGGAATGGTGGAGAGTCGGTGAAGGAAGTGGTTGGTATCCTTGATGTGGGAAGATAGATTTTGGACAATTGGTTGGAGGTCTTGGTCAACTAGTGCTGAAATTCGTTTGGTAGGAGCACAATAACCAGCTACAATAGGGCTTCCAAGATTTATTAGGTTGTGGATTTTGGGGAGCATGTAGAAGGTGGGTGTGCGGGGTGCTGCTGGGGTTAGGAGGGAGATGGATTCAGAGGAGAGTTTGTGGGAGGCAGCATAGGATTTTAGTAGGGATTGGAGATCTTGTTGGACTTTGGGGATGGGTTCAACCCAGCACAACTTGTAGGTGGAGGAGTCAGAGAGTTGGCGGAGCCCTTCTGCCAGGTAGTCGCTGTGATCCATAACTACAGTGGTGGAACCTTTATCTGCAGGGAAGATGATTATGTCAGGATTAGTTTTGAGGTTTTCGATGGCTCTTCTTTCTTCTGCTGAAAGATTTGAGTTCTTGGGAAGGGACTTGGGAAAGGATGGCGAGGACAAGTTGGAGGTGAGAAACTCTTGGACAGTAACCAGAGGGTGGTTAGGTGGGAGTGCAGGGGATCTTTGTTAGATGGTGGTATGAATTGGGACCGGCAGGGTTCAATATTGGGATTAGGTAGATTGCGGTCAGAGGGATTGGTTGCAAAGTAGTGTTTCCATTGTAGGGATCAGGAAAAGAAGGAGGAGGTCTTTGACAAGACCAACATGATTGAACTGGGGTGTAGGACTAAAGGTAAGACCTTTGGATAAAACGGAAACTTCAGTGGGGTTTAGGTTTTTTGTGGATAGGTTAACCACAGTGTTCCGGGGTTGTTTTGGTATTGGATGTTGTGGAGTGGTGGTAGGGAGTTTGGAGGGATGATTTAGGTTCACAAGAGGTCAGCTAAGCATGGTCTGGGAGCTATGAGGGGTTCACAAGGAGGTACACTGTGGTTCGGATAAGGATTGGATATGGGTGCTCCAAGGCGGCAATATGATGTCAGCAGGCTGGACAGTTGGTGGAGGTGGTGTTTGGAATGCTCCTCTAGTTGCTGGAGTGCAAAGGATTCGATCTGGGAGATGGGATGTAGGTAGTTTTGGTTACACAATAGTAATATCTTACGGAGGGCGAGAAGGTAGCTAAGGGATTTATGAGCCATGGAAATCTACTATAGTGTTTTAAAGGAAAATACAAAGATGAGACATTACTAGCATTTGTGAATCATGCAGAATTGTACTTGAACAAAGGATATGTGCTTTACGTGAAGAATTAATTACAATTGTGTACTCTAACAAAACTTACACATAAAAACCTTAAATACTTAGATTTATGGAAGAAGAGCAGTGGGAGGGAGAAACAGCTGGCATGACAAGGGGAAGGGGAGGGCCTAATCACACATTTTTCTTTTACAATTTTTAAATAAATAAATAAAATATAGTCTAAAAAGTGGTGTAATATTAAAAAAAAAAAAAAATAAAAAAAAAATTCTTTTTGCTGTAATACCTTCTGGCTTCTCGCCAAGCTCTAGTGCGTATGTTGGCAACAGATGAACAATGAAGTATAGAATTGCATTAATATTTTATACCAGCTAAGAGTAAATGTTATTGCTGCTCATTTCACTTGCAGCAAAATTAATACTGTACCTGCTCTATGGTTGACAGGTTCATGTATGTAGCCTTGTCCATCCAGAAAAAATAATGTTCGTTTTAATTGAAGTTGTAAATTAAAGAAAAATTAAAAGATATTGCTCATCTGAGCTGCTGCTATTACCAGTGGTGCCAACATAACCACTGGAGCCCGGCGTGAAGCGTCATACAATTTAACCCCTTTTTTGCTGTATTACTTTTTCTGCAGTCCTTCAAAATAGGCCACTACACTGGCAACAGACTGTTCCCATAATTGTATTAATTTTAGAAAGTCTCCAAGAACATTTTCTAGAATAGTGTGCAAACCTCTTGTCACATTGTCCCGAATCTCTTCTATAATTTAGGAACTAAATCATTACAAGGTGGTTATAAGTTTGTGAAACAGAAAAAAGTCTACAGGGGCTAAACTAGGTGCGGAGAATATGGATTATGATATTTTCCTATACAACTATGGACAAAGAATTACATCAATTGGCCCAGTGTGATGATGTTTATATGCATCCATGCAAGGACACTCTGGTGGACTGTAGTTGGCGCCAGGAACAACAGTAGTAGCATTTAGGCTTGGTCTGTGTCTACATCACACATTATGTGGCAGGCAATGAGCATTTGCCAAAATTAAATTTGATTGTATAAAGTTAGTCAGTAGATTGTATTATAATTGTTGCAAGCTGTCATCACTGATGGTGCAGGCTTGCAACAAATTCTACCTAAGAAAATGAGAAGCATTAGTTGCAGGCTATGTTTCTGCAAGTGCAAAGCATATATATACGCACTGTATGATACTCATCTTTGTCTTAAGATGTGTGACCTGTCATCGTTCATGGGTAAAACTGATTCCTAATAAGCAATGCCTATGCAGTAAATAATAAATAACACCCCCTTGCTATTTGTATACTACAATGTTAATAATGATCAAATAACTAAAGTAAAATAATGGAAGGGCAGCCACTCCCTCAAAGCAGATTGATTTATGGAATACAGTAATATGTAACAGAAAAATTCACCTAGCTAGCTTTTAAAAACGAGCTTTCAGCTCGTATTGTGTCAGGAGCATGCTCATGAGCTAACTAAATGCTGTTTTTATTTTTAATATAGGCTGCTGTGCTCCACACACCTATCCACTTTAGTTGAGTGGCTGGCTACACTTGGGTAAATGAATTCTATGTCTCAGTGGAAGTTTTGCCTAGTTTGTGGTAAAATTTCACAGGCATACATTCTTCAAGTTCTTTATGACTAATCCATTGAGCAGCTTGTGCAGGGGTATCAGGGTGTCTAGCAATTCTGGAACCAAAAATTCCCTGAGTTTTCCAGGGCAATTTTTGTATCTTTCCCGGGTCGTATGTGCATAGTCGCTAACAACATTCGATTCATTTTGTGACAGACTCTACAAATTTTGTTCATATATATAGCAACAAAATGAGTATTTTACCCTGAGTTAAAAAATGTAATCAACCATGGCTTATTTAAAGCATGATTTGAAACCCTTATTTCAATAGTGGTACACTATCACTTCAGCACGTGTTGACGCTCCCCTGGGGCACGCCTGACGATACATTTGTCTCTGATGAAGACTCCCCATCGAGAACAGTATACTGTGGTCTATTACTTAGGAAGTCTTCCAGCCAATCACAAATCAGAGAACCTATTCCATATGGTTGTATCTCTGTTAGCAGTCTTCAGTGTGTGAAACACCATTTTGAAATTGAGAAAAACACAATCTGTTGCCCTTCATCCATGACTCGCAAGATGTCATGTGAGAAAAGGGCAAGCTGAGTTTCACATGAATGATGTTTCCTAAACTCATGCTGATTCATAGAAAGAAGCTTTCTGTCTCGAGGAAATTTACTATATTCGAACTGAAAATATGCTCCAAAATTCTACAGGAAACTGATGTCAACGATAATAGCCTGTAATTATGTGGGTCAGTTCTCTTTCCTTTCTTATAAACAGGAGTCAGCTGCACTCTTTCCCAATCACTAGGAACTTTGCACTGAATTAAACATTCATGATAAATGCCGCAGAATACATCCAGACCAGCAGACTATTTTACTGGGGTGGGAACATTACTGAAAAAATATTAATTTTACAGAATTAATAGTAATACAAGTAAAAATAAACAACAAATTTTCGTAACAGTGTATTTGAAAATAAATATCATGCAGAGGCTTCTCTTGAAAGCAGAGAGGAAACGTGTGATACTTGTGCTCTAGAAACAACATCGTACCCAAACTGGCTTGTGCCAGGAATATTAGACACTCAAATGTCGTTGGCTCCGTGTGAGCCGTCTGATGCCGAGTCACCTTGGCTCTGACAGCAGTATGAACACCATAATTGTTAAAAATGTGTTGAATGTCTCAGCTCGGCCCGGCCAGCAGTGTTAACACGGCTTTAGCTGTTTGAGTTTCGGTCATTGCCGTTTCAAACTAAATATGACTACTAGTGAGGGCATTCTAGTTGCGGTGCGGAACGAGTTTCAACTGTTTATGAGAGTAAGAGGAAATTCTTCGGACCGACTCCAAAGCATTTCACAAACTTGCATCACATAGATGATCCAGCACATGTCCAAAGTATTTTGTATGCAGCTTGTTCCTGGAAGAAACAAGTATAAAATTCCAGTTATTCTTTCAAACAAGCGGTATATAGCAGCTCCATGACAACTTAATACTTTACAGTATTATTTTATTCCCTTGAGGGATTCTTTTTTTGCCGATGTCTGTCTTGCAACATCCCCTATTTTAGAGGGAAGTTTGCACATGTAGCAAACTGCATGCATTATATTAAAATAGATGAAATTAACTTTAATACAGATTCGTTCCGCTATTGCAGTGAAGCCTTGGTATACAAAAATACATACCTGTGTACTTTTAATACCTACTTGTGAAGAAACAGAAATGCTAAAGATTTAGCTCAAATTTAAAATTACAGTACTACTGACTGACCTACTATAAAAAGCTTGCCCTATGCAAAGACCACATTTTGAAAGCAATAGTGTACCTCTGAAAAGCATTCTGAGATACGATATTGACAACTGTTTCTTTCAACACTTTGGCTGCTGCGATGACGTCAGAGGCACCTGCTATGGCTGCCGGAACCCACACGGCAGCCAACATGTTACATACGAATAGTTTTCATACTGCAAGCCCCTAGTGTGTAAACAACTTCGTCAATATACCTAATACCTCTAGCACCAGCCATACGTTTGCACGATGGACACCTTACAATCTCTTCCCAGAAACTTAATGAGTTATGATTCTGAATCTTTCTTGGAAAGAAGCAATTTACAGCAATGGTTACGTTTGGGCAACAAGAACATTTTAGTTTATCAATGTCAATGGTGAAATAAATGCCACAATTTTACAACATTTGCCCAATTTCTTTAATCCAAAATGTTAAAGTAAAACAGGATGATCAAGGGAAACTGGATTTATTTATTAAGAGCTTTGTTTAACAATTTGACAATTTCATTCAATATAATTGATGTTTTTAGATACCTATTACTTAATGAAACACTGAAAAGAGTTATGCATGTTATACTTTACATGCAAACGTAGTGAGAGCTTTTCATGATCAAGATCAAACATTTACATTTGCAATGTATGCTATTTCTGGGATATAACTGCCTCTCTTGCACTGTACGGTATGTTCCATTAAACACACACACACACACACACACACACACACACACACACACACACACCACCACCACCACCACCACCACCACTGTTTTCCATATGGAAGTTTCAGTGGTGGTGTACCTTACAACCTCTAAAATACGACACATCACTGATCAAAATATGCATAATGCCACATATGTAAACGTCACATAAAATTTTGTACTTAACTATACAGTAAAATCTCAAAAGGCATAGTGTTAAGTGTTGTTACAGTGTTTCATTATTTTAGTCATAAACCTTTCATCAGTGCATGTGAGAGAATAAATGAAACTAGCACTACCAGTTACCAAAACACAAAATGCAAGAACAGGGTGGCCACCAAATCTTCATTTTCAAATTCAAGATTTTTTCCAGGTTAAAAATTATTATTTACCAGGTTTTCACGAAACATAATTTGGCTCAAAGGGGTTAGCAAACAACTATACCGTAAAGAAACTAGTTACATATTTTAAAAAAATATGGCATCCAAGTTGAACCATGTCACGCTGTAATATACACCAAGCAGTGGCGAATCCAGGATTTGTGTTGGGGAGGGGCGGGGAGAGGGGGCGGGGCAAAGCTCATAAAAATTGTGGCATTGTACCTCAAACTGATCTAAAAAGAACCAGCTCATATTATGAGGTTTTCCTCAAGGTTTTCGGGGATCTGCAGCCCCATAGACCCCCCTCCCCCCGCCCCAGATTCGACACTGACACAATGTATAACACAGCGTGTACATTTTACGTTGACAAACCAGAATAACTAGGGGAAAAAAAAAAAAAAAAAAAAAGAGACAGTATATATTCAACAACGGTTTTCACCATCATGAATGGCCAGCAGAGGCTTAGGAAATGATACTAAACTTGAACTGTCTCCAGCATTGGTGGAGTGGGCAGTGTAAAATTTAAATGGAAACTCCCATTGTTAATTGCAGATTCAAATTATACAGACCAAATCATGTGTAGTTGGGCTGAATTTTTTTTCTTTAAGTTGGCAACAGTTTGCACTATAATGGTAAGAATTATTTGCCATACTGCTGAAGAAATGTACCACCCAGGAAAGAAAAAGGTTAATCATATTGATGATGCTTCAGAACCCAACCAAATAATACCATATGTACATTTCTTCCCGGCTAGTTCAATTAAATGTTTTCGGCAATTCATAACAGGTATTCAGACAAGGGCAATCTGGACTAAGGTATCACTTTGGAAGACTTCCCTGTCCACTGCGGGGAGAGGGAAGGATCACTTTGGGGATCATGTGGTAGCGTTCTGAAGTATCATGAATATGATTTTCATTTATTTTATTTCCTGTTTAGTACATTTCTTCACCAATATGACAAGTATTTGTTACTATTACAGCGCCATCTGTCGTAAAAAAATAGAAAAAATATATCCATCAGACCATACATGATGTGGGTTAAAGAGCAGTTTATGCGGCAGCGGCTAGCCGTCGCTCTCGCTATGTTAGGAACGGCAGAACAGCCAATCAGGAATCGAGTTATGCCGGCCAATAAGATTGCGTGTTTCATGACGAGTAAATTTGACGTCAATTTCAAAGTTTATTTGATCATTTCGGTGCGGCGTTTGTGTGATTGTAATTGATTACCATTTATAAGGGATTTTAGATAATTGTGGTATTACCCCCATAAGTGAACTATTATTAATGCACCGCAACAGTCAACCATAGAACAGGTATAGCATTTTTTATATATTTTATGATTTGTACGAAACAGTGATCATCTTAAGTAAAAGTTAGGTACAGGTTAAACGAGAAGTTTTTATTTTTAGTATGTGAATCTCCAGTTCAGAAACACTCCATCGATTTACAGTTGTACGCTCGATAATATATATATATATATCTCGTAAAAAATAGATGAAGTACACTTACCAGGCGAAGGGGCACAGGCAGTAATAGCAACAAATAAACACACACACACACACACACACACACACACACACACACAAATGCTAGCATTCGCAGCCTAGCTGCTTCATCAGGCAGAAGGGAAGGAGAGGGAAAAGGAAATGATGAGGGTTTTAAGGAAGGGGGTAAGGAGCCATTCCAATCCCGGGACAGGAAAGACTTACCTTGGGGGAAAAAAAAAGGAGGGTAAATAAATGCACACACACCCACACATTTACACAGACACAAGTACACTTAGGCAGACATACTGTAGAACTGTAGAAAGCAAAGAAGTTCTCCTTCCCTTCTGCCTGATGAAGCAGCTAGGCTGCGAAAGCTAGCATTTGTGTGTGTGTGTGTGTCTGTGTGTTTATTTGTTGCTATTACTGCCTGTGCCCCTTCGCCTGGTAAGTGTACTTCATCTATTTTTTACGTATATTTTTCCTGTTAGGAATTTTTCCTCTAGTCCGAGCTATCTCGATTGCAAGCATTCTTGGAAATTACCGCAATTACTTTTACTGACCGGACAAGGGTACATATAAGAACCTGTCAACCACAGAGTAGGTATAGTATGTTTTATTTATCTTATGATATGTTCGAAACAGTGATCAAGTGGCATCCCTACTGATAGAAACTATAACTTGTTGATCGTCAAAATCTTTCACATACACTGCTTCGATTTGTTTATATTGGACAATTCTAACGCTGTTTCTTAATGGCCACGGCATCGTGACTCCTTATTGGCTGCTCTGCCGTTCCTAACCAAGCCAGCGTGACGGCTAGCCGCTGCCGCATAACTGCACTTTTACCCGTGATATGGGCCTTAGAATCCGAATCTGCAATAAAAAATCGGGGTTCCCATTTAAAATTTTACACTTGACACTCTCCAACCCCACAAACGGAGAAAACGGTTCAGGTTCAGTATTATTTCCTAAGCCTCTGCCATCCGCACATGCTGGTGAAAACATTGTTTAATATCTACTGTTTTTTCAAGTTATTCCGGTTTGTCAACTTAAAATTTACACTCTGTATAATGGACCAAGTTGAGTTCAAGTAGTTGGAGGATACTGTACGTTTCAGTGTGAATTGCATTAATTTATGCAACATAGCCCGTTAATTTATACTAGACTTCCCAATAAACCTACATTAAAATACAGTCACATCTCATGAACTAGTGATCGATAACTCAATACATACATTATGATTTACTTTACCTTCAGGATATACAAAACATTTTCTCCTCTTTCAAGATTTCATTTAGATTGTTCCCAATGATGATTTTCAGTTTCCTGAGCCCATACAGTAATATAAGTTTTGCCCTGGAAAACTCTAGCTAAAAGATCAATGTTAATGACCCAGCATACGTAATAATGCACAATGTTGTCGGCGAGTTCTTGAACTTCGAGGAGATGAAATCGAGAATGCAAAAACATATCTGGAGCAACAGCTGTGTGGTATTTGCATTCTAGTGTCATCTGGTAAAGTAACACTCAACAGCAGATTTGAATGAAAACATTATTTTGTTTTAATGAATTGTTTCATTTTTTTTTTAAAATTCTTGTAGTACTAAACAGACAGTGAAAAATATACTGTGGAAAGCAACAAACTTCCGTTAGTTTATGGAAAGTTTATGTTTCTTGCTTCTTGCGTGGCTGTTCAAAACACTCTTCCCCATTGAAGAAATATTTATCTTTGCGTTGCACCAAGAGCTTAATGCATTCGTTTGTGATTTGGGATCACATGTAACCCATGGATACACTGCCTCGTATGAGCTCTGATATCGAGTTATACTCTGTTTTGACATGACGGACAAACACTTCACTCTAAAACACGTTGAATTACTTCATCTGTGCGGGCACAGGTAAGGTCGATTCACACTTGGATTCACTCTATTGTTTTCTGCAACGATTGTTTAAGTCTGTTCCATCTCAGAAAGATGCAGATGCCGTTAGTCTCTGAATATATTTAACGATATTTTGAATGTATTGTTATAAGACAGCAGTTAAAGCAATAAATGACAATTGAAAGAAATTTCCTTTTCGAAAAAGTCGCGTACCTTATTACAGTTATACTTATATCTTTTTGGAGGACATGTAGCATGTCAAAAAGTCGCAATCAACAATGTTAGAACTGTATTTCATATGGGCTTTTTGAAAACCCATTAACATATAATGAGGGGAATAATCTATTGTATTGACCATAAAATAAATAATTAATGCTGTTCCTGCTCTATGGTTGACAGGTTCTCGATGTACCCTTGTCCGCTAAGTAATTATTCTGATAATTGTTACCGCGACTCCTCATTGGCGCTAGCCGGGCCCGCATGAAAAACAGTTCAGCCATCAACAACACGTACACGATGATTGTGTGTACTATTTATATATTACCAATGTCACGTCAGTGACAGAAATTGTCTATAATTATTACTAACGAACATAGGCGCCGACTTTTGAAAATCTTGGGGTATGCTCAGGGGCGTACCCAGGTATTTCTAAAGAAAAATAAATAAATACAAAGCAAAGCCAAAAACTTACACAAAACATAAACGCTCGATTCCATATCACCGTCACCATCACGTTTATAAGTGGAAGTCCTTTTGTATTTCACTATATACTTATCCATTTTAACGATTTTCACACGCAAGACATTAACCCTTTTAACCCCAAATTTTATTGATTTATGAACAAAAATATTTCTTTGCATATATCTATAAATAATGATTGGATTAATGTATATTTGACAGAATTTTTGATTATTTTTAATTTTTGGAAGGAAATTTGGGACGACTACAGATGGCATCAGTGTGCAGGATGTGTTTCCTTTATCGTAACTAACAACATTTTCAAACTGTTGACTACTAATTTAGACAAGTTACAGTTCAGTATGGATGCAACTTGATCACTGTTTCGAACATATCATAAAATTAATAAAACATATTATACCTGCTCTGTGGTTGACAGGTTCTTATATGTACTCTTGTCTGGTCAGTAATAAAGTTTTTAAATTATTTTGTTTCCTTTACCTTGATACAATTATTTGAAAGTATTGTTGCATTGTGCAGCTCGGTAGCACAGTGGCAGAGTGCCAGATTACAAATCCAAAAGTTGCGGCTTGGATCCCCGCCAGGTCCTAGGATTTTTATCTGACACTTTCCACTTCTTTCACCTCTGGCAGTGTTGTTGATGTGAAAAATATCGAGTAACACCATGGTTTGAAACCCACGTTAAACTGTAGGTCCCCCTATAACTGGCTGGGTAAGTCAGTTCGAAGGTCGGAGGAAGGCAGCGGCATACCACCTCCAAACAGGACTGTGGTGTTCAAACCAATCTTCGGATTGTTGACTGCTTTACCTTATTGTTGCATTTACTCCAACTTAGACATCAAGCAATGAGATATATTTTGACAATGCATTGTAGGCTTTTTGTTTCCTCAAGGTAACGGTAAAAATCTACCCATAATGAATTATTGGAAGCCCTGTAATGTTATTTACAATCTTTGAACAAATGGTTGTGGCTAGACGGACAGATAAAGATGAGGGGATAGATAGGTTTAAGACGTAATTCCATGCACAGGTGACACAGGTAAAAAAGAGCAGAAACTAAGGTCCAACTACTACGTTCAATTGTTGACAAATTGTTGAAGCCTGAAAATCCAAATTCAGAAAAAAAATCTATTACTGGCTGTTGCATTTGGAGAATTTTGTAGAGCTGCCAATTAAAACACAAAGACCTTCGGAATTCCATTAACATTCGGACTATTTAGAAAATGGTCACTTCTCTCACATGTGAATGTGTATTTTAATGCCTACAAATTCAATTTTCTGTTTAAAATAATGTATTTAGAGTGGTGTCTTACAAAAGCCAGCTTGCCATCAATGGGATGAGAGAATCCATTTTAATTACAGTCAAGAAATATAATGTAAAGAAAAAAGATACCAAAATTTTAAGTGGGTTATGCCTGGCATACGCATTCAAATTTTGGGGTGTGCTTGAGTGACCGAGCATACCCGTAGTCGGCGCCTATGCTAACGAAGCATCAAAATACCAACTTTTATGGAATTTATAGTTAAAATCAACAAAATGCTTCCGTGAATTGATTTTTCAACATAGAATCAGACAAACGAGATCTGTGTTGATGAGTATCACTCGGGCGGGGGTCAATTACGAAAATTGCTAAAATGTAGTACAAATAAATATCGCCTTTCATCCTAGCTGCTATTTCGTAGTCGCGCCTTACGATAACATCACGTCTCTTCGATGTTCACGAGGAATTGAGTCACGTGGTCGAACAACACTTCGAGATAAATAGAGAATAGGTAATGGAATACGTAACCTGTATTATAAAACTTTTTAAACCACCGAGAAATATATTTGAAAATGTTTTTGTACTCAAAAATTAAGCGATGAATATTATTTAACCCGCGGGCACTAGCGATCTGAGCATTTAGGTCACCGTAATTTTAAAACGACTAGCATTTTGTTACTTTTAAATATTAAAATTTGGGGTTTTCTCTTATTAAAACTACAGGAATTACTTGTTTACACTTATTAAGTACATTTCGAAATGGTCGTGTAATCTGATCAATAGGCTATACACGCGAACGATCGTTTTAAAACTCTTAAAGCCGCGAAATCTCATGGGTTAAAAATCCCGGTTTCTGGCTGAAATTCAAGATTTTTTTCCCCAGTTTTTTGAAATTCAAGGCTTTTTCCCGGTTTTCCAGGTTTCAAGGTTCGGTGGCCACCCTGAAGAAATAGGCATGCGAGTTGTCATCTGCAGTTGCAACTGGCGGAGGCTGCACATGCACAATAAAGCAGTAAGAAATGCAACTGGTAAATTTCTTGTAACTAGAACGAACCTATTTGATGAAATTCATCGATCCAAGCAGAAGGCAAGTAAATGTTCCTGCCGAAAAGCAAATAACAGTACCGAGACTTTTCCAGGGTTTTGGGGAAAAATACAAAAAGTACCCGAGTTTTCCAGAACAAAAAAAATTCCTTGAGTATTCTCAGTTTTCCAGGACGCTGAACACCCTGGGTTTACATCAGAAGCTGAACCTCACTAAAAGTAAGAGTGAACAAGGCAAATGGCAGTTTATTGTTTTTAGGACCAGTTATTATATATAGTTTGTAGTTGCACCATGATTCCCCTTCCTTGTTGATGCACTATGTCAAATGTCCAATTTGTTTCTGAATAGATGTAGTATATGCCATTCCCACTTCTTTCACTTCTGGCAGTGTTCCTGATGTGAAAAATGACAAGTAGCACCGTGGTTCAGAATCCACATTAAGCTGTAGGTCTCCCTATAACTGGCTGGGTAAGTCAGTTCAAAGGTCGGAGGAAGGCAACGGCATACCACCTCCAAACAGGACCACGCCTAGTAAAGCACTGTGGTGTTCAAACCACTCTTCGGATTGTTCACTACTTTACCTTTTTTATTCTTCATCTGAAGTAACAATGATTAATAAACACAACAACTTCTTTAGTCAGTTCATTATATATTCAAATTTTCAATAATGTATGCACATAATAATAGAATATTGACAAAATACAGAATACAGCCATCACAACACTTCAAAACACCCGCACAAAAAGACAAAGATACACCAATGAAATACTGATTCTATTTCCATAATCAGTCCACTTTTGGTAATTACCCAATTTTATGCATATGACGAATCAAATCACACACTCGATGAGAGTAACCACACTCATTGTCATACCTGGAATATAACAGATGAAAAAATATGCAGTATGAAATATAATACAATTAAAATAAATTTGTCACACTCTAGTAGTTTGTGTCTACTACAATACTGTTAGATCATTTGTAAGTCTGATTATTTTTAGGAGATGATCTGTATGTATGTGACATTGATCTCACTATTCAGATTGAGGAACAATGGAATAAGAGGTAATACTGACCAGGAAATAAGTTTAATGAAGTTGCTGTTGAGTGACATGCCAGCTTTTGCATCAAAAATAGAAGAGTTTGCATTTCCTATAAAATCGGAAGAAACAACTTCATCTTCAGTGTAGGCCAATATTCCACATAGAGGGCCCTCAGCAGCTTCTTTTACTTTCTGTTTTATTTCATCGTATGTAGCACCTTTACCAATCCTGTATTAGGGAAATATCAAAGTTATACTATATTTTAATAAAGAACTGTACTACAAATTAGTTTACTTTTGAATACAAATAATTTTCGATATTGGAGAGTCAAAACACAAATGCAACTAAATTTTTTACTTTTGACCAACTTTGCAGATTCCTTATCCTTGTGGCTAACTGCTGGGTACTGGTGAATGTTTTTATACTACCTAGTTATTTTTTTCCAGCGATTGCCAGCATCACATCTTAGGGAACTGTATTTTTTAACTTGTGGCAACAGTAATTTGTTTTGATTAAATAAATAGGCAATGAATTTCATTATTTACATTACTGATCACAAAATTTAGTCAGTGATTTTCAGATCTACTGTAAAAATACACATGTGGGGGTGGGGGAGATACAACTATCAGACAAAAAAGAGGCCTTGCCTTCATACATATATTAAAATGCACTTAAAATGCAAGAGCAACCTGACCTCACATAATGAAGCCAAGTAAAACACGTCATAAAATGTTTCACATACTTTCATAACTAGGTTACAGTGCTTGCAGAAACAACTTGTTGTTAGTGTTGCTGCTCACAACAAACTGTGGTTTGCAGTCACAAACCATATTTATTTCACAAGAATATTATATGTTGCTACTGTGTGCCTAAATTTATTCACCAAGAGTATAATTACACAAAAAGTAATGGAAAAATACAAATTGGAATATACAGTAAAACCTCGTTTTTATGTTCCCGCTTTTTACATTTTCCCGCCATTTACACCATTTTGTTGTCGGTCCCGTCAAATTTCCTATGTTCACAATGTTAATTTGCCCTCGTTTTTGCATTAACATATTTACACTTTTCCTGCGTTTTACACTTTTTGAAAGCATGTTTGTGAAGAAAAAATGATGTAATCTACATAAATTGACGCTAGCATGGCTTTCTCTTAAAGTATAGAGCTTAAAAATTATTTCCAGTCATGTTTCTTGACACTTTGCATTATTTCGTGTTTTGTTGTTGGAAGTATGTGGCTAGTTGACTTACGACGCGCTGATTTGTGGCGATGTACTTCCTCTTTCCACCAGCTTCTTTGCCAGAGTGCCTGGCATGTACTCAAACAGTCAGAACCAGTTGCTTTGTTGATGTGAGAAAAAAGAGTTGCATTGTTTTTGTGATACATATTATTGACTAATAAAGAACGTTATCTGTCAAAGTGGGTAACATAATACCCACGACCTCAAAAAAGTGATAATAGTGTGAGATGCCGATCCTACGCAAACGACACAAAAATACTTGTGCATATGTTTGCACTCAAGAACGCGAATCAATTCTCTAATATTGTTGTGTTAAACATCGAAAAATACAAAAAGAACGGAACTTCAGGAGTTTTATTACTTAAACAATTAATGCTGGTAAAAGGCAGTAATTTTGAAGATGTGTTACATAGCCCAGCAGTGGCATCCTCGATTATAATGAATGAAATTACGTCAAAAATTTCTACTTCCCATAAAATTACCAGATCTGTCTGGCGCTTAAAATAGTAAAAATTTGGATAACCTTTATTGTATAATAAACTTCCCGGCGAGTATTTAGATGCCTATTATGTACATATATCACAAATAAACTATCAAAATGCAAGGCTGATCCAGTAAGCATATTTTACCATTTAAAACATTATTTCCTGCAATTTACATTTTCCTGCATTTTACACCATTTTACTGAAGTCCCTTGAAAAGCGCAAAAACGAGGTTCTACTGTATTGTGAATTTATAACAGTAACAAAATGCAGTACATTGCAAATGTGAACAAAGGAAATCTGTAAAGGTATGAGGATTTACCTTAACACTGATAGAAATGCCATAATGATTAGGTTTATAAAAGAAGTAGTGTAATCAGTTACGCATTTATATAGGGAAGAGTACATGTAGGGTGATTTATTACAGAACATGTCTTGTTACGACTGTTCTATTTACACGCACATAAAGAAGTGTTGCATCTCCACAATTCTAAGGGTTCATGAACCTTTGCATAAAAATTGAAGAGATAATAACTCGTGTATCCCAGGCATGTTCGATTGCGTTCGTGTCTGGACATCATGCTGGCCATAATAATATTGTGATGTTATGAAGGAATGAATTGACCAAGATGTGCAAGATGAGTGTGTGAATTTTCCATTATGATGAATCCTTCACTGAAATGCTACTGATATGGTTACACTAGAGAATGTCATTTCTATACAGTATAACCAGCTGATTGTCTACCACACTAGTAGCATACGAGAGACCCCACAGAATGCCACCCAAGAACATTAGGAACCATCTAGCACCGTCTTGTTGCACTCTTTGAGAGTTTCAGGCTGACAGGGCTGCATCCACAAATGGCACTGACAACTGTCCGGTTGAAGGCTGATGTGAATCTCATATGTAAATAGCAATTGATGCCAATTCTGATTCAGCATGCTGTAGGGCCCCATCTGTACTGCACTTTATTGTGTCTAGGTGTCAGAAAACAGACCTTGTCATGGACATTGGGAGTGAAGTTGCATGTCATGCAGCCTATTACATACAGCCTGAGTCAAAACATGGCTGCATGAAAATAATTATTCAGCATCTTGGCATTCTTCTCAGGGTTCCTCTGAGCTGAAATGTGTTAAGTAGCAGTAACCAGCTGCAGTAGCCTTTGGGTGGTCAAAGTGAGACAAATCATCAATTGTTCCTGTAACCCTGTACCTCCTCCATTTCTGAACAACATTCTGGTTCACTCAGACTTCTAGAAACTTCAATTGTTGAGAGTACCTCCCAATGCAAAGTAACAATTTGGATAAGATCAAACTACCAAATTAACCTTCTAGGCATGTCATACCTACAATTAACACAAGCAGCAAACTTTCTTCTTGGTGTTATGACTGGAAGAGATTGACTGTCTTACCAACTTCATCGCACTGGCACTGCTCAAACGTGCTTAATACTTCTTTGTGCAGATTGAGTGATGCCTATGGACAATGGTATTTTTGATACAATACACAAATTCTATGTCAAGTGTTCAAAAGACCATGTGTAGGAGAACTGATTTAACAGAAGTTAAAGAGATTTCACTGGGGCAGGAGATTGAAAATTTTACATTTACTAGGCAAAGTTATAAAAATTCTCTCTGATAAAACTAAACTTCTGCAAATTGTTTAAATGATAATATCTGACACAATACTTTGGTAATTTTAGATAAAAATATACAAGAACATCCAGGAGTTCACAAAGCGGTGAGACCAATAAAACAGCCAAGGAGAAATGTCAACAGGACAAAACAAGAAAGTGACTAATATAATAAGTACCATCAAAAAGCGGCAAGAAGTAATCAGCAAAACTTCACCACCAGGGGGTATCTCATACCCTACAACATGCCATGCCAAGAAATGATTATAAATGACTGTTCTGCACTGACAAAATCTTACCTGAAGTAACAATGCATTGTTATTACTATACCTGTATGTCACACTTTTGAGTTTGACACTGACTGTACGTCAGCTGGCTGATACCAAAGTGCATAACGTGTTGAGCTGAGCCAGGCTCTGCCCCAGTACTGTTTTAAATACTTTTGAGTTAGGAGCTTCTCTCAGTGTGGACACAGTTTATTCAATACACAAATGTGATACAGTGCTCTAAGTATGTTTTTTAACTATTCAGTGTCCCAAATTTTGTAATTCTGATCACTTGTACTCAGAATGCAACTCCAATAAATGTGTAATAGAATACTGCACACTGGTGACAAATAGGTTTGTATTCACGTGGTCTAGGCTTCTGCCAAGTTAGTACCTTTCCTTTACTCAGGTTCCTGCTGTCTTTGCTCTGTCAATCTTTTGTTGTTCTTGCCTACTTGAATTGCATTTCTGCATCGGTTGGTGTTTCTAAGGTTCGTATTTGACCTTGGTTCCCTATGGCCCCTCCAGGTCTGGCATTGCAACAATTCCTTCAGCAACAGCATGACCAGTACCCAGCAATAGATTCAACAAATGAAGGAGAAACACTAGCAACACATGGAACTTCTGGCCAAGTTGATTACCGTCCCTGTGTAGTCAACATTACATACACTGTTTCTTCCTAAGTTTGTCACCTATGATGACTCAGTTCAGGAGTGGGACACTTACAAACTTTGTTTGCATCATTTCCAGGTCTTCAGTGTTACCAATCCCGTGTTTTGCCAAGCCCTCTTTCTCTTGGGGTGTTCACAGGAGTTGTATAAGGTACTGTGCAAGCTTGCCCATTACAGGATTCAGCCACACTCACGTTTCATCAAATATGTCAATTGCTTTCCAGTTACTACTGTCGGCATACCAATGTCATTATCTTGCACATGGAACTCTAATAGTATTGTAAACAACACAATCAGACCTACCGCTTGGCCTGCAGAATTGCAGTGGTTAAATCATCACCGTCAATCTCTGAAGTACATAAAGACTCCTATGCTGATATCATGGTTTGTGACAGCATTCTCCACTTAGCCCCTGACAAGTGAATCTGGGATTGAACACTTTGTCCTAACATGAGATTATTTTGCTAGACGGTTTATGTTTCTTGTGAAGTGAGCCTTACGATTGTTGCGGGTGTGTGATGTTTCTGCCGTGCAGCTGCCCAATGCCCTCCTGTCTTCTGATGCTGACACATTGAAGGATGTGGCAGCAGTTGCTTACCTTCCATCTTGCCATGATTGGAGAGAATGTCCCCTCTGTTAACATGCAAGCACCGTCATGATCATGTATATACCACCCGGTATGAGCTAAGATTGCACTTGAGATAGAGCACATTCTCACATTGGCGCCATCCAGCTGAATTAACGGCTGGTGCTGGATTCGAAGGTGTGGCATATGGATATCACACACTCCCCTCTTCATGAGGGACCAGCTCATGGCACGGAAATGTCCATAGAATCACTATCACTTGGACATAGATGATGTACTGGAACTACAATGAAGGGTTGTGGCTGATGGTTGTGGTGATGTGCTTGGCACATTGGCTGCCAGTTTGATTTTATTGGTGACGTCACTCTGTTTGCCAGTAGAGCAAAGGCACAGGTGATGGGAGCCTTGACGATGCCATGGGCATGGGGTGGTGTTGACTCAGCGCTGGTACTCTGAAAGACCACGCAAAATACCAAGATGGGCCAGGTAACTGAAGGAGGCATGGCATTGGAGATTGCACTTGAAGACTCCACACAGGGTGGTAGTGAAGGGCTCAGTGGTTGAGTAAGAAGTGTCGGGTGCACGATTTCTCCATTGAAAGTGTGCAAAGGCAGTGGCCTTTGAATTGCATTAATGCTGCCGGTGTCCACTTCAGATATCTGTAGAACACCCATGCCCAGACTGCTGTGTATGGCTGGAATCAGTAATGTGGCAGCTCCTGTTGACAGTGTGGAGGTGGAACAAGCCGAGTGTCAACTGCTGACGATGGTGAAGCAGCTCCTCTGGGCCTTTGTCAATTTGCAACTCCCTCTTGACCAGGATTTACAAGGCAAACTTGCTCCAAACACTCCCTTTGGTTTACATCTATACCTTTACCTTCCTTTCAGAGTTGCAGGTGCACCAGCTATATTTCTTGGAAGAGCTCACCACCCCAACCCCAGGGTTGCGTTCATCTTGATGAAATTGTAGCCCAAAATGGACTACAGATGATCACTTGAACAATTTGCATACTTTGTTTTGTGCATTGCAAGCAGTGGGTTTAAAGAGTAACCATAAAAAGTTTTTTCAACATTCTATAGAGTATCTTGGTTTGAAAGTTTCAGGTCATGGTGTTGCCCGAGCTAATACAGCGCTCCTGTGCCCCACTTTAGTAACAGAGCTACAGGGGATCCATAGGAGTATTGCTTATTACTACAAATTTATACCGGACACTGCAACTATTTCTCACCCTTTATATGACCTTATTACAGGTGTCATCACCCACCCCCCCTTCCACATGTGATGCCACATTTCTGAGAAGCTCGTTTGGGCCCATGCTTGGCAACTTTTCGTCTGGGCCAGCACTTATTTCTTCCCACTGACACTCCTCACTTTGGTCTTGGCACATTTCTTTACTGACAACTCAAACATCCCACTCTCACTCCATCCCAGTCCAATACTCTCAGATTGAGAAAGAGGCCCTAGCCATTATACATGCATTCAAACTTTCTATGTGATTCTTTACGGTAAAAGATTTCACTTTATAATAGATCACAAACAATGGTGTCATTCTTTAATCTATCTGCTCCTGTCCCTAACAAAACTGCTCATAGACTACATCATTGTGCTTTAAATAACTGAACACTTGTTATTGCCTTGTTTCACAAAACTTTATTTTTACGGCCTAGGTTTCGGGTTATGAACCCATTTTCAGGTACTTTACTGATTCCAAAGTTGTTACACCAGTGAAGACAAACCAACTACAGGTCTCTGTTTATCGAATTTTAACATTAGAAGAAAATACTTTTACCTTGCAATTTATGAACTATTACACTTGCATTACCTTATTAGAATAACCTTAATTATCTATTGCACTAATATTGTGTTTAATTATGTTGTGTTTAATTATGTTATTTATTAATGAAATTACTGATCATTATTGTACCTCAAAAAAATTGAACAGTTTATAGTACAAGACCTTGCTACTCGCCTATTGTTAGTGATATTGTTATTGTCTACTATGTAGAAGTTACTCATAGTCTAAAAGAGGTGAATAATTGAATTATGTCTGTTCATTCAGTATCAAATTTGGGGCTGTGCGCATCTGTTTTTTAATATACAAAATTTCTAGTGGGGTCAGTTTTGCACCTTTACCTTCAACATGTAAGACTTTTACATCTATGGCGTATTTGTGCTCTTGTTCTAAGCAGTGTTACGCAAAGGCAGAATCTGGTTTTCTTAATTTCCAGCTCCTGTGGTGTTCCCTAAGCCTGGTACAAATTGACCGACCTGTCTGTCCTATGTAACAGGACTGGCACTCTTTACAACTGATTTTATATACACCACTGTTCATAATGGCTGGCTGGCTGTCCTTTGAATTGAACAGACTTTTACCTAAGTTATGTGGGGCATAGTAATATACTGAAAAGTCCTTTGCTTTCAAAATGTTACATAGCCTATTGGAAATTTTACCTATGAAAGGTAACCTACACCATTTACTTTTTGATTTTTCAGTGGAGCTTACTGGATAGAGTAGTGAACTTGCTACGTACTTCTTTTTCTTGCCAAGAATTTTGTCAGTTATGGAGGAATGAAAGTCATTATTTGATGCTATGCTTTTTATTGTGTCTAGTTCTTGTTCATGGTCTTCTTGGGCCATGGAAATGGACAGGAGCCAGTTTATCATATGGTGGAATGCTGCATGTTTGTACGTTAGGCAATAACAAGTGTTCAGTCATTTAATTTGATATGTTTCACCAAGAACAGTAGAATCAATCAATATCATTGGGCTTTATTTTTGCTTCACTTTCACTACAAGATTCATTTTTGGCCTACTGCCCATCATGCAAACACTGATGTGTCGTTTCATATGCTTGTCTGTACTGACGCAGCCTTCGACCAGGATGAACTTCTCTGTTTCCACATGAATGTTGAGGCACAACATACTGTCAGAAGTTTTCCTCTGAAATTTAATCGGGTGGATGTGGCAGTGGACTCTGTTTTGCGATACGTTTCATTACGTTCGGTATGGGTGGAGGACACTACCCCTCATAGCTACTGAAAGCACTCTCCAGTTGTTATGCTCTTCAATACCAAATTCTTGTGTGGGAGGCTGTTCTGCTGATACACCCCACAAATGCATCTCTTTGCATGGTGATTCTACGTTTTCTCAACTGTGAGGTCTTATGACTGCTTCAGGCCAACCATTGAGGAATCATCATTATTATTATTATTATTTGGAAAAACAATGAACTGGTATATGTTTTAAAAATGAGAATAACAGTCAAGTTTGCAAAAAGTTTTAACAATTTATTTGACAGGGTGACCAGTTTCAATCTCTTGGGAGACCATCATTAGACCAATTCATCTGTAAAATTAAAAGGCAATATGCTGAAGAGGGAAACAGGTACACCAAATAATAATGAGGTAAAACAGTATACTTTGCTGTTAATGCCGCACGCTCATCACCTTGGCGTCAACAGCAAGGTATACTGTTTCACATACTTTTGTAGTCATGATGTGTACATTATCATAGCTATTATTCGGTGTGCCTGTTTCCCTCTTTAGCATATTGTCTTATTTTATTCTACAGATCAATTGGTCTGATTATGGGCTCAAAAGAGGTCAAAACCGGTCACCCTATCAAAACTACATATTTAAAAGAAAGCGTGTTACACTATTTGTAACTACAGAACATCTGAACCGATTTGGCTCAAAATTGGTGGGGAGATAGCTTAGAAGGAGGAGGTGGACATAGGAAGGTATGTATGACACATCTATCTATATTAATAAAAACTGAATTGTTGCATGTATGAAAGCGCATCACTTGAGAATGGCTTTACCAATTTTGCTCTGTTCTTTTCTTTGTGCTTTTCATGATTCTCAGGGCAAGGTTTGTATGAAAGAAAAGTCCCCAGTTCGCTGCAGAGTGTGATTCGAAGTGCGGCAGTCGGAGGTGATGGTTGTACGACTGTGTTGTGTGCCTGTGTGATTGCGTGAGTGCTCTATTTTCTGAAGAAGGCCATGGCCGATAGCTGAAGGTGTTGTATGTGTGTGTCTTTTGTATGTGCCTGTCACAGCTTGTCGCCACGTCTCTGCGGTGAGTTGTAAACTGTCCTCACTATATTATTAATTCCAACCTGGAAAATATTAAAATTTGAGAATAACAATGTATGCTTCCAGCTCGGATCATTTTCTAGATTCTCCAACAATCACCTTATTCATTCACGACTCGCTTAGTGACCAAATACGCTGTAATAGAGCAAACAAATACACCAAGGAGGTTAGAAGAAAGGGAGGGCATTGCTTGAAGCCAGGGATTAACTGGTATATAGGGTTTAATTTTATATCCGCTACACAGACCTAGCGGGAAATGGCAATAGCCGTTAATTCCAGGAAATTGCGTTATGTCACTGTTAGCCGATCGGGTGATAGTATACACTATCCAATGAGATTTGCCGATTTCTTCCCAGTACTATGTTTTTCATTCATAGAAACACTACTGATTGTTCTCGTGGTTATAAGTGACTAGCATTTGTAAGACTGTTTCCGTAAGGAAAGTCCATTTCACTCTTATACAGGAAAAACATAATCTTCCTCCGTAAGTTTAATGTGTCTGAAACTAAATTATTGTGTGGATTCTCAAAATAATATTGTTTAGTATGAAGAGAAAACAACTGTCGTCAACAAATTTCATTGGGTGTCTCAAGCTTTGCCACGACTGGACGGCTTCATTCCCACGATGCAACAGCTGTTGCCTGTGTCGCAGAATGTAAAATTTTTCCAGTATGTAGCAATGTTGATAATTGTGTTTCAATTAGCTTCCTAATAATAATTCACTTAAGGGTAAAGTAACTAACAAGAAGGTCAACTGTATGAATTTTTATCCTACTGTATGACGATTCACCGAAACGAAGACAATCACATACTAAAATGCCGCAGATTATTTCATCAGTTCACCATTGATATGTATGTTCATGCAATAAAACCATTAAAAGTATGGACATTAAAGCTACTAACCTCACAGATAAAGCAACTCGAATGTTCTCTCTAATAACCTGTTTCCAATTGTTTTACCCATTCTTTTTCACTTCTATTCCCAATCCGGGTCTCGATTGCAATAATAATAATTAATAAGATCAGAGAGAGGAAGAGGAGGAGACAGAGAATGGGGGAATGGAATGGATTTAAAAAGGGGGGATGATAGGAGGGGGGAGGAGATGGATATGGTATGGGGTAAGAGGGAGTAGTGTGAAGATATGGGGAGGAGATGGACAAAGAAAGGTGGGAGGAGGCGATGGAGAAGTAGAGGAGGGAGCAAGGGATAGACATCAGGAGAAGAAAAAAGAGATTAGGGTATACATCCCATACACATTAGCGACTGAAGTGTTACCGGGTTTGCTAGTAAATTGTTAAAACGTTTTGCGAACCTGATTGTTATTCTCATTTTTAATTCATATGAATGCTTTGGCTAGGTGTGAATTTTTTGGCCAGGTATGGACAGCAAAATAGTGCATCTTGTGAATGCATGTTAACATTTGTGCAACACAGCAGACAGCTCCTCATGCTTCCCTTACTCTTTGGCCCCTACCTGAACAGGTATGGGAACACCTCCACTTTTGACTATGTGGTACCATTCCTCATTTTATACTGGCTCTTGGTTGTCAATACATATTCTAAATTTTCCATTTGTAACCTCTTCTATGCATCTTTCTTCCACTATCACAATTATTGCATTGTCTGGAAGGCCTGCTGTTTACTACTGTTACTGAAAACACCCCCCCCCCCCCAACAATTTACATCCCAAGAATTCAAAGACTTTTGTACTCTGTGTGGCATTCTCCATGTCCTCTCCCCTCCCACCCCCAGTCCAATGAAGATGAAAGGATGGTACATACTTTCAGAGTCAGATGTGTAAATACATTCAGTCTGCTGCACCTGGTGTTGCTCTGGATAGGTTCTTGGACTCTGTCTTCAACTCCACTGGCAGAGGAGGTAGGGACGACACTACAACCACACTAACAAGATGTGCCACCACCAATCATCTCAAAATGGTAGCTAATGCACGAAGCACCTCACCATAGTCATCAAACACAACTCTAAACTGTGGTTCTGCTGCGTCATCTATGTGCACGCGATAGTGAGAGTGATTCTATAGACATTCATTGCCATGATCTGGCCTTTCATGAAGAGGGGTGTGTGTGATATCCATATGCCAGGCTTTTGAATCAGGTACTGGCCGTTAATTTAGCTGGATGTCACCAATGAGAGTGTGCTCTATCTCACATGCAAAAAGTGTTCAGTGGAGTCAGGCTCCATCCCAGTACTGTTTTCAATATTGCCAAGTAAGCTTTTCTCTTCGTTAAGGCAACTTTCTGGAACCATGTACATCCCCAGCACCTATAAGGGCACATTCTATTTCAAGTACATAAATTGTCGAACAGAGTGTCTCTGCCTCACTAGTGCTTTCAATATTGTCGAGTAAGCTTCTCTCTAGGAGGACTCAGCTTATGCAATATGCAAATGTGACACTGCTGGATGTATGTTTTATCTATTCAGTGTCCCACGTTTTGTAATTCTAATCTCTTGTACTCAGAGTGCGACTTCACAAATGTGTGTGTGTGTGTGTGTGTGTGTGTGTGTGTGTGTGCGCGCGCGCACGTGCACACGCACAATAGAGTACTGCAGTTATTTTAAATGTATTCTAATGAGACATAGGACTGAATACCCTCTATCTCCTCTGATGCAAATTAAATAATTTCTCAGATTTTTGAAAATTTTCCAGTTTTTATAAGCAGTAATAAAAACTAGAAGCCACAGCCACCTAAACTGCTTTTTAATCTAATTCACATGTTCTCTTTGCTTGTGAGTGTAAAGAGTGAATGTTGGTGATCACACTATATACAGGTTAAATTGGGTTTTTCGCCATATTAATGTCATCACAGGTCAAGTTAGACATTGGTATTGCATTCTTCAGTAATCATCAAATGTGCTATCCAGCCCGCACTGCCATTCAAAACTTGAAATTTGGCTCTCGTGGCCTAGTAAATTGGAGGTCCCTGGACTAGATGGTTATTTGAACCACCATTGTCCCACACTGAGTACAGTGTGCTAACCACAGTGTCACCATTCTTGGCCTTCATTTGAGTTATAATTTCATTTGGAAATTTTAATCAGTAAAATTATTTGAATGAAACTGAATATTACTCTATTGCATACCTGCATGTGAGGTCAACTACAGACACATCTGGAACAGGTACTCTGAAAGCCATTCCAGTCAGGCAACCCACTAATGATGGAATAACTTTAGTGACAGCTTTGGCTGCTCCAGTTGCTGCTGGAATGATATTCTGACTAGCTCCCCGACCATCACGCCACAACTGTAAACAAAAATAGATTATACTGTAATTCAGCAACATGGCTTAAACTTACCCACATTTTAGGCAAATTTTCACATGTTTGCACACTGTTAACCACACACATAGTGCAATATAATAATGCTAAGTCTAATCTACATCTAAATCCATCCTATGCAAGCCAACTCATGGAGTGTGGCAAGGGGTGTTTTATGTACAACTGTCACTTGGAAGGAGGAACTTCCATTTTCCTATTGCAGTTGTGTATGGTTTGTATTAGGAAAGATTGCAGGTATGCCTCTGAGTGGGATCTAAACTCCCTAATTTTATCCCACGCCTTTTCACAATGTATGTGTAGGAGGCAGTAATGCATTGCCAACTCTTAAAGAAACAACTTTAACCAAAGTCTGTACAAGTATACAGAATGACTCTTGTAGCATCTGCCACTGGAGCTTTATGATCATATCCAAGACACTTGTACATTTCCTAAACGCTGATCTCTATCGGAAATTCTCTAGATAATCAACCGCACCTGGTATGGATCCCACAATTATGAGCGAGCAATCTTCGAGTATTGACTGAACTAGTGTTTTGTAAATTACTTACTTTGCTGATGACAAAACTGAGGATTTCTGCAATGAATGTCGATCTACACCTACCTACCCATTATTTCAAACTGCTCCTTGCATCTAATCCCAGATTGTTCTGAAATGGCATCATTATATAATAAATGGTATTTCTTTTTTGTTCATGTTGACAATCAATTGCCAGTTTCTGTATTTTGCACTGGTAACACTACATATCATCCAGCATTTTGATACAATTTTCCAGTGTTGCATCTTCTCAATATACTACAGCATCATCTGCAAAAAACCTAACAGAGCCTTTACAATCAATCACGCAATGTGGAATATTCCATCCCTACACTTGTTCGGCATCCTACCCCCTCCTCCTCACTGTCAAGATGTTTTTTGCAGTGGAGCAGCCAAGGGTGGTTATTGTGTGCATAGTTATATGATTGTGTGAATGAAGGCCACATCCAAAAATTTAAGCTGTGTGAATGTGATTGTCTTTTTTGCATGACTGTCAGTGGCTCGACAATCATCTTTATGGTGAGTTGTTATCTATCCTACATTACTGACATTCTAATCTGGATATTTCATTGTTAGATTTTGCTAAAAGGCCCCTTTTCCATAAAAAAAAAAAAAAAAAAAAAAAAAAAAAAAAAAAAAAAAATAATAATAATAATAATAATAATAATAATAATAATAATAATAAAAATAAAAATAAATAAAAAAACCAGTGTTTATCCCTTTTTACTGTTCTCTAATATTTCCTTAGTCAGTCCTCTTTTTTTGATCCTCCTTTAAGTTTCTTGTTGCCTTTCAAACAGTACCAGTATCCATATCACAATAAATGGCTCTGTCTGATCGCAACACTCAGCTACATTAGGCCGTTGATTGATCACCTAGCAGTAATTCCCATTCCAGCCACTCTCCCACACACGTGCCCAGCCTCGTACTTCCGCATTTTACCTATGATATTTGTTATTTATTTATCATTTTTCTTCCCACACCTGCCATGGCAACACAAACCAGTAAGTTTTTAATCCACAAACCTTCTTCTCTAATTAAAATTCCTCTCTGCAAATAATTTCCCCATAATTTCCCTCAAATTTAGACACATATCTACATTTATTTCCCTGTTTGTGCTTATCTTTGTTTGCAGTAATGCAATTTTGCAAAACTGTATTATGTATGTGGATGTACAAATGCATTTTCAGATATTGGTTTGATTTTTTACACATTGGTGGGCAATTTGGCATACTGTTGCACATTTATAAGTAGCAGTGCATAATTTTTTGTGTATTAGTTTTTATACTTTACGTATTAAAAAGGCAAAGGATAGAAATGCAGGTCACACTGAGGGCTGCATTTTTATTCTTTGACGTTGTAATGGTCGCTGACAATAGCAGCTATGTTCAAAAATTCTTTGTATATTAGTATTTTTGTGTGCTGGTTGTTGTTTTGCATGTTGGTGTGGAATTCTGCGAATTACAGCACATTTTCGCATGCTTTTAAATATATACCTGTTTTTGAGTATTTACACATATCCTTTCCAGATATCCAGCTTCTCTCTTAACCTTGTAACATCATCATCTATGCATTTCCCCACCATTTCCCATTTTCCAACACCATCCCCATATCTTTCTACATTAGTTCAAAAAAGTTTACTTGTCCTCCACGTAAGATATTATAATTGTACAATCCCTACTAAATACACCCGAGATCCCAAATGGAATCCCTTGCACTGCAGCACAGCAGCTGGAGGAGCATTCCAGACACCACCTCCATATGTTATCTAGCCTGTTGAAATCCTATTGATGCCTTGGTGCACCATTAGCCAACCACTATCCCAACAACAGTGCTGCTCCTGGTGAACCCCTCATTGCACCTAGACCTTGCCTTGCTGACCTTTAGAAGGAAGGGTAGCCTTATCAAACCTGAAAATAGATCCAAACCTACTCATTCTCCTTGCAGACAAACTTCAGCACTGTTGTGACAATCAGTGATTATGTGACAGAAAGGCCTTTGTCAATCATTTGATTCGTCCAACTACAAGTTGTGCTGGAATGATCCAACACCACCTAGAAGACAACGCCTCAAATAGGTCAGGAGTCCACTATACTCAGGAAGCGACTACACAGGTAGCGGGGGCTATGTGGCGTGGACTTGGTGGTTTTTTTAGGTTAGAGGGCCTTGGGAATACACAAAATGGTTTTCAGTCTCAAAGGGGGCAGGTCAGACACAGAAAGACAGCAGATCTAGAAACAATTGGTATAACAGTTGTAAATTGTAGTAGCTGTATTGGGAAAGTTCCAGAGCTCCAAGTGCTGATAGAAAGTACTGAGGCACAAATCATTATGGTTCTGAAAGCTGGCTGACACCTCAGACAAGTTCAGCCGAAATTTTTTCAAAGGGCGAAATGGTCTTCAGAAAGGATAGAATAAATAAAAACGGGGGTGGCATGTTTATTGCTGTTACTAACGGTTTATCCTGCAGCGAAATTGAGACAGATACTTCCTGTCAGTTGGTCTGCGTAGAGGTTATACCTGAAAACCTAAATAAATTAATAATTGGATCTTTTTATCGACCCCCTGACTCAGACGATGCGGTTGCCGAAATGTTCAAAGAAAGCTTGAATCACATTTCAAATAGGTATCCGAAGCATACTATTATAATCAGTGGTAACTTTAATTTACCCTCTATATATTTGCATAATTATGTATTCAAAACCGGTGGCAAATATAAAACATCGTCCGAACTAGTTCTGAATGGTTTTTCTGAAAACTACTTCGAACAGTTAGTTCATGAACCCACTAGAATAGTAAGTGGTTGCGAAAATACCCTTGATCTCCTAGCAACAAATAATCCTGAGCTAGTAAAGAACATCAAAACAGATACAGGGATTAGCGAACACCGAGTTGTAGTAGCGAGACTAAATGTCGAAATGCCCAAATGCACCAAAAATAAACAAAAAATACATCTATTCAATAAAGCAGATAAAAATTCGCTTCACGCTTTCCTGAGTGATAGTCTCCAGTCTTTCAAAACTAAAAATGCGAGTGTAGATCTGTTGTGGCTTACTTTCAAAGACATAATATCAGTAGCAATCGAGAGATTTATACCAAATAAATTAATAAAAGAGGGGGCTGACCCCCCCCCCCCCCCCGTGGTACATAAAACAGGTCAGAGCACTGTTGCAGAAACAAAGAAAAATGCATGCAAAATTTAAAAAAGACACAGAATCCACAAGACTGGCAATGTTTTACTGAAACTCGCAACCTAGCGCGGAAATCAATGCGAGAAGCATATAGCAGTTACCACAACATAATACTGTCTCGTAATCTTGCAGAAAATAAAAGAAATTCTGGTCATATGTGAAGTACATTAGCGGCAAACCACAAACAATACCTTCACTACGCGATAGCAATGGTAATACTACCAATGACAGTACCACAGTCTAACATGTACAGTCGCGACACTCACTGCTGTGAAAACTGTTATCCGTCTGACATTTGGAGCGACACTAGCGCTCCAAGCGGTCGTAACGCCGGCTGTCCCTATACGCCGTATACGACACATTAATAATGCCCGCTTGTAATTACGTTTCTATGTGGTTTGATAAATATTGTATATATTCTTGCATTCCAAGCTTTATTTAAGTATCTTTACACATGACCGAGTCTAAAAGAAATGTAAACCGAGCAAAATCTCGTTGAGATCTGACACAAACTGCAATATATTACGAAGTAATTCTTTAGACATTGCTTGCAGCTTACCTTGTTGGTAGTGATAGATAAACATAGTATTTTGCGCAGACAAGCCAGTTAAATATCGATAAATGTTAATTTAGCAAAAACCTGAATAAACTGACGCTAACTGCAACATATTTATTACGAAATTCTTGAGACATTGCACCTTACTTTGCTGGTAAACATAGAAAATCGCACATGAGAAGCATTTAATTAGCCTTCCCGGTGTTAAGAAATGCAAAAAAAAAAAAAGTTTTTCCCCCTGCTCTATAGTTATGAGAACACCCACTGGCAATGAAACTTTCGTCTAATATAAATTTTCTACGAGGCTATTTTAATTATACGTTAAGATAATACGTCGATTACACGACAGTTTAAATATTATATTGATGATACTCAGTCATTATCACAGTCTTTCATTATATCGCTAATAGAAGAGGGAGGTGTGGGAGGGGGCGGGGCGACAATCGTCTGTAAAATAAGACGGCTCTGTGGTTTCAGGTAAATAGGTTTATGTGTTAGACAGTGGTTTCCATTAGATAAAACAGAAAACATATTTAACCTTTCTATCACTAATAACGGCCACACTGAACACTTCTTTTCCATACATTTGCCTCAGTAGTAAATTATTTTCAAATGCCCACACAGAAATGCTCAGCAGTTACAACAACCAACACACGTCTCGTATACGATACAGAACAACGTGGCTTTACGTCCACAAGGAGCGCTGCAGTCGCCTAGTATAACAAAACTCAGCGGTAGTGTCGCGACTGTATATATTAGACTGTGACAGAACTGCTAAGGCAGAATTACTAAACACAGCTTTCCGAAATTCGTTCACCAAAGACGACGAAGTGAACACTCCAGTATTCAATCCAAGAACAGCTGCCAGCATGCGAAACTTAGAAGTAGATGTTCCTGGAGTAGTAAAACAACTTAAGGCACTAAACAAAAATAAATCTTCTGGGACAGATTGTATACAAACTAGATTCCTCTCAGAGTATGCTGAGGCAATAGATCCCTACTTAGCTATAATTTACAACCGATCACTCAGCGAAAGATCCGTACCCAAAGACTGGAAAGTTGCCCAAGTTACTCCAATATTCAAGAAAGGCAATAGGAGTGATCCCCAAAATTACAGGCCTATCTCATTGACATCGATTTGCAGTAGGATTTTGGAACATATACTTTGTTCAAATATTATGAACTACCTCGAAGACAACGACCTATTAACCAGTAGTCAACACAGATTCAGAAAGTATCGCTCTTGCGAAACACAGCTTGCCCTTTATACACATGAAGTGTTAAGTGCCATCGACATGGGATCTCAAATCGATTCCATATTTCTGGATTTCAGGAAGGCTTTTGACACTGTTCCCCACAAGCAGCTTCTTATGAAAATGTGTGCTTATGGAATATCTCCCCAATTGTGCGACTGGATTCACGATTTTCTATCAGAAAGATCACAGTTCGTTGTAATTGACGGTAAGTCATCGAGTAAAACAGAAGTGATATCTGGCGTTCCACAGGGAAGCGTTATAGGTCCATTACTCTTCCTCGTGTTTATAAACGATTTAGGAGACAATCTGAATAGCTCCCTTAGACTGTTCGCGGATGATGCTGTCGTTTATCGGTTAGTGAAGTCAACAGAGGATCAAAAGCAACTGCAAAGAGATTTAGACAAAATTTCTGCATGGTGCAAAAATTGGCAATTGACACGAAATAAAGTGTGAAGTAATACACATGACCACTAAAAGAAATTACGTGATAAATCAGTCAAACCTTAAGGTTGTAGATTCTACCAAATACCTAGGAGTTACAATTACAAACAACTTTGACTAGAGAGAACACACATAAAATATTGTGGGGAAGGCGAACCAAAGGTTACGTTTCATCGGCAGAACGCTTCGAAGATGCACCAGCTCCACCAAAGAGAATTACTACATCACACTTGTGCGTCCTCTGCTGCCTAGTGGGACCCTCACCAGGTGGGACTGATGGAAGACATTGAGAAGGTTCAGAGAAGGGCAGCTCGTTTTGTTTTATCACGTTACGGGGGGGAAAGCGTCACGGAAATGTTGCAAGAATTGGGGTGGAAATCATTAAAAGAAAGGACGTTATTCATTGCGGCGTGATCTGTTTGCGAAGTTTCAATCACCGACTTTTACTTCTGAATGTGAAAATATTTTGCTAGCACCCACCTACTTAGGAAGACATGACCATCCCAATAAAATAAAGGAAATCAGATTGAAAACGGAACGATTTAGGTGTTCTTTCTTTCCGCGCGCAATTAGAGAATGGAACGGTAGAGAAAAGTTATGAAAGTGGTTAATGAACCCTCTGCCAGGCACTTGAATGTGATTTGCAGAATATCTATGTAGATGTAGATGAAGTAGCCATGCCTACAACACACCAA
Organism: Locusta migratoria; assembly: GCA_026315105.1. Taxonomy (NCBI): domain Eukaryota; kingdom Metazoa; phylum Arthropoda; class Insecta; order Orthoptera; family Acrididae; genus Locusta; species Locusta migratoria. Next base: position 217,744,173 of record CM048745.1, on the reverse strand, counting down.
GAGGTCGCAACCGCCAGCTGACTGGCTGGTCACTGGAGCATACCCACCGCATCGTAGTAGCCGGTCAATCAGTTTGAATTTACGACCTTTCAGTGTGACGTAGGTATGGCCAGTTTTGAAGCCTTGTTTCATAGGTGTTGCTTGACCCCATCCCAGAAGTCCAACATGACCTAGAAACCCTGCTAAAATGTTACAGCCCTTCCCAGAATCTCTCCCCATTAATCCCTTTACTTCCTCACCCGTACAACACTCCAAACATCTGCCTTCTATATGCTACCAAAAATACAAAAAAACCTGACAATCCTGAGTGCCCAACTGAGGCTGGTTACTGTGCACAGAATGAAAGAATTTTGGCCCATGTTGACCAGCAACTCCAATCAATTGTTCGAAACATAACTTCCCACATCCAAGATACCAACCATTTCCTTCACCGACACTCCATCATTTCCATTTCTTTACACCCCTGGATTCTTATATGTCACAGTTGATGCCTCTCTTCCCTATACACCAATTTCCCACATGCTACTCTTGAGCACCAACTTCATTAATGTATTTTGACTCCAAGCCTAATACCTTATCTTAATATATATAAAAATTAAGGTGTTTGCACCTATATTTCACTCTGCAGCAAAAACTACGCATCAGAAACAAATATAGTGTTTGTATCTGGTAGTAGGCATCAGTCTCCCTTTGTGCACTATGGTGGTAAAGGGTTGATAATAATAAAGGGTTGGAAGATATGGGAGTTGACAGTTACCGACTTATATAAAATTCTACATCTGGGTGTCAATATTTTACTCTTTAGTAAAAACTACACAATGGAGATGAACGATCTCTCTGTGTAGTATTACATAGTCTTCCATTGTACACCATAGCACTTCCATGTTGATAGCTATAAGAGGAGGGAAGATATAGTGGTTGAAAGTCATAAGCTTATATAAAATTCGGACGGAAGACCAGCAATGACTTTTTACACTATTATAGCCAAGTAGCAAATGATAAAGGAGAGGAAGGAAGAAGGAGTAGGAAAGAAATGATTGACAGAGGCTGCTGTAGGGCATTGAAATGAAACAATGGCGATGAGTGAAAATATGAACCGGATTGGAATCGAACCCGGGTCTCCCGCTTTGGTCCAGCGGTCGCCTTAACCACTTGCCCACCTGTCCTCGCCTCCTGGCCATCTCAAATTCCCACAAGTCACACGCTATGGCTGTAGCGCCCCTATTATTCATGCCCTCTTACACTCGCCATTACTGATTCCCGTGTGCGGTTGAACGTTTGACCGCATCTGTGGTGAAGAAATTGAAGCTGACACAGTCGTTGCATCTAAATACTTATTATTTTGGTATGGTGTCTGTTCCTTCCGACATGACCGAAAGCCTCAATCAAAGCAGCCTCTGTCAATCCTTTCGTTCATACTCCTTCTTCCTTCCTCTCCTTTAACATTTGCAAATGCAATATGGCTGTGAAGCAGGTGTGGTGTCTGTTCTTATGGACATGTCCGAAAGAACAGACACCACACCAAAATAATAAATAGCCAAGTAGGTTAGAATAACCTCTTTGATAATTGCAAACAGGTTATATACAGTCAAACGTGATGCACGTTCTTCAGTTGTTTTTCTGCAACAAGCTTATGAATAAAGAAAAATAAGTGCATATTACAGTTTGAAAAATAAAACTACCCAGAAAGATGCCGAAGCATTAGAAAAATTTCTAAAAGACAGAAAACAGTGCTGAAAAGTGAATCTACAGATGACAGAATCTTGTAATTTGTAAACGATGTTTATCTTAAACTGTAGGCATCAGCGAGTTTTCGATATTCCCATCCCTAAGGGTTTGAAAAATGGGATGATTTTTTTTTTTTTTTTTTTTTTTTTGAAAATATGTTGCTACTAAGGCAATTTTGAAGTAAGAAATACAAAACTTTGGATTAAAATTTTTGATTGGAATTTAAAAAACATGTTTTTCGATATTTTTGGAAATTCAACCATTAAGCGGGTGAAATAAGGGAAAATCTTTTAAGGGTGCTACTAAGACTATTTTGATGCTAGAAATGTGAAATTTTGGATTTGGAACCATGGTTTGAATTAAAAAGAAACATTTTTCAAGATGTTTTGAATTCTACCATCAATGGTACAATAGTGGGAGGCAAGTTGTATCAAGATACTTGAAAACCACTTTAAAAAAGCTATATCTATGAAAATTTATATTTATATTTTTATTTACGTGTGCCAAGCAGATGAAATTAAGCTAGTTCGTTATAAGACTTACCAATTACATCCTAATATTTACATTTCCTCTGAAGGAAAGTATATAATCAAATATGCAGACAGCAATGGGCAGCTTCTTATGCCAACCTACTTAGGAAATCATCTTTGACTCCCAAACTGCTGGTCTGGTTCAGGTTTATTGACAATATTTCTATGATTTGAACTCAGCACCAGGATACCCTATCTTCATTCCTTCACACCCTCAACTCCTCCTCTACCATCAGTTTCACTTGGTCCTTCTCATTGAGGCATGCCACCTACCTGGAATAGAATCTCCACCTCACTGACAGCTCCATCCACACCTCAGTCCACATTGAAACCAGCAACTGCCAACAATACCTGCACTTGGACAGCTGCCATCCATTCCACATCAAGAAATCCCTCTCGTACAGCCTTGCCACCCATGGACAGTGAATTTTAGTGATTAGAAGTCCCTTACCCAAAATGCTGAAGGCATTACAAAGGCCTTCACAGACAGACGTTACCCTCCTGACCTATTTCACAAACGTATTTCTCGTGCCACATCCTCCAACCCACCATCACTCTCCCTCCAGCCCCAATAAAAAGAGTGTCTCTCTTGGCATCCACTACTACCTCTGATAGGAGCAATTAAATCACATCCTTCATCAGTGTTTTATCTGTCACCATGCCCTGAAATGAGAGACATCCTACTGAAGTTCCTTCCGACACCACCTAAACTGGTGTTCCGTAGCCCATCCAACCTCAACAATATCTTAGTCCACATCTAGGCACTCCCAACCCCAACTCCTTACCATAGGGATCATTTCTCTGCGGAACGCCCCAGTACAAAACCTATTCAATCCATTCAGCCAGCACTTTTTATTCCAGTCCTGTTACAGGCTTATCCTATCCCATCAGAGGTTGGACTACCTGAAAAAGAAGCCATGTGATTTACCCTCTCTGCTACAATCATTACCGTACTACCTGTGAAAGCAGCCATGTGATTTACCATCTCTGGTGGAATCATTTCACAGTGTTTTATATTCTCATGACAACAAACCAGCTGTCCATCATCAAAAAGCATGCTGAACTCAACAGCATACAGATAGTTCCATAAAATCTTGGGCAAACTGCTGGATCTCTTTAATCTCCAGCCACAATATTTTGGCATAGAGTTTTCTTCTGGCCATCTTCAGGCGAGTTCTGCAGAAGTACTGGAATGGACGCATTGAGCTCTGCTATTTAAGACCTTATTCAGCCGACATTAACACGTGCCACTTTAGCATGCATGTTCACTGCCAACTCCATCCACTGCACTGAGTGGCCTCCATGGTGGAGGCTTGCTGAATTGATATCAGATGGATTATCATAAAAATTCAGTAGTAGACAGAACTATGCCGACTTCAAAGTTTTTCCATGACAGGCTTCAAAGCAGGATTTAGTTGGAAAAAGTATCTTGATGGATAAGATTCTCACAGTCAGTGTGTCTTATTTCCAAAGATTCATTGATAATCACACTACAAAAGTTTGATGTATGGGCCACAATTTTTGTTTCATTATAGTTCATTGAATGATGTTTGGCAGTGCAGTGTACAACAACTGCGGACTTGGTGAGTTGAAGGAAGTGAGTATGCCACTGGTGTTCTACAATGCACATATCGTTTACCCAATATATGACTTGCCGCATTCACATGGTATCCTGTAAATACCCACTTTACACAGTTCCAGGTCGTCTCTGACAGATCCCAACTGTGATGAAATTTTGGATGGAGGTTAAAAGATCACTCTCACTTTATATTTTACTAGCTGGTACCTGGTACGTTTCTACCGCTGAAGTAATAATTGTGCAAATAATGTTTCAAATTTAAATGTGATAGCTTGTTTAATTTCACGATTCAGAGTGGAGCAGCCGGAGATGATGGTTGTGTGACTGTTTTGTGTTTGTGTGAATATTGGCTGTCAAACTCATGAGCACGCAACATACAAATGGGCATGTGAAAAACATCGATTTGCTAGATTCAATCCGCACACATGAAGTGACTCATCTTGTGCCTTGTTGATGGTCATTGAGAACGCAAGTCAAATGGGGCACTGCAGTCATTTAACATCAAATGACAGTGGCACACCAGGAATATCCAACAAATTTAAAAACTTCATTGGATAATTATTAACCTTGTCCGCATTCGTGATGCTATCAATCGATTTGTAGATAACACAATCTCCTGGAATTTGTTTTTGAATTGCATTGTCTCACTGTTCATCTGCCCTTCCCCAGTCTCCTCCTGTCCCTTTCTCTGTCAATTTATTCCTCCTCCTCCCTCTGCTCATCTTCTTTCATCTGTCTGTCACCATCTTCCACTCTCATTCTCCTCCTCACACCTCTCTGTTCGTCCTCTACACTCTCTCTGTCCATCTCCTCCACCTACTCCTCTACCTCACATATGAAAAGATTCATATATGCACCTAGTTTCATGGTGACTGGCCGAACAAGATCCCTCGCAGTATCATATCTCCTCATCCTCCACTTCATCTTCCATTTCTAGAATACTGCTTTCAAGTTTATTTCCTTTGTATAGGCCCTCTATATATTCCTTCCACAGTTCAGGCTTCCCCTCTTTGCTTAGTACTGGTTTTATCGTCTGAGTTCTTGATATTCATACAGCTGCTTTTCTTGTCTCCAAATATTTCATTTATTTTCCTGTAGGTGATATCTATCTATCCCCTAGTTATACATTCGTCTATGGTTCTGCATTTGTCCTTTAGCCACTCCTGCTTATCCAGTCTGCACTTCCTGTCAATCTCATTTTTCAGACGTTTGTACTCCCTTTATTCTGTTTCACTTGCTAATTTTTTTTTCTCCTCTCATCCATGAAGTTCATTACATCCTGTGTTATCCAGGAACTTGTATTAGGCCTTGTCCTTCTGCCTATATGGTCCTCTGCTGCCTTCACTACCCTATCTCTCAGAGCTGCCCATTCTTCTTCTACTGTATTACTTTCCACCATTTCAGCCAATCCTTGCCTAATGCTCCCTCTGAAACGAGTTTATTCTCGTAATCCGTGCACCTTAAATTTTGACCGGGCAGGGGGGGGGGGGGGGGGGGGAACAACCACGCGAATTTGTGTAGATCAGGAAACCACTCAATGGATTTGAAGAAGTATGTGAGGGAGGTCATTTGCCATGCGGTCTCTTTCCTATACCACAGCCTATTTACTCTATAATGCCTGCAGCCACAATACCTTATTCCCGCATCAGGGAGAACAGACCATGAGGTATCAAGAAACAATGAATTGTTGTCAGGAGCCCAGCCTCGGCTTGTATACAATTATATATATTTTTGATGAATTACAGGGTTCAAATGAATGCTGTGGTATACAAAAGAGATTGCGTGGCGAATGGAGATTTGTGTGTGGCGGGAGACGTGCAGGGAAGAGTCCCCTGCAGTCGGGCTGGTCACTGTGTCCTCGGTGGCGGAGTGGTCAACGCGACTGCCTAGTAAGCAGGAGATCCCGGGCTCGAATCCCGGCCGGGCACAAATTTTCATTCGCCACAGTTTGGTATTCCATCTAAACCTAATACAGTGAAGCCATAACATCGCAAATTGCGATTTATTTTATTCATTTGAACACTGTAATTCGTCAAAAATATATATAATTACAAAGCTAAAATTTTCCTTCTACTTACCTTTCCTGATGGTCCATCAACTGTCTTCTGTGTTGCTGTGGTGGCATGAACTGTTGTCATCAGTCCTTCTATAATTTCAAAATTATCATGGATAACCTTTGCTAAAGGAGCAAGACAATTAGTAGTGCAAGATGCATTTGACACTACATCCATACTGCTATCATACGCATCCAGATTAACACCACACACAAACATTGGTGCATCAGCACTGGGAGCAGAGATAATAACTTTCTTAGCACCACCCTCCAGATGAAGCTATATAAAATCAGAAAAGGTTGAAATATTATTGACATTACTTATTTTGTACAGACTACAATGGCTTCTGGGCCATGAAAATATTAAGTACAAGTAAGATAACAACACAGACTACACAAATAGAAAATCTGGAAATGACTACAGAAAATGCAAATTATCCTGCATTACTAGTAGTGGAGATTATAGAAATAGAACATGAAGTTGCAGATGATGAGAAGCATGAGAAGCACACCTAAGTAAAACTACGAATTTGAAATTACTTCAGTCTTGGTTAAGAAGCCACCGTTGTTAATTCTAAAGGGACTAGACTTGAATGTCATCAGTCCATCATCCTGATAATTCACCAAACATGTTACAAACAAAGCTCTACATACCTAGGCTGTAAGTACTACGATATAAAACTGGTTCAAGCTGATCACTCTACTCCATAAATAAGAGGTGTGTTAGAAAAGTAAGAGACTGAGTTTTTTGGAACAACAATGTTATTGAAAACAATTTATTTTTCCGCCACAGGTCCACTATTTAAGAGTTGGTAACTAGTTTCGGACTCAATCATCCATTTTCAAACCGTTGGCCTTATTCCAACCGTAATAATACTCTGCATGAAGCAAATGACAGATCAAATCTGTATGTTATCCACTGTTAATTTATAATTACATTAAAATTTAAAATCTGTTAAAATAGATGATGCATCCAAAGGCCTCCAATGTTACTGCTGATCCTGCACAATCTTTACGATTAATTTTCATAACAATGTTATTCCCTTCAAAGTAGTCCCTTTGGGCAGCAATATACCAGCGGAGTGATCATTCCCATTGGCAGTAGCAGTACTGGAATCCTTCAACTGGAATGGCTTTAACTGGTCGCTCACTACCAGTGTTCTCTGGAGTTCAAAAATAACATTCCTTTAGGACACGTTTCAATTTCGTGAAGAGGAAAAAGCCACAAGAACTCAAATCAGGTGAATACGGGGGTCGAGAAACAACATGTTTTGAGGTCAAAAATTAACTGATAGAAATGGGCATGTGGTACGAGGCACTGACATGATGGAGCATCCACTTGCCTGCAATGTCTTTGGCCAAGGAGTGTGCCACTCTTCATTTTGCTGCTTTGTTTCATGATCATACTCAAATTTCCAGGGTCCATTACCTGTGATCACAGAATTGAGGAAGTCTTGGTCATTGGCTACCTTCAAAGATCAATGCACACATTTTTTCGATTGGCCTTCTGTTCAGTTGTGAGGTTTTTCGGCACCACTTTCGCATGAATCTTTCATATCTTCAAATCATCTGTCAAAATAAGATGTATTCGATTAATGATGAAAATTCTCCTCAGAGATGATAAATATTGTTCAAACGAGATTGGCTGGCCAGTACTTACCTTTGTGCTGTACCGCCTATAGTTACACAAATGAAGAAACAGAAAAAAAGGGGACAAAAAGGACATGCTTTCGGAACACAGTTCCTTCATCAGGTGGGAGAGAAGGGAAGAAGAAAGGATGGTGGGAACGGAAGAGAAAGGTAATTCACAACCTAGGTCATGAATTACCTTTCCCTTCCGTTCCCATCCTTTTTTCTTCCCTTTTCTCCCACCTGATGAAGGAAATGTGTTCCGAAAGCTTGTCCTTTTTGTCCCCTTTTTTCCTGTTTCTTCATTTGTGTAACTCGGCGGTACAGCACAAAAGGTAAGCACTGGCCAGCCAATCTATCTCGTTTGAACAATATTTAAAATATGATGTATGGTGAATGTGTTTTAATTAAACTCTCCAGCCATCATCCTAATTGTTACATGATGGTTGGATGTCACAAGAGCCCTCACACGTTCAACGTTTTCGTCAGTTTTTGATTTTGCAGGTCTCCTTGAGCAAGGTTCATCTTCCAATGTTTTCTTGGCTTCAAAAAATTATTTTTGATAGCAGAAAACTCACACTCTTGATAAAATATGTTCCGCGTATTCTTGTTCCAATGTTTCAAAACTCACACTCATGGGATTCCCCAAGTTTAAAACAAAAATTTTTGTGCAACATTGCTCTAAATTCCGATGCATCATTACTGTGACACACAACAAATACATAACTTCACTTATGGTGCTGTTAATGCTGTCAAAACTTCTGTGTTAGCTCTAAAGAGTTGTAACTCAGACTAAGAAAGTGGAAGGGATAAACAAACCGGTTTAGCACAGGCTGTTAGACATAACATTGCAAGATCATCTGCAGGTTGCCAGTCTCGTTACTTTTCTAACACACCTTGTATGAACCACTATATGTATGGTCTTATTTTGGAGAGTTAGTAGTATTCTTAAACTTGTCATATTATTTTTATTATTTTGAAAGACTTAAGATGGAAAATGTGTAAATTCATTTCTAGTATTCTATTAATGGTTCTGTGCTGCTTATAACTACTAGAATTTCTGTAGTTTCCAAGATAAGTGTGCTGTGTTGTTAATTATTTCCAAATTATTAACTTAGGATATCATAACCTAACATTTCATGGTATCTGGCTTCGTAATTTTCAGTTTCACTTCTTATAAACATAAATCATTATCATTTACAGACACTTGATATATTTTAAAGATAGCACTGGGCATTTAAAAAAAATTAATCAAAGTGACATTTACAGATAACATGTCATAAGAGTAAAGGTATTAAAAGAAAAATATGGTATCAACTCACCGTAAGGATGAACGTTGAGCCGCCGGCAGAAACAAATAAAAGACACACAAGCGCACACACACAATTCTAAATTTTTGGCCATTGCCTTCCTCAGACAGAAGAACACTCATCCACACATGTCAGCAATCTCTGGCCACCCAACACAGTCTGTGTTGGGCAGCCAGAGATGGCTGACGTGTGTGGATGAGTGTGCCTCAGTGATTACGTGGATGAATTGTTCTCTGTCTGAAAAAGGCAGCAGCTGAAAATTTAGAACTGTGTGTGCACTTGTGTGACTTTCATTTGTGTCTGTTGGCGGCTCAATGTTCAACTTTATGGTGAGTTTTTCCCTTTCTTCATATCATTATTAACATCCCTTACTGGACATTCCATTGTTGATAAAAATATATCAGTGTACGTAACAGATATATGACAAGATTTTTTCTATTATTTTTTATGGCAACTTACACTTGCTTTCTCTATTGTTGTGAATACACCAGTACTTTCAACTACATACATCACACTGTTTGCACCCCATGGAATGATTTTGGGGTCCTTCTCATTGAAAACTTTTATGGTTTGGCCTGCAACAAATGTAACATAATGTTATATATAGATACAGTGAATCAGTTGATTATTTCTGTTCTATAGCTATATAGATGCTAAGAAAATTGTACTGACATACAGCACTAAGACAATTGAATATAGAACTGCAAAATTATACAATTGTGCAACGTGTAATTCAATAAATATGAAATCATATACAGGGTGTCCCAGCTACCTTGTCCACTCAAAATATCTCTGGAACAATAACAGCTATTGGAAAACGACTTTCACCGGTATCAATGTACGGCTGGGGCCCATGAATTTAGATATTTGGAAACATTCTAAAACGAAAGCAAATGTGTTTTTTAACACAAACTTATGTTTTTATAAATGGACACCCATTTTTTCTTCAGCAGTCCATAGCATGACAAATCACAAATGGTGTTGATTGCATCGCAATACACCACTTACATACTGAGATATTGTGACGCGAAGTTGACGCTTGAATAACCCGAAATGTGCTGCTAGCGCACATCCTGAGGCTCCGGTGTAAACCCCATGCTGCCGGTAATCGCGATGTGATTGACATGCGTAATCGCACTTCCATACTTACCAAGAGGTCCGAAACGAATAATAGTCTGCTGATATCCTGCATTAAAGTCGTACATTCCAGCAGGTATTTACCCCATAGGCTAGGGGTTATGCGGTTCTGTAACATATCTTTGTACCGCAACATCAGTCACAACGTTAACTTCGCTTATCATTAATCTGTTACTAAAAAAGTAATGTCGTTCAACATTAAAACTTTACTTTACTGTAGATCTAGCACAAGTGAGAGTGAATCATTCACTCATAATAGTAAAATTCATTTTGATGGTTTTAGTGAAACGAGCCAAGTGTACTAAAGGTTTTACCACTATATAGGAAAAATGTTTTGATTTGGGAAGTACAGGTAAGACATAGAAGATGAATGTAAACATGTTTAACCAATTAGTTTTATTATCGTTGGATACGTGTCTAGGTAGAGCTAGGCCCTGGATGAATGAGTGCGCGAAAGGCATTCGATAAACCTTATTTTGGGTGTGCAGGATAAATAAGACAACCTGACTTGTGTATACAGATCAGTACTGGTTCATATTGTGTACGTAGACACATAAAATGTGCAAGAGGGAAACCATTATGTGCTTATGAGAGTTGATGGCAGCAGACCGTATTATTCGTTTCGGACCTCCTGGTAAGTATGGAAATGCGATTACACATGTCAATCACATCGCCATTACGGGCAGCATGGGGTTCACACCTGAGCCTCAGGACGTGCGCTAGCAGTATATTTCGGGTTTTTCAAGTGTCAACTTCTCGTCGCAATATCTCAGGATGTAATTGGAATATTGCGATGCAATCAATGCCATTGTTTATGTGATTTGTCATGCTATGGATTGCTGAAGAAAAAATATAGGGTGCCCATTAAAAAATGTTTGTGTTAAAAATACATTTGCTTTCGTTTCAGAATGTTTCCATATATGTACATTCATGAGCCCCAGCTGTACATTGATACCGGTGAAAGTCGTTTTCCAATAGCTGTCATTGTTCCAGAGATATTTTGGGTGGACAAGATAGCTGAGACATCCTGTATATTGTTTTAGGTAAAAACCTGTCAAATCAAGCACCACATATTAATAAATTTACATATTTACCACTAAAACACTCCTGTATTCCAGTCAGCTTAATGAAACAACTGAAAGCTGACTGCTCTTGACAACTTTGAACGAACTTTGGAGTTTGAAGCGCACATTGGTGCAGATGAAAGCAATAGACTGTAGCATCAATAGCCAACAAGGACAATTGTGTTATCTTTAAGGCAGACTATCTCTGGCCAACAACTTCACTGATCTGCCATGTTCAATCTTCAGTCCGCTGTATGTCTCTGTCCAGTGCGGAAATAAAGTTTAGTTGTATTATATATTTGGTACTGATTTGTAAGTTTCCATACTGCCGAACCCGAAGTCTTTCGAGTTTTGCAGTGTTTCTGCCGCCCCCGCACTGGTCTTTCTCATGCATTTCACTTTAAAATATGGCTCCTTACCTTGCTGGCAAGATGACGACACCTAACCGCCCACCCCCCGGATTCACTACGGACTTTCAAGCCTCGACCGTCACTCCTACTCATCTCTGCAGTACACTATGCTCCGTGTCAACCAGAATTTACACTGTTTTGAACCTTTCACGAGATTTGTTCATCTCACCCCTCTCAAAAGTGTTGTGCAACATCCAAAGATTCAGGTTTCTTAACTCCCAATGTGCCTCTGAATGCTCAACCGTTGCTCGGCTCACAAAACTGTGCATTCAAAGTGCCTTATTTTCCTTCAAAAAGTGTTAACTTTCCTGTGAACAGTGTTCTAAATTCAAACTTCCGCCCTGCAACAGCTCCTCAGAGTGCATCGAGGTATCACTCCGCCAACCACATGCATGGTTAACCATGTTTCTTTGTGCCTGCCACACCTAGTCGTACTACCTTTGCACAAACCTTTAATGTGTCTCAAAGTGTGCTTCCAGACTGCGTGTAGAGTTCAAATTTCAACTCGAACAGTTTTTTGTGATTTTTTGGCACACCTTTTTGCTTGAGTGCAACCTCAGATGTCAGTGACATCATCCATTGTTTAACCGTCCGTCCCATGTGCTGGCAGTGCCAGTGCTGATCACTTGGACACTATCCGCAGTGATTTCACACATGTGAACCTTTTCAACCAGGACTACAATGTGCTTGCATGATCCACATCATGTGAGGCGTCTGCTATGCCACATTCACAGGCCCCTCTCTCACAGTCTCACATGGCGAGCACATTTGAAAACTTGTGGTCGCTTCCATTGTCTCAACCACCCACCTTCGCAGCACTTCCAAAAGTGTTTCTGCCACATTAGCTATGGGCTCCTTGACACCTGCGGCGTGGAAGGTGAGGATGAAGAACTCTGACTTGACCAGGCCTCCATCCACCCTTTTCTTAATATTATACCCATTGACTATGCCTTTTGCATCCCATTCTTCCTTCAGTTCATCCACTGTAATTTCAATCAGATCCCCACAGTACACTACACTCTTACTATAAGTCAGTGTACTGTGTAACTCTGTTTCAATTTGATATTCCCCAAGAGTCTTTGCTGTTTGAAGTTTGGACACCTGTTGGGAAGTTGATGTTTTCACCAACAGGGTGTTATTCTGCAACCATTTGACCGATTTCTAGTTATCAGCAATTCCATCGAAAAGTTTGTTTATATAGAAGATATTTTCAAATGAACCTTCCTCTTTTTCATGGCAAGAAATACATTCTGGATAACAGCCTGTGTTGTGTTACTCTGAACATAACATTTTTTGGAAGAACCTAAGTCCGAAGGACTGGATATCCTAGCCCTTGTTTTTCACTGGGTGTTGGAACCCCCCACTAAGAAGTGGAAAATTACTTGATATGTCTATCTTGATCCAATGAGCAGCTAGGGAACTAAATTTCCACCTAGACAGAGTGCCTCATGCCTAGGTAAGCTTATACAACCGAGGTTCGGCAGTATCCCTGGAGGTATCTCATTAACGACTGTTCCACCTCAACAGCCATGCATCCCATCAGCATGTAGCACACCTTAGGATTGAGGGAATTTTTATAGAAGTATTTCCTCCCTCATGACCCAGTCAGTCAAGCCAAGATCTCCATTCCCTGATATACACAATGTTCCACTGCTGCGTCACTCGGCCACTGAAGCATGCCCAGAGGTTACAGCATCAGACGCCCGGTGGCGTTTACCAGTCCTCAGCTCAGGGACCCAGGTTAGCCAAGCCTGTACTCAACAAATTAATGCTGAGGTCCCTGAGGGGAGATTCCATTCGTGCCTTGCCTGCCAGCGCAACAAGGTATCCTTCCACACCTTCCCCCCTCTTGGCTCTTTCAAGTTACCCCCTGGAAAATTCCAACGTGCACTTATACCTGGTTGGCCCTCTCCCTCCCGAAGTGGGATTCAGATACACTATCCATCATCAACCACATGACGCGCTGGATAGAGGCTGTCGCTCTACCACCGAAACAGTGGCTCGCCCCGCGTAGATATCAAAATTTGGTTGCGCCAGGGTAGTCACTACTTACCAGGGCCGCCAGTTTGAAAGTTCCCTCTTTCGCAATTTGCCATCTCTGTATCATCAAACAAATTCACACCACCGCCTACTACCCACAAAGCAACAGGTTGGCAGAGTGGTGGCATTGAATGTTAAAAACCTCTCTTCGATGTCATGAAACCCTGTGGCTCGAAACTCTTCCTCCTGGTCCTCCTTTGCCTCCACTCCTCTTTCAAGGAGGACCTTCAAGGCACTGTGGTAGAATTTGTCTATGGTTAAATGTTATTACAAAAAAGGAGATGGAGAGAGAGAGAGAGAGAGAGAGAGAGAGAGAGAGAGAGAGAGAGAGAGAAGGGACAGGAAAAATACTAACTCAAGGCTTGTATAAAACAATAAATACCTGGGAAATGGCAGATTTTCAGCTAGTAATATACGAGTTCAAGAATGTCATGTAATCAAATCTAGAAACAAATGACAGTAAGAAATTTGTTGTTTTAAATCTTCACTAAATTCTGCTTCTATTTTTAATCTAATAAAAAATTTCATTTGAAGGGCTGTGTTTATTTTTATTTTCCTATAAGAACAGGTTTCAATTTTCATTTAAAAATTTTAAGTAGTTCCCAATCCTCTTTCTTCCTCATTTTCTCTCCTAATTTTTGTGTTCATTCAGAGCTGAAGTCTTTTCCCTATCATGTTCACGTCTATTTTATAAGCAGCCTGCACACAATCCTGCATCTTAACAGGATAAATGCCATGGATCTTTTTAGATCAACTTAATTCTTTCTGTAAACATTTGTACCTGGATTTTTGCACAGGAACATAATATGTGCATTTACTTATTCAACAAAAATAATAAGTATTCGGAAGTGGTGTCTTATCATTACTGTTATGTTTTTTATTATTCCAGAAACACAAACCTTTAAAGGCATAACAGTAATGAGACTTAACAGAAATGAGGAGTGAGTTATAAATGTATTTTTTTTTCTTTTCTTTTTTTCTACACACACATGCTAAATGAAAGTAACAGTTATGGGAGATGGGTTATGAGAGTATGTGATACACCGTAAGTTAATTATGGCCATTACTACTTAATTTATAAAACACATTACAGAAATGAGACAAAAATAAATCTTGCACAATACTGTCGCGTTGAAATGGAAGCAGGCTTGACTTCTAAGGCAACAGAACACACCACTTATACTGAAAGCTGGTTTATTACGAACTCAACATACACGCAGCATTAACTGCCTCTCGGGCAGAGTGCTCTGCTATTTATACACAGACAGAATGTACCAGAAATTAGAATAATATTTAACATAAGAAACAAGTAGAATTTACAAGTGAACATAAGAAAGATATAGAACATTCTGGAATTGTTAATTACAAAGAAATAGATTTTTGTTGGTGGTCAGGATTGAACCAGCAACCTTCAGCACCGCAGTCTGTGATGCTATCCCCTGCGCCACGCCAGCAGTCGGTTTACATGGTGTCTCGCGGCATTGTTCCCTATCCTGGAAAAACGGCGACCCTCTGTTTTGTTGCCCGTGGAGCCAGATGCAATGTCCTGGATCCTGACCTTGTCATGGGTCCTCTGTACGGCAGTTCTAGAGAATCCTTCCGTCCTCCACAGTTATCGACGACAGACGTTCCTGTCGTGGCCTCATCAGTAACATTACTGTCCTTAGAGTCCTTGAACAAGAAGCCATTGACGTCTACCTGTTCTTCAGGATCGTAGTAAGGCTTCATGCGCAGGACGTGAACAATGTCTCTTCGTTTCTGTCGTTTCGATGGTGGCTCATAATCCTCAACTTCGTATGTGACGTCTGACAAGCGGCGTATGACACGATACGGACCAAAGTATCGCTTCAATAACTTTTCTGACAGTCCAACCCTCAGTATAGGGGTAAGAATCCATACCAGATCTCCTGGGCTGTACACAACAGGTCGGTGCTTGTCATTATACCGCTGACGGTGCTTCTCCTGGGCGTCCAGTGTCCATATGCGAGACAGCTGTCTTGCTTCTTGGACCCTGGTGATTAGCTGTTTAACATAATCATCCAGAGTGTCATCCGGTTGGAATGAGAAGAGCGTATTGTAAGCAAATGTCACGACTGGCAGAACTGTATCCCAATCCTTCTGCTCAACATCGACGTACATCGACAGCATGTCGGCTAACATCTTGTTAAAACGTTCCGTAAGATCATTTGTCTGAGGATGGTATGTAGTTGTCATTCTGTAGACAATGTCGCACCGTGACATTACCTCTGATACTAGTTTTGACTGGAATACTTTTCCATGATCAGATATCATGACACATGGTGCTCCATACTTCAAAATAATGTCTTCTACAAGGAATTTTGCGATCTCTGGAGCTTCTGCAGTCGGCACAGGTTTGGTGACAGCTTATTGGTAGTGTGTGAGAGAGTCAGTGCAGACTATTATCCATCAGTTATCGGTTGTCGACTTCGGGAGCCTCCCTAAAAGATCGATCCCAACTTGGTGGAATGGAGTTGCTGCCAGTAGAATCGGTATGAGATGCCCTGGAGGTAATTGCGGCACATGCTTCCATTGCTGACACTCTTTACAGTGACTCATATAGTGCTTGACAGATCGGTAGAGACCTTTCCAGTAATACCTGCGTCTGATTCTGTCTTGGGTCTTTACAAATCCCAGATAACCGGATATTGGAACATCGTGGAAATATTTGAGAATAGTTGGCTGGAGATGAGCTGGAACGACCAGTAGCCATTTGAGGCCCAGTGGATCGTAGTTGCTCTTATACAATGTTCCGTTTATAAGTTGGAACTGTCCATTGGTCGGTTCTCCTTTCTCCAACACCTCTATCGTTTTTAATAGTGTTGGATCTTCCCTGTGTTCAGCTGCCACATCATCAAATTCAGTGAGGGCTGAAATTTCATTCATGCTGTTGTGTTCGACTAATGGATCCCTCGAAAGGCAGTCGGCATCCTTGTGTTTGCGCCCATTCTTGAATACCACTGTGACTTCGTACTCTTGGAGTCTTAGTGCCCATCTTGCTAGTTGACCTGATGGATCCTTCAAGCTAGTCAGCCAACACAAAGAATGGTGGTCTGTCACGACGGTGAATGATTTGCTGAATAAATAATATGGCCGAAACTTGTTGATAGCCCAGATAACTGCGAGACATTCTTTTTCAGTTGTAGAGTAGTTTATCTGACTTTGAGAGTACTCTTGACGTATAGGCTATCATTTTTTCAGCACCTTCCTGAACTTGTATAAGCACTGCACCAATCCCATAGCCACTGGCGTCTGTGTGAAGTTTCATTTCTGCATTCTCGTCGTACAAGGATAGCATTGGTGCGGAAGTTAAGAGCCTCCTTAAGTGCCCGGAAAGCTCTTTCTTTTGTGTCATCCCAGTAAAACTTGGTGTCTCCCTGCCGAAGTTCTTGTAATGGACGTGCCTTGTTACAAAATTTTTTTTATGAAACATCAGTAGTATGAGCACAGCCCAAGAAAACTTCTCACATCACAAAAGTGCTGAGGAGTTGGAAATTCTGTGACTGCCCTGACTTTATCTGGATCAGGATGGACATCATCTCTGTTGACTAGGTGCCCCAGGATTTTTATCTCTTTGGCGACGAAGAGGCACTTCTTTGGATTGAGGTGGAGGCCTGCAACCTGAACACACTTCAACACAGTTGACAGGCGACTCAGATGTTCTTAAAATGTTTTCGAGAAAACGACAATGTCATCTAAATAGAAGAGACACGTCGTCCACTTAAGGTGTCAAAGCAAAGTTGTACATCATACATTCGAAAGTTGCTGGAGAATTACATAATCCAAATGGCATTGCTTTAAATTCATAGAGGCCGTCAGGTGTAATAAAAGCTTCGTCAACCTCGATTTGCCAGTAACCTGTCTGCATGTCCGTAGTTGAGAAGTATGTGGCTCCTTTCAAGCAGTCTAAGGTGTCGTCAGTGGGTAGACATCTTTCTTTGTGATTTTGTTCAGCCGCCGATAATCGACACAGAATCGCCACGTGCCATCCTTCTTCTTTACGAGGACCACCGGAGACGACCAAGGACTCTCCGAAGGTTGAATAATGTCATCTCGCAACATCTTCTCCACTTCCTCCCGAATTATCCGTCTTTCAGCTGGCGACACACTATACGAATGCTGGCTAATAGGCGGACGATCCCCAGTCTGTGATGCTATCCCCTGCGCCACACTGGCAGTCAGTTTACATGGTGTCTCGCGGCTATGTTAATGACAAACTTCCTGCTAGAAGTTTTTGTATATTCAATTCGCAATCTCAACAGAATACAGCAAACCATAAAAAGGTACATAACAATGTTTTATACTTTTACAAATCAGATTGGAACAAACCAATTTCATTTAAGAAAATGAAACTATTGTGTGTGTGTCCTATCCATAATTTTACTGTACATGCTTTGACACGTTATTAAAAAACCAACCATGTAAGTATGTGAACATGAATATTGAAGTACCAATTTTTAATATAAATATGCATAAAAAATAGAAATCTAATAACTTACCCAAAGCACAGGCTCGTAGATAGTCACAAAAAAAGAAAAAAGAAAGCACAAACACAATATTCAAGCTTTCGCAACCGTTGGCCATTTCTTCAGGAAAAGAGGAAGGAGGGGAAAAAGGGAAGGTTGTGAGTTTTAAGGGAGTGGAAGGATTTACCTTAAGGGGAAAAAAAGGAAAGGTAAGCAAGCGTGCGCATACACCCACACACCAAGGTAGACATTTGTAGAAAGCAAAGAAGTTTTACAGAGATAACAGTTGAGGCAGAGGCTCTGTCCAGAGAACTGAGGCAAAGATGTTAAGATGGTGGGTGGGAATCTGAATTTAGTGGACATTGAGCCCAGGTGGGCAATGGGAAGAGAGAATATCCTGAAGGGCAAGTTCCCATCTCCGGAGTTCTGACAGATTAGTGTTGGTGGGAAGTATCCAGATAACCCGGATGGTGTAACACTTTGCCAAGATCTGCTGGCCGTGCACCAAGGCGTGTTTAGACACAGGGTGATCCTCATACCAACAAACACTGTCTGCCTGTGACTGTTTATGTAAATGGACAGTTTGTTGCTGGTCATTCCCACATAGAACACTTCTCAGTGCAGGAATGTCAGTTGGTAAATCACATGGGTGCTATAGCAAGTGGCTCTGCCCTTGATCGTGTACATCTTCCGGGTTAAGGTACTGGAGTAAGTGGTAGTAGAAGGGTGCATAGGGCAGGTTTTACAAGAGGGACAGTTACATGGGTAGGAGCCAGAGGGTAGGGAAGGTGGTTTGGGGACATAGGGATGGACTAGGAGGTTATGAAGATTAGAAGGGCGGCGAAAAGACACTCTCGGTGGAGTGCGAAAGATGTCATGAAGGATGAATCTCATTTCGGGGCAGGATTTAAGGAAGTCGTATCCTTGCTGAAGAGCCACATTCAGAGTCCGCTCCAGTCCCGGAGACAAGAGGGGCATTCTGCGGTTCTTCTGTGGAAGAAATTACACAAGGTTGTCAATGAAACTTCTGTAATTCTAAAGGTACTTTGCCAAAGATATTCACAAAACAAAAATCACACATGTACGGCTGTTAAAGAGTGGTAAAATTAGTAGTAACCCGTATTTTTCCTTTTGTATCATATAATAAATGTTGTTGTTATCTTCAGTCTGGAGACTGGTTTGATGCAGCTCTCTGCCATACTCTTAACCTGAGAATGCCTCTTCATCTCCTCATTAGAACGGCAACCCACATACATTTGAAATATGCTTACTGTACTCATTTCTTGATGTCCCTCTGCGATTTTTATGGCACACACTTCCTTCCAATGCTACATTTATGATTGCTTTATGTCTAATGTGTTCTACCAATCGATCCCTTCTTTTAGTCAAAGATGCCAAAAATTCCTTTTCTCCCCAATTCTATTCAGTACCTCTTTATTAGTTATATGGTCTACCCACATAATTTTCAGCATTCTTCTATAGCACCATATTTCAAAAGCCTCTTTTATAATCCTGTCTGAACTATTCTATTTATTGTCCATGTTTCACTTCCGTACAAGGCTATACTCCAGACAAAAGCCTTCAGAAAAGACTTCTTTACACTTAATATTCAATGTTAGCAAATTTCTCTTTTTCAAGAACACTTTTTCTTCCCAATGCCATTTGCATTTTATATCATCTGTTCTGTGACCATCATTATGTTATTTTACTGCCCAAGTAACAAAACTCATCAACCACCTTTTGTGTATCTTTACATAATCTAATCCCTTCAGCATTGTCTAATTTTCTTAGGCTGCACTCCATTATCCGTGTTTTGCTCTTGTTAATTTTCATCTTATATGCACCTTTCAACACAGTGTCTATTCCATTCAACTGATTCTCCAGGTCCTTTGCTTTCTTTGGCAGAATTAGAATGTCGTCAGCTAAACACAATATTTTTATTTCTTCGCCCTGAACTTAAATCCCGTCTCCAAATTTCTCCCTGTTTTCCTAATATTGGAGAAAGGCTACAACCCTGTCTTACCCCCGTCCTAATCAATGCTTCCCTTTCATGCCCTTCAACTCTTAATAACTGCTGCCTGGTTTTTGTTCAATTCATAAATAACTTCCCATTCTCTATATTTTACCTCTGGTAAATTCAGCATTTGAAAGTGTGTATTCCAAGCAACACTGTCAAAAGCTTTCTCCAAATCTACAAAAGCTAGAAATTTAGGTTTGCCTTTCATTAGTCTAAGTTGTAAAGTGAGTATTGCCTCCCATGTTCCTACATTTCTCCTGAATCGAAACTGATCCTCCCAAAGGTCAGCTTCTACCACATTTTCCATCCTTCTGTATTTTCCAACAATGACTTATTAAACTGATGATTCCATAGTTTACACACGTCTGTGGCTGATTCTTTGCATTGGGGATTATTGTATTTTTCTTAAAGTCTGGGGTATTTTTTCGGTCTCATACAGCTTTCATGCCAGGTGATATAGTTTTGCCGTGCCTCTCCCAGAGACATCTTAGCTCTGCGGGTATGTCACTTACTCCAGGGGCCTTGTTTTGACTCAAATCATTCATTGTTCTGTCAAATTCTTTTCTCATTACAGTATCTCCTACTTTGTCTATGTCCTCTTCCCTTCCTACAATATTGTCTCTGAAGTTCATTCCCTTTGTAGAGCCTTTCTATATATTCTATCCACCTCTAAGCTTTCCATTCTTTGCTCAGAACTGGTTTTCCATCTGAGTTCTTGATATTCATACAGCTTCTTTTCTTGTCTCCAAATGTCTCTAATTCTCATGTAGGCAGTATCTAATTTTTTCCCCTGGTTACATATTCTGCTACATACTAGAATTTGGCCTTTAGTGTCATCTGTACTCCACTTTACCTGATTCATTTACAGCATAGTTATATCTTCTCCTTTCATCCATTAAATTCAATACTTCCCGTGACATCCAAGGAATATTTTGTAGATCTTGCCTTACAACCTAAGTGGTCCTCTGCTGCCTTCTATTTCATCTCTCAAATCTACCCATTCTTCTTCTTTTTTTACTGTTTTGTTTTGCCACATTTCTGTCAATTGTTGTTAAATCTGAAATTCTCAAGAACTTTAGGTTCCATCACCATATTTTCCCACCTTTCTGAAGTTTCTTCACTTTCAGTCCAAAGTTCATGATAAATGAGATACGGTCAGAGTCTATAGCTGTGTCCCTTCCTTTTCCTACTACAGAATTCCAGTCTCCCATCACAATGAAATTTTCCTCTCTCTTAATTGCCTAAATACTTTCCTTTACCTCTTCATTATCCTCATCATCAGCAGGGCAAGTGGGCATATTAATTCGTACTACTGTGATTGGCTTTGTATCTATCTTGACTATGATAATACGATCACTGCGCTGCTCATAGCAGTTTACCCACATTTCTATTTTCTTATTCATTATTACACCTATTCTTGTAATACCCCCAAATGATTTTGTATTTATATTCCTGTAGTCACTTGGCCAAAATTCCTGTTCCTGTTTTCACTGCATTTCACTAATCCTCACCATATCCTACTTCAACCTATCCATTCCGCCTTTTAAATTTTCTAACATCCCTACCCTATTAAGGGATCTAACATTCCACACTCCAATCCATAGAATGCCACTATTCTCTCTCATGACAATAACTGAAGATACAATAATAGGGTATTTTCCTGTATTAAAAATATGGTTCGAATTATTGTTATTCTGAGTGACTGTATCATTCAGACAGCATTTTCGCTCATAATTCTTACAAAACATCTGTTATTTTTAGGTAATTAAAGCTTAAAAATCATCAAATTTCACGATTAGATCACGTGATCGAAAACGCTCTGTTATTGGCTGAAGTACTGGTGACGTCATAGAACACCTACAGCGCGGCAACTAGAAGTCTGATCTGTACTATTGTACGCGTTTCCTCCATTTTGCAGCTTTAAGTTCAGTTTTTTCGTGATCTAAACGCGTTTACAGTTTTTATGCCACAATGGAAGATGGTTATGTGAAGGCTGACAGCGGAAACCTCCCTAAAGTTGATGCAATTATGGTGTCTTCATTCTTTAAAAACAATCCAATTTTTTACGTGCCAGAAATAAGAAATGTGGAAACTGCATTGTAAGTAACGCATACCTACATGACTTAATCTGAAGTCACCATATTATGCAATAAAGGGTGAAATTTTATCTCCTATCCAAACGGCGTTGAGTGATTATGTTGGCAACATCAACAACACGATAGAAAATCTTTATCCAGATGTTCAGACCACATAGAATGACTAGATTAGTGTGGCGTACAGACCATGAAGTAAATAAATAATGCTGTTCCTGCTCTATTATTCTTGTATGTACCCTTGTTCGGTCAGTAAAAGCAACTGCCCTGGTACATCAAAGGTTTCACGAGAAAATATTTGCACTGTCACGCGATTGGCTAATGCCGACATCTCATGATTCTCGCTATTAAGCATCTGTTGCCAACATAGTTACAGGAAGCCGCCGGGATAGTTCGTAAAATTTAACCCACTAAAGCTTCAATAAACACATATTTGGGTAACTAACACTTTTAATCGTATTTACACATGCATATTACGAAAGTTTGAAAGCTAAATAAATCAGAGCATATACGATAGGGTAAATTGTTGTAAAGTAACCAGAAGGGCGTTGTCGATGTATAAAACGGTTGTTAACTAAGATCTATTGGTGATAAAATTGCACTTACTGGAGATAAATAATCAATGCTATACTTTTATAGTGGGCTGCAACAATATTCATGATGTTCTTTCATCAAATATATTAGGAAACGGCTTTAATTACACATAAATCGTAGTCGTGTAACATTATGAAGTTTTACTTCGCAAATGTAAACTTCAGGTCATTAACCTACACATAATACTACTTTACACCTTTGCAGTAGAAGAGAATGATACTAAACTGTTTAGTTTACCAATGGAATAATATGTTTACTTACATCAAAATGATCCTCACAGAAATACACAGATCAAGTAGCTGCTATTTCATTTGGATCTCTTCGCGCCAGTGTCAACCAATTTTTGCGTATCTTATTTTTTGGTACTTGCAAGAACAATTTGTCTGGAGTCTTGACAGATGTATTGGTACAGTGCGGAAATAAGCAATATTTATATGTCATTATGCAAACGTTAATGCCCAAACACGAGGCCTCGGCTCAAACAATATACAGGTATTTGTTTATCTTACGAGAGCAGCAGCAGCGTGTTGTATGACGTCACAGGCATCACGTGACTCAAATGTAGCGTTTTAGCGGGCTTTCAAATTATTTGAATTTCATTTCTTTTTTTAAGAGAAAGTACTGAAATCCACGAGGTAAAAAAGCATGTTCGGACCATAACATGACATAATTAACAATTTAAAACGATTTCCAGAAAACAGTCAAATACCCTATTGAAGACAAAAAAACTGAAGACCTGCCATCTTTTCCCCATTAGCTGCTATGGTAAAATGACAGACAAAACTAAGCGTTTTGTAAAATCACATTTTAGGGACTTTTCATATGTAAATGGTTAATTTTCAGCAACATTCCCTTACCAAGAAGCTACCATGACACGACTGCTGGGTCAAGAAGTCACCAGTGCAATTCGAAACACTGCAGTAACGAAATATTATGTATTGGTGCTACCATTTAGTGTACTAATGGAAGAATAACTTTGTTGAAATCAAGTTCCTACTTACTTTATTAACTAGAAACTGTTTCAAGCTATGACTAGAAGTAGAATGCTTAATTGGTCAGAGTAAAAGACGATGAACTGGACAGACACTATTTTTTGTCTAGAAAAAGTAATATGAGTGCAGACATTTGTAATAATACAGCTAATTCAAAATAACTGACATTTAAAACTGCAGTTTAATGAACTCACAGTGGTGATCTTGTAACACAAAGCATTTCAGAGGGCAGCAGCCAGAAATGATGGTAGTGTGACTAAAGTGTTCCTGTGTGAATGCTCTTTATTCTGGAAGAAGGCTTAAAGTTTAACATCTTGCTCATTAGAGACAGAGCTAACACTTGACTTTTGGGTAAGGACGGGGAAGGAAATTGGCCGTGCCCTTTTGGAAGGAACCATTCCGGCACTTGCCTGGAGTGATTTAGGAAAAACACGGAAAACCTAAATCTGGATGGCCGGAGGTGGAGTTGAATCACTGTCCTCCCGAATGCGAGTCCAGTGCATTACCACTTCTTTATTCTGATGAAATCCAATGGCCAATAGCTCAAGTATTGTATGTGTGTGTGTGTGTGTGTGTGTGTGTGTGTGTGTGTTTTGTGTGCCTACCACAGCTTGACATGTCTTTGCAGTGTGTAGCAAACTGTCATTCTGCTAGTTTGAAGATTAGTATTTAGTCAGCACAAAATTTTGTTCACAATGTACTGCACTTACCTGAGGTGCCTGCAAAATGTATGCTACATCAGCTGAACGCCAAATTTAAAGATTGTTGTGACCATACCTGTGCAGAATGTTCGCATCATTTCCACATTGAAGGTGATGCATTTCTGGGAAAAAGTTACACTGACGAGACTTGGGTCCACTTTTATCAACCAAAAATGAAAGAGTGGAATAAGGAGAGTGATACTAACACATACTACTTATTCTGACATGCTAGAAAAAAATCAAGAAATCCTGCAACGAGGAGTAAACCATGGGGCATTTCTACTTCAAGAATGTTGCTACTGTGTGACAACCACATACAGTCTGTAAGGCATTGAGATTCTTAAGAAATTAAATCTGAATGTCTGGTACATCTTCCTCTTATACACCAGAGCTCAAACAGGCATAGGAGGCAGACATTTCAAAACGGACCAAAGTACTCAGCTGGCTACACACAAGTTTATTTTGGTGTCTATACATTTCTGTAATGATGGAATATGTGAAAAACTGTAGCTATCATCATAAAAAATTATATAACTTTTATAAACCAGATAAACCTTTAAGAATTTTACATATGAGAAAAATAACGAAGACTCACCATCAACAATGATACTGTCTGCAGTTGCCGACACATCTCCCTTATATATACCATGTGTGGAATCATATTTGAACAAATAAGCCATATACTCAGGGTCCAAGAAAGGATCATTGACAGCAACAACCTGTTAATAAAAATAGAGAAATTGAGAAAGTATTGCAAAACATTACAATATTATTAGGCTATTAGACTGAGGACTAAGGGATCACTTTTTTCTCCATTAAAAGTATCTGAATAAACAGTAGTACACAGATTTTAATGTTAAGTAAAGAACACTAATTTTCAAAATGGCCGTTACAGGGTGTATATAGTGGACAAGAGGAAAAAATTTCCCGATTTTTCCCGGGTTAAAATACACTTTTTCTGTTGTAAGTAGTAATATACTTGGATTGGAGCAGTAAAACTTGTTTATTTTTATCATGACATGTAGATGTTGGGAACAGCGTGATAACTGATGGGAAGTAAGAGTGGCCATTGATGTGTCAGTTGCACACAGCCAGAGAGAATAATGTTTTTATTTTTGCTTCTGTTTCATAAAAGAAGCTTGTGCACATATAACTTTTTTCGTGATAAAGATTATGTAAATTATGAGGTCATTTACTATTTACTTCATTTCATAAAATACTTTGCAGTTTTTTACAAATATGTTACGTTTTTGATTAATGTTGTTAGGCTGGAACTCGATGTAACAGTTTTATGAGTTTGGAAAACATTGTTTCCTTTTGGAAGACATCAAACTGGTAAATGTTGTAATATGAAAATATTAGTCTAGTTCACAAAAAATTTATACACTTCATTTATAATAAGGTGACTGGTTTTGATCTTGTACCAAGATCGAAATCAGTCTGAGGATGCTCTTAGTGTAAGATCGAAACTGGTCACCTTATTATAAATAAAGTGTATAAATTTTTTGTGTACTAGACTGGTAATTTTCATAATAGAACAGTTCTAATTGCTTATGAAAAATATTTCACTCTTTTCTTTGAATATGTCACTATGTTTGATTAATTTGTTGTTCATAAGCCCAATAAAACAACTAAAAGTATGACCAAAATGCATACTTGTTTAGAAACTCTTGATCTGATGTCTTCACTTCCCATATTTTTAAGAATAATTATACTTTTGCCATTGCTGCTGCAAAATTTGTAATCTATCTATTAAAGAACTAAAAGTATAGAAGGAAACTATCCTGGTGGGATAAACAAATATAAAAAACAGAAAAAAATAGAAAACGGATGATTTACCCAAAAGGACCGGCTCGTTGATAGACACAAATAAAAATAAAAATCACACTCACACACATACAAGCTTTCGCCACCAAAGGCAGCTTCTTCAGGAAAAAGAGGAAAAAAGGGGAGGAGAAAGGGAAGAATATGGGTTTTAAGGAAGTGGAAAAGGAGTCATTCCAATCCCTTCCTTTTTTTCCCCTAAGGTAAGTCCTTCCACTCCTGGGATTGGAATGACTCCTTTTCCACTTCCTTAAAACCCATATTCTTCCCTTTCTCCTCCCCTTTTTTCCTCTTTTGGAGCTTCCAGACCTAAATCAGCAAAAACTGATTCCTTGTTGGACCGCTCTGTCAATAAAGTCAGTTCTCCTAGCCAAGATGTCAAATGTAAGTAGAAGTAATCGTCGTAAACGATGAATGTTCATAAAATTTTTCATACAAAAAGTGAAATTAATTTAAGTCCGTACTCCGGAACGATGTAAATTCAATGTCAGGTTATGTTCATAAAATTAAGACTGCGGTGTGCAGTTGTCTGTTTGGCGGAAACGTCTGTAAATACTTCTATCGTTGAGATGAGAAATAGTAATAATAATAACAGCTCCATGTCTTGGTTCTACGGTGTAGTACTAAACTGTTTATCTCTCATAGTAAGTGCATGCTGAATTATTTGTATGTTGCAGTGTTGCACTGGGGACAAGGTAGTTGTTCTTTATTGAGTACTTCCTATTATCTAAAACTCAACAAATGCTGAAAGTCTGCTAATTAAATAAACAGAGCAGTTCATGTCTGTTTAATTAAGACTTCATGGTGGTGTTAATGTGCGATAAAGTAAGTCTGGGTAATCGTTGAAGGAATGGCGTCAGCTGAACGTCTGTATAGAACTTTCCATTAAATATAGTATTTCCAGGGAATTGTCTTGACTGTTAACAGCATTGGTTACTCTTTCAGGTAGTACATGTCCTCACGTATTAAAGTACAAAGCTGAAATCGACCTTGTGTCATAGAACTATATATTCAGAAGCCGGATTATAACTAAGTACAGTTGTATCTGCAAAAGAACACGTCTTTCTCTATCTTAATGTAGTCCTTACCAAAAGTAAGTAATTACAAATTTTAATCACAATACAATATTGTACCAAATAGTTATGAAAGCAGAGAGGTTTCTAGTGAGTTTGTGTGTCATCAATCCTATGCATGTATTTACATATCTGCCACAACACCAGAAAGCAAGTACACTTCTAGCAAAGTGTAAAAATGTTTCCAGTATTTGATTTGTGTTTGCAGGTTATATATTTTAATTCCTTGATGAGACGGTTTGTGTTGTATGAGCATAGTAATTAATTCTAGTCTACATGTTTTGCAATCCGATGTGAACTACTGTCACAGCATGCCCACCAGCCCAGTGCAGCAGAGACAACCAGGCTGACCCAGGTTGTGTGGGACTTTGAGCAGAGCTCTCTAGGAGCACAATATGAGCTGGCCCACACGAGGTGAGCTAGAAGGGGCTAGCAGCATGCAATGCATGCCTCTGGCCATGCAGGATTGGGGGATCTGCATCGCAGGGAACCAAGTTTCCCACAGGGTGATGCAAAAGACGCCATAGCTCAGCCCAGTGAGGGAAAAAACCGCTGCAATTCAACTGGAGAATTAAACTGTAACTTAGTCAGGGCACCATGAGCACACTGGGAAGACAGTTTATTCTGGAGTATCACACAACGTCACTATTTGAGAACTAGCAGAATCAAAAGCCATCAATTCTGCGGACTCTATGAGAGCTAGGTTTCAGGCGACCCAAAAATCTCCACCTTGTCCTCAGAAGCACTTGATGTCTGGACTTGTGGCGTAGAAGCCATCAAAGTTGCTTTTTTCTTATCGAGTGCTGGGAGGGCTTCCCTGAAGTCATTTCAGGTACAGATGAAAATCAGGAAGCTCTTCAACCAGCAGTGTGTGGCTCCTTCGGCCACTGGCTGCAATCCTTTGTTCCAGTTGTTAAAATGTCAAAAGGTTGTGTCTCGGCGGATCCCTTCTTAGCGAGAGGGACCAGAGAAAACTGTTTCACTGGTGGATGGGGACTGATATACTCAGTGGTTAAGGGGTTTGGGGGGGGGGGGGGGGCAGAGAAAGGAGATTGCTCACAAAGCACCTTTTGGGGGCAGCAGGAGAAGATAAGCCTCCAGGCAACAAGGGGGTAGGTAAACTGCTGGCCCTGAGGACCATCAGTAGCTGACACGTTTCAGTAATGTCATCCTCATAGAAGGTGGCGACAATGTGACTAAAAACGATGAGACAGTTTGCACCAGGTAGAATCACTATTTTCTCTTCGCCTTCATGTAGGGCAGATTATGCAGAGTCTTAAATTCCATTATCTTCCTCTCTTTGTGCAGAGAGTTACAGTCTGGCAATCAGGGGAAAAGGTGCCGCCCACAGTTGGCACAAATCAGAGGTGGGACACAAAGAGCATCTGGGAGTAATGGGCACCCACAGTCTTAGGGTTGGATTGACAGTGTATAGATGTACCTGCATTTCCAGAACTTGAAACAATGCATACAGGTAGGAACAAGATGTTATGTCACACCAATATACCACTACCTTAATATTTTCAGGCAAAAAGTCCTCCTCAAAGGCCAAGATGAGTGCACCAGTGCCAACTCTATTGTCATTAGGCCCCCCTGTAAATACGACAGATAAAGTGTACACCTCGTCATCTCAGTTGGCACATAAATCTTCATCAGACTGCAGGAGTAGATCTCAATGAAAAATAATCCCTGGACCATGTTAAGGCTCTTATGTGGAGTCAGAAAAAGAAACATCAGCCAGCCTGTCACAGGTGAGTAGCAATCACAACTTGGCAGGAGATGCTGCCTCTTATCACAACCAACCCATTTCAACATTCCAGCCACTTATCCAAATTTGTTTTCCACACAGAAAAGAGGTTTTGTCAACATAAAAGATTCTCCATCAGTCCCTGCACAAGGAATTTGGGGAAGTATGGTCCATTGTTCATATGGTCCATTGTTCCTCCCATGGAAAGGGAACTTTTTGGAATCATATTTGTCTGCATTGAATAGGTATTTTCCTCTCAGAGATGCTGGTGTCTGATTGACTGTCAGAAATATCCCATTCTGACCACTTCACTGCAGGTCATCTGCCCTGATAACATCCACTTCGACCTGGGGCTATACTCACAGATGCAACCCAACACAGCGAGGGCCACCGGGCAAGATAACCATTGCCAAGAGTCCTAATGTCCTAGGTAGATGGACATGTATTCCTTGGCATGCGTGAGGAGTTCACAGCTGAGGCATCAACAAGTGTAATCCCTGTGTTATCAGGGGGCTATGCCAAAGTGAGTACATGACGATCCTATCTGGTGCAGGTCAGACCATTTTGATATTGGGAGCTGGAGGTGACAATGCACAACTGAAACTGGTACACCACATGAGTTGTCCTTGCCCAATGGCTGGATATAGGGTGCAGTTATAAGTCTACGTACACGTAATATGTGTCCAAGGATTTAGTGAATACATGATGCACCAAGTAAGGTGTCCTTCCCAAACTGGCCCACACTTCTGGGGGAAAAAAAAAAAAAAAAAAACTGAAAATGGGGAGGTTAAACCCTCATAGGGAACTGTATCTGCATGGTTAAAAAGTTTGTGAACTCCTTTCAGTTGCCTCTTATGACAGGCAGGAATACCTTGGACATGTTATAACCCCTTAAGGGCCATAGTTGCACACACACACTAAATTTTTTATTTATTTAGTTTTTATTCAATGCTCCAATTATTTATCTACATGGTGTTTATTTCATGCAAATTTGATGATTAAATTTGGAGCTGTTAAGTTTTTCCTAATGTGCAGTAACTGTTGCCACGCACATTTTTCGCTCTGTCTTGCTAAGCATTGATTACAGTGCAGCAATCATTCCAAAGATATTCTTATTTCGGTTCCAAGAGAGAATTGTTGCTTTGATATCTGACATCCTGTCTGCATTATCGACCTTTGTTTGTCAGCTTTACATCTTTGTTCTGTTTTTGTGATACAAATGTAGTGCTTTTGTGAAAGTTATACAGAATGGGTAGAATATTAAGTTTGGGTAGAAGCCCAAGTTCCACGGAAACAAATATGTAAAAAACCATGAAACTGCTAGTTATGAAGAGAGGGAAGAAAACAAGATTGAGAGTTAAATCAGTGCAAGTGTGATCCAAGGTGTATTACTGCTGGTTTTGATGTCAGTGGGCAGAAGTCCCTAAATAGCATTTATCAGCCACTGATTTTGATACTGAAAAAGTTCTGGAGATTGAAATAATTACTAGTTCTGCTAAATCTGTAGCAAAACTTCCACTATACCAAATGTGTGAAAAAAAGGACTGTTGGTTCCAGTGGATGCACGGAAGTGGCTGGTGTTGCTAACATTTTCAAAAGGCCTATGCAGTCAAGAGGTGTCCTGTATAAGACTATATTGGGGATGGAAGCAGTAAAGCTTATCAGAAAGTGATAAAAGGTAAACCTTATGGAACTACAGTCAAAATTAATAAACTAGAGTGTATTGGGCATGTACAGAAAAGAATGGGATCAAGGCTTCTGAAGATCTGCAAGGAAAAGAAGTTAGGAGGTAAAGTTGGCCTGCCAAAGGCTGAAATAGACAGGATGCAGAATTATTATGGTATGGCAATTAGGAATAACTTCAACAATATAGAAGTTCTTTAACAAACTTTTAACAGATGAGAAATCACAACATAAAATTTGCCCACGGGGACCTGACAGCTGGTGTAAATTCAGGGACCCAGCTATATCTTCCAACTGTAAGCATAAAAATTCAATTCCAGAAAATATCCAACTTGCGGTGAATGTATTCATGGTAAAACTCAGAACCCAAATGAAAGTTCTAATTCTGTCATTTGGACAAGGCTACCACTGTGACAAATTTGATTCTATCAACTTCAGCAAATTTTCATTAAACTAACAGTCTTCACAATGTGTTTGATTTAGGTACACCCAGTATATAAAATGTTATTCAAAGGCACAAAACAAAAGTCTACCACCTCAGACAAAAAGTATGACACTTCTGGTCCAGATAGGTGGAGAAAAAGAGTAGTTCACTATCCTGTTCGTTACATAGGCCTACATTCTTCAGGAAGGTGAAATACCGTCATATACAGCTGCTACTACAAAAGTGTTTTGTAGAGGACAGGAGCATGTGCATCGTAAGACATTTTCATTGAATGAAAAATTAAATAAACAAAGAAGAATTTTCAGATAAAGTTCTCTATTTCTAAAGAATCACATGAAAGTGGCCCGTAATTGTATAAATAGCTATATCCAGTATTGTGCTGGTTGTCAAAAATCTCTTGCGTAGGAAATCTACATTGTTTATGCCTAAGAAATCAATATAATGCTTGCAGAAATTTTGAACACCAGATGCAGTTGTTATTTGTCTATCATCAATTAGTAGAATACTAGCATTTTTCAATACACTTTTTACAGTTCCTCACAATCCATTACACACAGATTTACCACGGTGGCTAGTAGCAAAAAAGTCAATGTCAATAGAAAAGTCATTTCTATGTTAACACAATCCTTTTTTTGTGTGTTGCACAACACATCCAACAGTGAAGTAGTTTCTTAACTCATAGGCAATGTGTTGAGTCAACCACATAACCATTACTGTCAACAGCATTTATGAATCCCACATCATGCACCATATCAACACTTATAAAGCAGTGCTGTACTATTATCAATTTACCACATAAAACAAACAGGATGGATTGTACAGCTGCCCATTGACTACTGGTAACTCTGTATTAGATTCTAAGTGTAGTTTCCAGCAAAATCCATTAATATAGTCTGATTAAAATTACTTGCTAGTTGATGTCACACCTAAACCGTTCCCTGTTGCCAAATCACCACCACAACTGATCAGTCCACTTCCATTTGATTGTCCAACTCTCTTGATTTGATTTGTTGGCGAGTCATAGATGTGCCTTGTTTATTTCACATTTCATCAGTTAATGATTTGTATATAAAGAGACGCAGACAACTGTGTCAACGAAATACATACTCATCCATAACATTAACCACACACTACTGAATCCTTTGGGACAAGTCACAATTTAATGTCACATATACAAGTATTATATCACAGATATCAGTTTACAAAGAAGCTTTGTTTGATTTATGTGAAAATGAAGTCTCCGAAGGCTACAATTCAGGGTTGTTACTGGTGCATACTGTGACTTATAGGCATAGGTTGCATGTTTCCCATTCTGAAGTTCATGGATTCAAACCGTGTTGGGCTGATATTTTAATTTCTAAATCAAAATTACTTTAGTTTTTGTTTTATTAACTTAATTGAATTGTTTAAGTTCTAATACATTGTTACATTTGTTTCATAATAGTATTTCATTTGCTCTTATTTTTCATCCTACGATTTTTAAAATTTTTTATACAATCTGCTTGTTGTTAATAACCTGTATTTAAGTGCCAAGCAGGACTGCTGATTGCTTTGTAACATGGCAGCTCGTGTAACCACTAGTCAGTGTAAGGATATTTTCAGGTAGGCTAACCAATGATAGCAATTAATTACAGTTTGCTTTTAGCACTTTATGCAAAATTTATGCACTTAAAATTAGTTGTTAAGATTTTCACATTGCTGCTGTTAACTTTTTGGGGCCTCTTACAACAGTACCCAATGTTATATAATAGCATGTTTGAAGTGACCTGCGTGTTTGTGTTATTGTCTATAACGGAGTGCTAGTTGGCTACCCATGCGCCAACACTGTAGTACCACATGACAAATCAACTAGCAAACTGATTTTAATCAGACTATAGAATTACTTCTTCAAGGGTTAGGATTTTTCTTTTTTCCCAAAAATTTTGCTTAGGTATGTATGACGGTGGTTGTGCCTGTAATTTTTGTTACCAGTAAGTTAGTGTATTCAACAGCTAAAGACTGCTTTACAAATTTGATGTGATGGTCTATGTTAATCTTCTGGCTTGTCATGTTTGTAAGCATTTTCTTTTCCTTCTAAAAATTCTAACAATTTGTCTTCACTGGCTAATCTAATATACAATGACTAGCCGAACCCCCGCTGCTTTGCATGCGTAGGCTGTCTGGTCTGCACCATTTGTTTCTTTTTAATCCTGACGAAGAAGCCATATCTTAAGTTTCGTAGTCATAGCTTGAAATTTGAGTTAACAGCACCAAAATTGGCTTAGTAGCAACGTTTTTTTAAAAATGTTTCATCCCCTATTTCACCCCCTAATTGATTAATTTTCTGAGAATACCGAAAAACGTGTCTTTTTAATTCTGACCAAGAAAACATATACCAATTTTTGTGGTTGTAGCTTCAATATTGCCTTATTAGCAAAAGATTTTTGAAAAACATCACCTCTCCAATTTAACCCCCTTGATGGTTGACTTTACAAAAATACCGAAACACATATTTTTTAAATTCTAACAAACAATACAAATACAAATTTTTGTAGCTATAGCTTCAAAATTGTCTTGACAACAATGTGTTTTCGAAAAGAATTTTTAATCCCCTCTTTTAGCCTCTTAGTTGTTGAATTTCCAAAAATACCAAAACACTTGTCTTTTTAATCCTGATCAAGAGTCCATAACCTAAGTTTCGTAGTTATAGCTTGAAATTTGAGTTAGCAGCAACATATTTTTGAAAATCAATTTTTTGCGTAATCTATTTTACCCCCTTATTTGTCAAATTTCCAAAAATGCCAAAACACGTGTCTTTTAAATTCGAACCCTGAATTAAAATCCGAAATTTTGTAGTTCTAGCTTTGAAATTGCCTAAATAGCTACGTATTTTCAAAAAACGTTTCATCCCCTATTTGATCCCCTTACGGACGGAATATCAAAAAATCGCTTCTTAAATGACGCCTACAGAGTAAGATCAACACCCTCCACAAATTTCAAGTTTCTGTCTTCAGTGGTTTGGGCTGGGCGATGATGAGTCAGTCAGTCAGTCAATCGGGACACTTCCTTTTATATATAGAGATAAAGCAAGTAGTCATAGTTTGCCAAGTAACATTCAATATCACACACAATAAATTTTATAAGTTCTTTATGTGTTTCTTCAATTTTCTGTCTAGAATAATTGATATTTGAATTTAACTTGATACTCCAACATCTGAAGTACAGTGGTTTCAGGCCTGGATGAACTTAAGTAATTTCTTTTATCATAATACAAAATTTTTGATTCCAAATTTATTGGTATAATCATTCATAGAAAATTCACTGATATTTTTATTGTATTAGAAAGTCTACAATTCTGGGAATTATTTAAGAGCAAAACTAGGTTGCCAGCAGTTTTGAGAAATGTGATATAAGCTTTCCTCCGCACTGTTGTTTTTCTCCCCCCCCCCCCCCCCCCAGAAACTGGAAAATGACGACAAATTCTATTTTTAACTTTACTACTTAGATAATTGTATTGCCATTAACTATATGTTCGTTTGCCTAAGCAAATGTGAAACGTTCTGTGAAAATTTAAGTTGGAGGGTTACAAAACCTAGAATTATTGAGTGATCTGATATGGAATGATCCAGTAAACATTTGCAGTTATTGTTGTCCCAGGCTCCACAAGCATTTTGATCCCAGGAACAGTAGCCATGGAATTCCTGTTGTTGAACATTTGTTTTAACTTTTTGGGCATGAGACGGAATGTGTGTGCATCAATTGTTTTAACTGTCCTTTGGAGTCTGGCATAATGGAGCTAGAAAACTCTTCCCCTTCACCAGCGTAATGTTTGCGAACCGATGAGGCTGGTGTAATGTATTGTGCTTTATACTCCTCCTGGGAACTCAGCATGGACAAAGTTTTTGATAGCCTAGGTGATCTGTAACACTAGTGTACAGAGCTGACCTTGAAATACCTGGAATATCCACGCCGATGACAAAACTCTGCCTCTCCCTCCCACTTTATCAACTGACCTTATTCACCTTCCATCATGACCTTACTTAAATACTACACATTCAAACACAACACCCTCACCCATACAGTGTGCACCATAAACAAGGCTCATTTTCTGCATTATTCCATTCTTCCAGTAGAAAACAAATGAAGTTTAGTAAGTCACTCTGTGGAAGAAATAATGACAGCCATGTTTGCTTGCCTGTAGCTCAAGTCATGGTAAATCTGGAGATCCTCCTATGTATCCTAATATGGTCATGTTTATGAAAATTGACTTTGAGAGGAAAGTTCTTGAAAAATACTGTCATATGACACCTCTTCCATACATTTATCTTAATTACAAGAGATGCAACTGTAATTTGAGATTACAGCAGTCGGACATTTTTTTTAATTTTTCACAACTACACAGTACTATATTTTCAAAATGGATCCTTGTATTTTAATAAAATTGGGTATTTTCTTCATCTATATGTACGTTAGCTCTGTGCAAAGTTTCGTCAGTATCTGAGAAGGGCAGTAAAATCACTTCCTTTTCACTGATTATTGTTCTTGTGTTGAAAATAATAAGATGAAAGAGCATCGATTTATTGGAGGACAGATGTCAAGGCAGATGATTACAAAAACAGAAATGTCTAAGATAAATAGAATGACTCAGAAAATAGAAAAATAACCTGAATATGACAGCTAGAGAGAGGGAGGAGGACAATGTGCACTCTGTGTGCAACTGGATGGAGTCATTCCAGATGTGGATTGGGTCCTTCCAGATGCCATGAGAAATACAGGGTGCAGCCAACGGCAATGGGCTGCTCATGTCGAGAGAGACAATGTGTGTCAGCCTGGATTGGAAGAGTTTCTCTCCAGTTTTAGGTGGCTATCTGAATTGGTAAGACTGCCAGTCTTGCTTACAAGTTGAAGGCAGAGCTCACCATCTGCATTTTTGACAGGGCTGACTGTGGACTTCTGGTAGAGCGCCAATTGGAGGGTCTAAATCAAAGGCTCAGATGGTTCTGCGGCCGTCTAAGCTGCAGATTCCTCAACTTATGCCAAAGAGGAGTGAGGTTACAGGTTCTGCTGAAGAACTATTTGTCTAACAGTTGTAGCAGTGTGGTGAAAATACCAGAGGTCCAAGTGCTAATAGAAAGTACTTAATTACAGATCATTATAGGTAGTGAAAGCTGGCTAAAGCCAAAGATAAGTTCAGCTGATATTTCAGAAAGGTTAGATGGAATAAAATATGTGGCGACATATTGTCGCATTGAAAAGGGAGCAGGCTTGACTTCGAAGGCAACTGAACACAGCACTTATACTCAAAGCACGTTTATTACGAACTCAACATACACGCAGCACTGACTGCTTCTCAGGCAGAGTGCTCTGCTATTTATACACAGACAGAATTTACCAGAAATTAGAAGAACAGTTAACATAAGAAACTAGTAGAATTTACAAGTGAACATAAGAAAGATGAAGAACCTTCTGGAATTGTTAATAACAAAGAAATAAATTTTTGCCGGTGGGTGGGATTGAACCGGTGACCTTCAGCCCCGCAGTCCGTGACACTATCCCCTGCGCCACGCCGGGAGTCGGTGTTTGTGGTCTCTTGTGGCAATATTTATTGCTATCAAAAGAGTTTATCCTTTAGCGAAATTGAAGTAGGTAGTTCCTGTGAGTTGGTATGGGTAGAAGTTATACCTGACAACGGGATTAAATTAATAATTGCTTCTTTTTACCGACCCATTGACTCAGATGATTCGATTGCAGAAATGTTCAAAGAAAGCCTGGATCAAATTTCAAAATTGTACCCAAACAATAAAAAAGTTGTCGGTGGTGACCAAGTTACCCTAGATATTGGCAAAAATGTTCAAAAATGGAGGCAAGCATCAAACATTGTCTGAAATTGTCCTGAATATGTTTTCCAAAACCCACTATAATAGTAAATTGTTGTGAAAACATTTTTATCTCCTAACAACAAATAAGCCAAAGCTAATAAAAAACATCAAAACAGACACAGGGATTAGTGAATGCAGAGTTATTGTAGCAAAACTGAATATCAAAATTCCAGAAAAATGCAATGCAAAATACATACTTCTTCAAAAATGCAGATAAAAATTTGATTAACACTTTCTTTCTTTCAAAACCAACAAATAGAGCGTAGATAATATGTGGCTTACATTCAAAGAAATTTATACCAAACAAATTAACAAAAGAAGGGAGTGACCCCCATGGTACACAAA
This sequence comes from Locusta migratoria, assembly GCA_026315105.1. Classification (NCBI taxonomy): domain Eukaryota; kingdom Metazoa; phylum Arthropoda; class Insecta; order Orthoptera; family Acrididae; genus Locusta; species Locusta migratoria. The sequence continues at coordinate 217,706,837 of CM048745.1, read as the reverse complement.
CAGGAAGTTAACTCTTGCAGATGTAAAGAAAACATCAAGCCAATTTTATATAGGGTGAATCTAAATCTCCACACTCGGGCTTCGCAGTGCGATTCCTTATATGTTAGTAATAAAAAAAAGTCTCTCACAAAATTTCGTCCTGCGCATACTTCTGGCAGTAAATAGGCGTCTAAGATCGAGATGGGTGTCCCATACGTCAGTGTTCTTCAGAATTACACTACTACACCAACAAACTTCTAGAGAATGTGGGAGGTGTCTTGAGGAACAAAGTAAGCATAGAACCCCAAGCCCAGAAACGTCATCCAATGACGCTACAAAGCGTCAAAGTTGCTGGAGGGGATGTCAAGCGGCAGGAGCTGGTGCCTGTAACTTGGACTCTCTGTAGCCTCAGTTGAATGGCGTTTCCGGGCATGGGTTTTCATGCTCATTTTGTTCCTAAGATGCCTAATAAATCCCTTATACGTTTGTTGGTGTAATTATGAAACACACTGACATATGGAACACACAGCCATCTCAGTCTTTGACATCCATTTACTGGTGGAAATATGCACAGGATGACATTTTGTGGGAGACATTTTTCATCGTTGGCAGGCGAGGAATTTTATTGCGAAGCCCGAGTGCACAAATTTATATTCACCCTGTATAGACAAAATCCCCAAGACTGGTAAATTGGTAAATTTTACAGAAGCTCCAAATTTAGTGCAGGCTTGAATGTGAGATGCTTGTAACAGTTTCCACAATGAAACTACCTCAAAATTTAGTAGAAAATCCAAATAAACTTTGGTCATATGCAAAGTACACCAACAACAAAACACAATCAATACCTTCACTAAGCCGGCCGCGGTGGCTGAGGGGACTGGAGACGCTTCAGTCACGGTCTGCACGACCACTACGGTCGGGGGTTCGAATCCCCCCCCTCGGGCACGGATATTTGTGCCGTCCTAGTTTGTAAGTAGTTCATAAGTAGTTTGTAAGTTTAGGGACTGATGACCCCGTAGTTAAGTCCCATAAGCTTTACAAACATTTGAACATTTTTTTGAACCATCACTAAGTGGTTGCAATGGTGATGCAACTGATGACAGTGCTGAGAAAGCAGAATTGCTATACATAGTTATCCAAAAGAAGACTAAGTAAATAGGCCTAATCCAGAATTCAAATCAAGAACAGGTTCCAGCATTCATAATTTATTAGTACATATCATTTGAGTAGTAAAGTAATTTAAATCACTAAAACAAAAGTAAGTCTTATGGTCCAGATTATGAACTACCTCGAAGAGAACGAATTATTGACCAATAGTCAACACAGATTCAGAAAAATCTTTCTTGCGATAACACAGCTAGCTCTTTACTTAAATGTGATGAGCACTATCGGTAAAAATCTTAACTTGATTATATATTTCTAGATTTCTGGAAGGCTTTCAACACTGTACCTCCCAAGTGGCTTCTAATCAAATTGCAAGCTTATGGAATATCATATCATTTGTGTGACTGGATGAGTGATTTTCTGTCAGTATGTAGTAACTGATGGAAAGTCATCAATTATAATGGAAGTGATAGCAGGTGTACCCCATGGAAGTATTATAGGGCCCATACCATCCCTTATCTTTATAAACAGTTTAGAAGAGACTGAGCAGCTTTTAGACTGTTCATTGATGATGCTGTCGTTTATCGGTTAGTAGTCACCCAAAGATCAAAAGCACTGCAAAACTATTTAGAGTTCTGTATGGTGCAGACTGCTCCTGAATAATAAAAAGTGTGAAGTCATCTATGAGCACTAAATGAAATCTGCTATACTTCATTTATACCATAAATCAGTTAAGTCTGCATGCCATAAATTCAACTAATACCTAGGAATAATAATTAAGAACAACTTAAATTGGAAAGAACACAGAAAATATTATAGGAAAGGCGAACCTAAGGCTATGTTTCACTGGCAAAACTTTAAAGAAACTACGTACACTGCATGTGTCCATGCTATTTTGAAGTATTGCTGGGATCCTCACTAGTTGGGACTGAGGGAGGACATAGAAAAAGTTCATAGAACAGCAGCCCATTTCTTATTATTGGGATATGGGGGACAGATTGTTATAGAAATGATGCAAGAGTTGGAGGGAAATCTTTAAAAGATAGGCATTATGCATCACGTTGATATCTATTTGTGAAATACCTCACACCAACTTTCCCCTCCAAATTTTGTTAGGATCCATCTAAGTAGGGAGACAATCATAATCAGAGAAATGATACCTAAAACAGAAAGATTTAGGTGTTCCTTTTTCTCTCGCATGATAGAATGGTAGAGAAATATTATGAAAGAGGTTTGATTGACCCTCTACCTGGCCCTTAAATGTGATTTGCAAAGGTGGAGATGGCTATTAAGAATGACACTTAATTTTTGTTTTTCCCTGTATTATTGTATTAAATGTGTCCATAATTCTGTCTCTAATACCTTCTAACACTGCACTTACAAAAATCAAGTATTTGAAAGTACTCCCAGTGGCAAGTAGTTAAGCATTGACTTGGTGAAATTGGACCTCAGTGCAGTTTGTTTCTTAAAAGGAGTGGCAAGTCTCTACAGTAGCCATGTTTGACATTTATAAATAAGTGGGTCAGTTTTGAGACAAGTCATGCTACAAGAACTAAACTTTATAGGCAAATCAAACATTACATCTCACAAAACTTACGCTTATGCACAAAGAATTTCTTATGAACATATTACTATGATACCTCAAGCCAACAAATACATACCAATTGCTACGGCCACAGTATCATCTTACTGTCATCAACCATGTAGTGTTGTTGTGGTCTTCAGTTCAGAGAATGGTTTGATACAGCTCTCCTCCCTACTCAGTCCTGTGCAAGCCCCTTCAACTCCTAATAAGAATAGCAACCTCCATCCTGCAAATCTGCTTTCTGTATTTCAATCCCCCCACCCCAGAAAAAACTTCTTTCCAATACTAACAGACAACTCCTTGGTGTCTCAGAATGTGTCCTACCAATTAATCCCTTCTTTTACTCAAAGTACACCAGAAGTCCCCCCCCCCCTCCAACTCTGTTAAGTGCCTCCTCCTTAGTTACACAATTTACCTACCTAATTTTCAGCATTCACCTGTCAGAAATATTTTTACCATCTATGTTTCATTACAGTACAAGGCAACACTCCAAACAAATGCATTCATATTTGATCTCTTTCGAAATGCTTTTATTTCCATTGCCATTCTGCATTTTATACACTATGCTGCGACCATCATACGATGTTTTACTGCCAAAGTAACAAAACTCGTCTAGCACCTTTATTACCAAATCTAATTCCTTCAGCATAACATGATTTTCTTAAACTACAGTACATTCTATTACCCTTGTTTTCTCTTGTAAATTTTGATCTTATACACCCCTTTCAAGAAACTGTCCATTACATTCAATTGCTCTTCCAGATACTTTTCTGTCTGACAGAATTACAATGTCATTGGTAAACTGTAATGATTTTATTTCTTCTCTATTGATTTTAATTTCTCCTCCAAATTTCTTCTTGCCGTCCTTCAAAGCTTGCTCAATCTACAATAAGGATTACAACCCTGCCTTACTCCCTTCTGAACTAATGCTTCCCTTTCATGCCCTTCGACTCTTAATAACTGCTGTCCGGTTCCTTTGCAAGTTGTAAATAAACATATGTTCCCTATATTTTACCCTTGCTGATTTCAGAATTTGAATTTAGCTCAATTCAAACTCTCACCCATAAACTTAATATCTTTGCCTTAGTTCTCTGGACAGAGCCTCTGCCTCAACTGTTATCTCTGTCCAACCTCTTTGCTTTCTACAAATGTCTACCTTCTGTTTGCGAGTGTATGTGTGTGGATGTGGGTGTGTGTGCACTTCTTTACCTTTCCTTCCCCCCCCCCCCACCCTTAAAGTCCTTCCACTCCTGGGATTGGAATGACTCCTTTTCCATTTCCTTAAAACCCGTATCCTTCCCTTTCTCCCCTCCTTCCTTCCTCTTTTCCTGAAGAAGCTACCAACAGTTGCGAAAGCTTGTATGTATATGTGTTTGTGTTTTTATTTGTATCGAATATTATAGAGGAAAAATTCCTAACAGGAAAAATATACATAAAAAATAGATGAAGTACACTTACCAGGCGAAGGGGCACAGGCAGTAATAGCAACAAATAAAAACACACACACACACACACACACACACACACACACACACACACACACACAAATGCTAGCTTTCGCAGCCTAGCTGCTTCATCAGGCAGAAGGGAAGGAGAGGGAAAAGGAAATGATGAGGGTTTTAAGGAAGGGGGTAAGGAGCCATTCCAATCCCAGGACAGGAAAGACTTACCTTGAGGGAAAAAATGGAGGGTAAATGAATGCACACACACACACACACACACCCACACATTTACACAGACACAAGTACACTTAGGCAGACATCCAATTTTTTATACATATTTATCCCACTAGGAAAGTTTCCTTCTATAATATTCGTTTCACCAAAATAAACAGAATGCATTCTTCCCACTTCACCTTTGTCAATATATCAGGAGCTGAGCAACAGTCTCGCCTGCAATATATACTGCTCGCTCTGATACCGCTTATTCGACATAAACCATTCCTTGGATTTACCCTTTCCCCATTTCCATAAGTTATTGCTTAAAGCTTCCTCTAAAATTCTCCAGAACCTGCAGTTCCTTCAATTTATCCAGCTCCCATCTCTATTTTGCTACCTCTCTATAGTGTCTCAAATTTTGATCTACAGTTCATAATCAATAAAATATGGACAGAGTATGTAGAGTATGTTTGCCCAGAATATGTCTTACAGTTTTAAACGTGGTTACCATTACAAAATCAATCTCGTACCTTCCAGTGTCTCATCTTTCCCAAACCTTCTTTCATGATTCATAAACTAAGTGTTTGTTGTTATTAAATTATGCCCTCTGCAAAATTGTACCAGGTGGCTACCTCTTACATATCTTTTCCTCAGTCCACAATCATGAACTATTTCTTCCTTCTCTTCATTTAGAAGCTATTGAATTCCAAGTCCTCCACCAGAAACAAGTTTTCCTCTCCCTTTCATTATCATCATCATCATCAGCAGCAGCAGCAGACCTAGTTGACATATAAACTTGCACTACTGTGGTGGGTGTTGGCTTTGTATCAATTTTGGCTACAATAAAGCAATCATAACCTGTTTATAGAAGCTTAAATACATTCCTTATAAATTATTAGACCTATTCATGCATTAACCTCACTCAACTCACCTGATCACAAAACTTCACTAATACCGACTAAATCCCCTTCAACTTATCGATTTCTCAGTTTAAATTTCCTGACCTCCCGACCCAATTATGGGATCACTCCATGCTCTGATCCATAGAATGGCATTGTTGTCTTTTCTGATGACCAAACTATGCTGTGGCTGTATATAGGGAAAAATCTTTCATTTCTCTTCACAATGATATGCATGATATCTGTACAGTCTTTGGTTCTCATGCAATAAATAACTGAAAGTGTTCCCGGACTTTATGTTCACCACAAACATTCCCCACCTCCCTTAACTCCAATAACTCAGCTCCCCCCCCCCCTCCAGAATAACCAATATCACCTAACCCCCTCCCAGACACACAATTCACTTTTCAACCACCCTTCCAGACATAAAAATAACGAACCCCCTTCCACAACCCCCCCTCCCGAACTCCCAATCTGACCCATTGCAACTGTAAAGCTACTTCAGCCTATACATTTTGCTAACTGCCATCATGAAAACTTTAAATACACAATAACTCTCTGGGACACTCTTCCCTAGACATTACTACTGAGGATTAGACTGCAAGGTGCAGGAGTGTCTCTCCCCCCTCCTGATAAAAGTTTTGACAACCCTCCAAACTGTACATGCCCTTATTCTATAAATTCAACACTGTGATTGACAACTAAATGGTTGCAACCCCACTTGCCCAAATATTTATAAGAAACCACATCAGATTATAGTACTTCTCTCCTATAAATATATTCTTCAATCAATCTAACCAAAACCTTACTGCGATTCTTAACAACCCTAAAAACCATATCCAATAGCTCCCCCCCCCCCCCGATTAACAGCTCCCCAAACCCACAGGGATCATTCTGTGGAAAATCACAGGGAAGTGATAAGGTGACCGTTTCAGAATTTGATCATATTTGGTACACGGGTACCTACATGTCTTAATAGAAAATTTTTGAGAAAAGTATGTTTGAAGGCTGAAAGGCATGTATGTGATCGACAGTCAGGCACCAATATCCCCATCTTTAGAGGGCTACTTTTTAGCGATAAGTTGACCTATAGAACTCAATTTTTTATGCATCACATATGTAGAGCACTAAGTTGATATATGATATAAAAAGTGAGAAACATCATTTACGAAAAATACACTTTTTAATGCTGTGGTTTAAATTAACAATTAAAAAAAATTATAACTCTACCTATGAGAATAGTACAGCCCTCAATTTTGGTGTTGTAGCTCTTCAGTCCTAGCATTATTTATAAAAAATAATGGAAAGCATATTGCATTGCATTTAATAGTTCTTACTTTCAGTTAAAGTTGTCTCAATCAGGAAAATTGATCAAATTTGATGAACTTTGAAGTGGGTGGGAATATAAACAGTTGAATCTGAACTTTAATTTTTGCTGAAATGTTTACATATTTGGTAGCAATCTTAGGTGCAAAGAAGAATATCTTAACTCACTTACTTTATATAAAAACAATAACATGAAAATGCCATATACACGTATCATTAATATTCAGCACTACTGGGTATTGAAAAAATAAAACCATGGCTATTCCTTGAAACAGTATATCGTTGACCTGTAGGACAGAACCATATACAAGTAATAGCTGCAAACTTATCAGCTTGGGTGCACATATGCAACAATATATAGGGTATCCTTACTCTGTAACTGTATGTTAAAATGACAAGACCATGAAATAAAATTGAGAATTAAAGCACTAATGAAATTCATAAAGAAATATACATACGTACCCACAGAGGTCTTCAAAGTTCACCAAATTCGACCAATTTTCCTGATGGAGGCAACTTTAACTGAAAGTAAGAACTATTAAATGCAATGCAATATGCTTTCCATTATTTTTTATAAATAATATTATGACTGAAGAGCTACAGTACCAAAATTGAAGGCTGTACTATTTTCATAGGTAGAGAAAACGGATGACTTACCCAAAAGGACCGGCTCGTCGATAGACACAAATAAAAATAATATATATATATATATATATATATATATATATATATATATATATATATATATATATATATATATATATATATATATATATATATTAATAATGAATTTCAACCACAGCATGAAAAACGTGTATTCTCCAACATTTTCATAAATAATCTAATTGATGTTTCTCACTTTTTATGTCAAATATCAACTTAGTGCTCTACATATGTGATGCATAAAGATTGAGGTCTGTAGGACAACTGACCATTGAGCAGTAACCCTCTGAAGATGGGGATATTGGTGTCCAACTATTTATCACATACACACCTTCCAGCCTTTAAACAATTTTCTCGAAAATGGTTAGAGATAGGACAGTGATATTTGGTAGTTTTTCTATTAAGATATGTAGATACCCATGGACTAAAAATGAGCAAATATCTGTGATTTTCCATAGAATGACCCACAATTCTACTCGCAGCCTACCCCTCTCACACTACTACTACTTCCGAAAATGCGTTTCAACTATTTTGGGAATAACCCCGGCAGCACCACTACATATAGAGGTTTCCGGTTCGATATTCTGGACTACTTGTGAACTTCATATTTTTGACACATATACGACATTGCACACCTTCTGCGATTATGCCAAATAATTGTAAAAAATTTTATTGTCTTTGCCATGCCTTCGTTCATTTCTCGATGCAAAGTATAAAATGGAAATTTGTCTGTATAATCAATTCCTATAAAACAATATAAAACCTGCAATATAGTAGTACAACATGGAAAAAAGGAAAAAGAACAGTAAAGATAAACCAATAACCACTCACTCTATGAAATTAAATACAATATATCAAGCAGTTGAAGCACATTATAGTTTTAAATTACACTGTCTTATACAATATAATAAAAGAATAGCATATGATTCCACAGAATAAAATAAAGCATTTCAAAATGTATCCCACTACACTTAAAATAATTTCTATTAATTAAACTGTAACATATCAGTTTTATGTTTTTCCCACAGCATTAATTACAGAGAAATAAAAAAAAACCACATGAATATAGATGCACAAAATTAAAAAATAAATAATATAAAATAAAGATAAAAAGGAAAAGAATGTAATGCAGCCACCGTGGGAATTATCTGATTATGGACAGAGTTTCTAAATTAATAAATAACGTGACAAATACAAAACTGTGAACACATAAATTGGTCTAATCACTAAAACTGAGCTGTAATACACCTCAAAACCCACAACACCAAAATTCCAGCCTAGGGTCATTCTGTGTCAAATCAACATGGAATGAAATTTACCTTTGGTGAAACTTGGTATACCTAGTGTCCCTACAAATTTAAGAAGGAAAAACTTCAAATATTTTTTGTCCATTAATTAAAAATTTATTAAGCATCAAATTTTTGTTACAAATTGCTGCACCCAGGAATATTAAATCGCCATTTTCTCTGGAACCAGACGAGGTATGTAATGGAAAAATGTGTCATTTAAAGCTCTTCCTAAGGGCTTTCATTTAGTATGCAACACAAAAATACTGTATTTTTAACATTTTGGGGATCATCATGTGATCATATTTTGTAAGCTTTTCAAAAATTAACTGAATAGAGATTATACATTAAGGAACCACCAAATAAATTTAAGAAATGTATTTACCTATCTACAATTAGATATTTATGAAACATTCTTGTAATGGAATCAATTGTGATCAACCTCCCTCTATACTTCACATATGGACTACAAATTTCTCTACAAAATGAATACCAGTCTATTGCAGTTCTTTCGCACACACCCATCTCATGAGCACAAAATTCAAATGAAGATCTGTAACAAAAATAATAAGTTACTTCAATATTACTCTTGTGGCCAATCTAGATTTATCAAACCAGGTCCCTCTACAGACAGACAGCCCATACTGATCTCTGTGGCACCACCACATATAAGTCCCCAGTTCGCCTAGCTGGGACAGATGTAATTTCATTTCTTGACCACAAATGCTGGATTGAATGGTTTCTGCAATTATTTGGCATAACTGCAGAAATTTATAGTGGTGAACATGTCACCATCCATAGCTGTTCATAGAGAATAGAGATGACTTACCAAAAGGACCGGCTCGTCGATAGAAACAAATAAATAAATAAAATCACACACAAACACACATACAAGCTTTCGCCACCACTGGCAGCTTCTTCAGGAAAAAGAGGAAAAAAGGGGAGGAAAAAGGGAAGGATATGGGTTTTAAGGAAGTGGAAAAGGAGTCATTCCAATCCCAGGAGTGGAAGGACTTACCCTAGGGGAAAAAAAAGGAATGTAAACAAATACACACACACACTCAAGACATATCGAAACGCAAACACACCTACACAGACATTTGTAAAAAGCAAAGAAGTTGGACAGAGATACCAATTGAGGCAGAGGCTCTGTCCACAGAACCAAGGCAAAGATGCTGAAGATGGTGGGCAGGAATTTGAATTAGCGGAGATTGAGACCAGGTGGGCAACGGGAGGAGAGAATAAGCTGAAGGGTAAGTTCCCATCTCCGGAGTTCTGAAAGGTTGGTGTCGGTGGGAAGTATCCAGATAACCCGGACGGTGTAACACTGCGCCAAGATGTGCTGGCCGTGCACCAAGGCATGTTTAGCCACAGGGTGATCCTCATTACCAACAAACACTGTCTGCCTGTGACCGTTCATGTGAATGGACAGTTTGTTGCTGGTCATTCCCACATAGAACGCTTCACAGTGCAGGCATGTCACGTGGGTGCTATCGCAAGTGGCTCTGCCCTTGATTGTGTACACCTTCCGGGTTACTGGACTGGAGTAAGTGGTGGTGGAAGGGTGCATAGGGCAGGTTTAACAGCGGGGGCAGTTGCATGGGTAGGAGCCAGAGGGTAGGGAAGGTGGTTTGGGGGTTTCATAGGGATGGACTAGAAGGTTACGAAGGTTAGGTGGGCGGCGGAAAGACACTCTTGGTGGAGTGGGAAGGATGTCATTAAGGATGGATCTCATTTCGGGGCAGGATTTAAGGAAGTCGTATCCCTGCTGGAGAGCCACATTCAGAGTCCCCTCCAGTCCCGGAAAGTATCCGGTGACAAAAGGGGCACTTCTGGGATTCTTCGGTGGAAGGTTCTAGATTTGGAGGAATGAGGAGGTGGCTCTGGTAATTTGCTTCTGAACCAGATCAGGAGGATAGCTGCGGGATGTAAAAGCTGTTATTAGGTTATTGGTGTACTGGTTCAGGGATTCGGGACTGGAGCAGACTTGTTTGCCACGAAGACCTAAGCTGTAGGGAAGGGAACGTTTGATATGGAATGGATGGCAGCTGTCATAATGGAGGTACTGTTGTTTGTTGGTAGGTTTGATGAGGATGGATGTGTGAAGTTGGCCGTTGGACAGATGGAGGTCAACATCAAGGAACGTGGCATGGGATTTGGAATAGGACCAGGTGAATTTGATGGGACCAAAGGAGTTGAGGTTGGAGAGGAAATTCTGGAGTTCTTCTTCACTGTTGGTCCAGATCATGGATGGATCTCATTTCGGGGCAGGATTTAAGGAAGTCGTATCCCTGCTGGAGAGCCACATTCAGAGTCCCCTCCAGTCCCGGAAAGTATCCGGTGACAAAAGGGGCACTTCTGGGATTCTTCGGTGGAAGGTTCTAGATTTGGAGGACTGAGGAGGTGGCTCTGGTAATTTGCTTCTGAACCAGATCAGGAGGATAGCTGCGGGATGTAAAAGCTGTTATTAGGTTATTGGTGTACTGGTTCAGGGATTCGGGACTGGAGCAGACTTGTTTGCCACGAAGACCTAAGCTGTAGGGAAGGGAACGTTTGATATGGAATGGATGGCAGCTGTCATAATGGAGGTACTGTTGTTTGTTGGTAGGTTTGATGAGGATGGATGTGTGAAGTTGGCCGTTGGACAGATGGAGGTCAACATCAAGGAACGTGGCATGGGATTTGGAATAGGACCAGGTGAATTTGATGGGACCAAAGGAGTTGAGGTTGGAGAGGAAATTCTGGAGTTCTTCTTCACTGTTGGTCCAGATCATGAAGATGTCATTAATGAATCTGTTTGAGATTGTATGTGAAAAATATAGTAATTCAATACCAATTGAAGTAATCTTACAGAACAATAAAAGATCAATCAATTCCACAGTTTAACCCTCAAGCAGTCGCGCATTTTCATGGTGCAGGAGCAGACGCGCAGCGCACTGAGTGCGCCACGTACATTGACTCAGTTCTGTTACACTTTTCACATGAACTCGTGACACTACCAATGTTTACAGTTAATTTTCTAAAGGTAGATGTACTATCACTCACTCAGGTATTAATGGTATCAAAATATTACACATTTTTGACTAATTAATATGAATTTACTTCGACACCACAATTCCAAATACTACATGTCTAATCAAGAAATATGTATGTAATATTTATCACTGTCATTGCAAAAATATGGTTAATTATTTAATGTGACAGTTAATGGCACTTCTTATTAACATAGATGAAAATCCAAGAATTTAAATCATACAATTTAACTGACAAAAGATTATGTTTTACTATCAGCTTTGAAAACAAATATGTTCGTACTGAATGTCTACTGAAATGTTTTTGTAACAGCTTACAGACAGCCCAACTCAGTAATTTCATAAAGGTCATGGATTGTTTAGTCTTCTGAGTCTGTAGTTGCAACATGATACTTTTCACACGAGTAACTAATAATCACATGCTTTCTGCAAACAAAACTCCTACATAAATCACACTTCATTTTTAACATTCCTGGCTCTTCCACAAATAAAACACCGCCCTCATTTGTTAGAAGAAGGCTGCACAAGTTGCTCAGATGTTGTCTGGTACCTTTGAAGGAACAGCGAAATATCCTTAGGAAGGCTTGGAATTTTGGCCCTTTCTTCTAGATGTGCTTTCATGAGATCATAAGCCAAGTTCTTTAGAAAAATCCTTCTTGACACCTTATGATTTTGCCCATTTGAATAAAATAGGATCTGGGCGTTGATGTCCGCAATGTCCATTAGAGCGAAAAAGACTACTAAGGGCCATCTTCTCCTAATACGAGCCACAGAATATGTGCCGCACATCTGGTCGACTGTATCAACACCACCCTTCGTGGCATTATAATCTAACACAATATCAGGCTTACATGAATCTTCATCAATAGTACCTGAATCATGCATTGTTGACTGCAACAGAACCGCCTTGTTCTTCTTTGGCACATACAAAACCAATGTCATATCTTTATTATACCCAAAAAGGGAAGAACCTGGTGCTCGATCTTTCCTAGGCAAAAGTTCAAAGAGAATTTTTCGTTTATTTTTTTCTCAGTGTCCCAATATATGTAAGCTTTTTCTATTAAAGTGATATGGCCAAGGTACAACTTGTGTACCAATTGTCAATTGTTATATTTCTGTTGGATCCTTCTATATGACTTACTAGCCTGTGAACTATTTCTGAAGTTGAATTGGAGACTGCTTAAGGTCCTTCAGGTTGATTTCCACAATATGCCTCGAGGTTGCTTGTAAAAAATGTTTTCACATCACAAAGTGCAAATATCTTGATGCCATATTTGGCAGGTTTGTTGGGAATATATTGTACAAATCCACATCGTCCCCGAAAAGCTTGAAGTTTTTCATCATTGGTTACAAACTCACTAAGATTGTACGTACTTTTACAATTGGTGACAAATACTTCCAAAATAAAGCATACTGCAACCAACTTATCAAATTTTCTTCTATCTGCTCTATTTGTTTTATCATCAAAATGAATACAACGTAGCAAGAACAGGAATCGCCTGTAGCTCATGACAGCTCTTGCAATTTCGATTCCTGATCTATCGGTATTCCACATCTCCATTACATTCATATGATTAGCTTTCTTTATTCCGAAAAGATAAAGTAAACCAAGTAGTGCCAGTATTTCAGTTCTCGTTGTTTCTTTTTTCTCTTTCTCTTTGACAATCAGGTATGAGCTGAATGTACTTGTTTGTGTAATGTACAATTATATCAATCATTTCATGCTAATTATCTTACTGAATCCAGAAATCTCGGTTGTTACATCCCTAGCAATAGCCTTTGGTCCTGGAAGTGTTTTTACAATATTTTTACTTCTGGCTTTGCTTTTGGCTGTGCTCACTACATTCATCCAGATAGTTTTTTTGCTCTTTCCCATGAACCAATCACCAGTACAATCGGACTGACAGTTACTGTCTTCATTTTCATCAAACTCGTACTCTTGTTCACTTTCAGTGTTATGGTCACTTTGAGCAATTACCTCTTCTTCATCATCAGTGTCATCATCTGACATACTGTCTACATCTTTCAAAAAATTTGGATCTTCATTCAAGAACCACTAGAGTTCCTTGCTGGTTAAACGCTTCTTTGCTCTAAAATACAGTATTCTCATGAACACGAACATAGGAATAACATAACTGAAATACAACACTACGTTTGAGAAAGTAAAAAAATACTTGCATGACCAGTTGCACGGTGCACTGAGTGCGCCAGTTATGACAACACTTCACAAATTTTCCTGTTAAGAATTTTCTTGAGCACCGACAATTACCAGACTGCACACAACAATAGGAAGGATAACAGTGGAGGAATAGCTAGTTTCCAACGTCTCCATTGTTAGCAAAATAACGAAAACCATGTTTATTTAACTATGGCGCACTCAGTGCGCCAGCGCAACCGCTCGAGGGTTAACATAAAACCATTTCAAAACAAATGCAATTAATTTTCAAGTAATTTCTTTCGATAAAATTTAAATATAATGGTTATATATTTTTTATAATAATTTACAGTTAAAAACAATACTATAGTTTATAATGAACCCAGCGCATGAAATACATTGTATTAAGCAAAAATTAGGAAAAAACAAAACAAAAAACATTAATTCGTAAAAAAAAGATAAAAACTCCATTAAAATAAATCACTATAAAGAAGATGTGTTACACATCAAATGAAATCCATGAAATAAATAATTTGCAAGAGAGAAAATATATTGGTAAAATTCTACGACACTTCTCACCAGGCTCCAGTTCTTATGTTGGCAACAGATGAACAATGATGTGTAGAATTGTGTTAATATTTTTCACAAGCTACAGAGTAAGTGTTATTGCTGCTCATTTCACTCACAGCAAAATTAATGCTGTACCTGCTCTATGGTTGACAGGTTCTTGTATGTACCATTGTCCACCCAGAAAAAAATATTTTTTTTTTAATTGAAGCTATCACCTCATAAAAAAAACCTGGGTCCATCTGGTTCCAGATGTTAGCACCCTGTGAGGGCCCCTGCCTAGGGTTACAGGTGAAACCTGGTCAACGGTCTCAAAGGTGGAAGAGGAATCCTAGTTCCCAGGCAGAGAGGTTTGGAAGAATCTAATGGATAAAGCCATGAAAAATAATCATTTCGGACAAACAATCCGATCTTATCTTGGAATTTATTTCCTCCCATGTACAATGTACAATTTAAATTGAAGACTGGAAAGTCCGCTAAAAGGAACCATTACCCCAGGTGGTTACTCAAATCAGGAATCCACCATTGCTTTATGCAACACATCAGAACCTAGGGTTCTGGGGAGTCCCACCATCTGCATTAAGGGCGAGTTTGAGCATCCTTGGTGTCCTTCCAGACTCAGGTTCAGTAGGAAATTTTTTGAATGTAAACTCATTACTCAAAATTGGTAAACAAAAAGAACTTTAAATTCTCTTTGATAAGCACAAAATACAAATTTTCACTGTGAAAGGAACAAATTTTTAGATGAAAATGTTACAGAAACCAAAAACCACAGAATCTTTAAGGGTAAACCAGCAATAAAAATTATGAAAGGCCACAGTGCATTCTATGTTCATAAAAATTTAGCAGATAAAACTACAGAATTCAAATCCAGTTCAGAAAGACTCTCTTCTCACAATAAAATGCAAAAATAAACAGTGTATGTTTGTTAATTGCCATGCTCCAATTAATGATGACAACAAGAAAAATCTGAGTAAAGTAGAAGCATTTTGGGAACTTTTGGAAGACAAAATCTCAAAAATTCCAAAATCAAATATGATACTACTGGGGGATTTTAATGCACAAATAGGAAGGGAAAAATATTTTTAAGAAAGTAGTAGGATAATATCCAGCTCATAAAAGAACCAACAAAAATGGCACAAGTCTAATTGGTCTAAGTTGTAAAACATATCAGTTGAAATTAATGTCAACTTTCTTCAAAAAATTACAAAGAAAGGCAAAAACATGGATATCTCCGAATCCAATGCTAGGGGAGTTGGAGTTAAATCACATGGCTATTTCTATACATAATATTAAAGAAATCATGAATGTGAAAGTGACAGGAAACAGGGAATTTGACTCTGATCATTACCTGACTAAAATTAAAATGAAACTTCTCCCTAATAAAATCCAAAAGAGACAGCAAAGATAGATTAAATATAACACAGACAAGATCACCATCATAAAAGATGCAATTAAACGTTTTCAAGAAGAAATTAAAATATCTAAATCAGGAAAATGGGAAGAATTATCCAAAGAAGTCAACACGACAGCGAAGTATGTATTTGGAGCAACAAAAATTACAAAGAAAGCCTGGTGGAATGAAACCTGTGAAGAAAGAACAAAAAAGTGTAAGAAATGGAAATGTTCTGGGAAGACTGAGTACTTGAATGAATTCAAAATTCAAAGGAAAGTAACAGCAAGAATAATAAAGAGTACTAAACGATCTTTTGAGAAGTCACAACTTCTTGACATGCAAAACAATTTTGTTAAAAATAACTCGAAATTTCTATCAGATGTTTAAAAATCATCTAAAGGGCTCCCAAGCTCCAAGTATATGCTTCAGAGACAAAAATGGTAAATTAGGTGTAAGCAATACTCACAATTGTGAAATACTAAGAAAGTACTTTGAGCAACTTTTGAACTGTTAAGAACCTAACTGTAAGCTAGAATTTCCAGAACTTCATGAAAACACAGAAACAGATCCACCACCTATGGCTGAAGAAATTAAAAAAAGCAATAAATGCCTTGAAAAAGCCAGTGGAGAGGACTCTATCACAGCTGAACTTATAAAATGGTCTTAACCAAAAATTACATCTGACCTTCAGCTCATGTTTGAAGAAATATGGGAAACTGGAAAGATTCCAGAAGATTGGAAAGTGGCTCTTATCCATCCTTTACACAAGAAAGGTATACACAAGAGGTATATCTTCATTACCAGTGGGATATAAAATATTTTCAACAATTATATTAAACAAGGTGGAAGCAACACTTGATAGCCAATTGGGAAAATATCAGAGTGGATTTAGAAAAGGCAGATCTTGCTCAGAACAGATTTTCAACCTAACGTCCATAATCCGCCACTGACTTACAAACTCCAAAGACATCATTGTAACATTTATAGATTTTAAAAAGCATTTGATTTGGTTGATAGGCAAACACTAGATAAAGCGATCCAAGAATTTGGAATTTAATCTAAATCAGCAAATCTTATTTGT
Source organism: Locusta migratoria (assembly GCA_026315105.1). Lineage (NCBI taxonomy): Eukaryota > Metazoa > Arthropoda > Insecta > Orthoptera > Acrididae > Locusta > Locusta migratoria. Next base: position 217,690,106 of record CM048745.1, on the reverse strand, counting down.
GAAACACTTACAGACACCAAATCAAAAGTAAAGCTTCAGGGTGAAATTTCCAAGGCATTCAACATAAAAATGGGTGTAAGGCAAGGTGACTGCCTGTCTCCACTCCTATTCAACTGTGTCCTAGAGAAAATAATAAGAGAATGGAAACAAAAACTAAAAGATCATAAGCTATCACCAGTCAGACTGGGGACTAAACAGAAAGGTATTGATATTCACTGTCTAGCATTTGTGGATGATTTTGCCATTCTTTCTGAAAATCTAAAAAATGCAGCTATCCAAATCAACCTCTTAGAAGAAATAGCCAACAAAGCAGGTTTAATAATTACTGTAGAGAAAACAAAATTTATGACAAACATAAAAAATGCTTCAGAAATCCTACTAACAGATATTCAGCCAATAAAGAGGGTAAATAGGGTGACCCAGCCAGTAGTTGATCACTACCCAGTAGTTGATCAGTATCACTTTAATCTTTAAATTTTAAGAGATTGTAGCACTGAAACTTTTAAAAATGTAGCAGAATATAAAGAACAATTGTTGTTAAACCTACTTAACCCATTTTTACAACATTTGGAGGGAACTGATAGCTGTGAGAAAATCTTTCCTTTTGTGCTGTGCTCAGAAGTGGAGAATCAGAGCATCCAGACTAGTTGTAAAGTAGGTTGCAGTGATACAAATATTTATTGACACAAGTACTCAATACTGAAATATTATGAACTATTTTAATAGATAACTCATTGTGAGTGATTGATAATATAATTTATCATAAAGGAAGTATAAATTACTGGTTCATTGATTTACAAGGGGGGATATCAATTACTGGAATGCATAAAAGCATGTTTTCCAGTGGTTGATCATAATGATCAATTACTGGTACTTTGTGAATACATTCCAGAAAGAGTTGCTTTTAAGCATGGACTGAGTAGGGTTTTCTTTCTTCTGACCCATACTGATGGAAATGTGGAATTTATATGGCTCCCAGTAGTTGATCAGTGGTGATCATCCACTAGTTTTCATCTCCCCGTAGTCCACATTTTGCTAATCATATTACCTGGCTTACTGAATCCCCATAAAAGCTGGAAGGAAAAGAGAGTACATTCCATATACAACTACTTCCAAACAGTGTGTAGACTGGAACAAATCAAAAGACCTAAAAGCCAACGCAGAAACAGCCAAATCAGCTAGAATAGAAAAAATGTAAAATGGCTAACAATAGGGATGAGAAAAAAAAGAAGTAATGGAACTGCTTCCAGAGGCTGAGAAGGAGAAACCACCAAAAAGAAACCTGTAAGGAAAGACAATTCAGAGTCAGAATACAGCAGTGATGAATAATGTCTTATTAAAGACACATCAGAAAATGACTGACACTAATGAAAACTGTGCTATGACTGAGAAGATACTTGATGGAAGGGCTAAATTTAAAGAAGAAGATTTGGCTTTGGTCTTGTTTCCTGGCCAGAATAATAATAATAATTATAAATTTGCTTGTATTGTAGCCTAACTACAAAAGATGACATTTTCACAAATTTTAACAATACTTTCAGAACCGTCAATTGTCTTTACAGCAGACAGGCTGCTGCACAAGTTTCAATATCCTGTTGATATTGGAAAAATGAAATGAAAGGAGCAGACCGTGTGAAGTTCATTGTTATGTTTACTGTATTACATTGTTTTATTTCATTGAAAAAATTGTTTAATATGTTAATGATTTATGTAAGTGCTTTAAAATTAACTTTCCAGATGTAATTAGCAATTTAATTTCATATTATTTTATTTATTACTTAATGATCAACTACTGGACTACAGGTGATCATTTAGTGGAACTGTATGATCAACTACTGGTAATTTTTGTCCATTGAAATTAAATTCAGAAAATGTAGGGAATAATCATTTTAATGTTAATTGTAGGTATGTCAAACTTCACAGAAAACTTTTCTCTGTGATATGTGTAATTATCAACTTAGTCTCTCAAGTAGATGTTCTATAAATAATATAAACATAAATTCAAATTGTTAATTGATCAACTACTGGCCTTGTCAACCTAAATTTAAATATTTGGGAGAAATGATTCAGGAAAATGGCTTAGAAAAATTTACTGTAGAAGAAAGTGTACATAAAACGGAGAGAGCATATGGTATAACCAGGAACATTTACAACACAAGGTCTCTGTCTAAAAATTCTGAAAATACAGCACTACAACTACCACTCCCATGAACCACAGACATTGCCGAGGTGTGGTGGCTTGCGTTCCTCAACGATACAGATAGCCGTACCTTAGGTGCAACCACAGCGGAGGGGTATCTGTGGAGAGGCCAGACAAACATGTGGTTCCTGAAGAGGGGCAGCAGCCTTTTCAGTAGTTACAGGGACAACAGTCTGGATGATTGACTGAGCTAGCCTTGTAACATCAGCTAAAGTGGCTTTGCCACACAGTTACTGTGAACGGCTGAAAGCAAGGGGGAACTACAGCCGTTACTTTTCCCGAGGACCTGCAGCTCTAGTGTATGAACATATGATGATGGCATCCTTTCGGGTAAAATATTCCAGAGGTAAAATAGTCCCCCATTCGGATCTCCGGGCGGGGACATCCTCAGGAGGATGTGATCATCAGGAAAGACAACTCTGGCATTCTACGGATCGGAGAGTGGAATGTTAGATCCCTTAATCGGGTAGGGAAGCTAGAAAATTTAAAAAGGGAAATGGATATGTCGAAGTTAGATATAGTCGGGATTAGTGAAGTTCGGTGGAAACAGGAATAGGATTTCTGGTCAGGCGAGTACAGGATTATAAATACAAAATCAGTTGGGGGAATTACAGGAGTAGGTCTGATAATGAATAATAAAATAGGAATGCGGGTAAACTACTATGAGGAACACAGTGATCGCATTATCGTAGTCAAGGTAGATACGAAGCCAACACCGACCACAGTAGTACAGGTTTATATGCCAACTAGCTCTACCGATGGGGAGGAGATCGAAAAAATATTTGAGGAGCCAAAGGAAATTATTCAGACAATTAAGGGAGAGGAAAACTTAAATTGTTATGGGAGACTGGAATTCGGTAGTAGGACAAGGAAGGGAAGGGAAGATAGTAGGTGAATATGGTCTGGGCAAAAGGAATGAAAGAGGAAGCTGCTTGGTAGAATTTTGCGCGGAACATAATTTAGTTATAACAAACACATGGTTTAAGAATAACGAAAGAAGGTTGTATACATGGAAGAGACCAGTAGACACCGGGAGATACCAGATTTATTTTATGATGGTAAGACATAGATTTCGGAACCAGGTTCTAAACTGTAAGACATACCCAGGGACAGATATAGACTCTGACCATAACTTGTTGGTTATGAACTGTAGGCTGAAACTGAAGAAACTACAAAAAGGTAGGAAAGTAGTAGGAAAGTAAGGAGATGGTACCTGGATAAATTGAAGGAACCTGAAGATTTCAGAGAGAGCTTTAGGCAACAATTGACAGAAAAGGGGGAAAATAAAACAGTAGAGGAGGAATGGGTAACATTGAGAGATGAAATAGTGAAGGCAGCAGAGGACAAAATAGGTAGGAAAGCAAGACCTACAAAAAATCCTTGGATATCACAGGAGATACTAAATTTGATCGATGAAAGGAGAAAATATAAAAATGCAGTAAATGAAACAGGCAAAATTGAGTACAAACGACTAAAAAATGAGATTGACAGGAAGTGCAAAATAGTTAAGCAGGAGTGGCTAGAAGGCAAATTCAAAGATGTAGAAGAATATATAAATAGGGGAAAATAGATACAGCCTACAGGAAAATAAAAGAAACATTTGGAGATAAGAAAAACAGCTCTATGAATATCAAGGACTCTGATGGAAAACCAGTTCTCAGCAAAGAAGGGAAATCCTGAAGGTGGAAAGAGTATATAGAGGGGCTCTACAAAAGAAATGAACTTTGTGACAATATTGTAGGACGGGAAGAGGATGTAGATGAAGATGAAATAGGAGATGCTGTACTGAGAGAAGAATTTGACAGATCCCTAAAAGACCGAAGTCGAAACAAGCCCTTGGAGTAGATGATATTCCCTCAGAGCTACTGAAGTCTCTGGGAGAACCAGCCATGACAAAATTGTTTCACCTGGTGTGTAAGATGTATGAGACAGGTGAAGTACCCTCAGACTTTAAGAAAAATGTTATAATCCCCATTCCAAAGAAAGCAGGTGCAGTCAGGTGTGAAAACTACAGAACCATCAGTTTAATAAGTCATGGTTGCAAAATATTAACACGAATTATTTACAGAAGGATAGAAAAGCTGGTAGAAGACGACCTCAGGGAAGATCAGTTTGGGTTCAGGAGAAATGTAGGAACTCGGAAGGCAATACTCACTTTACAGCTTATCCTAGAAGATAGATTAAGAAAAGGCAAACCTACATTTGTAGCTTTTGTAGATTTGGAGAAGGCTTTTGACAATGTTGATTGGATTAAACTCTTTCAAGTTCTGAAGCAAGCAGGAGTAAAATATAGGGAACGTAAGGTTATTTACAACTTGTAGAAACACCGGGCAGCGGTTGTCAGAGTTGAAGGGCATGAAAGGGATGCAGTGGTTGGAAAGGGAGTAAGACAGGGTTGTTGCCTTTCTCCAATGTTATTCAATTTGTACATTGAGCAAGGTATAAAGGAAAGCAAGCAGAAATTTGGTGAAGGAATTAAAGTTCAGGGGGAAGAATTAAAAACATTGTGTTATGCCGACGACATAGTAATTCTGTCAGATACAGCAAAGTACCTGGAAGAGCAACTGAACGGAATGGACAGTGTGCTGAAAGGTGCATATAAGATGAACATTAACAAGAGCAAAACTAGGGTTATGGAGTGCAGTCTAAGAAAATCAGGTGATGCTGAAGGAATTAGATTAGGTAACAAAACAATAAAGGAGCTAGGCGAGTTTTGTTACTTGGGCAGTAAAATAACAAATGATAGTTGCAGTACAGAGGATATAAAATGCAGAATGGCAATGGGTAGAAAAGCGTTCTTGAAAAAGAGAAATTTGTTAACATCGAATATTGGTTTAAGCCCAAGAAAGTCTTTTCTGAAGGCATTTGTATGGAGTGTTACTTTGTATGGGAGTGAATCATGGACGATAAACAGTGCGGACAGGAAGAGGATTGAGGCTTTTGAAATGTGGTGCTACAGAAAAATGCTGAAGATTAGGTGGGTGGATCGCGTAACTAATGATGAGGTACTGCACATAATTGGGGAGAAAAGAAATTTCTGGCATACCTTGACTAGAAGAAGGGATAGATTGGTAGGACACATTCTTAGACATCAAGGAATTGTGTATTTAGCTTTGGAGGGAAGTGTGTGGGGTAAAAATTGCAGAGGAAGTCCAAGAGATGGATACAGTAAGCAGATTCAGACACATGTAGGTGGCTGTTCTTATGTGAAGATGAAGAGGCTTGCTCAGGATAGGGTATTGTGGAGAGCTGCATGAAACCAGTCTCAGGACTGAAAACCACAACAACAGTGAAAAGATGAAAGAACAGTGGAGGAAAAAGAAAGAAAAACAAAGCTGGAAAGATTGAAATTGGTACGTGGTCCTTAGATGACTGAAACGAAGAAAGAAGAAGCTATCACAAAAAATCATTTATTGGTCATCTGAGTTGCCGTCATTACCGTTGGTGTCAACATAACTACTGCAGCCCGGCGAGAAGCGTCATACAATTTAACCAAAATGTTATACTGTAAGTGGTATTGATCACTAAAATTGATACAGTATGTAGGCTACTACACATAAAATGAAACGACTGGGCTCATTTTTAAATACTTACTAGTATTTCCTATCACTGTTGTAATTTTTCAACATAAATCTTGTAGTAAATAAATAAATGCATTATAATAAATATTACCTTTGACACAACAATTTATTACAAAAAAAGGTGTAAATAAATAAATGCATTAATAATTCCATAATCGGTCAATACGAACCGTGTAAATAAATAAATGCATTCTAATAAATAATGCCGCTGACAAATTTACAATGTAATCAGCGACTAGTAATAATCAAATACAAACACGTCTATGACAAATGACGTATTTGGTCAAAGCCGACGGGTGGTATCCAATATTCAAGATGACCCGCGCGGGGAGATAAATGAATGAATGTCCAAGACTAAAAAATAGTTCCATTCAAGCAGTTGGTTGGCAGAATAACTGGAAACCTGAGAAATACTTTCCTGTGTCTGAGAAATTATGACCAATCATGAATCCGCAGGTTGTGATCCAAAAACAGAACTGATACGATAGTACCGTAGTTAACAATCAGTTTATGTTTGGTAAATTTAAGTACAAAATATTTGAGTTTTTAAAATTCAATAGAAACCGTTTGAGTTTTTAAAATCCTTACCTTCACATCATCACTTTCGAGAGACGCACGCAGAACGAGTCGTCCAATGCGCCCGAAGCCGTTAATACCAACAAGAGCCGCCATTATTCCTGAAACAGTAAAAAGAGACATTTCTTCATTGAAAACTCCCTCAAAACGTTTAACCTTAGATTATCATCACTTCAACGGAAATACAGAAAGTCCTGAATGAAAATAAATTCATAGCCTAACTTTTTTACCTTCAGTAGGCCTAACAATGGTAGTTTTTGTTCATGGGATTGGCGCATCGAGAACCGTAAAGATGCTTAGCATACAATATTGCTGCACAGCAGTTACAATTTTAGTCAGTTGACCACGCTAGAGGTACAGATAATTTATACAGTTTTGCACACTCCATTCACCATTCTCGCACATTTTAACATTTTGGTAAATTGTATTCCGCCTTTGGATACTGAAAATGTGAACCACTCACGGCTCTGACAAACACCACGGGTAAAGTTAAGGAAACTCAACAACGACAGAAGTTCGACAATATGCTCAATGAGTCCAATACCCGTCTGTACGTATCGACTCTAAATTTCAGGGGCAAATAATCGAATATCATCTGATTTACCTGCGAAGCAACACGTTAAAATTATTTCCTAAGGCTCATAAGTATGTTACTTAATCGGTCTTCGGTTTGGATTTTTCCAACATCTACCGCTTCTTTTACTACAGATAAACTACAATATTTCTGCCTATAAAACAGCAACGTAGTATCACTGGTTCGAAAATTCTGAGATTTTAATGGACAACACAAATTCCAGAAAAAAGTAAAAGATAACCCGGTACCTGATAACTTTAAGTGCTTTAACAAATAACGTAATTTACAATGTGGAGAACGCCAAACGAAACAATGTACGTTAAAACTGATTTATAACATTCACTTAAGAAATATGTGTAAATTTGAAATGAATGATACTTACAAAATGATTCTTGATAGATGCTCTTCAGTTATTTGTGTGCCAAACAAAAGCAGAAATCTATGTCAAGAAATTTTGAGTTAGTTCCACACACGGCTGCTGTTCGCGGCGACAATGGGGGAACCAATGGATTTCAAAGAGTTTTCGGATCTGTAGAACAGTCACTTGTTCCTGAGACACTACAAATTAAAAAACGCTTGGATGACTGTATTAGTATGGTAATTGATAAAAAAAAAAATATTTATTTGCGCATAAAATTGTGCAGAGGAGACAACAAGAATTTCTAGCTTCAAGTCAACGAAACAGATTTCAAATAACAACAATATATTGTAGAGTTCTATCAATATTACCTAAGCACGTTTGACACAACCATTATACTCTTACTGCACAGTTTAAGGCAGTACAATGTTTTAGAACTTTATGCTATTTTTGGATATATACTGACATGCATTTCAGTATTAATGAGAGAGAAGAATATTTTAGAGGAAAATGTCCTTTGTTTGGTGATTCAGAATGCCTATTACAGGTTTCTAGCAGTCGTAGAAGAGTATTAGTACCGTACATAAAATTGCAATAAGGAATTCATGTTCGGAAATATACCAAGTTTGGATACAAAGTAAGTATGAAGCTTCGATCCCTTCCAAATTTCCTGCATCACGGTACACACACACAGCACAGACAATTACTCTTTAGTTTTGTTTTCTACGGGTGTCTGTAATTACTCTTAAACTTTGTCCTTGTCAATTACATGTTTTTGACGACGTTACAGCGTTCATTTCATGAAATATATTGCAATTTGCGATCACTTATGGCATCACTGTACTAGGTTTAGATGGATTACCAAAGGGCGGCGAATGGAGATTTGGGTGTGGCGGGAGACGTGTCGGGAAGAGTCCTCTTCAGTCGTGCTAGTCAGTGTGTCCTCGGCGGAGGAGTGGTCAACGCGTCTGCCTAGTAAGCAGGAGATCCCGGGTTCGAATACCTGCCGGGCACACATTTTCATTCACCACCCTTTGATATTCCATCTAAACCTAGTACAGTGATGCCATAAGTGATCGCAAACTGCGATATATTTGAAGTTTAAGAGTACTCGTATTCTGTTTTCCTTCTATATGATGAAGGGACATCCTTTTCAAAGTGGAGAATACGACCTGGACTGCTTGTATCTCTCGTATAGGTGCGAGTGTAGTCTACAAGTACATTCCTGTGGCTTTTATAATCACAGCAAAACGGTAGGCCTATGTGTCGTTTTAATTGCAACAGGGGATGAAGACTACACCGTCTTCCCATTTGAGTGCAAAGCGTCAAATTGGATATTTGGAACAGATCCGAATTTCAAACATATATCCAATCCGAAAGGTTCATATCCGGACATATTGCAACTTTATGTCTACAACCCAAATAGTACTGTAGTGTGCATTGCTTCCATGTTCCAAAAACCCTTTCCTTTACATTAGGGTGACCAGATTACCGAAAAATACCGGACTCAAATTAGAAGTTGCAATAAAGCAACATTTCGTGAAATGTTTCGTAAAAACTATATCAGTAAAATAGATTGGAGTTCGAATATTTGGTCCATAATGAAGCTACATGCATTACCGTACCTATTTGTTAAGACTCGCACTTTAAAAAAAGTAAAAATTTGTTGCGTTTCTAATGACGTAAATATTTTACTGTTGTCACATGCATACACAATATGTTAATTTTATATAACGATATCTTTCACTACGCCTGGAAGCTATTATTATTCCCCTGGTGTTCGTATTATTTTTCATAAGAATGCATGTCATTCAGGAGTATGATAATTTGAAATACAGTTTGATGAAAATTAACATCATAAACACGAGTCTCAGTTATAATTATATTTTCAATACTAACCCTCATGTCTCCATCAGTCAACGCAATGGTGTCAGATACGCACTGTGCAAAGGTAATTATCAGCAGCAAAATGTTGCAGCAGATATCACGAGATGAAATAAGTTAAAACAGATATTATTCAGTAAGACAGTATTCCTAAATTCGTACTTTACTGCTTCACATGCATTTTTTAACATTACTCATTCCATTGACTTGAGGGATCAGTATGTTCGTTGCACGGAAAGGAAGGAAGCCTTCCTCACCTTTAAGACGCTTTTTTTCACCGTTTATAATGATTATTCTCATGTTTTGCAACAAAAGACATCATACTTTATGACAAAGTATTGCTCTCAAGACTCTTGAGAGTCAAGAGCTAGATGGTGTATGTAGAACGCGTCATATCGACCTCCACTGACGACCGGAAAAGTAATTATTCATCGTGAAAGTAATTTATCGTTTTGCTTTTGTAATTTCGGAAATGTAAACTCACCTTAATTCTACCACTAAAAATACACATTCTTTTCGGTATTTATGTGAAAAAGTAACGCAGGTGGTGACTCTTAAAGGTTTAAAACTACAGGTCTAAGTCTTATGTTCTGAATCAATAACCAACGCACAACTCCTCGCCATGTGAAAGCATCACATAGTACCAAACAAATAACTTGATAAATCATTTCTCGTACACTTTGCATTAATCAAAAAGTGTGCTTTTCTTTATCACATGGCTAAGATCACATGTCGAGATTTCCGTTTGTGGTACAGGTTACTTAAAAACGCAAAGTTTCGCAGCAATACGGGACTCTTAACGAAAAACGGGACAAAATACGCCCCGTATGTGTTTTGTCGGAACAACGAGACACTTAACGCTAAATACGGGACGATCCCGTAAAAACGCGACGTCTGGTCACCCTACGTTACAATCGTGTCTGACGCAAATACTATTTAGGAAATTGATGTGCCGGGAGATAATTAAAGGTACTCTAACACCTTAGAAAAATTGTATATAATAATTAATATCTTTGTATAGTCTCCAAAATGTCCAAAGATTGTTACTAAATCGTGAAAGATAACAAGAAAATGTTTACTATAACAAGATAATTTCCAGTATGGAACTGGATAGGCACACAGCAGAATTGCCAACGGTAGTGCGCACGGGTCTGTTCGCAAGTTCCGGGTATGTAACAGCACAGTCGTTTCCTTACTAGTTTTTTTATATACCTGTCATGAACTAACCGTTCAAGTGCGGCGTAAAGGTGTTCAGAATCGAACCTACTGCTATTTCCTGCCATTAGGTTCAGTGACATTTACAGATTCACAAGTGCTTTAGCGACTATCGCGTCTCATGCACGGATGAACAATCTCATTAAGTAACCAAGATGCAAACGCAGTAATGTGCTGCTGACATGCCTGATTCGTGTTGAAAGGTATTCGTGTTGTGATACCCAAAACTTTCTTGGTCTTTCATTATTTACTTGCCTTAGTGGTTTACGGTTTTTTTCAGTTTCTACAAAAGTTTTCCTGTACTTAAATCCACACATTTCAATTTTTTTTCTTAATGTAGATATTTCATAACATCAGCCGCGGTGGAGTAGCCGAGCGGTGTAAGGCGCCTCGCTGCGGAGCGCGCGGTTGCTCGCCGTCGGAGGTTCGAGTCCTCCCTGGGGCACGGGTGTGTGTTGTCCTTAGGTTAGTTTACCTTAGTTTAAGTAGTTTTGAAGCTACGGAGTGATGTCCACGCAGTTTGGTCCGATAGATTTACAAACATTTGAACATTTGATTTTTCAATTGCCATTCGTCGATAATCTGTACATCCTCTTGCATTTGGTTAGAAATCTCCAGTGTTGCGACTCCTCGACATACTACAGCAACATACGCGAAAAACAACATTGAACTTCCGAAACAACGTGTTCAAACCATTGTCCGTGACGAGACCAAAGGTCGCAGCTTACTCAGGCAACCTAGTTATTCACACTTACACCTCTCCTCCCGTACTCTGCTGTGATTTATCTTTTCGTTTGTCTTGTCTTATATTAATAAATTCTTCTCTAATTTCATTTACTAGTGATGCTACCATAATAATCGACGACGAATTACAAAATTGTGGTTACAAACTGTAATAATATTGAATTTTTTTTTTAAAAAAGCTCCCAGTTTTCTGTTGACTAGAACTCTGGAGTTAATGTGCTAAGCCCACCCAACCTCTTTTGAAGTTTGGCAGGTGAAAATATGTTACCCAACAGTACTTTCAAGATTAATTTCACTAACTATAACTATCATTAAATATGTCTGAGAACGCCAAGTGCAGAATCGCGATGACGTGGTCTTGGTATTGCTTGCCTATTTGAGCTTTATCGAAATGTTCAAATGTTTATATAGTTTATGGGACTTGGCTACGAGGTCATCAGGTCTAAACTTACAAACTACTTACGAACTAGCTAACACTAAGGACGGCACAAATATCCATGCCCGAGGGGGAATTCGAACCCCCGACCGTAGTGGCTGTGCAGAGTGTGACTAGAGCGCCTCAGTCCCCTCGGCCACCGCGGCCGGCGAGCTTTATCGAGGATCACGGGGTGAAAAGTTTATGGTTTAGTTCAAACCAGCGTCCATAAATCTAGGGATGTTCCTTGTATGAACTAAGGATGTGTAGTTAGTGTCAAATGAACTATAGATCATTTTAGTTCACTTTGACGAACTGTAATTCTGTTACCCCTTGTTTTCCCGATGCTCAAATATCCCCTCCATTCATTCTGAGTTCACCCCACTCCCAGGATTTAAAGTATGTGGCTTTTTAGAATTCCTAAGTTATAATTGCGTAAACTACATCGGATAGGAATACCGAAATAGTTCCGTTACGTCACTTAGCTCGGTTGATGAACCAGTTTAGAACTGCGCAAACTACGTCGTATGAAAAGAGCAAAACAGTTCAGTAGATGAAATAGCTGCACTGCGCGAACTATGTTGGATCGGAATACTTCACAGAAGAATGTATGTCAGGCGAACTTTTTGTATTTTACATATATAAATGAGGTGAAATGGGGAATGACTCTCTGTTTGAAGAGAATTACTGTTAATAACATTTTGCATCTAGAATTAAGAAAATTGGTCTATTGTTTTCTCATCAGACATTAAAAATATGTAGATTGTTTCAGACAATTTGGAAATTCAGCATTTAAAGGGATGAAATAATGGGTGAAAGTTTATAATGAAAATAAATTTTTAAAGCTAGATTTATCAAAAAGTGGTATTTGACTTCTTGGTTGGAAATAAGCAGATACGTGCTTTCGTGTTTTTTGAAATTCAACCCCTAAGAGGGGGGGGGGAGGGGGGGGGGGGAGAATACGACTCACTATCGCTAAACGAAACCAACAAGGATAGAAACTTGAGGCTTTCTCCAAATCTACAAACTCTAAAAAAGTAGGTTTGCCTTTCCTTAGCCTATCTTCTAAGATAAGTCGTAAAAGTGAGTATAGCGTACTCTGGCCTACTGAATTTATTAGTGATAAAGGGTTCTTATCATTCGCTATCAGAAATATAAGAAGCTCGCCGATGTTATAATTGTTTAATTAAGATGAGACTCTTTGTGCAAACATTGAACTAAAATAAAACTATTGTTCGTAGTTTTTGGCGGTATTCGTAAGATTCCACTCGGTGGCACAGCTGAGATACAAGCTGCGGGTCGCCGCATCTATTTCAGATTTCCTGTTCTGGCCGGTTTAAAAAAATTAAAGTATTTGGGAGGTGCCGGGGGGGGGGGTTGAGCTTCAGCCTCATTAGGCTCCCCCCCCCCCACCCCACCCGTGGCTGCGCCACTGATATGGACATCCCGTGCAATGGTGGACTTACAATTTGATAGAACTCTTGTCAGTTAATTATACGTCATTTACAGTAAAATTTTAAGTGTAATAAAATAATCGTAAATACGGCGTTTATTTAACTTTTAGTGAAGACATTATGAAGACTTAACTCACAACAGTTGATGACTTGACAGCTAATGAACTGTGGTACAATATAAGTTAGGAACCAGAATGAAAAATGCTCCTATGACGGCGCAATTAACACAGAGTGCCAATCACGTCAATTGACGGGATACGGAAATTTCTGTAGAATGCCAATCACGTCATTTGACGTGATCTCTGTTTTCGTGCTTTTAAAAACAGAATCAAGTTTATTGACGTGCTAGATCTACCTTAAATACCTTACTTGGGAAACCTAGTGTCTAAACCAGCCTATAGATCTTTTATTTAGTTTCTAAATCGTCCGACTGGTCGCATTCATTGTATGAAGGTAGAAAGTGGTAGAAAGTGGTGTCCGCTCACTCAGTAGGTAAATCAACGGACATGGCTTCACGCAAAATATTCTCCCCGAAAGTACTGAGAGGTGACTATGACAGAGGGATGACACAGCAACTTATCGTAGTGACTCTACAGAGGGGTGGACTGATACAGACTAAGACGTTTTTAGTGGGGCCCTTGGCGTCGGAGTTGTATGTGATTTAGATGCTCCGTGTTCAGTTGTACATTTATTTCAAAGATCAGACAATTCCTTACGCCAGACTGAACATAAAGAAACTAAGTGCAGCTGGGGTTACTCCTGCAAGCAGAATGTCTGGCATTCTAAGGGATGGAATGGTTTACATAGCGCCATTCAAAGTGTTAAAGGCGAATGTATCGTGGCCACACTCAAAGCTATAAAATAGGGAACTGACGTTTCGACTTATCTAACAATATTCAAATGTCTGTAAATCTATCGGACCAAATTGCGTGGTCATCAGTCCGTAGCTTACAAACTACTTAAACCTAGGTAAATTAACCTAAGGACAACACACACACCCATGCCCCAGGGAGGACTCGAACCTCCAGTGCGAGCAACCGCGCGCTCCGCAGCGAGACGCTTTAGACTTATCTAACAGCCTCAATAACGTTAAAATAAAAATCTTGACGTATTGCCGCCTTTTAAAGTTAACCCTGTTTCTCCAGCGTCTATAATTCAAGAATTCTTGAATGGGTACACATGTAGTGCAGGAGAAATTCCACGTTGCGTGACATTACATCATTTGCGTGTTATACGAGGTGGCATCATCAATCGTGTTACTTTACATGTGCGCTAATGTGTCAAGATTTTTTATTTTACCGTTTATTAATCTGGCAGATAAACTACAAGCTACTTCTGCTCTTTAATTTGGACAACATTATCAAAGGATGAAGAGCTATCTTCTTCAGACGTATTTATGAGGGTTGTTCAAATGGAAAGGTACGAAACGACACTGTGACTATAATTGTAGTTTTTATTCAAAAGTTATCACCAGAGGGCTGAGCACAACAATCCTACTGAGCCGAAGGATTCCCTGTTCCCAGAAGTCCTGCGGCAGTGACAAGAGCCAGTCCTCTGTTGTGCCCTTCAGTTCGTGTCCTAATTGAAGCGCTTTCCTTTGCGAAGTTTTCTTGACGCACCAAATAGATGGAAGTCACAGGGCGACGTGACCGGCCTGTAGAGCGGATGTTCAAGCTGCTCCAACTTGTACTTGTTTATGGTTGAACGGTTTATGCAAAACTGTGGGCGCGCGCAGAATATTTGCCTCCGTGAGCAGCCCTGGCCGTCTGCTCTTGATAAACTTGCGTAGGCTACGGAGTGTCTCTCACTAGGGGAGGCCGCCAATTGTGAAATTCAGATTCGATTTATATTGCGCATAATAAAACCTCATGGCCAGAGGTGTAATTTGGCAATGCACCAAGATGCACTTCTCAGCTGTTGTCGAGAAAATAGACGATAACAAAAAAAAGCCGTTGGGGTGAAATACTCTCTACGATGGGTAATATTGTACAGAGGCTTGCCGCAGCGGCAAGCGCTCGGGTTGGTAATATGAAGGTCGCCGGATCGAATCTCGCGGCATGCAACTTTTTCATTTTTTGTTTTTTTGTTTTTTTTGTTTTTTGTTTTTTTTTGTTTTTTGTTTAATTCAAATATATATTGCACGAACCAGAGTGATAGTTATCATAGAAATATGGGTAGCAGGAAACAGTACGACATCGAGCACATCTGATAAACGTTGCGTTTTTACAAGAACAATTGTTTTTTAAATTATCTGATTGACATTCTAAAAATTGTTCTATCGTTCGTCAGGTTTGACTTACACTATACGTATTTGTTTCGGAATATCGTTTACACTTCTTCCGTTAACTATATGTGGTAAACATTATGAAGACAATTAATAACATTTGTGAAATACAACTTTGTTTGCGGGAAACATAATGATGTTCGAAGTCGCCAGTTGCATATAATACGTTGTTTGAAAGTCGTTTGTCGTGGATAAACTGGCGACTTCGAGCATCAAATGTTATTAACCACAGTGATAGGAATGTAGTTTGAATTGATTTGGACGCAGCTGGTTTCAACGAATCCAATGCACGATAGAAAAAAATCTATTGTTCCATTAAAAAAATTATATCTTTGTGCTGTAACTCTTTGGAAAATGATACAATAAACTATGTTCATAGATCCGCAGAAAGTGTAACATTTCTTATGTTGACTTACCGCATTAAAATTTCCCGTCACCTATTATTTTATAAGTTACAGAGGCAAACACACTTAGTGAAACACCCTGTATATTAAGAACAGCAAAGGGCCCAAATCGAACCTTGTGACATTTTTTATTGTTCCCCAGTTTGAGGAGTCAGCTGTTTTTTGCATCTTATGTGAATTACTCATGCCAATTTTCTGCACTCTTTCTGTTAGGTATGATTTAAACCATTTGGACACTGTCCCATTCAGACCACAATACTTTAGTTTATTAAAAAAAATGCTCAGTCTCTCTTGCAATATTTTATTCTCCAATAACGCGTTTCGCGCATCGTCAGACTGGAAAAAGACAAATGTTTTGTTACAATCTGTGTACCTGGCGTGCAGCGAATCTAATGTGGCTAAGGTGAGTAAATTTGAAAATTCAGACTTACTCGGGCGGAGATGGGGCCACAGAACTATCTATAGCTGTGGAGGAGGTATCTTAACAATTTGTGTTGTCATTGGGCACCTGCAAAGAGGTAGGTAAGGTTATTTGAACTAGAATAAGTAGGGAGTACAATACTACCAGTTGTAAACGTGGACCTGCCGCGACAGCGACTCCTCTGCTGCTATGGTGAGTTTTATCACAGAAAAAGCGTTCCATTAATTTCCACACCATACCCCTTTGGTCCCTAGTTATTCTAGTTGAAATAACCCTTACGTACTTCGTACGTTTACCTCTTTGCAGGCGCCCAATGACAACACAAATCGTTAAGTTACCTCCTCCACAGCTATAGATAGTTCTATGGCCCCATCTCCATCCAAGTAAGTCTGAATTTTCAAAATTACTCACCTTAGCCACATTAGATTCGCTGGTCGCCAGGTACACGGACTGTAACAAAACATTTGTCTTTTTCCAGTCTGACGATGCGCTAACAGCGCGAAGCGCATTATTGGAGAATAAAATATTGCAACAGATACTGAGCAATTTTTAAGTATTCAACACTGTTGCTGCACCAGCCGCCACCACCACCATCATGGAATGGAAGGGAAATGTACTTTAGTTTATCTAGAAGAATTGCACAAGTTGCAATCCTCGTATGTAAGTGTCAGCGTTTGTGATGTGTTGTGCGTCAGGCTGGTGGTGGCGTGCTTGCTGCAGCCGCTGGACGTGGTGAAGATCCGGCTGCAGACGGGCATGGGCGGCTACCGCGGGGCCTTGGACTGCGCGTCGCGCATCGCCGCCCACGAGGGCCTCCACGGCCTGTACGCCGGCACCAGCGCTGCCATGCTGCGACACGCCGTCCACGCCACCGCCTGGATCACCGCGCACTCCATCTTCATCAGCACCATCACGTGAGCATACGTATTCTGGACCTCTCAGTTAGCTTACCTGGGGACCATGAACCTTTCATCGGGCGCAGTCGGCCTCACAGACCAGCAAAATACATTGTTCAACCCCACGCTTAAAAATGGTGGTCAAACAGCCCGTCTATCCGTTTACTGGCATAACTATGGGAACTTCAGATAATGCAGATCCATAGTCTGCATCGTATTTCACACGGTCGCAGGGAACTCCCTTGGCCTCACAGGCTGTGAAGATACAGGGTTTTAGGTTAGTAACCACTGGTACGTTTCGGTCGAACGATAGTTATCGTTGGCGTGCAGCGAGAGCTGCTGGCAACAATGCTTAGGTTGGAATGTTCTTTGTTTGTTGGCCGGGGTGCGGCAGTCTCCCGCCGACCGCAGAGCGAGGCGGTAGTATGTCGGCAGTGAGTTTGTAACCTGCGTTTTGTGGTGGCTAAAGTTTTTGCCATTCCGTCGTATCGCATATGGGTTGCAGTTGCATATTGAAATGTTTCAGTGTCGACTTGTAGACATTCATCGTAGTGGCACGCAGTTATTTAATCAGTGTATTTAAAGGGAAGAGTTTTCAACATTTGTCGTTCCATAATAAAGGAAGTTAACAAAGCTTACTGTTATGGATCAACCTAGTAATTGTCCGCATCCCATACCGTCAAATCATTGGAACAATTATTAAATGATTAAGCATAAAATAGAATGTAACGGCAACTTCGCCCATCGAGGATTAGGTGGACGTAGCGGTGACGTTACAAGGCCATTTGTGCCCGATTGCGTCATAATTTTGAAGGCGAGTTTATTCGAGAAATTTTTATTTTAATTGTTCCTTTCACCCAATCTAAGTCTGTTTTCTGTGATTTTCTAGGGAATTCTCTTTACATACGTTATCACATCCATATTTCTTGATGAAATGTCCAGAAAAGTATATGACCTCCTTACGACCAATGATGTTGCGGAAATAATGCGCCTCCTCAAGGATGCTCCAGCCTCGCGTCGAAGATTTGGGCTACAAGAGTGTCATTCACTTTTAGGCTGAGGTAGGAGACGGCAAAGAGGACTCAGCAACTGAACAGGAAGACGACGAAACAGCTCGGGATGATGAAGAAGAGGAGGACATATGTGAGAAGTTTTATCTTAGAAAAGATAAGACGATGACGTGGGCTCCACCTTCTACTTTTCATGGGGTAAAGAGTCACTACATCATTACACAACATCCAGGTGTAATATACAATGCTACAAATGCCGCCACCCTATTGCAAAACCCTTCCGTCATCAACTAATTCCATAACTATCCCGGCGAAGTGTGAATACAAGCCATGGCGGTGAGGCCAAGCGCATCGAGGTGCTATCTCAGATGCACGAGGCCGTTTCGAATCTCCGTTCGGGCATGGATGTTTGTGTCATCTTTATTATAAGGTAGTTCATAAGTAGTTTGTACGTTTGGGGACTTATGACCTCACAGGTAAGTACCTTAAGCTTTACAAACATTTGAACATTATTATCAATACAATTCGAATGTCAGTTCAGCTGAAGACTTGACTGAAAAGATTTTTACCCCACAAGGAATGTGAAAAATCCCCCCACATTACCTCCCAAAGGGCGAAACTGTCGACTATGCAAGCCTGAAACAAGATTTACTAGGATGAAGAATTATGAATGGTCAGCTTGTCATCAACCTGCTTGAGCCACGTAAAAGTTTCGTGCCAAAATTGTGTTTCAGCTGTTGATTTTGGAGCTTCAGCATAGGTTTTTGGCCACAGATATGGCGAGAAAAGATGATTCCACGTCAGAATAGACTGACTAATGCCTTTTAAAAATAATTTTATTAGTTTTATGGATGACTGTTCAACCAGTTTTGAATACTGTTTGTGGGAAATTGGCAGTTTTGGTTAATTTAGTTTAAGGTGTCCTGTCTTCAATAAATCCATTCTTTTGCTTTCAATCCGCTGTAACTCCTTCCTTTAGATCCTCTTAAAGACTAGCCTACAAGCGTTTTGAATTTGAATTAAAATGACGGAGCTAGTCCCCAAAATATGTGGATGGCCACTCAGGCTGGGTGCGCCTGATTTTGTTCCATCTAGAGATGCGCCCGATGGAGGGTTTAACCTGTCAAAAAAGGATAGTGCGGATGCCACTTCCCTCGTCTACTGGTCTACCGTATACAGAGCTTACAAGCAACTAGCAGTTTAAATTAATAAAATGCAGCAACCAGTTGCTTGCGATTATTTATTTTTGACGACCGGTTTCGGGCGCCTGAGTGCCCTTCTTCTGGTCTCTATAAAGACAAAGATATGTTCATATAATAGGATAAAATTAACACTTACATTTTAATACATGTACATTCATTAAGCAACAATACTAAAATGTAAGTGTTAATTTTATCCCATTATATGAACAAGAGTAAAACAAGGGTAACTGAGTGCAGTCTAAGAAAATCAGGGGATGCTGAAGGAATTAAATTAGGTAACGAAACAATGAAGGATGAGTTTTGTTACTTGGGCAGTAAAATAACAAATAATGCTCGCAGTACAGAGGATATAAAATGCAGAAAGGCAATGGGTAGAAAAGCGTTCTTGAAGAAGAGAAATTTGTTAACCTGGAATATTGATTTAAGCCTAAGGAAGTCCTTTCTGAAGGCATTTGTGTGGAGTGTTGCCTTGTATGGAAGTGAAACATGGACGATAAACAGTGCAGACAGGAAGAGGATAGAGGCTTTTGAAATGTGGTACTACCGAAGAATGCTGAAGATTAGATGGGTGGATCGTATACAGAACAGAATTGGGGAGGAAAGGAATTTCTGGCATATCTTGACTAAAAGAAGGGATCGATTGGTAGGACATATTCTTAGACATCAAGGAATCGTGAATTTAGCATTGGAGGGAAGTGTATGGGGTAAAAACCGATGGATACAGTAAGCAGATTCAGACAGATGTAGATTGCCTTTCTTATGTGGAGTTAAAGAGGCTTGCTCAGTATAGGGTATTGTGGAGAGCTGAATCAAACCAGTCTCCGGACTGAAGACCACAACAACAACATCTTTTATTACAATATATTTGGTTCAAAACTGCTTCAAATTTCTGTAACCGACTTGTGTACGTTTTATAGCCTTTACTGTATACCAATGCACTTGTCTGTCTGTATAGAGACCAGAAGAAGGGCACTCAAGCGCCCGAAACCGGTCGTTAAAAATAAATAATCACAAGCAACTGGTTGCTGCATTTTGTTAATTTTTAATATGAACAGTTGCTGAAATGGATAAAATACTTCAACTAGCAGTATTTTTCTGTCTAGCAAACTACTAACGCATGGTACAGCTAGCTGGTGGCGGCTCAGTATACCACAGCCTAACTCAGGACGAGAAATTTCATTTCTGAAGCCACCAGCCAGTCTAACACGTTGTTCGCCACAACTCCTTTATCTATATGTGAAATAATTCCTTTTCCTCCGCCATGCCATTGTTCGAACAATATCTTTACACTACAGTAATACCATATCAAATTGTTTAATAGAAAATATACGTATCAGTACCGTTGTCTACCGGTCTAGCACTTTTTTGTATTACGTTGTCTTTCTGCTGAGAAATACCACTTGTGGATTGCACCTTTGGGTCAAAACTCAGACAGTGAATGTCCGTTCACAGATATTACAACTGCAGTATTTTTCTTTTCAACGAAGTCCCGTAAGCTGCATTTATTATTTCGTACTATGGCGACGAACACAGATGTTACTCACCTAACTGAATAGTATTAATCTGTTAATAACGCGATACTGTCCGCTAAACCAAAGTAACCTATGCCTTACGAATTTTCGTCACAGACATACATTAACGTATGTCTACAGTCTGTGTATTGCAGTGAGCTCAAAGATAATATGGAGATGGTACTCTGTATTATGAAACCGTGACGCTCGACGTATATTTGTCTCTCTCTAACCCAGTTGTCAGTATTTTGATCCTAAGCACTACAGTTGTCTTTGCAGTGTTTATATTGAGATCATTGGTGTATTGCCAGTGTAGTTAATGCTCAGTTAATGTATGTCTGTGTTAGTCCCAGTGTTTTATCTCTGAGCATCTGTTGATCTTCGTATTGCTCCATATTTTACCCACCGCCACACACCGCGACCAAACCACCATACTGGACACCGTGAACCTAAAGGCTACTCTCATGCATAACCACCATTGGTCTGCAGTGAATAATTTTGGCTACCAAGTGAAATATACGGACACACGTCCCACGTTCCATTTTTATATATGTATATTGATTACCTAATCTAATTCCTTCATCATCACCTGATTTTCTGATATTACATTCCATTACCATGGTTTTACTCTTGTTAATGGTCATCTTATATCTTCCTTTCAAGACACTGTCCATTCCATTCAATTGCTCTTCCAGGTCCTTTGCATTCTCTGTCAAAATTACTATGTTATTGGCAAACCGCAAAGTTTTTATTTCTTCTCCCTGAACTTTAATACCTTCTCCAAATTTCTTCTTGCATTCCTTCATTTCTTGCTCAATGTACAGATTGAAAAATATTGGGAAAGGCTACAACCCTGTCTTACTCCCTTCCCAACCTCTGCGTTCCTTTCATGCCCTTCGATTCTAATAACCGCTGTCTGGCTTTTGTACAAGTTGAATACAACTATTCGCTCCCTATATTTTACTCCTGCTACCTTCAGAATTTCGAAGAGTGTATTCCAGTCGACATTGTCAAAAGCTTTCTCCAAATCTACAAGCGCTAAAAACGTAGGTTTGCCTTTCCTTAGCCTATCTTCTAAGATAAGTCGTAATGTATTGCCTCCCGTGTTCCTACATTTCTACTAAATCCAAACTGATATTCCTCAAGGTCGGATTCCACAAGTTTTTTCCATTCGTCTGTAAATAATTCGTATTAGTATTTAGCACCCATGACTTTTTAAACTGATAGTTTTGTAATTTTTACATTTGTCTGCACTTGATTTCTGTGGAATTGGAATTACTATATTCTTCTAGAAGTCGGAGGGTATTTCCCCTGTCTCATACATCTTGCATGCCAGATAGAACAAGTTTTTCATGACTGGCTCTCCTAACGATATCAGCAGTTCAGACGGAATATCATCTACTCTCGGGGTCTTGTTTCGACTCAAGTCCTTCAGCGCTCGTCAAATGTTCTCGCAGTATCATATTTCCTATCTCATCTTCCTCCACTTCGTCTTCCATTTCTAGAATACTGCCTTCAAGTTTATTTCCTTTGTATACGCCCTCCATGTATTCCTGCCACAGTTCAGCTTTCCCCTCTTTGCTTAGTACTGTTTTCCGTGTGAGTTCTTGATATTCATACAGCTGCTTTTCTTGTCTCCAAATATCTCTTTTTACTAACCTGTAGGCGGTATCTATCGTTCCTCTAGTTATACATTCCTCTACGGTTCTGCATTCGTCTTCTAGCCACTCGTGCTTAGCCAGTCTGCACTTCCTGTAAATCTCTTTTTTCAGACGTTTGTACTCCCTTTGCCTGCTTGACTTGCTGAATTTATATATTTTCTCCTCTCATCAATTAAGTTCAGTATATCCTGTGTTATCCAGGGATTTCTATTAGGCCTTGTCCTTCTGCCTATATGACCTTCTGCGGCCTTCACTACCCTATCTCTCAGAGCTATCCATTCTGCTTCTACTTTATTACTTTCCCCCATTTCAGCCAATCCTTGCCTAATCCTCTCTTTGAAACTCTCAACCACATACGGTTCCTTCAATTTGTCCAGGTTCCATCTCCTAACTTTTCTACCTTTCTGCAGTCTCTTAAGTTGTAATCTGCAGTTCATAACCAATAAGTTATGGTCAGAGTCTATATCTGCCCATCGATACTTCTTACACTTTAAAACCTGGTTTCTAAATCTTATAAAGTCAATCTGGTACCCTACAGTGTCTCCTGGTCTCTTCCACGTATACAGCCTTCTTTCATGATGATTAAACCAAGTGTTGGTTATCATTAAATTGTGCTCTGTGCAAAATTCTCTCCTCTTTCATTCCTTTTTCCCAGTCCATATTCATCTACTACATTTCCTTCTCTTCCCTTTTCTACTACCGAGTTCTAGTCCCCCATCGCAATCTAGTTTTCGTCTCTCTTAATTTTATGAATGATTTCTTTTATCTCTTCATACATTTCTTCGATATCTTCACCATCGGCAGTGCTAGTTTGCATATAAACTTGCACTACTGTGGTCAGTGTTGGTTTTGTGTCTATCTTTGCTACGATAATGCGTTCACAATGCTGTTCATAGTAACTTACCCTCATCCCTATTTTCTTATTCATTATCAGACCTACTCCTGCGTTACCACCAACTGATTTTGTATTAATAACCCTGTATTCATCTGACCAGAAATCCTGTTCATCCTGCCGCCGAACTTCACTAATCCCTACCATATCTAACCTATCCATTTCCCTTTTCAAATTTTCTAACTTACCTACGCGATTAAGGGTTAGAACATTCCACGATCCGACCCGTAGAATGCCTGTTTTGTTTTTCTTGATGACGACATCCTCCTGAGTAGTCCCCGCCCGGAGATCCGAAAGAGGGACTATTTTACCACCGAAATATTTTACCCAAGAAGACGCCATCATCATATATTCATACAGTAGAGCTGCAAGTCCTCGGGAAAAGTAACGACTGTAGTTTTCCCTTTCTTTCAGCCGTTGGAAGTAACTGCATGGCAAAGTCATGTTAGTTGATGTTACAAGGCCAGCACAGTCAATCATCCAGACTATTGCCCCTGTAACTACTGAAAAGGCTGATGCTCCTCTTCAGGAACCACACATTTGTCTGGCCTCTCCACAGATACCCGTCCGTTGTGATTGCACCTACGGTACGGCTATCCGCTTCGTTGAGGCACGCAAGCCACCCCACCTTGGCAATATCTGTGGTTCATGGGGGTGGTCCCAACAAAGAATCAACCAATTCCACAATTGTTGTTACATTTAAACCACAAACGGCAAGAATATCCAAACATTTCGTTTTTAAGCAAAATTAATTCCACTCAAAAGTACGTGTGTGTGTGTGTGTGTGTGTGTGTGTGTGTGTGTGTGTAAGTGACACGAGTAATGTGTAAAAACGTGGGAATCATTACACTCCATACCGAATTGTTTTTCGTCAAAGAAAGTTCCTATTATAGTAAGAACAGATCATAACGGGAATTTATATTTCTTTTACGTTTACTTTCTCTTACTTTCAGAAGAGTAAGATGCAAATATACGCATATTCGTATTTCTTCATGAATAAGTCGTTGTCCATGTCACTGAATCATTGAAATTACATTTATTTCTCGATTACTTATGTCTCTTGAATTTTCACTAATGCTTGTAACGTAAAAATTATAGCAACTTTTTCGTTAATTACGTCAAAAATAATTATAGAAAACATTAACTTCACGGCAGCTTGCGCACCGCTAGGAACGCTAGTGTCGCTTCAACTGTCAGTCGGTAACAACAAGGGGGGCGCAATAGGCGATGCGCAGTAGGAAACGCGTTATCGCCGTTCTGCGCATGACGTCACTGTGGGACACCTGGGAGCAAAACAATATGCAGAGTTGGTTGCTAACTCGTGTGCGTGTGTGTATGTTACCATTTCTACTTTGTGTTTGCTTAACCCTCTCATTCCCACGTTATGAATTAAGCTTTGTATAAATTAAACTTAAGTATTTTCTGTATTAATACAGTGCACTAAAGATCAAAATACGTGTTTCAAAAAAAAAAAAAAAAAAAAAAAAAAAAAAAAAAAAAAAAAAAAAAAAAAAAAAAAAAAAAAAAAAAAGTTCAAATGTTTGTTAAGCTTATGGGACTTAACTACGGGGTCATCAGTCCCTAAACTTACAAACTACTTATCAACTACCTTATACTAAAGACGGCACAAATATCCATGCCCGAGGGGGGATTCGAACCCCCGACAGTAGTGACCGTGCAGACCGTGACTGGAGCGCCTCAGTCTCCTCGGCCACCGCGGCCGGCCGTGTTTCAAAAGTTTTGGTCGCACTATTGATTTTTATGTCATGTACAACACAGACGTTTGTATCGAGGTATTTTATTACTTGGACGTTATTTTGTTGATGGTTAACACTGTCATATCAATAATGCTAGTATAATCTTCGCCACAGCACCAAAGACAGTTCACTGCTCAAATAAAATAACATGAACCACAGTCGCGCTCCTAATCACAGCCACGTACAGTTGGCTACGTAACACAAACTATAAGATGGACAGATTAATGCCTCATAAGTGGCCACACGCCGTACCAAGCGGCAAAATGTCGTACTTGCAGCATGTTATCAACAACAATGCGATTTTAAGGATTGATACACAAAATATGGTATAAATCAGCTTTTAATACGTTGTTGTCGAGGAACAACAGTGTGAAGTAAAGGGTTAAATAGTTTGTTTCACTTCAAAGTTTGGAAGTAAAAAGTTCATAGTGGAAAGTATATTGATTTCCCGAGTGCTTGTCGCGCGTGCTATATTTTCTGCTGTCATTCTTTGAAATACTTCTGTTATTATTTATACAATGCCTGGCTGTGCTATTACGGGTTGTAATTCTCACAGCGGGAACACAAAGGGAACTGAAATAAATTTTCATTTTTTTCTCGAGATGGAACGTTAAAGAAAGTGTGTCTCACGAACTGCTACAGAAAGGACAATGTAAATGTTGCACATTCTCGAATACGCTTCCGGCATTTCAATGAAACCGAATCTGTAAGGGATTTACAGTCAGAGTTGCTTAATTTGCCCCGGAAAAAAAGAGTTTGAAACATTCCTGTTCTTTTAAAGCCAGCAGTTCATATTTAAACAAATTGTCTATATGTTTGCGATTTGATATGTTACTGATACGTACCGCGTAAATCTGCGATAGAATATGACCCAGCACTCTTAACTGGAATATTTTGCAGCAGAATAGCATTTTGTATTTAAGGCAGAAACATTTTCTTTAGTCAAAATCTTGATATAAATGCACATTCCATGCCATACCGAACTGAGCTTGTGCGGGCCGTTTGGGAGCGCGCAGTCCCACAGTGACGTCACAGCGCCAGCCAATGGCAGAGCAGAGCGCTTACTGCCCAACCTTATATTTATTAACCTTGGGTAACAACCTTCACAACAGACAGTGTCGTGGACTATTGTTGAGCTGAAAACGATCAATCAGGAAGTCATCGATAGCATCGATGTGCTGAGAATTCAGCGTGTCATGCAGAATTTTGGTACCGAGCTGCGCTACATCATCGCCACAGAAGGCAGGGGTATCCAACAACTCATAATTTAAATACGGGTATCTATAGTGATGTTTACATGTTGAATCAAGTGTGTGCATAGGGGGGGGGGGGTCGAAATTCTACATTGGCATTCCACATTCCACATATTGCTTGGGCAGTGTTGCCAGGTCTCCGGAATTTTTTATCTTCCAGGAGAAAAAGGAAAAAAAAAAAATGTTGAAATCTCCGGATTATTTAATGTAGGGCGTTTTGTATTTTATTTTAGAAAAACCAGTTTCTCTAGGTGAAATTTATATAGTTTATTTCACTACTAATGCTTCCCTAAATATAAAATGTAAAGCATAAAAACGAACACATCTGGCCTGGAGAAACGTTCCGGTACCGATATGTTCACTGTATTCTTCCCACGGACGAGCCCTGGAAGATACTGACTGGTTAAATTTTACTTACAGTAGCGGTGTATTTTGCTAATGTTGGCAATGAAACGTTTGCTTTACGAGGATAATTAATTTACTGACCGTCAAATGTACATGCCTGAACCTGTCAACCATAGAACAGCAACAGCTTTAATTATTTCTCAAATAGTTGACGAATAAAATCACGCGATCACGCGCCGAAAGATAGGGCAGTTTTCATTGTTTATGACGTGATATAGTATTAACTATGCATCGTGGCTGGTTTTTGCCACCATAGCAAATGATTCCTGTCCTACAAGAATATTTGTACAAAATTTGTGGTTGTAGTCGTTCCATTAGTTTAGGAGCAGATGTAGAATATTATCGCATGATGCAGCCGTTTTTCACGAGTGTCATTGTTTATGACGTCATATCTCCTGTCGTGTGTGTCGTAGGTGGTTCTTACCCCGACAGCGATTGTTGCCTGATAGTAGGGAACATGTGTACCAAATTTGGTTGAACTCGGTCCAGTAGTTTAGGAGGAGATGTGGAACATACATAGAAACATACAGACATACACACATACAGCCTATTTTATATATATAGAGATTCGAAAGTGTCTCCGGAAATTGTGGACAAATCTCCGGATTTTTCCATTACGACCTCCGGAATTTTTTGTTTTAACACCTGGCAACACTGTGCTTGGGGTTCGTTACGCTCCCATTAATAAGGTAATGAAAAAAAAAAAAATACTGTGCGACAACCTATACCCCTCGCACACCATACCACCTCCACTGATTTCACCTTAACACTAAAATTTTATACAAAAGTAGGGGAGACCGGGGCATGTTTTCCACCATTTTACATTTTTATTTTTGTACTTTTTATTTTTATCGGTTTTGAGGTAAACAGCGGAACATTATATTTCCTATACTTTTATCTGCAGTCTTGTACTGATATTTTTGAAAATAGTAAATATCCTTCTTGGCAACAAATGATTTTGTCTGATCATGTTGCGTTGGAAAATTTGCCCCGTATGCGGGGGAAGTTTTCCAGCTTACGTAAAATGTACAGGGGGAAATTTTCCAACTATACTTTAAATGGTAACACAGAGATAATTATCTTGAATTGACTGAATATGTATTTTTATTATGCATTTACAATACATTACAAAAGAAGGATAGTAAAAGTAACCACAGTAAATAAAAATAAATGCTACTGAAAGGTTTTACAAAATATGTGACTCAAATATTTCACAACTACAGACATTTTTTAACTAAATTCATACTTATTGTCTGAATGACAATGTAAGCAAACAAAAAAATGCAGCATTTCCTTTCGTACAGTCTCCACGCGCCCATGAAAACGAACGAGAAAAACTTGCTTCGAAAATTATATATTAATTTCATGTCTAAACGAGAATCTAGTTCAGTCACTAATAATGTCCAAAATTTGTGTGTTTTCGGCAACTGCCTGGAGATAAAACCAAAGACGTGTGAATAATTTAACTTCACGACATTATGCAGGAATTTTCTTCTGATTTTCATCAGTCAGACTGTTCATCTTCCTGCATTTCTGATACCCAATGGAAGTACTATAATGTTTACCTCCCTTCTTCGCTTCTTTAAGAACACCGAAAAGTGCAACACAGTGGCATTATTCAAACCCAAACATGCGAATATTCACAAGGTTTCTCATGGCAGCCAAGCTACTTATAGGACCAAGATGGCGGAAAGAACCACGTGACTCGATTTCAGCCAATCACGAGCTGCAGACGGCGGCAAGTGGCGCTGAAAAGGATGGCCATACTTTCCTTATACAGAGCTTTAGGTGATGCTGCGTTTTTTATTCTCGTAACTAAGATGAAATACTATTAAACAAGGGCTACGATTTCTCTTACGGTAGCGGTGTGGTATATTGATATTGGCAAGGCCGTTGAATCCTTTTTGGTAACTCACGTACAATGAAGGGAATAATTCTTTGCGTTGCAGCGTAGAACAGCAAAGATCCAACAGACGCGCTGACTTATAGATGGCGATGCTGCGTTTTTTATTCTCATATTAAGTTGTAATTCAGTGAAACAAGGGCTACGATTTTCCTTACGACAGCGGTGTAGTGTATTGATGTTGGCAACGCCCGTTGAATCCATTTTGAAAAATCATGTACAATGATGGGAATAATTCTTTGTGTTGATAATGAAATAAATAATTACTATTGTTCCGATTAGTAAATTAATGATCCCGATAAACCGAATATTTCGTTGCCACCGTTAACATACTGAACCGCTACCATTGTAGGTTACAAAATTTAACCCAGGTACGACACAAAGAAATCATTTCATCAAAATCGGATCAGGGGAAGAAAAGATATCATAATTTGTAGTTACTGGTGTATGCTATGTTTGAATTACAGCGTAGTACAGCAACGATCCAACAGAGGCGCTGAATAATAGATGGCGATGCTGCATTTTTTATTCTCATAACTAAGGTCAAATACTCTGTGATAGTAGCAACGGCCGTTGAATCCTTTTTGAAAAATCAGTCACATACAATGTTGGGAATAATTCTTTGTGTTGATAATAAAATGAATACTTAATGTTGTTCTGATCAGTAAATTAATGATCCCCCTAAAGCGAATATTTTGTTGCCAACGTTAACATACTAAACCGCTGCCACTGCAAGTAAAATTTAACCCAGGTAAAAAAAAAAAAAGTTTTTTACTAGCTGTATCCCACATGCCTTGCAATGCCATGGAAAGGTATGAAGTGCTTCTTTCCATGGGTATCATTTGAACTTAAAACATAACGACGTTCATTCGCGTCTATCAATGTTCTCATTGAGTAAGAATTCTTTGCAAGAAAACACGAATTTCTTTCCTAATTTCTGTGCGTACTTATTACATCTCGAGTCAGTTCTGTTTAGGTGTGTGCCGGCCGCGGTGGCCGAGGGGACTAAGGCGCTCCAGTCACGGTCTCCACGGCCACTACGGTCGGGGGTTCTAATCCCCCCTCGGGCATGGATATTTGTGCCGTCCTAGTTCGTAAGTAGTTCATAAGTAGTTTGTAAGTTTAGGGACTGATGACCCCGTAGTTAAGTCCCATAGACTATACAAACATTTGAACATTTTGTTTAGATGTGCCCTAGGAAACAGCGTAGTACAGTACAGAACAAATAGAGGCTCTGTTGGTTACGTAGAGCACTAATGAACTAATAGTTGGCGATTTGAATTTAAAACATTACGACATTCCTTCACGTCTATCGATGCTCTAATTTACATAAGAATTCTTTGCAGAAAAATCGAATTTATGTAGTTTCCTTTCTGATTTTGGTATATCCTCATCACATTTTGAGTGCTTTCTGTTTAGGAAATCGTCGAAAACGCCATAGTACAGGAAAGGACAAACTGTACGACGTTCGCGTGGCATGTCGCGTTGGAGGTTCGAGTCCTCTCTCGGAGATAGATGTGTGTGTTGCCCTTACGTTAGTTTAACTTAATTTCAGTAGTTTGTAAGTCTAGGAACTTATGACCAAAGTAGTTTGGTCCCATAGAATTACAAACATTCGAACATATTTGAGGTGACTTTAGCTACATAGTACACCAAATAACTGATTATGGCGTTTGCTGTTTTTTTTTTTTCTTTCATTATCATAACTATGGTGTAATACACTACAAGAAGGGGTACAGTGCTGCTTTTTTATGCTCATAACTATTTTGTAGTTCTCTTTCTTTAATATCTGTTGTGAAGCACGGGTGTACAGCTGTTACAAATCTCTGATGTCCTAAACTACTTCACGGATTTACCTGAGGCAACTTCGTTTCATAAAATTGGGATCAGGGTAAAAATGATATCCAAATTTAAAGTTTTGCATATACGACCGTCATGTATGTATGTCTCTTTGAACACGTTTATATCCAAAACTACTTGACGAATTTTCATAGGATTTTCAGCCGTAACTTGAACATATCGTACGGTTGAATACACGCTTGACTTCATAAAAATCTGATCAGAGAAAATAAAGATATCCTAATTTAAACCTTTGTCTAAAAGCAATCAGTGTATAGCTGCAAACGATAATCTCCGAAAATACTACACGAGCTTTCATGGGGTTTCGCGGGTAAGTTGAAACTAGAGAGGCGCTTTAGTGCACCAAAGATCTAATAGACGCCGCTGCTGCGTATTAAGTATGGTGTAGTACAACAAGGAACCGTATGTCTGTGACAGAATTAAGCAACGCAATGTTAAAAATACACCAAAAAATCAATGATACGCACAGGCCTTTCTTTAACAACTGTTGCGAAGCACGGGCATTAAGCTAGTGTATTAATATGTCCTTAACAGTATGATTATTAACTTTCTCCATTCTCAATCTCAACGTCCACGTATTTACTTCTCAACTTACGCTGGTGGCGAACACATTCATGCCCGCCGCAGTGGCCGAGCGGTCTGCGGCGTGCCAGTCACGTTCTGCACGACCACTACGGTCGGGGGTTCGAATCCCCCCTGGTGCATGGCTATTTGCCGGCCGCGGTGGCCGAGGTGACTGAGGCGCTACAGTCACGGTCAGCACGGCCACTACGGTCGGGGGTTCGAATCCCCCCTCGGGCATGGATATTTGTTCCGTCCTAGTTCGTAAGTAGTTCATAAGTGGTTTGTAAGTTTAGGGACTGATGATTCCGTAGTTAAGTCCCGTAAGCTTAACAAACATTTGAACATTTTGAACATGGCTATTTGTGCCGTCTTTAGTATTAGCCAGTTCATAAGTAGTTTGTAAGTTTAGGGACTGATGATCCCTTAGTTAAGTCCCATTAGCTGTACAAACATTTGAACATTTTGAACACATTCATCCCAACGAGAATCCTTTTTGTTGATTACCGTCACTGTTGAATATTTGACTTTGTTGACGGAGCCACAATCTCATCATTGTTTACAGCCGCTTCTCGAAGTTTCGAAAACAGATGAAAACCGGATGGGGCGAAGTCAGGATTGTGTAGATTTAAGTCTGTGACAGTGAATCCAACGCGTCAATTGTGGTAAAAGTCGAAGCGCTCGTGTGCGGTCTGACATTGTCATGCTAAGAAGAGGTTATTATATGTGTAGACGAACTCATCGAATTCGTGCTTTCAGTTACAGCAAGCCGTTTCGTATTCACCAACATAGTTACCACCATGTTATATTCTATAATTTGGAACCTTTCGGTGGCAATTTGCGACAGCGAAGCGGGAAAGTCGTCAAAGTGGTGAAAATGACTTGTAATACCTCGGCCGATATTGAGAACAAAATTAAAATAGAAATCGAAGGCATTGTGTTTCAACATGCTCTGTATCTATTGGCACTACTTACAAGGGACAATGCAATCTGGAGAAAACGCTGTGAAATAATCGAGATATTTTGGTTTTGTGGGCCTGAGACCTTTTGGCTAATGTCACAGGAATCTTGAAGAAAGGGGGAAGATTAGTGTTTAACGTCCCGTCGACATTGTGGTCATTAGAGAGGGAGCACACACTCGGATAGGTTTTGTTAACAATGGGGAAGGAAATCGGCCATGCCCATTGATAGGAACCAACCCGGCGTTCGCCTAGAGTGATTTTGATGGCAGGATAGGTGTGAACTGTCGCCCTCCTGAATGGGAATCAAGTGGGTTACCGCTGCGTCACCTCGCTCGGTACATAAATCTTGAATCAGAACCATTTAGCCATGTAACAAGTACGTTTTGATGTTTCCTAGTCAGCGAAAAGTGGAAATTGACATATTAGTGTCTAGCGAACTGACTGGATAAATATTGGGAAGATACTACATCTTCATTCGGTGTAATTCCAAAGTAAGACGTCTGGACTGTGAAAGATGAAGAGTTCACAGTGTTTTGGATAAAATTGTGCTGTTTGATCATTTCGTCTAACAGCTCAGGTGA
This sequence comes from Locusta migratoria, assembly GCA_026315105.1. NCBI lineage: Eukaryota > Metazoa > Arthropoda > Insecta > Orthoptera > Acrididae > Locusta > Locusta migratoria. The sequence goes on along the minus strand of CM048745.1, from coordinate 217,657,542 downwards.
CGGCAATCCAAGCATCACTTTCTCCTGGTACGACTCACATGTCGAGAACTTCGAGCGTAATAACTGTTGTTGAATAATATAAAATTGAAACTATTCTCGACGCATAGCTAAGCTTCCAGTTGAGACTGCCTTCTGGCACTCTCCTAGTGCCAGCGCTATTTATAGCCCAACACAAGCCCGCCAAGTGTCACTGACTTTCACAAGGTCACCATGGGCGATGAGCGGGATGTAGCCCCATAAAACTCGCGCACTCGCTCAGTCATCAACAATAAAAGCCACAAAAATTAAGAACGTGGTAAACATTTCTGCAAGTGTCATCACTGATGAAATTACTTCATTAGTTTCTCGCAAATGTTTATGAACTACCAAGAACACTTGAGCACGAAATTATTTGTATGTGCCTATTTGGTTGAATTTTTCAGTGGGCAGCTGATATGAGTCTACATCTACATCTACATAGATACTCTGCAAATCACACTAAAGTGCCTGGCAGAGGGTTCATTAGCCACTTTCATAACTTTTCTCTACCGTTCCATTCTCTAATAGCGCGCGGAAAGAAAGAACACCTAAATCGTTCCGTTTTCGATCTGATTTCTCTTATTTTATTGGGATGGTCATGTCTCCCTAAGTAGGTGGGTGCTAGCAAAATATTTACATATTCAGAACTAAAAGTCGGTGATTGAAACTTCGCAAACAGATCACGCCGCAATGAATAACGTCTTTCTTTTAATGATTTCCACCCCAATTTTTGCAACATTTCCGTGACGCTTTCCCCCCCGTAACGTGATAAAACAAAACGAGCTGCCCTTCTCTGAACCTTCTCAATGTCTTCCGTCAGTCACACCTGGTGAGGGTCCCACAAGGGGCAACAGTACTCCAGGAGAGGACGCACAAGTGTGATGTAGCCAGTCTCTTTGGTGGAGCTGTTGCATCTTCGAAGCGTTCTGCCGATGAAACGTAACCTTTGGTTCGCCTTCCCCACAATATTTTCTGTGTGTTCTCTCCAGTCAAAGTTGTTCGTAATTGTAACTCCTAGGTATTTGGTAGAATCTACGACCTTAAGGTTTGACTGATTTATCGCGTAATTAAAGTTCAGCGGATTTCTTTTAGTGGCCATGTGTATTACTTCACACTTTTCTTTATTTAGTGTCAATTGCCAATTTTCGCACCATGCAGAAATTTTGTCTAAATCGCTTTGCAGTTGCTTTTGATCCTCTGTTGACTTCACTAACCGATAAACGACAGCATCATCCGCGAATAGTCTAAGGGAGCTATTCAGATTATCTCCTAAATCGTTTATAATCACGAGGAAGAGTAATGGGCCTATAACGCTTCCCTGTGGAACGCCAGATATCATTTCTGTTTTACTGGATGACTTACCGTCAATTACAACGAACTGTGTCCTTTCTGATAGGAAATCGTGAATCCAATCGCACAATTGGGGAGACATTCCATAAGCACGCAATTTCATAAGAAGCCGCTTGTGGGGTACAGTGTCAAAAGCCTTCCTGAAATCCAGAAATATGGAATCGATTTGAGATCCCTTGTCGATGCCACTTAACACTTCATGTGAATAAAGAGCAAGCTGTGTTTCGCAAGAGTGATACTTTCTGAATGCGTGTTGACTAATGGTTAATAGGTCGTTCTCTTCGAGGTAGTTCATAATATTCGAACAAAGTATATGTTCCAAAATCCTACTGCAAATCGACGTAAATGAGATAGGCCTTTAAGTCAGCAATTCATCTCTCAAATCCCCAAATCCCTCTCGTCAAAATTTAACCCTTTAACCCACAAGTTACGTTCCAAAAAGTAAACACTATCACCCGCCCTTCGAATTATTCCACGATTCGGCAAATCAGCTCGGCGTTGCATCAGTCCAGCAGAACTTACGTAATGTAAGCCCATGTGTTATTCTGTGAAGCGCTTGATAAGTAATTGCAACCTCCTGTGGTAGCTGATTAAGACTACCAGAATCGATTTGTTACCATTCAATGCTGAGGTTAAAAAGGTAAATCAGGCATCAGACCGAAGATTGATTTGCACCACAGTACTTTATTAGGCGTGGTCCTGTTGCTTTTCTCCGACCTTTCAACTGATTTATTCAGTGCAGTCAGTTATAGGAGGACTTATAGTTTAACGTTGATTTCGAATCGCGGTGAAACTCGGCATTTTTCACGTGGACGACATTGCCAGAAGTGATAAGTAACAAACATCCTGGAACTGACCGGGGATGTAACCCGCGGTCTTCAGATTTGTAGTCGGGACTTTACCACTGAGCCATCTCCAGTCAAACAATACAGTGGAATAAATATATCAGTACTATTTGTCTCCAATTCCTGAATATAATCACAATTCACGTAATTATTACTTCAAAAAGAAATCAGTAATCTTCCAGGATGTGACATCGTTCGAAACATAGGTTACATATAATTGTTTAATAAACTTTTGACCACGGTTTCCACAGATATAAACCTGTCTTCTTCAGAAATACATGTAAACTATACTTGCATATCACAGGAATTAGACATCCCTATGATCTAGGGAATATGGTTTAGACTGAGAGATGCGTCAGCGCATCTGTAGACATTCACACTTACCTAATTTTTATATCCTGTAACCGTTGCTGAGACGCAGTCATGTTTAAAATATTGAGGTTACATATAACTTAACCTTTGTATTTCTTCCCGTGATATTTACATTTGGCTCGAACACTAGAGCACTAATCTGACAAGTAGTTGTTGGTTAAGGTTGGCCAAACAAAGTGCTTTTCACTTGGCAAAAAACTTTTAAACCAGCAGTTAATAGAGTTTCGCCTAAATGAAGTGAATTTGATTTCGAGGAAAGTCGACTACCTCTATTTCTCATTTCAGCCAAACTTGGATCCATACCAATTTTTCCCCGACACTTGACAGGCGGATTCTTGAAGAGCTCTCATAGGTGAGAGTATTCAGATAACTTTATTCCTTAAAGTGACACTGTGGGGAATGTGCAAGATGTCTTAAGATCCAGATCATAGCTAGTCGTAACAGTATAGATGTCACGAAACGTCCGTGAAGGACATATTAAGTATGTATTTACATTTATTGAATACGACAATGTTCAAAATGTGTTGTATGTCATAATGACCTGCGGCACTACCCATTGCGGCCGAAGAGTCTGGAACATTATCTGACAACAGCTCACCCGACGTTACAAATTAATGAAAAGAGGCAAAGGTCCTATGTTCGAATACCGGTTTTTGACCTGTCAGAAAGTTTATCAGCGCACACTCCCTTGCAGTGTGAAAATTTCATTTTGAAAAGAGGTTTTTGTTGGAATAAGAAGTTCTTTAAATTATATGATACTGGATTCAACTGCAAGTTTCAGCAGTAAAATGAGAAAGTTATTGAGCATTGTGAAATTTCAGTCTTGATAAATAAAAGCTAAGAACCTCACACTGTCAGTGGGACGTTAATTAAACCTTACTTTCTTAAACCAACTAGAATTGTTTTCGGCGAATAGTCAGTGAAAGATGGACAACTGTACACAACGATGGATCAACGGAATTGTCCTGAATGTGAACAAACAGTTGTTTAAGGGACTGATAGTATTTCCTTGCACTGTGACAATTCATAATACAGGTCAATCATATCTACGATTGCCGTTATCTAGCCGGAACTTCGTCGGTACACTCTGAGATGGGGTTGTAGAAATGAAGTAGAATTGATTTAATATAATTACTTTTTATTTAGAACACCATTACATGGAACTTGTTGCGGGAGAAGTAGCTGCTACTTCATATATTTCGGGAAATTTCACCTTTATCAGCAAATCTCCTTTCTGTTTCACGTGTTTTTAAAACTCATACAAATCAGCTTATAGTTAAACTGGCATTGTGAGATTGACCATTTCTAAAATAAACATTGATTTCCATGCTACCGTGAATCAAAGTGTATGATTCTTCGTAGATTCTGCCTTATCTCCGTTTGTAACTGACAAGGAAAGTACATGGGCTCGAACAAACATATATGTATGAACGTTTGGTTACAGGATCTCTACGTACACCTCAATGTGCTGGTAGGTGTCGTTTTACTGCAAAGTTCTGCAACCATGCACTAGATAGCACTGTAGATGTAATTGTAGACGCCATTCGTAATGCAGATATCTTAACTATAACTTATGTAATAATCATCGTACATATTCTCTAGCGAATTGTCATCAAAAGCCTTGATGATAGTTGCAACTTTAACCTTCTTCTCGAAAGACTGTTGGTACTCACTCCCACTGCTTCCATCGCCTCTTCCAGCTCTTACCGTAGCATTATCGCTTGCAATGAGTTGTTCGTCATTATCATCCCTATTATCATTATTATGAGTTCGTAACAACAGTATCTAACTTATGCTCATATTTCTGTACCATAACAGATACGAGAAAGCAAGCAAATGATTCATCTTCTACACTAATACCATCTTCACGAAGAAGGGTTCTTCGTATCTTCATCTCAACTAATCGCAATACATTAGCAGGATTGATTAGCAATCGCCGCCCCATCTGACGCTTCACCACACAAATAACGTCACAAAACTTCGGAGGCACGCTGCACCGTCCCTACTGGAGAACCGACAGGTCAAAGTGCAATGCGGCATGGCACACGCAGAGGCCACTAACGGACGACTGCAGAGTTTTGCAGATGCGGGGGTATCACTAGTGCAATAAGGGATCTTTACATTATCTCTCATAGGATTTTGGTGTATATTATGTGTTTGTTCGAGCCCAAGTACTTTCCTTGTGAGATGAAACAGCAACAAATCTCTCGCAAAGCTTCCTGTTCCATACGTCTCCCTGACAATAGAGTACTCTATTGTGTAATCATAGGAAAAGTGACACTTTCTCTTCATATTCTTAGGCACTTTGGTAAGCTATGGTAAGTTAATTAGACGGTTCACAGTGAAGAACAACACTTTTCATCAATGCTCACGTCAGTACTTTTTTTTTTCATTAATTGAGTTTTCAAACCCCCAACGGGTACAGGCTGGCAGCGGCCTCGGCGGCGCTCTGCAGCTGAGAGGTGTACATTGTCGAGGAGAACAATGAAATATAGACATGGAGACAATAAACGGTCACAATGATGCATATAATGTAGAAAAATGGGGTGAATCTGAACTTTATAAATCATCATCATCATAATCAGCCATTTCAATCATTTAATCATGTGGCCTCTTCGAGTCGTGGATTTAGGTAGGCTTTCAGCAGTCTTCTCCAAGCGGAACGGTCTTGAACTGTTCTCTGCCAGGTGCTACCAGCGATCTTCCTGATATCTTTGTCCCATCTGTCCGATGGTCTTCCTCTAGGCTTCCGGTGCTCTCTCGGACTCCACTCCAGTACTATCTTCGTCCATCTGTTGTCTTCTCTTCTCTGGCCGGCCCACTGCCATTTCAAGGAGCCTACGGTCTCTAAGATGTTCTTAACCTTGGTCACAGATCGGATGTCATCTGCCCTTTTCCTATCCTTTCTTGTATAGCCCAGCATTGCTCTTTCCATGGCTCTCTGTGCTGTCCTAAGTTTCCCTTTTGTAAATGAACTCAGTGTGCATGTCTCGCAGCCATACGTCAGCACAGGAAGAATGCATTGATAAAACACTGTTTTCTTCAGATTTACCAGCATTTTTAATCTGAATATTGTATAATTTCTCCCAAATGCTTTCCAGCCAAGCTTGATGCGCCGATAGATTTCAGGCCTTACATCTCCCTTCATGTTTATAATCTGGCCAAGGTTAGTGACCGTTACTGAAGTGATAAGCAGAGCAAATGAATACCAAATGTCTCTCTGCATTGCGTTTTTTGATTTTGAAAAGGCGTTTGACTCCGTTAGCCATACAGCTGTCCTCCAAGCCTTGAGAGAGCAAGGAGTGCAATCAGCGTACATTGAAGTGCTCAGAAATATCTACGAGACTTCTTCAGCTTATGTCAATATCGATGAATCAACTCAAGAATTCAGAACTTTATAAATAGAGCACAAGAAACATACAGTCAGCAAAAATGTTTGCCACAGTGACTAAAAAATACGAGTTAAGACTGCGCAGATTAAAATGACGAACACAGATACTGCAGGGGCGGGAGAAGCAGAGGGGGGCGGGACGGGAGGGGAGGGGATAAGAACTGCAGGGTAGAGGGGTGGGAGGAGGATGACCAAGTGTAGGAGGGAAGAAGGAGGGGGGAGGTGGCACGTCATATATGGGGAGGGGGGGCAGTGGCGGACTAAGGCTATCGGACGTCTGGGGCGGCGGCAAAACAAAATGAGGCCTCCCGTCCACTTGGAAATACATGTATTACTATAAAAAAGAAACTTTTGAGATTTGGAGGCCCCCCAGGACGAGAAGCACAGGACAGTCTGAAAGAAATTGCTATCAATATTTGGAGGCCCCAGAACAAGAGCTCCCCCCCCCCCCCCAAAATGAGAGGTCCAAGGCGGTCCACCCCCTTCGTCCCCCCCACCCCATTTAGTCCACCACTGGGAGGGGAAAGTACTAAGGTTGGCAGGAGAGATAGATATCAGGACAGAGGAAGTCATCCAGGAGAGGGAGGGGGCGAAAGTTACCCCCGGAAAGGTTGTCATGAGTAGGAAGGTGCAGGAAGGGAGGAATGTATTGGTACAGGTTCGGCAGAGACCCGGGATATATGAAGAAAGGAGACGCCAGAGGATGACGGAATTCTATCTTGAGGGATACATACAGGATTTGGATTGTTTCAGAAATTTGAGAAGGTGCAGGAAAGGGATGAGATTGTAAAGGAAATACGTGGCAGAGAGGAGGGCGTGGCGCTCCAGGATTTGAAGGGTATTGTAATAGGTGGGGGAGGCTGATATCCAAGTGGGGTGGAAGCTTCAGAGGACAGGACACATTAAGGAATGGTATGAGTAGAAGGTGGTGGAGAGATTGAGTCCCCATGTCTGGCCAGAGAGGAGTTTGAGGAGGATGAGATGGAGAGGTTTTTTTACTGACAGTCTTCAGGTGAGGGGTCAGAACAGGGAGCAGTCAAGGGTGAAGCCAAGGTATTTGAGGGTGGAAGTTTGAGGGATGGGTCAGTCAAGGAGAATAAGGTAAAGGTCGTGACGGCAAAAGTAGCACAACTGATGCGATTGCCGGGATTTGGTGGGGTTGACAGAAAGGAACCACTAGTTGCACCAAATGGAGAATTCAGAGAGGTAAGACTGGAGCGGGCGTTGGGAATCTGCGAGAGCAAAAAGGCAGTGTCATTGGCATACTGAAGGAAGTGGACAGGAGACTGGACTTGCAGCATACCCTCTGAGTAAATAAGTTAGATGAGTGGTGAAATGACAAAGCCCTGGGGCACCCAGGTAGAGGTGTAAAATAAACGTGAGTTGGAGTTGTTATCAGCGATGTAGGAGGGGTGACGGGAGAGAAAGAAATCAATGAAATAGACATAGTTAATAGGAAGGGCGTAGGTCTGGAGCTTGAATAGGAGACCGGAATGCCATATGTGGTCGTAAGCCTGCTCAATGTCGAGGGAGACTAAGATACTGGTGAGCGGGAATTCAGTTGGATAGAGAGGAGGAGGGTGAGGTACAGGAGGTCATCATCGACAGAGACTGATGGTCAGAAGCCACACTGGGAGAGGGGAAGGAGCTGGGGTTCACGGAGACGCTGGTGAATACGGAGAGAAAGTATAGTTCCCAATACATTGCTGAACACCGAGGTGAGGCTGATGGGGCGATAGGAGTAAGTGTCAGAAGGAGGCTTGACAGGTTTGGAGAACATTAGAATGTGGGATGTCTTCCAAAGGTTAGGGAAGAAGTCAGTGTAGAGGATAACGTATACAAATGTAAGGTGGCATGGAAGGAATGGGAGCAGGCAAGGAGGTGCCTGTAGGTTAAGCGATCATGGTTGGGGGCAGTGTGGCGTTTAGTGTGTAGTGTGAGTTGAATGTCGAGGACATTAATGGCCTTGTAAGTGCTGAGGGGGGGGGGGGCATGTGGTCCAAGTACTGATAGCCAGAGGCGAGTGGAGGAGCAGAGAAATCGGTGGGTTCATGGACATCTGGAAAGAGGAAGTGGGGCAACTGCCAGTAAGCGGTGGAAGGCTTGCCAGTACTTGAAGGAGTTCATGAGGAGCGAGGCATTGAGATGTGTGCATGTCAGTCGCCAAGCACAAAGTCTTTTCTCAGTCAAGAGGTTTCCAATATGTCATTGGAGTTGCCAGTGGCATTGAAATGTGTCCCAGTCACGAGTCCACTGGAAGGAATGGGAAAGACGATGGGAGTCATAGAGCAAGAGCACAGTTTGTGGAGGAAGGGTGGCGCAGTGGGGGAGGATTGCTTTGGTGGGGATATGTGCATGGACGGCATTAGCAGCAGTCCGGTTGAGGAAGGACAAGACATTGTCAGCTGGGATGTGGAGGGTCAAGATGTGGTTGGCGACCAAGTTGTCTGTGGAGCGATGCTATGCAACCCAGTTGGCATAGGAGTAATCAAGGATAAGCTTGGGAGTGAGGTCAGGACGGGGAGTGCTGGCTGGGTGGCCATGGGTGTCTATGGGCATGGTCACTGCCAATTATGTAAAGGACGTCCGCCTGTAGCCACACGTGGAGGTTGGCAGAGGTGAGGATAACATCGGGAGTAGTGGTGTTCTCAGGGCGTGTGGGTAGTGGGAGGCGAACAGTGTCGCCCTGGAGCGAGGCGACAAACTGACTCCTCTGCCAAAGTTTACCGACGGATAGGATGCCGATGTTGAGGTCGGTCACGTCAGTATACACTGCACGCCACGCATATACCCGCAGTAAATACGTCAAAGATTACGAACTTGCACTCGTTTTCATATTTCATTTTGAAAGAATTGCATTATCTGATCGCTATTCAAATGGGGAATTGACAGAGTCTTCTCCGTAGTGCTGCTCAACTAATTCCAGCCCCTTACTACTGGAAAAGTCTGGTATTTTATCGAATGATGGCGTTAGATGTAGAAGGTACTTGCATCCTCGATGTAGGATATACAACATGTAACGCCATCTGTGAGACGACCTTACAGATGAACTTGTTGACATAAGTAACTGATAATAAATTTCTGTGAATAGTCCCGTAACATAAACTTAGATGAACTATGAACTAAAGGTGCCTTACTGTTCTTCGAAATAGTCACCCCCATAACTTCGCACTCCTGAGATGTTCAATACACGTCGTGGAAACTTTGCACATAGTCTTCCTTTGGGATGGTGTTCAATAGCGTCGTCACGGTTCGTTTGCTGTCAGGAATATCTCTCTCCCCTTTATTGCGTTAATAGAAAACGAGTTGATCTTCTGTGGACTCTCTATATATTCCATGCCAGTCCTATCATAGTGTTAAGCGATGACATTTCGTGGGACAACACCCCATCATTCTGCATAACAATGTACGATTCCACACCGTTGATACTGTCGTGGACCTCTTGTGCCGCTGGCAGGGGGAACTTCTGGAACATCCACCGTACTCACCGGATAAGAGTCGCTGTAGTTACTATCTCATTCCCAGATTGAAAGAACCACTGCAAGGGATCCACTACAACTCCATAGATGACATTATTCGTGTCATAGAAGGGTCCCACACTGACATAAGATTAGTGGGATACAAGCCAACGCAAACGCATTATTACAAAAGAGTAATCCACGGTTTCCATTGGACATGATCCTGGCATTGGCGTATTCAGAAGCTGCAACAATCGTTTCCTGTCTCAATCAGAGTAGGTGAATTGATTATACAACCTGCAGAGTCGAATGAACAGTAGTATGTCTGTCTTCTCGACGATAGTTGTATGGGAATTCTGATATCATCTGCAGCTTTGAGCCACTAGTCCCACATTGACATCAGAGTCACGGGAAACCAGCTAACGCAAACAGCAATATTACGAAAGAGTAAACCACGGTTTACGTATTACACGGTCCTGGCACTCGCATACTGAGACATATAATGTAATGTCAGTGGTATTTTTCCTACCTACTTTATTCAGTTGTGTTCAACGAGCTTAAATTTCGTAGAGTGGCGATAGGTCCGCCATGTTTGAGGCAAATTGAACTGGCGCCCGCCATGTGATTTGGGATATCGGCTGACAGCTCGTATGCCACATCCACTCGAAAATTGTATCTATTTACAGTTCCGCGTTTTAAATAAAGATTGAGTATTGAATACGGATGTGCACCAAGTTCCGTCAGAATTTTTCGAAGATGCGAATTGTCGGGCCTGGTAGTATATTTCCTAGAAATGCGATAATGAAATATCACGAATCTGTCAGTATTACAGTTCCAGTTCGAAGCATAACAGTTAGCTGAGGTTTGTAACAACATCGAAAGTGCCTCTGTGAAAATATTTGTGTAGATTTTAATACAGGTACAAGGTCTAAACGAGCTGCGAAATATACAGTAGTAGCACTTGTTATAACGAACAATCATGACCATGGATTCTCATCTGTTGTTAATGTGTTGTAACAACTGCTTTCATAAAGCCTAGCATACATTTATTTTGTGTTTAATAAACCTATTCAATCTACAAACTTGTAAAATTGCTGTTAAAGGGTTTAGTTGTGAACTTTAGTGGACGAAATTTGCGCACAAAGACGAAAGTGACAACAAAATACTGCAGTTAAAAATGTGCCTAGTTCATCTGCCACAAAAGCGTTCCACGTCGAAATAAGATGTCATTAATAAGTTTCCTTGTTGTCATGCTGAAACAAGTAACGTTTGGTATGTGAATGTTGAGTACAAAGACGAAAGAGAGAATAGAACAATGCAATAAAAATGCGCCTGGGCCAGCTACCGCAAAAGCATTCCACACAAAATAACGTATCATTAATAACTTTCGTTGTTGCCACACTGAAATAAGTACATATTTGTTGCAAAGAACCAAGACATATACAAGTGAAAAAATTCCGACTGTCACTATTGCTTCCACACTTTGCACTGGTTGCATGTCAACCATGCTCGATCAAGTGTTGTCAACAACAAATGAAAATACTTTTAAATAAGGTGTAGACACTTAAAAGCGTGGTTTCTTTAACCACAGGAGCGACAGAAGAAGAAATATCTCAAACCACACTACGTAGAAAACTGAGCAAATTTTAGGGCGTCTACTTCAAGGGAATTGCAGAATAGGTCATCTGAAGCTGAACTCTTGGGGCAGCTAAGTGCCATCAGTCAGGAATTTTCTTTGAGTATAGACAGACAGAGATCAAACAAGACAAAACATTTGTTGTTCTTGGACGAAGTACTTGTCGTTTTATCACTTCGATTTGTGCATTTAAATGCTGCACACACTTTAGGCATATTTCAGCAGCAAAAATTGTATAGGCAATACACACTAAATACAATAAAAACTAAATACAACTCTTCAAGCTCAAGAACAACATACGATAGACGGAGTCCTCGCAAGTGTACTGATGAAACGTAACAGCTAGGGTGGGAATCGATATTTGTTGTGAGAATGTTCTCGCTCACTTTGTCTGTGTTAAGTCGAAGTGGAGGATCTTTGATCGGAGATCTTTTGTGTGGCTGGAAGTGGCGGGAATAACGACTGTGTATATAGTTAATAGTTTGTACTTTGTAACGGCAAGGTGTTGAAATAAGGATTGTGGTGAAAGCACTATTAATTGGTAGATAGTCTATTTACCCAGTCAGTAGCCGAATACCCAGTCAGTAAATAATGAAGTGGATCATTTCATCGACCACCAAAAATATGGCGGCCGAGTTTACAGAAGTTGCCGCAAAGAGCGCTGTAACTCGTGTGTTAGCCACTCTATGAAATTTACGTGCGCTTATATCCCAGGCGAAAAAATCTTTCCCAGAGATACTACCTGTTGGCATTAGGCAAAGGTCTAAAACGTTCATGCAGTACGGATGTAGAGATGTCAGCAGATGACGTTGTTCTGAGTATTTTGTATACACTTGAAACACAAATTTATCCTGATAGTATCTTAGTTAACCTCACACACTGTAATTGTGACATATTCAGAAACAAAGTACCAAATATTGGTGACAAGTAAAGAATATCGGGCTAAGCACACTCTTGGAAATCGAGATATATGCGAAACTAAGCAGCAAAATATTGGGGAAAAACAAGAAATATCAGCCTTTCCATACCCTCGGAAATCACGAGACATTAGGAAATAAATAGCTAAATCTTTCTGACTAGCCAATACTGTACGCCTAAATGTCATTTATACTCGTTTCACTTACTGTAGCAGCAATTTAAACGTTCGCATAGTTTTGTCTCCAACAATATTATCGAAAACCTCAACATATTTTGGAACAAAGTCAAATATTTGTGAGAAGGAAGAACACAAATGTCATTGCTGATCGTACCACTTGCAGCAGTAATTTCATTCTCCGTTGTTCAGTCACACATAAGTCGCCAAATCAATGTTACTAACTCCTGAAGACAGAACATAAGATTACTGAATACATAATACAGTTATGTGAATAAGAAAATCCCACAAAGTGTTGTGGATAAATAACTTCTACAATGTGTTACAAACGATAAGATTAAAAAAATATTTTTGCTTGAAGGAGCTATGAACACAGCACCTCTTCCTCTGCAATCCAGCACTCTATCCATTACGCTACAGTAACTCTACGTCAAGTTGCCCTTTACGATTTATATACCAGTTCCCACCTGTTTCGTTCTCAATGTTAATATGATTTTAATTATATTTAGTTATAATAAATTGATCCAGATATGACTTTGTGATTCATCTTCAATTTACTGTAGCCCTGAAACTGTTTACTGCGAGTTATAAAACCAAAACTGTGAGATATACGGCAAATCAAAATGGCGTCTGTGACATGGAAGGAACAAGTGAATATCGTTTTCAAGTCACTTTCCAAAGTCGTCGTTCATTGGCTAACGTAACAGCGAATTTCATTGGAGGGAAAGAAATTTTTGCCTGGGATCACAGACATATATTACTAGACTGGCAATGCCGTATACTGTATCATTGGTGTCAGTGAAGTCTCGCCGCCATATTTCTATACTATTATCGTGTAAGCAGTCATGTGTGTTATTGCAGAAAACAATCGTAAAAAACGGATGAACTGATGTAACTATGCTGTATTTAGAGTTTTGACATACGGGAAATACGTGTCTTGTATATGGCTGTAATTTTTTCAGCTGGAGTAACCTATGACACATACAGTAATGAGTTAACGTTCATTTGCTGTTATTAATCTGTTAACAATTTCATTCAACTTCGGACTTTCTTTCAGTAGTAGGGTGATGATAAAAATTTTGTTTATCATGGATAACAGTATCATTATTATTTTAAGAGTTCTTATGAAATCTACAGTCTCCTTTGATACATCCGGTACACTGAATCGCGTCACGTTTCCTGTTTTTATTAATCTGTTACCAGTTTCGATCAACTTTGGCTTTTCTTTTAATCGTACGACCGTTACAAATGTGCTGTTTGTCGTGGATAACACATATCTTTATTCTTCTGAGTGTTTTTCAGACAACTGCAATCTGCTTTAACGGTACGTAATGATAAAATTTTACCTACCATCCCAGCAGTCTCGTGTGAATATGTTGGCAACAACAATAAAACGGTAGAAGATCCTCGCTAAGATGTTGATATTCTTCGAAATTAGTTTTTCATACAGATGATGAAGTAAATAAATAATGCTGTTCCCGCTCTATCGTTCACTCAATAAAATTAATTGCCCTAAAACGAAGATTTAATGCTAAAACATTTTCGTTGTTACGCGATTGGCTAAGGGCAACGTCACATGGTTGACAAAATACTCACGTGAGGTCACCAGGACTGTAAGTAAAATTTAACCATACGTATCACATTCTTCTCATAACTTATGTGTTAAATTTAACTATTGTGGAAGCATTAGCTCAAATGAAAATCATGTTCAAATCAACTAGTAAAGCTTATAACGTCATATCGTGTCAGAAGAGCATAGCAATGTGTTACGGAAACTTTTTGACGTGACGTGAGGTAAGATGGCGGCGTCAGGCTTCAGTCTTAGAGGTAAGATTGCCAGTCTAGTAATGTATGTCTGTGCCTGGGATATAAGAACTCCTATGAAATTTAAACTCGTTGGTTGTCTTGAAACACTAATTATATTTGTGTACCGTCACATTGACGATTTGACGTTTGTCACCTGCTACTTTCCTGGTGTTGCAGTGTATTTTTGCCCTGTCGTATCTTGCAACTGGTTGCACCTGTTTGTATTGCATATCTGTGGCCTGCTGTGTGACTGTGCGACATTTTGGCAGGAAAGAGCCGACGATTGGCGCTGTGCAGCGCCTGCTGAGTGCCCCCTCAACGCTGGCCGATATCTTTGGCTTTCACCTGCAGGTGCACTGGCCGGGGGAGCTGTACGACGAGCAAGGCCTGCTCAGGGGCTTCGTTTACGGCGCCAGCGTCGGAGCCATTGCCGCCATCGTCTCAAACCCTGCAGAGGTCAGTCTCACGACACTAGCATTAGTTTCCCGCCTCGGGTATTTATTTAATAGAAGGTGCGTCTAAAAAGTTCAGTGAACGGTCCCGTATTTTACAAACCGCACTGGCGAGGATGAGGTGCCCTCGCTTATACATCGTGGGACATGTCATGTGTGACAATACTGCTGTCCCTCTTATCTCAATGTTATCGCACGATAACGTCTGCGTCGGATCCGGAATCGTGTGGTTCAATAGTCATAAAAGTTGCGTGTGAAGTTAGTTAAAAACTATATAGCCAGCCTAGGAATCAGTGTAGGACAGTGTCTCGGTGATACTGTGATTAAAACAAGTGAATAGATTTCATTAATTAAGAGATTTGTATAAGACGTTTCCAGACAGTTCTATAAACGATAGTTTCGTCATTGTACATTATTTCATTAACTAAACAGACGAATTGTAAAAACTTTTGTAAAGCAGAAAGTCGTGAAAATAAATAGCATTGTATATATATTAGGCTCATAGACAAGTTGTGTTGATCAGCTAATTGTGAATTAATGTAATAGTCGAAATTTCAGTGTTGTGATCCTTTGTATATATTGACTGACGTGAGATTTTGAACCTATTTTGAGAATGACCAATATATTTGATAGTCCAATTTATGTTAGGAACATGTATGATGTACTCATTAACTAATTAATTGACATTTAACATTTCCATTTGTTATCTAACAAAAAGGACGCCGATTAAGACTTAAAAAGATATGTGCATCCAAAATTATTGTATGCATAGTTTTCATTTTATATTGTGATTATTCTTGTGTACATGAAATGTTTTATTTGTATGTTCGGTAATTGTAAATGAGTATATTCAATTATTATGAACAATGCATAATGTAAGGTCATTATATATTTGCCTCACTGCCTTGCGTGGGGGAGTTCGAGTTCGAGTTCTGGCTTTCGAAAAGTGCTTTGGAATATATGTCAGTATGTGTTGTTGTTGTTGTATGCAAGTTTGAATTTGTAATGTTTTGGTGGAGAAGCAGTTTGGTTTCAAATTAAAGAAGAAGTGAAAAATTGTACATAACGAGTATTTATTACTACCAGGACGCCCCAGGAGAATAATGTTGCAGCGAGCAGAACCCCCAAACAACATAATGTTGAAAAGCTGAGTATCGGTAGAATGAACTGTAATTACTTATATAGCATGTAAACATTTTACAAGAAGCGTCCCCTGTCGTGAAAAGTACTGCAGTGAAGCGGTAGTACGCGCTGCACCCAGCTGGCAGGGCCAGTGTGACAACTCGTGTCACTGCAACATGCAGCGCAAAATGTAGAGCAATGCGATAACATCAGGTTTTGTTTCAGATTAGAAATCGGGGACTGAGACACATGAGATGTTAGTGCATGTGTATGGTGTTGAAGCAGTGAGTAAAAAGTCTGTGTTTGAGTGTTTAAAAAAGCTTTAGAGACGGGAAGGAAGGTGTCGAGGATGAGCCACTTTCGGGATGGCTGTCCGTGATCAAAGTCCCAGACAACATTGAACGACTGCGACGGATGCTTGCGGATGATCGACGGCTGTATTGTATCCAATGGCAATTACTTTGAGGGCTAGTAAAGGTATTCTGTTACTAACTCTTGTTCCCTAAACTTCCCGAGACCATTCACTGAACTTTTCAGGTGCACCTTGTACAATCTTCGGCCACTCTCTCTGCCCTCCTCCTCCTTCGTCCTCTCTCTGTCCATCTCCTCCTCCCTCATCTATCTCCACCTCCTTCTCCGTCTTTTCCTCCTTCCCCTTCTATCGTTTATCTGTCATTTAGTCCCCGACTGCCTGTCAATCTCCCTTTCTTGCCCCTCAGTGTTCGTCTCCTTCCCACTCTCTTTCATCCCTCTCTCAGTCCATCTCCTCTTTCCCCCACTGTAAATTTCCTCCTCAACATATTTCAGATCTCCCCTCATTCTCCTATCTCTTCTTGCGCCTCCATCTTCCTCAACCACCTTCTACTACTCCTCCCCTCGTCTTTCTCTTCCCATTCTATCCATCCTTCTGCCTTCCTTTTGTTATAAACGATGGCATATATGTAATTGAGAACATTTCCGGCGTTATGTATTTATTACAATCTTCCTTTAGCCCATCTCCTCCTTCCCCCTATCTATTGGTCTACCGCAAAGAAGCGTTCTCACCCCTGTTGTGTACAATATGTACGCAAATGACACCACCATTTATATTCAAGGAAGAACACTTGAAAAAACTGAAAGGTAACAGAGAGGCACTGGTTATCCTGGGGGACTACTACGAAGAAAACCAGTCGCGACCTTGTCCGGAAAAAAAAGGAAGTATGCTCATATTCCACCTGCATAACAGAGAGGCATCTAGACAACTGGAAATAAAATGGAAAAGACTTGGACTACGCTACTGCGCCAAACCAAAATGTTTGTGGGTCAGCCTAGACCGTACACTCATTTAAAAAGCACTGCACCGATATAAAAGGAAAAGCAAGTATATAGAACAATATTATCCATAAACTAAGGATTCACAAGAGACTCAGTTTTGCACATGCATCATCACCAAGGGCGACGTCTTTCCACTGTACACAACTATACATCGCTCTAATTGAGACTGTCAGGATTGTAACTGGATGTCTGAAGCCAACACCTGTGCAAAGAATTTACCCACTTGCGGCCATAGACCATCAAATTCCAGATGTAGAATAGCCAGTGAAGTAGAGAGGAAAAAAATAGCAAACCGACACCACCACATAGCTGCAGGCCTCTTTAAGTCTAGAAAGACCTTTATCTAACAAACTGTACCACTAGAAGGCCGATCTCAGACCCGCCACATATCTTTATGGATATACTCTCTGCAAATGACAACCTACAACTTAAAGAGGAAATCACACAACGGCAGCAACTACAGTATAATACATGGAGAACAAGAAACTAATATATATATAGGAATGTAGAAGCGGCAGTTAATTTAAATTTGTACTTCGGCCGGGATCCGAACCCGGGACCACCTGCTTGCTAGGCAATCACTATAAACACTAAGCCACTTCGAACTAACTGATACTATGATTGGACGGACTACTTAAAGCACGTCTGTCTCCACAATACAAACATTAATTTTGTCTCAGGTTCCCGTATATAAACACTTATCAACGTTGTAGTGCTTATCCTTCATTTCTATATCTTTGATATACAGGATGTTTCACTTAGTGTGTTTGCCTCTGGAACTTATAAAATAATAGGTGACGCAAAATTTTAATGCGTTAGGTCAACACAAGAAATGTTACACTTTCTGCGGAGCTATGAACATAGTTTATTGTATCATTTTCCAAAGAGTTACACCACAAAGATATGATTTGTTAAATTGAGCAATAGTTTTTTCTATCGTGTATTGGATTCGTTTAAACCAGCTGCGTCCAAATCAATTTAAACTACATTCCTATCACTGTTAGTTTGGGAGCTACAACCCTTCAAAGTTCCGGGGGTGGAGGCTGCGATAGCGTATCTGACTGGCAGAGTGGCTATCCCCTGGGGCACGGCTCACTGTCTCATGACCACCAGCCAGTCAGCTATGCTGTCGTAGCCTCCGCCCCCTAAACTTTGAAGGGTTGTAGCTCCCAAACTAACAGTGATAGGAATGTAGTTTAAATTGATTTGGACGCAGCTGGTTTCAACGAATCCAATACAAGATAGAAAAAACTATTGTTCCATTTAAAAATTATATCTTTGTGCTGTAACTCTTTGAAAAATGATACAATAAACCATGTTCATAGCTCCGCAGAAAGTGTAACATTTCTTGTGTTGACCTACCGCATTAAAATTTCCCGTCACCTATTATTTTATAAGTTACAGAGGCAAACACACTAAGTGAACCACTCTGTATATCTAGGGGGAGGAAATGCGGTAATCTTGCGTCTCGACAAGACCGATCCGACCCGTGCCGCAGTTAGTAGCATAGAGAGCGGCTACCGATATAAAAGATCCGAAAAAAGCTTATTGTTCGTCTGGGCCGCGCAGCAACACTAGCCTGACTTGGCAGCATCAGCACCGACGGTACGGCACGTGGACCCTGGTGGCCTCACTGCTCTGGCCGTGAAAAACGGCTCGAAATTATCACGCTGTTACGGAACTGATAACAATAGAAACACGTCGTACATTACGTGATGGTCGGAGGCATAACTTTAGCCCCTAACCGAGCCAGGTGGCGCAGTGGTAAGACACAGGACTCGCATTCGAGAGAACGGTGGTTCAAATCCACCTCCGGCCATCCAGATTTAGGTTTTGCGTGATTTCCGTAAATCACTCTAGGCAAATGCCGGAATGATTCCTTTCAAAGGTCACGGCCGAATTTCCTCCTCTAATCCTTCCCCAAAAATCCGAGCGTATGCTCCGTCTCTAATGACCACGCTGTCGACGGGACGTTAAACCCTAAAGCTCTTTCTATACGGAAAGTGAGAGCTTACGAGATTACCCATGATGCACCGGTCACGCCGTCCGCGTACGGTGTAGACGCGTCCAATTGCACAAGATGCACGCATGCGATCGCTAGTAGACGGAATAGGATAGATCCTATTCTCACGCTTATGGAAGTGTTTCGCGCATGCGCAGACGAGCGAATGGGGAACCCAGCTGACAAACGAAACCAAGTCGGGAATTTGTTTGAGAATGTGTACTTGTCTCCTGCTCAGAGGTAGTTTATCGACTGAATCGTAAGTATTTTAGGAGGTAATACTACAGAGGAATTGCATAAAAAATTCAATATAACCTATGTACAATTTTATTGAATACTGAGATATAGCTGTTAATATGAAATCCAAACAAACGTAGAGCAAATATAAATCAAGAAACTTTCACTGATTTATCCGTTGGTTCTTGGTAGTACAACATCACACTTACATAAAAGTAGAATTTTGTGTATGTTCTACACGTTCATTTTCACGTAGTTAACCGGTTTTCTGCTTACTAGGACATATTCAGACTTTAAACTACGTCGAAAACAGGTTATTTAAATAAAAGTCGATAGGCCTATGGTCATCTGCCAAGAACCGACGAAAGAATCAGTCAAAATATCCAAATCAGTTTGTTGTACATACCAAGAGCTGTATCTCTGTACCCAATAAAAATTGGATACACGTTATATGAAATTATAACTGCAAATCGTGTTATTACCATCTTCTAAATTATTTGCTTTTTTCCTAAAACATGTTGTAGTTAACAGATGAAATATTTATTTTTGGCGAGCATTATTTGAAGCTTAATCAAAGTGAAAGGTTTATGTATACACACCTGAGCTTGTTCATCATATACACAGGCGCCACAAACCGCGGGGGCTGGAAGTATGTAATCGCATTTTATAATGAGGACGTTAACACATGTGAGCGAACACAAATCTTTTAATCATCTCAATATATCATACAGTTTCGAAAACTGATGTTAACGCGGCGATTCATTTGCTGTAAGTTGACAACAAACGAAGTAGACGCGTGAAGGAGACGACTCAACAATGGGTACCGGCGGTCTATCTCAAGGGGCGCAGCAGCTGACAACGACTTCCTTGTGCGTGTTGCACGTCTCGTATAGAAAGGGCTTAAGCTTCCTTCCTTCCTTCCTTTAGCCGCTGCCGAAAATGCGCGTCGGCGAACGATTCACTAGCGCCAAGCAACACAACTACTTCTTGAAACTCAAGCATTGTCGTCCACCAACGAACGTGGCACGCCAGCGATAGCTACTAATTGACTTCAGTCCTTCAAAGAGTTTACAATTTGCAATAGTAAATATCTTGCATCCTTAAGCCTGTTTCACACGAGTGACTTTCTGCTGCAAATAGACTGCTCGAAGTGTGTGCGCCTTTCGCGTCTGCGTGTAAATCAGCAACCAACCGCATCGCGAGTGCGTCTATGACGTCAATGATTAACAGATTGTGCCGATTGCGGAGTTCTAAATATCTGAGTGTGTGCTGCAGAATGCGCATGCGCAGAAGCAAGGAACTGTAGAGGCGCCTGCTAACATCGGGAGTTAACCCATTCTGGTCGAGCTCATTCCTTTTATAGAAATGCTTTCGCGCCTTCTTCAACTCTTTTCCATTATTTTCTTTGTGTTCTTATCAAATCGAAAAGGTTGCAGTGGAGCCTAAAATTATTTTTCTACTAGCGTTCACCTGCAAACAGAAAGATATTAATGTTTTACATGGAAAAAAGCTGCACTATGCATAAATACGAATGATATGAATGAAATATATAAACGTGTTTTAATGAAAATGACTTCAACACTGGAACACATTTATTAGAAGAGAAAATTATTTTCGGCGTAATTTAACAGTTAGCAGGAAAACAGGATAAGAAAACTAGAAAAAACTAGGTGCTTTTTACTTCATTTTCGGAATTGTTTTATGTGCTACAAATATATTCTCTTCAGATAATAAATTTATGAGTTTTGAAATTTTTTGATGATACTTTTGTATTTTTAGGTCATAAATAGACTACAGAATTATACACATGATATTAGACGATAATAGCAAATACGTATAACCCTTCAGTCTTCAGTAAACTCAATATCATATCCTTTTGCCACATGAAAAGTGCCATATAACCTCACTTCGACATGCAGATACGAAACTATGCAGCAGACAGCTCTACAATTTTATTTCTATCGTCTAAACGAAAACGAGCACTCGAAACAAACGAGACTCAGTACGCAAATAACACGTCAGGGGCGCTACAGTAGACACACTCGGCTCGAGAAGTCAACTGAGACAAGAACGTCGATCGTGTGAAAGGGGCTTAACACAGCGAGCACGCAGAAGTGCCGCATCAGAACGTGGCATGGATTCGACTAATATCTCAAGTAGCATTGGAGAAATGTTCAAATGTTTGTAACACGTATGGGACTTAACTACGGGGTCATCAGTCCCTAAGCTTACAAACTACTTATGAACTAGCTAAGACTAAGGACAGCACAAATATCCATGCCCGCGGGGGGATTCGAACCCCCGACCGTAGTGGCCGTGCAGCCGTGACTGGAGCGCCTCAGTCCCCGCGGCCACCGCGGCCGACAGCGTTGGAGAGAATTGACACAATGCATCCTGAAGAGCTGACCATAAATCCCTAAGAGTACGAGGGGACGAAGATCTCTTTTGAACAGCATGTGGCAAGGCATCCGAAAAATGCTCAATAATGTTGTTGTTTGGGAAGTTTGGTGGCCAACGAAGTTGTTTGAACTTAGAAGAGTGTTCCTGGAGCCACTCTGTAGGAATTATGGACGTGTGGGGCATCGCATCGTCCTGCTGGAATGCATCGTCCTGTTGGAATGCACAATTGACATGGATGGTTGCAGGTGAACAGCCAGGATGCGTAAGTGCATGTCACGTGTCAGACCTATATCAGGGATCCCATATCACTCCTAATGCATACGTTCCAAACCGTTACATACCCTCCACCAGCTTGAATAGTACCCTGCTGATGTGCAGGGTCCATGGATTCGTGAAGTTGTCACCATACCGATACACGTTCATTTGCTTGAAACCATTGGAAACGAGATTTGTCAGACCAGGTAACATGTTTCCAGTCATCAACAGTCCAATGTAGATGTTGACAGGCTCAAATGCCCACACATATACCCTTGCTGACTTCACGACTTAAAGCTTTACTCCGCGCCGTGGTGATATGGGATTGTTTACAGCAGGATACAGGCGCCAGTGCAGACAATCTCTGCTCTGAGCGCAGTGCTACATGCGATGAATTACGACAGACACTTTGACACCGTTGCTATCCTTTACAAGCCACATATTTCAGAACTTGTGGGGCTTAGGAATGTGGAACAACGTGTGTTGCCACTAACTGTACCTCTAGTTGTCATTTCGGAACAATATAAATTATGCGCAGGGCACCTATCTGTCTGATACCGCATTATTTGACTCATTATAAGAGGTGGATCAGTTCAAGTACAGTACAGTTCAGGAAGAGGCTACTATCAATGAAATATGGACCAATGATGTCTTGTCATACAAAACCATACCATATAGAAAAATCCACTGACGTAGTATGTCAATCACATCATGATTACCGGCAGCTTGAGGTTGACGCTTGAATCTTCGGACGTGCGCTAGCTGTGCGATTTATTTATTTCAAGCGTCAATTTTTCTTCGCAATTTCTCGGGATGTAATTGACGTATTGAATGCAACCAACGCCATTATTTTTGTGATTTTTTATGCTATTAATTGCATACGAAGTAATATCGGGTGTCTGTTGAGCCTTCCTGGTTGCTGTAGTAGAGGTGGACCGTGGCTAGCAATGATGTGGACAAGGTCAGCAAGTAATAGGAGTGATTATTCCTCCAAAGATTTATTGACAGTTGTTGTTGTGTTGTTGTGGTCTTGCTCTGGTTTGTTGCAGCTCTCCACAATACCCTATCCTGAGCAAGCCTCTTCATCTCCACATAAGAACGGCAACCTACATCTGTCTGAATCTGCTTACTATATCCATCTCTTGGGCTTCCTCTGCGGTTTTTACGCCACACACTTCCCTCCAATGCTAAATACACAATGATGTCTCAGAATGTGTCCTACCAATCTATCCCTTCTTCTATTCAAGGTATGCCAGAAATTTCTTTTCTCCCCAATTCTGTAATTCTGTTCAGTACCTCCTCATTAGTTACGCGATCCACCCACCTAATATTCAGCATTCTTCTGTAGCACCATATTTCAAAAGCCTCAATCCTCTTCCTGTCCGCACTGTTTATCGTCCATGTTTCACTCCCATACAAGGCAACACTCCATACAAATGCCTTCAGAAAGGACTTCCTTAGGGTTAAATCAATATTCGATGTTAACAAATTTCTCTTTTTCAAGAACGCTTTTCTACCCATTGCCATTCTGCATTTTATATCCTCCGTATTGCGACCATCATTTGTTATTTTACTGCCCAAGTAACAAAAGTCATCTACCTCCTTTATTGTTTCATTACCTAATCTAATTCCTTCAGCATCACCTGTTTTTCTTAGACTGCACTCCATTACCCTAGTTTTGCTCTTGTTAATGTTCATCTTATATGCACCTTTCAGCACACTGTCCATTCCGTTCAATTGCTCTTCCAGGTCCTTTGCTGTATCTGACAGAATTACTATGTCGTCGGCAAAACGCAATGTTTTTAATTCTTCCCCCTGAACTTCAATTCCTTCTCCAAATTTTTCCTTGCTTTCTTTTATAGCTTGTTCAGTGTACAAATTGAATAACATTGGAGAAAGGCTACAACCCTGTCTTACTCCCTTTCCAACCACTGCATCTCTTTCATGCCCTTCAACTCTTACAACCGCTGTCTGGTTTTTGTACAAGTTATAAATAACCTTACGTTCCCTATATTTTACTCATGCTTGCTTCAGAACTTGAAAGAGTTTATTCCAACCAACACTGTCAAAAGCCTTCTCCTAATCTACAAAAGCTAGAACAGAAGAAATCAGTACTTAATTTTGATGTGCTTGTGTTGGTACAAACGTCTTGTACTATTATATAGTTCTGCTACGAAACGGAAAACTTTTCTGGCTTGTGCCTAGACAGAAGGCTGGCTCTTCTATGATGAACTGTAGTATTCCTGGGGCTGCCTCGTACTGACTGGACCTTCCATACTCTACATACCGTCGTGGCTGTGGTGCGCCGCCATATCTTGGCGAGCTTCCTTATTCCTATTGGCCGGCGTGTGAAGCAGGCAAGAGGTAACGAGACTGCGGGCGTCCCCGGCTGGCGAAGTACTATGGAGCGACTTCGCCTCTTCTGGAAGTGGCGCGGCGACTTCTGTAGTCCGCCGGTGTTGTGGCGAATAGCGACGCCTCAACAGTGTCCATTTAAAAATACAGAAGTTTGTGTTGAAAGTAGTATTTGGTTATGTGTTAAAATTTCGCATAGTATTTATTTTCCTAAGTCTCTGCCGTCTGTTCATGTTGGTGAAAACAGTTTTTGAATATCTATTGTTGTTCCAGAGATATTTAGGGTGGCAGAGTTAGGAGAGACACCCTCAATAGGAACAGTATGTTTTCGGGATGAAAGGTGCACTATGTCCTTTTTTGTACCATTGATAACGAGTATGAAAAATTTGATGGGGAGTAAGGCATGAAAGCCTAACAAACAAACACATTCGCATTCATAATATTATTTAGGAGTGGTAAGGAGTATAAAAGATGAGGATTGTGGTGAGGGTTGTGGTAAGGAATATATACGTGGCAGGCTGGTCACAGCTTTGCACACGATTTAGAGAACATATCACTGGCACTGCATGCAACCAACTGTCAGTTAATTATAGGAGTTAACTATATGAACCCTTAACAGTTGTATTTGTTTAAAAATTCACCAAAGCCTTTACTGAAAAATTTGTATTGGATTGTACCAGAAGTTCCTCTTTTTCATATATAACCTAGGGCATCCGTGTGTTTGTGTTTTTGCATACAAGTGATCAATTTTGTTACAATTGTAATAAAAATTTGCACTTGACCTTCAAACCAAGAGGACGGTCGCTGTGGATGTAAGGATCACGTAAAACACATAGTTCAGAAGATATGACCTCATAAACAATGGAATCCGAGTAAAACTGCCGCATTACTCGAGAACGTTACACATGTCCTCCCTCCTAAAGCAATGGACCGATTTCAACCAAATTTGGTGCGCTTATTTCCTGCCGTGAGGTTACAATTGCTGTAGGTGTAAGAACCACTTACGACACACAGTTCAGGAGATATGAGCCGTATGGTGCACAAGGTACATTACTTATGGACGTGAAAAAAATCCACAGTTCTGCTCTGAACTGGATGAAAATGTGTACACTGGTTTGGCGCCACAGGAAGTGCAACTGCCAACCCCTTAAAATTAACCATGACAATTCTATAGTCAACCAAGAAACAAAAAAAAAAAAAAAAAAAAAAAAAAAAAACAACTGAGGAGATGGAGTTGATCAGAGACAGGGCATTTAGATGAGCAGGTGGCAAGGTGAAGAGATGGGCACAGACAGGAGGAAGAGATGAACAGTGTGAGCGACGTGAGGAATCGCACAAATACAGAGCAATCTGAAATAAATAAGACCCCGGTCCACGCCAAGTTTTATGCTAGTTATTGAGTATTCTTGCCAACTGGTTCCCGTTAGATAACTTAAGCACTGTCAGGCTTGGCTAGCACTTGGATGGGTAACAGTCTGGGTCTGCTGAGGCTGTTGGCAAGTGGGGTGCACTCAGCCCTTGTGAGGCCAACTGAAGAGCTTCTTCATGGAGAAGTAGAAGCTCTGGTCACGAAAACTAACACAATGGCCGGGAGTGTGGGGGTGCTGACCACGTCCCCCTCCATACCGCATCCGTTGACGCCTTCAGGCTGAGGATGACAAAGCGGCCGGTCAATAATCAGTGGGCCTCTCTAGGCCTGTCGGATGGAATATTGAGTATTCTTACATTGCGATGACTATGATGTGATCCCATATGAAAATTGGTGAATAATTTTATAGTTATATGTTGTTGTGGTTTTCAGTCTGAGACTGGTTTTGGTACAAGCTCTCCACGCTACCCTATCCTGCACAAGCCTCTTGATCTCTAAATAAGAACAGCAACCCACATCCATCTGAATCTGCTTACTGTATTTCTCTTTCGGTCTCCTCTGCCCCCCAATGCTAAATTACCAATTCTTTGTTATCACAGAATGTGTCTTACCAATAGATCCTTTCTCTTAGTTAAAATATGCCAGAAATTTTCTCCCCAATTCTGTTCAGTACCTTCTTATTAGTTCCGTGATCTACCCATCTAATCTTCAGCATTTGCCCGTGACACCATAATTCAAAAGCTTCTATCATCTTTCTGTATGAACTCTTTATGTCCAGGTTTCACTCCTGTACAATGCCACACTCCAAAAAAATGGTTTCAGGAAGTACTTGACATTCAAATTAATTCTGGATGTCAATAAGTTTCGACTCTTCAGAAATGCTTTTCCTGCCATAGCCATTCTGCCTCTAATATCCTCTTTACTTCTACCATCAGGAGTTATTTTCCTAGCCAAATAGTAAACTCATCTATTACTTTTATTGTCTCATTAACCTATCTAATTGCAAGAGCATCGCCGGTTTTTCTTACACTACATCCCATCAATATTGCTTTGCTCTTGTTAATGTTGATCTTACTCTTATAGCTTCCTTTCAAGACACTGTCCATTCCGTTCAATTGCTCTTCCACGTCCTCTGCTGCCTCTGACAGAATTACAATGTCATCAGCAAAATGCAAAACTTTTATTTTTTCTCCAAATTTCTCCTGCATTCCTCAATAGATTCCTCAAAGTACAAATGGAATAACATTGGGGAAAGGCTACAACCGTGTCTTACATTCTTCCCAACCACTGCGTCCCTTTCATGACCTTCGACTCCAATAACTGCTGTCTGGTTTTTGTACATTGTATGTAACTTTTCTTCCTTATATTTTACCCCTATTCCAAATATACAGATGCTAAAAACGTAGGTTTGCCTTTTCTTAACCTATCTTTTAAGAAACTGATATTCCCCGAAGTCGGATTCTACCGGTTTCAGGTTTCAGTTTTGCCATATATTCATTCATAATGTTACTGTTTTTGTTTAGACATGTATTAAAAGTATTTTCTTTTGTATTTAATTTAATTTATTATTTGTATATATAAATATTTTATACATAAAATTATACAAAATTATTTACATGTAACAATATATTGAATACTTTCATTGAAATATATTATTTTGTACTACGTTCACTGTTTTGTTCACTGGTGCGTTTTGTGTTTCTCCCTTCATTTATTCTAAAACTTCCGTCGGTGGCAAGTTTAATACCGGTAATTAAATTTTCCCACTTAAGCAGCATGTACTTAGTAATGCTCCTTTGAATTATTTTTGCTTTGCAAAATTTACATACTTTGTTCTTTCTCCGAATCACTACACTTGTATGGTCATTATAATCTTTGGTGGGATCGTAACGAAACGCTTCCGGTTCGAGACTGTACTTTCTTGACCTCTTTTAAGTACAACACATATAGTTGTTTACAATAGTTGAGCATTCACCTGTGCATTCAGCCGCAAGTTACTCGTTCTCTCTTTAGATTTTTTTCTTCTATCATCGTTTTTCGACATTTTTCATAATTTTTAAAACAATCCAGTATGTTCAACTACACACATCGAATATAGTATAAATCGACAACTTTCAACCACGTATCTGCCGCCCCCTTGTAATTATCGACATGGAAATGCTACGGTGCACATGGGGAGACTTGGAACTGCAACCACAAAGAAACACCATTAGTCTGCGATGTGCAGTTTTTGCTACAAAGCGAAATACAGACACACACACGTCGAATCTTCAACGACCATCTTTTCCACCCTCTTGTGATTATCGACATCGAACAGCAATGGCGCATAGGGGGAGATTAGGGATTGCAACTACCAACAGATATCATTCGTCTGCGTTGTGCAGTATTTGTTCCAGAGCGAAACATTAAGTTGTTAGATTTGGCATCAAGTGATATACACAGATGAGACAATCATACGTCTGCAACCATACAATCGTCAGAGATATCGTGATCAGCCTGAACGTCTTACACACAACGTTCAGCGAGTGTAGCAAGGTGATGGTTCCCTGATGTTTTGGGGTGGCAGTGTGTGGGATCACCGTACACCACTGGTGGTCTTAGAAGTTAAGACTACAAATCCAAAGGTCGCGGGTTCGATCCCCGCCAGGTCCTAGGATTTTTATCTGTCACTTTCCACTTCTTTCACCTCTGGCAGTATTGCTCATGTGAAAAATACCGAGTAGCACCGTGGTTCGGAACCCACGTTAAACTGTAGGTCCCCCTATAACTGGCTGGGTAAGTCAGTTCGAAGGTCGGAGGAAGGCAACGGCATACCACCTCCAAACAGGACCATGCCTAGTAAAGCACTGTTGTGTTCAAACCAATCTTCGGATTGTTGACTACTTTACTTACTTACGACGTATAGTGCAAACAGTTCGCTAGCATTTCATTGAGGCATTCGTCTTAACGAACGACAATTCTCATGCTCATCGTGCACACCTTATGAATGTTTATGTACATGATAACCACATCGCAACATTAGAATGGCCGGCATGTTCTCCGGACATGAACGCTATCAAACATGCCTAAGATACATTGAAAAGGACTGTTTTTGGACGAGACTACCAAGCAACCAATCTGAGACACCTGCGTCAAATCGATGGTAAGGAGTGGGACACACTGGACCAACAGTCCGTTAATGATTTAATTGGCAGTATGCCACGAGTAATAAAAGTACGCAAAATTTCAAGATGTCTTATTAGTGGATATTATGGATACTGATGAATGCTGAAATCTGGAACAACTTGTCAGTTTCTGTTTTCATGAGCAATATTCAGATATTAAATACTGTTTTTGTATGGCTCTGTTTCATTTTTATGTAAACTGTTAAGGACACACAGAATCTTGGTATTATTATTACTAGTATTGCCTGTGGTTGAAAATCGACAAGTTGTGTTTACAATGGTCACTGGGGCTAAAATTTTACCGTATCATGTCGGCGGCCTCGCGTAATTATGTTGGCAACATCAACAACACGATAGACAATCTTCGCCCATTTGTTCGAACCACATAGAATAACTCGATTAGTGTATCGTACAGCCCATGAAGTAAACAAATAATGCTGCTCCTGCTTTACAGTTGACAGATTCTTATATGTACCCTCGTCCGCTCAGTAATAATAATTGCCCTCGTAAAGCGAAGATTCCATGAGAAAACATCAGCGTTGTCAAGCGGTTGGCTAAAATGAAGACTCACAGGATTCTCACTATTCAGCATCTGTTGCCAACATTGTCGTGGGAGGCCGCTGTTATATTTGGTAAATTTTGACCGACACTGGGAGGTATGAAACGGTATCTTTTGCGTATTAATGAAAATGCCTGACACAATAACAACAAATAAAAACGGAAGTATATACTTCTCATACCATTTTAGAATTATCTAACTTTCATTAGCCTCATGTTTGAAATGGAACTACAATTTCGGTGTTACAACGACAACAAATAATGTTATTTCGATACTGCGATATTCAGAATTCCAGAGCTGACAACATGTCGACTTCATAGTTCCACCCGTGTACCGCTAGATGCCTCACCCGGCGCATGATCATTTATATCGGCATCCATATGAAAACATCAATTTCCTCTAACCACTCTTAATCACTGCGAAAATGAAGCATTTGAACAGCACAAGAAAGTGAGTTCGGAGCACTCCATGTTTCGATATTCACTTATTTTAACACTGCAGATGCGCTGCATTACAGTGCCTTTGGTCGAGGCGAATAGCCAATCAGTGAGCTGATTGTTGGAGAATGTAGAACTTGATCCAAGCTGTAGACAGGAAAATTTCTACTTCCTTTTACCACTTTTAATGGCTAAATACACACATAATATTTATATTCGTGAAATCTACGACAAACAATCTTTCGAATTATGTAACTTTCATTGGCCTTCTTGTACGAATAAATTACTGATTTGTACCACAATTTTCGTGTTAGCGTATTTATATAATGATGATCTGCAAGGGCGGCTCGTTGTAAAGGGTCACTGGCGCCCGGCACCACCAGAACATTTGTGATGTAATTTTGCAGTAGTGTATCAAACAGCTGGAGTGTGACAGTATCTCCTCTATATCATAACTCAATTTACAATGACCCAATCAAATAGTTTAGCTTGCCTCTCGCTGCAGCATAGCTGATGGCCTGCCCGCATGTGCCCAGTGGATGTAGACCTTAACGCTTACAAGCTTCTTAGGGTTTTATTTGCGGACGGGGAAGTTAGTACTGCTTCCTTCCATAAGTCCCCTAAAACCTCCACATCCTTGCGGATGCTGTTTCGTAGCAGTGTGCGTTTGTACCGCCCTACAGTACGCACGAGGTGCCATAGTTGCTGTCCAAGTCTTTAAGGAAAGCATAGAGTTCTGACTAACCTGTTGTCTTCTATAGTTGTGTCCCCAGCGCAGAAGACAGCACACAGGTCGTTGGTTCTTCTACGGCATACAAGTGAGGCTAAAATAAGTTCTGTAGAATGGAAGCATAAGAAGCGACTCGCGAGATTTTTAATTGTCAGGGATGCCATTTATCAAATAAATAATTAAATATGAACAACTTTTGTTAATACGACACGGCCTATGCTGCCCATAGCTCATGTTGAGACCTCGACTGTTATCACTATGTAGAATGTAGAACTTAATCCAAGCTGTAGATAGGAAAATTTCTACTTCCTTTTACCACTTTTAATGGCTAAATGCATACATAATATTTATATTCGTGAAATCTACGACAAACAATCTTTTGAATTATGTAACTTTCATTAGCCTTCTTGTACGCATAAATTAGTAATCTGTACCACACTTTTCGTGTTAGCGTAATTGTATAATGATTATGATTATTATTTTTTACGTATTTATGTACAGATGAAGATGGATTTCGAAACGTTGTGAGAATAAAAGTTAATAATAGTTCACGTCATGTAGGAAGGCGCTTCCACACATAGAGGCAAACCGATAGTGGAAACTTGGAGGGGAGGAGCTACGGCCGAGCGCCAACTACACCGACAGTAGAGCCTGCGGGAGAAAGATTCTCGTAATTCGCAGTTTATCACGCGCCTAGAGAATGACTATTATTGGCTGCCAGTGTGGTAAGATTGGCTGCGAAGATTGGCAGCTAGCTCTCAATGCGGAAAAATGTAAGGTGATGCGCATGAGTAGAAAAAACAATCCCATAATGTTCGAATACAGCATTAGTAGTGAGCTTCTTGATGCTGTAGCGTCATTCAAATATCTAGGTGTAACATTGCAGAGCGATATGAAATGGAACGAGCATGTAAGGACAGTTGCGAGTAAGGCGGACAGCCGACTTCGGTTTATTGGGAGAATTTTGGGAAGATGTACTTCACCTGTAAATGAGACCGCGTATATAACGCTTGTTCAACCACGTCTTGAGTATTGCTCAAGTGTTTGGGACCCGCAGCAGATCAGTTTAAAGGAAGACATACACTGCGTTTACATGGAACACGTCTTCCGGAAGACGAAAACCGATTTTCGTAAACCGTTTTTCGCTGTCGTGTTTACATGGCATAGCCTGAATCGGATTTCGTAGCTCACTTAAAATGGCGGCTGGAAAACAGCTGATTCAGTTCCTTATTTAGTCTGCACAATCGCTATTTTTCTTTATTTAAATACGCAGATTTATTTTCACTCTAATATTTATACTTTTATTTCACATTAGAAAATATCCCTCTTTCCATATGTGTCGAAAATTCTTCACAAGAAAACATAATCTGACAAGCCAAGAACGCTTCAAAAACGGTTGCGTTTACATGGGCACGAATATCGATTGTGGAACTGGAAAACCGCTTTAGATAAGCGGATTTCCAGAATCGATTTTGGTGTGTTTACATGACCAACCAAAAGCGGAATTGGGAAATCGGTTTACGAAATCCAGTTTTGGGAACCCATGTAAACGGGGTGATAGAGGCGGTTCAGAGACGAGCAGCTAGATTTGTTACCGGTAGGTTCGACAAATGAGCGAGTGTCACGGAAATGCCCCGGAAACTCAATTGGGCACCGCTGGAAGAAAGACGACGTTCTTTTCGTAAATTTCTGTTGAGTAAATTTAGAGGGCCGGAAATTGAAGCTGAGTGTAGTACGATCTTGCTAGCGCCTACTTACATTTCGCGTAAAGATCACAAAGACAAGATAAGAGAAATTAGGTGCGGCCGCGGTGGCCGAGGGTACTAAGGCGCTCCAGTCACGGTCTGCACGGCCACTACTGTCGGGGGTTCGAGTCCCCCCTCGGGCATGGATATTTGTGCCGTCCTAGTTCGTAAGTAGTTCATAAGTAGTTTGTAGGTTTAGGGACTGATGACCCCGTAGTTAAGTCCCATAGACTATACAAACATTAATTAATTAAGAAATTAGGGCTCGTACGGAGGCATAAAGGCATTCTTTTTTTCCTCGTTCAATTTGGGAGTGGAATAGGAAAGGAAATGCCTAGTAGTGGTACAGTGTACCCTCCGCCACGCACCTTACGGTGAATTGTGGAGTATGTATGTAGATGTAGATGTAATGGAGGGGGATGCGCAGAACGACTGAATACTAGTGCGCCTTCCTTCGTGAAGTGAACTATAGTACATTCTGACCCTTTTCATTGGTGCAGTCGTTGTGCACGTAGAGAAGTGAGTGTGTTTGCAGAGGGTGATTGTGGAACCTTGGGCCAGGTGGCAATGGTGCGGATGGTGACGGACGGGATGGAACGGAAGTCGAGGCGGAAGAACTACCGGCACGTGATGGACGCCATCTGGCACATCAAGCAGGACGACGGCGTGCGGGCGCTGTGGTCGGGCTCCTTCCACAGCGTGCTGCGCTCCGTGCTCAGCCTCGGCGTCTCCGTGCCCTTCTACGCCACCGTGCGCTCCAAGCTCATCAACTCCGGTCAGCCTCACATCGTCTTTCTATCTCCTTACTTAACAGCCATATACAACCGCTCTCTCAAACAAGGATCTGTACCAAAAGATTCGAAAGTTGCACAGGTCACACCTATATTCAAGAAAGGCAGAAGGAGTAACCCACTAACAAACAGGCCTACTTCATTGACGTCAATTTGCAGCAGGGTTTTGGAACATATCCTGTATTTATTATGAATTATCTCGAACAGAATGATCTATTGGCCCAAGGTCAACACGGATTTAGAAAATATCGTTTTGTGTCCAAGCCTCGTCGTCGCTTTTGTGTCTCGTTTCCATCGTAGGTGTCGGTGGCCGAGTAGAAAGACCGACGTAGGAATAAAGGATGCACGCTTGTGCAGATAGGAGGTGACCAGCCAGTGGGACAGCAGAAACTAGAAACACTAGAGTAAATTAGAACGAGATATATATTTCTTAGAGACTTAGTAATACTTAACTTTTACATAGCTCAGTACTGCAGACTGCTGATACATAGTTGAGCTAGAGGCCTGCCTAGTGCCTATCCGATAGCCAAGTCTTCACTGGTGCCTATCTGATACCGAAGTGTTCACTGATTCCTATCTCAGTCCCAAGTGAACGATGTCGTTCAGTGGTGGCCACGAGCGGAGTTGCAGCAGAGGGTGCTCGTGGCTGACGTCGTAAGAACGCCGCGCCGTGCGTGCATGGCGGCGCGCGGCGAAAGTAGGTGGCGCGCACTTTATACTTGTGCCACACCATATATCGTTCATGCGAAACACAACCAGCTCTTTACGCACACAAACTGATGGGTGCTATCGACAAAGGTTCGCAAATTGATTCCATATTTTTCGATTTCCAGAAGGCTTTTGACAACGTACCTCACAAACGGCTTTTCATAAAACTGCGTGGTTATTGTATGTCGCCACAAATTTGCGATTGGATAGGGGATTTCTTGTCAGAGAGGACACAGTTCGTAGTAATCGATGGTAAGGCATCGACTAAAACAGAGGTGATATCGGGCGTTCCACAGGGTAGTGTTATTGGTCCTCGGCTGTTCCTTATTTACATAAACGATTTGGGAAAAAATCTAAGTAGGCCTCTTAGGTTGTTTTGCAGATGACGCCGTCATTTACCGTCTAGTAAAATCATATGAAGATCAAAACCAACTGCAGAACGATCTGGACAAGATATCACTATAGTGTAAAAATTGGCAATTGACTCTAAATAATGAGAAGTTGTCCACATGAGTACGAAAAGAAATCCGTTAAACTTTGTTTACAAGATAAATCAATCGAATGTGGAGGCCGTAAACTCCACAAAATACCTAGAAATTACTATTACTTCAGACATAAATTGGAAAGAACACGTAGATAATGTCGTGGGAAAGGCGAACCAAAGAATGCGTTTTATTGGCAGAACCCTTAAAAGATGCAACAGCACTACTGAAGAAACTGCATAACACTTCGCTTGTCCGTCCTACAGGATCTGGGATGGGAATCATTACAACAACGACGCTTATCGCTGCGGCGTGGGCTACTTATGAAACTCCAATCACCAACATTCTCCTCCGAATGCGAAAATATATTGTTGACTCCCACTTACATAGGTAGAAATGATCATCATAATAAAATACGAGAAATGAGAGCTCGAATGGATTCAGGTGTTCTTTCTTCCCCCGCGCTATTCGTGAATGGAATTGGAGATAAAATAGTATAACTTAAATCTGTTTTCTTCAGAGTATCCCATGTAGATGTAGAATAACGTTGTGGAGAAGCTTCCAAAAAAGTCTCATCCACTGTGAAATTACCAAACGAATTTACTTGATGAAGTACATTTCTGGAGGATGGTGGTAGTCATTACAGAATCTAGAATGTGGATCTTATTCATGCACAAACTGACATACGCATCTACATACGCACTACACAGGGTACGGTAGTACCACTACCAGTTACTGGCGTGTCCGTTCCATTCCTATATAAAACGAGGGAAAAGCGAATGCTTGTATCCATCTGTACGAGCCCAAATCTCTCTGATCTTAATTTTGTGGGCTTTATGAAAAATGTAAATTGGCGACAGTAGAATCATTCTACAGTCCTCTTCAACGATAAGGATGGATGATTCTGTCTTTTACAAATAAGATTTGTTTTTTAATCACCCATACATGTTTTGGAGAAGTTTCTCCACCAGTGGCATTTCTAATTATTTTTGCATCTATTAATGATACCTAAAGAGTTTTAACATTATGATATCTGACAGTTTTTGAAGCTAACCTACTTACATTATTGATACATTTATAGAGATTATAGAAGTTATGACACACATCTTAAAGCCACTTTTTGTGTTTCTTGTATCTGCCTGATGTTTGCCACCAACTTACATTTCGTGTAGAGACCACAAAGATAAGCCACCAAAAGCACAATCTGAGTTTAAGTTGTGTGTTATAGATTCTATAATATCTATACATTTATCATTAATGTAAGTAGGTTAGCGTCAAAAACCGTCAGATATCATAATTCTAAAACTCTTAATGTTATTAACAGGTGCAACAATAAAAAATCCAACTTATCACGAAGAAACTTCTCTGAAGCATGTTTGGGTACATAAAAAACAAATCGTGTTTGCTCAAGGCACAATTAACCACCTTTACCATACATTCGGAAGCAAACATAGGCAAGTAAAGCTTCAACCACAAAACGATTATTCTTCAACAGTGTTTCTCTAAAAGAATGTTTCCTCCCCCTCCCCTCCCACAGCGACTCCCATTTGGGTTCCTGAAGCAGTTCAGCAACACTCCTGCATTGATCAAACCTACCAGTAACACACATAGAGTCCTGCCTCGGAATGGCTTCTATGTCTTCCTGTAAAGCTATATGGTGGAGATCCAAAACACTTCAGCAGTACTCAAGACAGGGTTGTACAAGCGTTTTATATACGGTATCGTTTGTGGACGAACCACATATTCCCAAAATTCTCGCAATAACCTGAAGTCGACTATCCGCCTTCTCCACGACTGTCCTTACATGCTCGTTCCATTTCATATCGCTGTGCAGCGTTACGACCTAGATATTTAATTGACGCAGCTCTTTCAAGCAACAGACCACTAATGCTGTTTTCGAACATTAGGGGATTGTTCCTCCTACTCATCTGCATCACTTTACATTTTTCTACATTTGGAGCTAGTTGCCATTCCTCAAACCATCTAGAAGTTTGGTCCAAGTCATCCTGCATCCCACTACAGTTGTTCAATGACGACACCTTCCTGTAAACAACAGCATTATCAGAAAACAGCCCCAGATTGACACTCACTCTGTCTCTCAGATAATTTATATGGACATAAAATTATAACGGTCCTACAACAGTTCCCTGGGGCACTCCTGACGATACCCTAGTCTCTGATGAACACTTGCCATCGAGGACAATGTACTGGATTCTATTACTTAAGTCATCTTCGAGTCACTCATATATTTGGGTACCTATTCCATATGCTCGTACCTTTGTTAGTAGCCTGCAGTGCATGCCCTCAGAAAATCGAGAAATATGCAGTCTGACTGTTGCCCTTCATCCATAGCACGCATTATGTCATGAGAGAAAAGGACAAGCTGAGTTTCGCGCGATTGATGCTTCCTCAGGCCGTGCTGATGAATGGACAGAAGCTTTTCTGTGCCAAGGAAATTTACTATATTAGAACTGACAATACGTACATTAACTCCGAGGGTCATTCAGAAAGTAATGCATTTTTTTTTCTTTTTAAAAAAGCTGATTGGTTTTATTTCAGTACTAGTTGAAATCCCAGCGTGCCTGGGTATTTATTAATTTAGTCCATCCCTCCCTATTCTTCCCCCTCTCGGCTCATCTTCCCCCCTCCTTCCCTTTGTTTCCTCTGCCACTTCAGTTCCTCTCCTCCTCCCACATATGTATAAACTCACATAATGTGCAGGGTGTTCCAGCTATCTTGATCACCCAAAATATCTCTGGAACAGCAACAGCTATTGTAAAACGAATTTCACCGGCATCAATGTAAGGCAGGGACTCATGAATGTAAATATTGTGAAACATTCTAAGACGAATGTTCCAATATGTCCATTGCCGAGGTGCTATTCCGCTACATAGAGAGCCTTGGCAGTAGTGGCAGTTATCTCTGGAACACAGAAGCTGAATTAAAGTTTGTGACGTGGAGGGAAACCGTATTTAGACTATTCCAAGGCGCCTTAGTCGATAGTGGTGTGGTGGTCTAATGGTCACACTAGAGAGGCAAATCTTTTCTTTATTTACCTTGGTGAAGGAAGCTAAGAAAGGCAAATGTCATATAAACGATATCAATAAATAAATAAAACAAAAATCCCAGTTCCTCACAATAAAAGAACTAAGAACTAAAAAACAAATAAATAAAAGAAAATGAAAAAAAAGGAAAAAACTGTGACGTTGAAGGTCAGTGGTTCAAAACCCGCCACTACCTAAAAATTTTTTTTCCTAAATAAAAAAAAATTAATTAAAAACGGTTAAGACGTCTGCCTAGTAAGTATGGAGGTCCGGGTTCGATTCCCGGCCGCACCACAAATTTTAATTCAATGCTTCAGATTTATTAAGAATGCATATGTGTTTTTTAACACAAAGTTATGTTTTTTTAAATGGACATCCTATATTATTTCATCAGCAATCTATATCATGACAAATTACATAAACAATGGCGTTGATTGCATCGCAAAACGCCTCTTACATCCAGAGATGTTATGACACGAATTTGACGTTTGAAATTCGTGAAG
Source organism: Locusta migratoria (assembly GCA_026315105.1). Lineage (NCBI taxonomy): Eukaryota > Metazoa > Arthropoda > Insecta > Orthoptera > Acrididae > Locusta > Locusta migratoria. Next base: position 217,619,904 of record CM048745.1, on the reverse strand, counting down.
ATCGCAGCTTGCGCGTCCTGAACAAACTCAGGACTGAGTCTCAGGACGTGCGCTAGCCACTTGTTAACTTCGCTTCGTAGTACCTCGGGATGTAATTGGCGTATTGGTGTCCCAGCGGCCTGCCGCAGTGGATACAACGATTCCTGTTAGATCACCAAAGTTAAGCACTGTTAGGCTTGGCTAGTTGGCTAGCTCTTGAATGGGTTACCCTCCGGTTACGCCGAGTGCTGTTGGCAAGCGGGATGCACTCAGCCCTTGTGATGCAAATTTAGGAGCTACTTGAGGAGAAGTAGCGGCTCTGGTCACGAAACCTGACTTAACGGCCGGAAGTGCGGGGCGCTGCCACATCCCCCTCCATGCCGCATCCGTTCACGCCTTCGGGCAGAGGATGACACGGCGGCCAGTCAGTACCCAATGGGCCTCTCGAGGCCTGTCGGACAGAGTCAATTGGCGTATTGCGATGCAAACTACGCCATTATTTACTCGATTTGTCGTGCTATACATTGCTGATGAAATACTATATGGTGTCCAATAAAAACACAGTTTTGTGTAAAAACCACAGCCTTTCTCCAATGTTATTCAATTTGTACATTGAACAAGCTATAAAAGAAAGCAAGGAGAAATTTGGAGAAGGAATTAAAGTTCAGGGGGAAGAATTAAAAACATTGCGTTTTGCTGATGACATAGTAATTCTGTCAGATACAGCGAAGGACCTGGAAGAGCAATTGAACGGAATGGACAGTGTACTGAAAGGTGCATATAAGATGAAAATTAACAAGAGCAAAACTAGGGTAATGGAGTGCAGTCTACAAAATCACGTGATGCTGAAGGAAATGGATTAGGTAACGAAGTAATAAAGGAGGTAGATGAGTTTTGTTACTTGGGCAGTAAAATAACCAATGATGGTCGCAGTACAGAGGATATAAAATGCAGAATGGCAATGGGTAGAAAAGCGCGCTTGTTAACGTCGAATATTGATTTAAGCCTAAGGAAGCCCTTTCTGAAGGCATTTGTATGGAGTGTTGCCTTGTATGGGAGTGAAACATGGCCGCTAAACAGTATGGACAGGAAGAGGATTGAGGCTTTTGAAATGTGGTGCTACAGAAGAATGCTGAAGATTAGGTGTGTGGATCACGTAACTAATGAGGAGGTACCGAACAGAATTGGGGAGAAAAGAAATTTCTGGCATACCTTGACTAAAAGAAGGGATAGATTGGTAGGACACATTCTTAGACATCAAGGAATTATGAATTTTGTAGCGTTGGGGTAAAAACCGTAGAGGAAGACCAAGAGATGGATACGGTAAGCAGATTCAGACAGATGTAGGTTGCCGTTCTTATGTGGAGAAAAAAGGCTTGCTCAGGATAGGGTATTGTGGAGAGCTTCATCAAACCAGTCTCTGGACTGAAGACCGCAACAGCAACAACATGCTTTGGTGTTGGAATGTTTCAAAACATTGACATTCATGAGCCCCTACATTACATTGATACCAGTGAAAGTCATTTACAATATTTGTTGTTGTTCCAGACAAATTTTGGGTGAGCAAGATAATTGTTGTCTTTGAACATTCGTAGTGATCATTGTAACACTGTTAAAGTTTATTACAAGATACTTTTTTGCCATTCGCCATATGTTTACTTACGGTTTATAAAAACGCTCTCCGTGAAAACGCTTACATGTGTGGGAAATATCTAATGATTCGTAAAACACTCAAAGTCTGTTGTGAGGTACCTTCTGTTTTCATGGTCAAATGTGCAAAATTACTTTCAAGATCGGAATAAAACTATAGGTATGTAAAGTACCTTCCGCCAACCACTGTACGAAATTTTATGCAGACAGTGATCTTCCTCTTATTTTCTTTGTACTCATCAACTTCTATCTGTATTAGCTAGCTGAAATCCCAGAGTTGCTAGAGTATCCATTTATTTTTATTACTAGCTGGAAATCCAGCGATACTCGGGTATATATATATATATATATATATATATATATATATATATATATATATATATATATATATATATATTTATTCCAGCCTTTAGTTAGTAATTCTCCTATCCCTTCTCTCTCTCTCTCTGTCCATCTTCTCTTTTCTAAAAACATGTTCTATTTATGGGAGAATATATAATAAATAAGGCCATCTTACTTAATGTACAGAATTATTGCTGTATCCAAACAAAGGTAGTAATCAAAGTACAAATGATATATAACATTCATACAGTAATTTAATTCGAAACATGACTGTAAACAATATTTCTGTTTACTTGTCCAGGACACAATATGAATAATGTCTTTGGTGAGGCCGCCCCTGAGCGTGTGACAAAATTGTTTGTGTGAGGAACATAGAGATTGCAAATCCACCCCGCAGTATTTAAAAGATTGCCCTGTGACTGATTAATCGTAATAGAAAAGGCAAGTATCTCTGGAAACTGCAGTCTCTTGAAGTTAAAAGGTAGATCTGTCGGAAACAATGGATACTCGTTGGATGTTTCATTCTCTTCCTTGTAGCTCTATAGAAGTCTATTGTGCGATGGTGGAGTAGCTAAGCGGTCTAAGGCGCCTCGCTGCGGAGCGTGCGGTTGCTCGCCGTCGGAGGTTCGAGTCCTCCTTTGGGCATGGCTCTCTGTGTGTGTGTGTGTGTGTGTGTGTGTGTGTGTGTGTGTGTGTGTGTTGTCCTTAGGTTAGTTTACTTTAGTTTAAGTAGTTTGTAAGCTACGGGCTGTTGACCACGCAATTTGGTCCGATAGATTTACAAACATTTGAACATTTGAAGCCGGCCGCGGTGGCCGAGGTGACTGAGGCGCTCCAGTCACGGTCAGCACGGCCACTACGGTCGGGGGTTCGAATCCCCCCTCGGGCATGGATATTTGTGCCGTCCTAGTTCGTAAGTAGTTTGTAAGTTTAGGGACTGATGACCCCGTAGTTAAGTCCCATAATCTGTACAAACATTTGAACATTTTTGAACATTTGAATTTGAAGTCTATTGCTTTAGCCTGCATCTGTGTACACTTGTAAAGAGTCAAATTCTCCTCACATTGTTTTCCGACATATTTCGACCCCAGAAACGTACAGTACTCATTGAGATGAGTCGTTAGAGCCCTTAGACGATGGGGTAAAAAAATCTTGTAATTACATCCTAACTACAATTTGAAAGACAGAGTACTCGAGGGCATGTCACAAGTGGCGACTAAACGTAATTATGAGGCTGGCGTTTACTTCACCCAACAAGTTTTTGCGGCGGAGCGAACGGCTGGATCTTTTAAAGAGGCATGCAGCCCGGTGTCACAGACAAAAATATACAGACGGGAAACCTCCATAAGGGCCCAGTCACATGCTCAGGGGTGCGGGGGGGGGGGGAAGGTTCCGTAAGATGTCCCATGATGACAATGCGGTCAGAAACAGCCCTTTAAACTGGTCAGAGCAGGCGGCTTGTAGTGGCTGTCCCCATCACCACGTCCCCTCAAACTCCGGCACACCGGACACAGCCACGGCCTCGTGGCAGGCGGAACGAGCTCTCCCCTCAGCCTGCCCTCCATGCTACCCTCCGATGTGCGAGAGGCACCCTCAGAAGCGCCTCTAGTGAGGTCTACCAGTACTAAGGCAGGGAACCACCTGACATGTACATCTACATACATACATCTGCTGGCATCTTGCGGAACTATGAGGGGAGCGTAGGACAGAGGTTTAGGGGGAGCTTCTTCTCTGTATATGTTACTCCGTGCCGGTGTCGCAATTTATGGCAGGTAGCTCACCACGGTAACAATAGAGCGAACCCTCAGCGGGCGGTCTCAATGCTGTTAAAAGCCCCCCAGCCTGCCTTGGAGAAACCCAGTAGCCGTAGCGTTCCAGTAGCATGATGATATCACGAAACGCAGTGATGCTACAGTGGCGGGCACAATGCCTATCTGCCGATGAAACACGACTTCTCATTGACTGGACAGCCTCAGCACGTTTTGAAAGTGACGCATAATTCGGGGCGTCATCATTTCATATACACTGGAGGAATGAAGAAACGCAAGGCACTTTGGCCCCTCTCTCTGGCCACTGCGGTTGGTGAGATTGGTAGCATACTTTAGATACGCAGTGTTCAGAGGTGCTTGAGATCGTGATACTTCATATCCAATCATGAACAATAACAGAGTAATCAGATTAACGCCTGAGGGCGCATTTTGCGAGCGACACTATGGTGAGTACCTCCCTGATATACACAGCTTAAGGGTGATAAGAGAAGCCTTGATTTCTTCGAGACATAGGAAAAGTACGCTCGATCACAGTTGATCAAGACAGAAAAAGATAGTTTGATTTCGACGGACTCAGCGACGCCGCAGTGCACTTGACTGCGCAGTAACTGGTATTGTGTGCACGCTTTAAGCGAATTTCCTCCCAGCCTAGATAGCACATACTCTACATTTCACAACAGCGAGAGCCTCGTATGTAAATTGACAAGACCGTAATTTTGCATAAAGTCAAGTAGGCGTGGTGTTCAGCTATTCTAAGTAATTTCATTGCTTTGAAAACACAATTTCGTGATCTTGTTTGAAACTTAATTTGCAGTTTGATTTCTTATTGTGAAGAACTCATTTTTGAATAGAAACAACATTTTGTCTTTGGAATTTTCTGATATAAATAATAGTCTGCAACACAGTTTTAATTTTTTTGTGGAAACAATAAACCACATTCAATTACACTTCGTGTTATCGTTTCATTGTAGCTGTTAGGTCACTTTCGTACCCTATTAGTTGCATATGTGTTAGTTTAAGACTATTTCTTACAGGAGATGCTAACTGCGTTCTTTACCTTCGCCAAGAGTAGATTTCGCTGACCATCTTTCTGACTTCTCGGTTCCTTGCTAATGGTGTCTTCCTTGCAGGAGCCAAGAGTACATCATAGGTTAGATTGCCCATGCGCAATTACTTTAATTAGTTGGAAGACGTGTTGACCACAGCAAAGCTAAACTGGTTAGACATTTCACAGTTTAAAATTGGTTCATATTTGCCAGCAGAACTGAACAGATCACGAATTTCCTTAAACTAACTGGAATAAAGGAGTCTCTTAGCAGTGAATATGTAAATGTATTACAACGTGATGCATGATGTGACAGGTTTTTGCCCGTGATAGTATATATAATCACACATTTATTGAATTATATGTTGTACAGTTGTATAATTTTGCAGGTATATATTCATTTGTTTAATTGCTGTGTGTCAGTAAAATCCGTTGTGAATACAGTTAGTAGTAAAGAAGTAATATATTAAAAACTAATGTTTGCTGGGGCAGTTTTCCGTGAACGTTACTGATGATATAAAGTACTCCAGGACTTTATGCTGTAAAAAGAAAACTTGAAGCGAAAATGGTGAAAAATCGAAACGGCCGTCATCTTTAATTAACACCTCGTAAATAAATTAAAAATAAGGAAGCGTTATAGGAATAAACATTCAACATGTCATTTGTCATCAAGAAACTGTTTACTGTGACTAACATTTGGTGCCAAACACTATCATAAGCCGAAGTGATGATGTGGCCATATACACACAGCGAAAAAGGTTCAGGAGTGCTTTCTTCAGGATTAGAAAATTATCAAACATCAACATCTCCTGTGGACAGCAAAATCGTTATGTCTGAATACAACTGCACAGTTATGGGGAGTTTCAGAACAGAGAGGGAGGAAGAAATTAGTAACGCCAACATCGTCGAAGTTCCTGGCGGATGTAGTGGCACAAAAATGGATAGTATTCTGTTGGAAAGTATAAAAAAACTATAGCCGGCCGCGGTGGCCGAGGAGACTAAGGCACTCCAGTCACGGTCTGCACGGCCACTACGGTCGGGGGTTCGAATCCCCCCCTCGGGCATGGATATTTGTGCCGTCCTAGTTCTTAAGTAGTTCATAAGTAGTTTGTAAGTTTAGGGACTGAAGACCCCGTAGTTAAGTCCCATAGACTATACAAACATTAGAACATTTTTTGAAAGAAACTATAAAGACACTTTACAAATCTGATCCACGAATAGTTAGTTGCAGCTGCTCTCAAGACAGTGATGGCAGAACTCCTCGCTGCTAAATAAATACTGTGCCTATGTTAAGTGTTCATGTTATTTTGTCCACTCCCTGTAATTACCTTAAATTCAATTTTATGGATGATGGTGCGAGACTGCAGCGAAGATCAGAGATGAAGAAACTGTTGGAAAGAGGGGATAGTGACGAGTGGACTGGGCAACCACTTCTCTGCAGTTAAATTCTATCGACCACGTGTGAAGTATATGGAGGATAGGTATTACAATGCGTCCATACGAAGCGTCAGTCATCAGATGGCTCTCAATCCCTCTGGTGACGGAATGGAACGCCCTACCACAAGAGTGACAGTGTTGGAGAACTTTACAGGTGGTGTATTTGCGGCTCGTGGCGATCACTCAGGGGCCCATTGTAAACATTAAGGACCGAACGAATATTCGGTTTCTGCCAAAACATTGGTTTCGGTCGCTGTTTCGGCCAGAAAACAGCCGAATCTTCGACTTGGCCAAAACTAGCTTTCATGAACTTAACATGAAGTCGGGTCGCATTCAGTCAACAGCGTGCCGTTTACCTACTAGGAGTCTTTCCTGCGCTTATAAATGGTATTTTGTTGTTATTCACAATATAACGCATTCATATTTTATAGTGATATTCTTATGCTGTATATCAACAATTTAACTTATTCAGTATTGCACTTAATGGAGGGTAATGATATTGTTATGCTGGAAAGTTTTATTAATGTGTTTGAAAGCTAGGGGCTTTTTTAATAACTAATTAGATGACCCGCTGAATTTCGTATCACTTACGTCTTAAAATAAGCCATATTAATTTAAATCCAGTAGCTTTATAAAGGCATCATCAGATAGTCTAAGTATCGGCTCGGTATTTGGCGGAAAGAATGGGCAAATCATGCAAACATGTTCAGGATAATGTTCATGTCTCATTCGTGTAAGTTCAGGGAAGGTTTAAACGGTGATAAAATGTGGAAAAACTTTATCGTAATCAGATGAATGGTACTGATATTTTATAGAAAAATTTCTTTCCATTTTTTCTGATTGTTCCAATTTTCGGGGATACTTTTCCAAATTTTTATTTCATGGGAACATTACTCTTGCTTTGAACGTCCAATATGCAAACTTCATCGTAATCAGATGAATGATATTGATATCCCATTGAAAAAAGGTCTTTCAATTTCTGGCAAATTTTCGAATTTTCCGGGTAACTTTCCCAAATTTTTAGTTCAGAAGAACGTTCATCTTTCGTTGAACGTCAAATAATCAAAATTTTATCTCAATTGGATGAACGGTTCTCACCGTACAGTGTTGAGTACATTTAGAAACACACTGAAAAAAGGAACTTCGAATTTTTCGACTTTCCTTTGTATGTGTTTTTTTTTTATACTGAGAACTTTCCCAAGTCCATGATGAACAAAACAAAAGAATTACTCCTCTCCGTCGTGCGAATAGTCAGTTATACTGCTGAATTCAATGAAAAACAATTGAAAAACGCATTTTCAGTTTTTTCTCAAATTTTCCAATTTTCCGGTAAATTTTCAAAAAAAAAAAAAAAATTATTTCATAAAAACCTTATCCTGTCAAGCCGTACTCATGTGATGCTCTTACAACCATGTGACAATTGATTTATATTCATAGAAGAAAATCGCTTTCGGTTCTTCCTAAATTTTACTACTTTCCAGGCGACTTTTCAAAATTTTTATTTGCTGCGAATCTTCCACTTGCTTTCAACATGAAATGTACAACGTTTTATCGCAGTTGGAAGAACGATATTGATAACTCACTGGAAAAAGCAGTTTCAGTTTTTCCCGATTTTCCTCTTTTTATGGGCAACTTTTCCATATTTTATCACGTTTAAACGTTCCCTGGACTTACACGAATATTTCAAGACTAGAATGAGCCAAATCTGTTCAGTCGTTCTCGACTTTTAGCGAGACTAACGAACAGCGATTCGCTTTTCCTGTTCAGTTTTCGAAAATGTAAACTGACAACAATTATACTATTATTTGGAACTGTGACGCTATTTTTCGAAACACTTTCTGCAGCAGTGATTAAAGCTGACTTACTGACTGTAGCTTACAAGCAATATGTAATTAAGGATGTCACAAAGGAGACATGTAAAGTTGTTAGTCAGTTGGATAAACGCAAGTGAAGAGAACGATATAAAGCTAGCGCTCTCAAGAAAAACATTGTAAAGGATCCTTATGGAATCAAACAAGTTATTTCTTTCTGCGTATTTTGTATTGCGGTAGTCATGTCCAGGCTCTTATGTTTCGCAGTATATACTCGGCATGTTTATTGTGTAGCTAAAGAGTATCTTCCAACGAGAAGATTTGCAGGACTGTTGAATTCTTTGTGGAACTATACAGTAGAGTCTTGTTAATTCGAGGTGAACGGCATTGGGACTACCTCGAACTATCGAAATTTATGAGCGAAAAAAAGTGAATCGACCTTGAAAAGAATACATGTGTCAAAATAGTTTTTTAACTATTTACTTCGTGATATAATGGTGGAGTGCATCTTTCGGCAAAAATAGTGTGTACCCACGTTTTTTTAATAGTTATTTTTTTTCTTTAATGATTCTCGGATTTATGGGAAACTCGTAATTCTGAGACTAGAAATATCTAGACTCCACTGTCTCAAGTTCAGTTTAATTACTCTCTAACTTACTTTAATCTTTTTTACGTATAAAATGTCACTGGGAGGCAAGTATCCACTTTGGAAGTATTTTAGTAAAAGAACTGTCGATTTGTCTAAACCTTATGACATCCTCTACAGACTCCTGGTTAGGCTTACACACGCACAAGAAGGTTTAGTACCGGGAGGAGATCTTTCGAAATGTGGGAAAACTACTGATTTGTGGTGAAACGCAAAGTTTCCGAAATTTTACTTAACTAGCTTAGTTGCCCATAATTTGCAACGGTTGTTAAAGAGAGACCTGTGTATATCACGGTTTTTTAGGATTCCGGATGTAGGTCAGCAAAATCAGAATCCTTGCTGGATCGCTCTGTCAATAAACTCAGTTTTCCTAGCCAAGATGTCAAATTTAAGTAGAAGTCATTGTCGAAAGCGATGAATGTACACAAAGTTTTTCATACAAAAAGTGAAATTAATTTAAGTCCATACTCCGGAACGGTGTAAATTCAATGTTAGGTTGTGTTCATAAAGTTAAGACTGCAGTGTGTAATTGTCTGTTTGCGGAAACTTCTGAGATGAGTAATAGTAACAACAATAAGGGCGACATGTATCGGTTCTGCGGTGTAGTACTAAATTGTTTCTCACTCGCTGTAAGTATATGCTGAAGTATTAGCATGTTGCAGGGTTGCACTGGGGACAAAGTAGGTAGTTATTCTGTATGCAGTCCTCCCTATTATCGAAAACTAAGAACGTTGAAAGTCTGGTAATTCAATCAACAGAGCAGTTCATGTTTCTAAATAAAACATCATGGTGGTGTCACTGTGCGATAAAGTTAAGTCTGGGTAATCGTTGAAGAAATGACGTCAGCTGATCGTCTGAATAAAAATTTCCATTAGATACAGTATTTCCAGTGAATTATCTTGACTGTGTTAGCACTATCGGCAACTGTTTCAGCTAATACAAGTCCCCACGTCCTGCAGTGGTTACTTCGTAAAGTACGAAGTTGAAATCTCTGCAAAATCTCTATCTTAATGTAGTCCGCACCAAAAGTAAGTAATTACAAATTTTAATCACAATATTGTACCGAACAATTATGAAAGCAGAGATATTTCTGATGAGTTTGTCCCTCGCGTGTGTATTTATCTCTAGTGGCAGGAAATATCTCTGGAGTGAGCATTCAGATGCACAGAACAGATTTTGTGCCCTCAACATTAAGGTGGAAATGTCACGTGATATTGGGAAAATCTACTAATCGCTGACTTCATCTTAGTCCTTTTTTGTTCGGTTCAGACGGATGACTATGTGTAAATGGCCGTTTTAGCGACGCTTCCTCAACTTTCTTGTTACTTCTGTGACACATTTACATTATATTTCATTTTATGTAGTTGCTCTGCGAAAAGGAGGTGGGGCTTCTTTGCAGCCAATGAGGTACAAACAAATCGTAAGAGCAAATACATGTGCGGAAAGAGTGCATTTGTCTCAATATCACGTGGTAATTCCAAATGTTGAGAAGATGCCCAGAACGCAATGCTCACTCCGTAGATATTTCTACTCTATGTATAATTTAGTGGTTATACCCGTCGAAAGCTGCACATCTTTTCTTTCCATGACATTGCAAAGTATATGGGATACAGCTAGGAAGACAAAAAATTGTTGTGTCCTACCTGGGTTAAATTTTACTTGCAATAGCAGCGGTTTAGTTTACTATCGTTGGCAACGAACTATTTGCTTTAGGAGGATGATTAATTTACTAAATAGAACAGCATAAATTATTTATTTAATCGTGAACATAAAGAATTATTAATCTCATTCTACATGACTAATTTTTGAAAGAGCATTTAACGGCCGTTGCCAACATCAGCACACTACACCGATACTGTAAGTAAAATTGTACCCCTTGTTGTAGTGTATTACACCACAGTTATGAGAATGAAAAAACGAAGTATATATTAGTTATTTGGTCTGCTATGTAACTAACATCTCCTGAATTTATCCTTTTCTGTGCTATGGCGACAAGCACAGATGTTAGTCACTTAATTGAATGGTATTAATCTGTTAATAACGCGATACTGTCCGCTAAACCAAAAGTAACCTATGACTTACAAATTTTCCGTCACAGACATACATTAACGTATGTCTACAGTCTGTATTGCAGTGAGCTCAAAGATAATATGTATTATGAAACCGTGACGTTCGACGTATATTTGTCTCTCTCTAACCCAGTTGTCAGTATTTTGATCCTAAGCACTACAGTTGTCTTTGCAGTGTTTATATTGAGATCATTGGTGTATTGCCAGTGTAGTTAATGCTCAGTTAATGTATGCCTGTGTGTCCCAGTGTTTTATTCAACGAGCTTAAATTTCATAAGAGTGGCTAACACAGGAGTTACAGCGCTCTTTGCGGCAACTTGTGTAAACTCGGCCGGCATATTTTTGACAGGAGTCTGTGTATCGTATATGTTTGTTGAGCTTGAGGCGTTGTATTTAGTGTGTATTGTCTGTAAAATATTTGCTGCTGAAATATGTCTAAAGTGTGTTCAACATTTAAATGCACAAATAGAAGTGATAAAACGACAAGCACGTCATGCAAGAACACTAAATGTTTTGCCTTGTTTAAGCTCTGTCTGCCTATACTCAGACAAAATTCTTGACTAATGGCACTTAGCTGCCCCAAGTGTGAAGTTTCAGATGATCTATCCTGCAATTCCCTTGAAGTGCACACCATAAAAAAATGCTCCGTTTTCTACCCAGTGTTATTGTGTTTTTGATATATTTCTTCTGTTGCTTCTGTGGTTGATGAAAACACACTTGACTCTCTACACCATCTTTAAAAATATTTTTCTTTGTTGTTGACAGTAACTGATCGAGTATGGTAGACATAACTAGTGCAAAGTGCGGAAGCAATAGTAACAGTAAGAATTTTTTCACTTGTATATGTCTGTGTTCTTTACCCCAAATATGTACTTATTTCATCGTGGCAAAAACGAAAGTTATTTATGATACGTTATTTCGGTGTGGGATGCTTTTGTGGGAGCTGACCCAGGCGCATTTTATTGCAGTATTCTGTTCGTCTTTCTCCTGAAATTTCAAGTACCATACGTTATACGTTACTTGTTTCAGTACAGCAACATGGGAAGATATGAACGACACCTTATTTCGACGTGAAATGCTTTTGTTGCAGATGAGGTAGACGAATTTTTAACTGCAGTATTTTGTTGTCACTTTCGTTTTTGCACTCAAATTTCGTCCACCAAAGGTCACAACCAAACCCTTGGACATGAATTTTACTCGTTTTTAGATTTCATTCGTTTAGTAAACACAAGATAAATGTGTACTAGACTTTATGAAAACAGTTGTTACACACATTGACAACAGATGCAAATCCGTGTCATGATTGTTAGTCGTAACAATTACTGTTCACTGTATGTTTCGCGGCTCGTTTAGACCATGTACTTGCATTAAAATCAACACCAATATTTTCACAGTGGCACTTTCGTTAATATTGCAAACCTCGGCTAACTGTTATACTTCGAACTGAAACTGTATTACTGACAGGTTCGTGATATTTTATTACCGCATTTTAGAGGATATATTACCAGTTTTGTCAATTTGCATCTTCGATAAAGTCTGACGGACCTTGATGCACACGAATATACAATAGTCAGTCTATATTTAAAACGTGTATCTGTAAATAGATAAAATTCTCGAGTGTATGTGGCTTACCAGCTGTCAGCTGATGCCCCAAATAATATGGCGGACGCCAGTTCAGTTTGCTTCAAACATGGCGGACCTATCGCCACTATGAAATTCTAGTTCGTTGGTTTTATCTGTGTGTCTTTTTGTCTTTGAACATCTGTTGCTCTTCGTATTGCTCCATATTTTACCGATTTTTGTTCGCCACAATCACCCACCGCCACAAACCGCGACCAAACCACCATAGTGCATACCGGGAACCTAAAGGGTTCTAACCACAATTGGTCTGCAGTGAATAATTTCGGCTACCAAGTGAAATATATGGACACATGTCCCACGTACCATTTTTACATATTTATATTGATTACGTAAGTTTCGGTTTCGGCCGAAACATCTACAACTACATACATACTCCGCAATTCACCGTAAGGTGCGTGGCGGAGGGTACACTGTACCTCTACTAGGCATTTCCTTTCCTATTCCACTCCCAAATTGAACGAGGAAAAAAAGAATGCCTATATGCCTCCGTATGAGCCCTAATTTCTCTTATCTTGTCTTTGTGATCTTTACGCGAAATGAAACTAGGCGGCAGCAAGATCGTACTACACCCAGCTTCAAATTCCGGCCCTCTAAATTTACTTAACAGAAATTCACGAAAAGAACGTCGTCTTTCTTCCAGCGATCCCCAATTGAGTTGCCGGGGCATTTCCGTGACACTCACGCATTGGTCGAACCTACCGGTAACAAATCTAGCTGCTCGTCTCTGAACCGCCTCTATATCTTCCTTTAAACTGATCTGCTGCGGGTCCCAAACACTTGAACAATACTCAAGACGTGGTTGAACAAGCGTTATATACGCGGTCTCCTTTACAGGTGAAGTACATCTTCACAAAATTCTCCCTATAAACCGAAGTCGGCTGTCTGCCTTACAACTGTCCTTACATGCTTGTTCCATTTCATATCACTCTGCAATGTTACGCCTAGATATTTGAACGACGCGACAGCATCGAGAAGCTCACTACTAATGCTGTATTCAAACCTTATAGGATTGTTTTTTTCTACTCATGCGTATCACCTTACATTTTTCTACATTGAGAGCTAGCTGCCAATCTTCGCACCAACTAGAAATTTTGTCTAAGTCATCCTGTATGCTATTACAGCAGTTACAGACGACACCCTCCCTTACACCACAGCATCATCAGCAAACAGTCGCAAATTACAACTTACTCTGTCCATCAGATCATTTATACAGATAGAAAATAATAGCGGTCCTATCACACTCCCCTGGGGCACGCCTGACGATACACTCGTCTCTGATGAACACTCGCCGTCGAAGACAACGTACTGCGTTCTATTACTTAGGAAGTCTTCCAGCCAGTCACAAATCTGTGAACCTATTCCATAAGCTCGTATCTTCGTTAGCAGTCTGCAGTGTGGCACCGTGTCGAACGCCTTTTTGAAGTCGAGAAAAACACAATCCGCCTGTTGCCCTTCGTCCATGGCTCGCAAGATGTCATGTGAGAAAAGGGCAAGCTGAGTTTCACATGAACGATGTTTCCTAAACCCGTGCTGATTCGTGGAAAGAAGTTTTTCCGTTTCAAGGAAATTTACTATATTCGAACTGAGAATATGCTCCAAAATTCTACATGAAACCAATGTCAACGATATTGGCCTGTAATTGTATGGGTCAGTTCTCTTTCCTTTCTTATACACGGGAGTCACCTGCGCCTTTTTCCAATCACTAGGAACTTTGCGCTTAATTAAAGATTCGCTATAAATGCAAGCTAAGTAGGGGGCCAACGCCGCAGAATAGTCTTTGTAAAACCGAACTGGTATTCCATCCGGACCAGCAGACTTTTTCGTATTTAGTTCTCTCAGCTGCTTCTCTACACCGGAAATACCTATTGCTATGTCCCCCATTTCGTAATTAGTACGTTGATCAAATGATGGTACATTTGTGCGGTCCTCCTTCGTGAAAGATTTCTTAAAGGTTAAATTTAGAACTTCAGCTTTCCGTTTGCTTTCTTCTGTTACTGCCCCGGAATGATCAACGAGTGACTGGACAGGGGGCTTTGACCCGCTTATCGATTTTACATAGGACCAGAATTTTTCGGATTCTCGGAAAGATCTTTTGCTAAGGTATGGCTGTGATAATTATTGTATGCTTCGCGCATCTATCTTTTTATAGACGCACGAATCTCTACTTTTGCCTGTCATCATTTGCGTGTTCTTTTTTGAATCGAGAGTGCAACAGCCTTTGCTTTCTCGGCAACTTTCTAACATTATTATTATACCACGGTGGATCTTTTCCATCCTTAATCGTCTTTACTGGCACATATTTCTCTAGCCCTTTATTAACAATGCACTTAAATGTAGTCCACAATTCCTCTACATCCATAGTCCCGGAATTAAACGATGCCCATTCATTTTCTAAGTGCGATCGTAACATTTCCTTATCGGCTCTTCCCAACAAAAACACGCTCCTAGCCTTCTTGGTTTATGAACTTTGGTCACCATCGACGCTATAACGATATCATGATCACTAATTCCTGTCTCTACACAGACATCATTAATAAGGTCAGGCCTGTTTGTGGCTATAAGGTCTAGAATATTTCCATTGCGCGTGGGTTGTCGGTTTAACTGCTCAAGACAGTTTTCGGAGCCGAAAATTCGGTTACGTTTTCGGGCGCAATTTATTTTTTGGTCGTACTAATGCATATTGTTGACTTCACTGTAACTGAGCGTCGTTTCTGTCCGACTCATTGCGTATTTCTGTCAGCTACCTTCGGCACTATATCAGTTTTCTCCACATAGGGTCTAAGTTTCATCGAGACATGTTATGCGACACTGATACATGATGCGATAGCTACTTTCGTCATAAAGTTTAGCAGACCAGTATATAATAAAATATAGTGTGTTTGGATTTGGTAATGTGTGACGGCGGTATACGTGTGTGTGTGCAGGAATGCCCCCAGACAGCGCGAGTCTGCACTTCTACTGCAGCGCGTCCACGGGGCTGGTATCGTCTGTCGCCACGCTGCCCACTGATTTCGCCAAGACAAGGTGAGTAGTATAATGTTTTAATAGATTTTAAGTAATTACAGCTTATTCTACCACTTTCAAACATAATACTCATCTTTTCAACATTACGATGTATGGGGGTTCTGCTCGCTGCAACATTATTCTCCTGGGGCGTCGTGGTAGAAATAAATACTCGATATGTACAATTTTTCACTTCTTTAATTTAAATCAAACTTCTCCACCAAAACATTACAATCACGTACAAAAATTACCACAACAACACAGACTGACATAGATTCCAAAGTACTCGACAAAAGACAAAACTCGAAATCCCCCACACAAGGCGGTGAGGCAAATATATAACATCGGAAATAATGACCTTACATTATGCATTTTTCATAACAAAAGAATATACTAATTTACAATTACCAAACACACAAGTAAAACATTTCATGTACACAAAAATAATCACAATATAAAATGAAAACAGTACATACAATAATTTTAAATGACACACTTATTTTTAAGTCTTAATCGCGGTACTCGCTGTTTGACAACAAAGTGCGATGTAAAATGTCAATTTGTTAATGAGTACATCATACATGTTCCTAACATATATTGAACTATCGAATATCTTCGCAAATCTGAAAATAGGTTCAAAATCTCACGTCAGTCAATATATACAAAGAAATACAATATACACGTTTTGGCTATTGCGTTAATTATACAATTAGCTGCTCTACACAACTTGTTTATGAGCCTAACATATATACAATGCTCTTTATTTCCATGTTTTTATATTTTACAAAAGTTTTTACCTTTCGTCTGTCTATTTATTGAAATAACATACAATGACAAAACTATTGTTTATAGAACAGTCTGGAAAGAAAATCTATGAATCTCTTAATGAAATCTATCACTTGTTTTAATCGCAGTATCACTGAGACACTGTCCTACACTGATTCCTAGACGGCTATTTCGTTTGTAACTTCACACGCAACATGTATCACTATTGAACCACACGATTCCGGGTCCGACGCAGACGGTATCGTACGGTAACATTGAGATGAGGTGGTCAGCAGTATCGTCATAGTAGTCATCACTACATACAGTCTAACTCTTGCTTCTCCTCCTGCAGGTAACCGCTTTCACTTCGGAAGTCGCTTCAGTTAAGAAGTAATGTGGTGACCACTGAATCTTAACCCGAAATCTCTTGCCCTCCAATATTTCGTACCATTGTGTCTGGTAATGTCAGTCATGCACACATGAAGGGACACTAGAGCCACATAACTTCCGGGAATTTAATCTAGTACGCTACAGAACAGGATTAAATCAACAATTTCCAATAATTTTGGTCCGTTACCACTTAAAGTAAACCCGCGGTGGAGTGGCCGAGCGCTCTAACGCACCTTCCTGCGGAGCACGCGGTTGCCCGCCGTCGGAGGTTCGAGTCCTTGGACATGGGTGACTGTGTGTGTGTATTGTCTTTAGCATAAGTTAGTTTGAGTAGTTTGTTAGCTAGGGATTGATAATTGCAACAGTTAAGTCCCTTAGATTTACGAAGATTTGATCTTATGGTCAAGCAATCAACAATCCGAAGATTGGTTTTGAACCCCACAGTGCTTTCCTAGACATGACCATGTTTGGAGGTGGTATGTCTTTGCTTTACTCTAGGGTTGGGCAAATAATACTCGCGTTCGAACATGTTCGGGATTTCCCGATACGGCAGAGAACTCGATACAGTATCGAACTGTTCGAACACTCATAACAAATGACTCGCGCTGCGTATCTGCAAATGATACGCAGGAAATTTTGAAGTTACTGGACTATCGCTTTGCCCAGAACTAATTTCATAGGAAGTACAAGTATATGTAAAATAACAGAAGGGAATAACTATAAAAACTGTTTATTTTTTTTTTCATAATAGTGCATATGTGACCTGTCTGGCATCACTGCAAGATTTGATCCATTGATAAACAAAATATCTGCTAGTATAACACATTACTGAAGGTTAAAATTCAAAGAAAAAATGTGAACCCATCATAAGTAGAAATTACATTTAATGTGATTAAAAGAGATCAGTTTCAAATGACCATTCCATTCCCTGTTCATACAGTACAGTAAAAGAGAAATATGTTACCACCTTTTAATCGCTTTCAAAATAAGATTAAAAGAGATTAAATAGGGAAAACATTAGAAATACCCAATAACGGAAATACCCAATAACGGAAATAAGTCATATAAAAATAAACTATAATTGCAACGTCGGAATAAACGTCGCACGAGCTGCTGTGTATGTAGTATCAACAGTCGTCGCTAGATCGCAGCTCTAGAATTTTAAATCGCGATTGCTATCGTTAACTTACAGCCTATATTCGTTACTGTGTTTACATATGACCTGCACCCTAGAAGCTACAATAGTCGGAATTTAACACTTATTAATACCCATAGTACATTAATGAGATTCTATCTTCGTTATAAATCGTATACCGCATTTACCATCGTTGTAAATCGTAGAGGTAGTACCTCCTGATATTGCTAGATAGCGTCGTGATCGAATGTTCGAACATTTCCCGAGATTTCCCGAACTGTGACGTAAATTGTTCGAACAGTTCGAGTCATGTTCAAACCCAACTCTACCTTACTCAACCTTCGAAATGACTTACACACCCAGTTATAAGGGGACTTACACTTTAACGTCGATTCCGAACCACGGTGCTACTCCGCATTTTTCACATCAGCAGCATTGCCAGAAGTGAAAAGTGACAGATAGGACTTATTGGGGATCGAACCCGCGACCTGTGGATTCATAGTCCGTCACTCTAGAACTGTGCTACCAATCCACAGAAGTTTTGAAATAAAGGCGAGAGCTCATAATACAGACGAATCTAGCTGTAACCACGTGCAGAATGACCACATTAATAATGCAAGAAACAGTTTTGCTGTCGATCATAATACTTGACATTCACTGCTGCCTTTCGATGGGTGGTGAAATTCAAATCATTTTGATTTCTTCGGTCAAATCAACGGACGTTCACACACAGTAGACATGGACTGTCAGAAATCGACGTTTAGTGAACGAAAGAAAGCACCCAAAAGACGATAGATATCACAATCGGGGTATAGTTGGGAATATATGGGCTAATATTGCAGTTTATTGGAAATGACAAGTTGGTTAAATCCTCATCAGAAATTTTAGGCGAAAAAATGTGTTCAATTTTGAACTGTGGCGTATCTTAATGTTACTGTAGTGTCTCTCTTACATTGCTTTTCTTTGTGATAATCGGGTATAGCTTCCACAAATTATTCTTACTCCTTTGGCATCCTTTAACAAGGAGGTTTTTCTGTTCTATGAAGTGACCTGCAAATGTGGTGTATATGTTATGTATTCAAAATTATCTTATTCTAAACTCCATACTTGTCTTTCACAAACATACTGAATAACCGTCATTGAAGATTAATGTAACTTTATTTCGTTCACCATAATTGGATGTTTTACGATACTCATTATGTATTTTTAAGCTTAGCACAAGGCATTTCGAGAATTATTCTCGCTTTTGGTGCATTTGTTTACAAGTGTAGTCTTTTTGAGGTTACTTCAGCAAGGGAAATGGTGCATAATAAATCTTGGCAGGTTTTTTTATATACTAAATAGTACTTTTGTCTGCACTTGCAAGTATTTTGTCTGCTCCATTACACTGGGTACCACAACGCAAAAACGTCACTTAAACTGGTTGTTTTTGTATATATTTGTAGGCCTATGCCATGATCATTGTGTCTGATATTCTGTGTAACGGAGGAGGCACAATAACTTTAAACAGACAAAGAAAATTACTGTTTCTAACTAAGATAAAATACACAGCTCAAGATTCATTCTGTCTGATTTCCGATCTTTAGTAACCTAAAGAAGACAACTGCAGTTCAAGAGTGGAAGAATATCAAACACTGAAACGTCGATAAAGTACATACCGTTACTTATGTAAACAAATGTACTAGAAAATGCGAATAAATTCTCGAAACGCGTTTTTTTTCATTATTTTAAGCACAGATAACTGGTGTATGTCTGCACAACTTTAAATAAATTCAGCAAAACTGTAATATTGCTTTTCAGGGACACCACGACATATCACGAGTATGTAATACAAGTTTTTACCTGTACCTCATATTCGTGAAAATTGTCTGGTAGCAGCAATACCCGAAAACAGTACCCTCGCCACATTCTTTTTTCGAGACAGATTAAGCTCATTCTTATGCATTCAAAGTCTTTATTAATAGCAAAAGCTGCACTGTAACACTCATTTCCAAGCATAAAAGTGTCGGTGGAATTCGTTACTCCAGGAATTTAAATCTAATATACTTCACATACACAATAAATTCTAATGTAACAACCTAACCTGTAAGATGTAGATCCAACCTGACTTAGGCCATTTGTAGCATTCATATATGAATTTAATGGCCAAGTACGCTTGATCGCGATATATCTAATTAATTAAATATGCAAATGATATAAGAAGCAAGTATATATAGATCTGGTAATTTTGGGTCGCCACTATGTTTTACAATACACAGAAAATATGTTCCTGACCTAAGTGAACAGTGGCGTGCCAGAGCAAGACCAAGAAATAATAATAATAAAATTCTATCATGAATCAATTTATGAAAAGATAATGAGATCATTGCCCATACTGCCAATAGAAACAAACTATTTTCCCTCCAAAATGGTTACTGCGGTTAGAGAAATAATGTTATATAAAATTAGTAAAAATGACATACATTGGCAAAAATGTACAACCTAACCAAATACAATTGTACGTGACAGTGTCACACACTGATTACAAAAATTTAATAAAACGAGTTCTCCAAATACCTCTAAAGATGAATATACACTTGTACAAATAAAATTGAAAATTAATTCAAATGACAGGCTATTCGTTTAGGAGCCTATAATTTAAAGTTAGTATAGAATTAGACCTCGTTATATCATCCATTCTGAGTGAAAAGAACGAAGGTAGCTACAGTAAATGACTGGAGCAACGCAAGCAAATACTATACCAAACACTGGGTGACGGTCGTGCAGCAGCAGCATCGATGTCAGAAGTCTGGTGCAGCAGCTGTGGATTTTATCCGCGAAAATACTATCACTTCGCCAAACAGAGATGCAGCGGTATTTCATCTAACATCAACTTCTTTGCCCACGGACGAAGGGAACAGTCACAATCGATCGCCTGAGAATATCAGACGATATTGGAAGTACTGATGCGGATCAGTAGCAGTGAACAGCTGACGTATGTCTTGTGTCAAGCAACAGAAGAGGTAATGAAACTTCCTGGCAGATTAAAATTGTGTGCCGGAACCAGGACTCGAACCTAGGACCTTTGCCTTTCGCAGGCAAGCGCACTACCGACTGTGCTATCCCGACACGACTCACGATGCCGCCTCACAACTTTACTTCCGCCAGTACCTCGCCTCCTACTTTCCAAACTTCACAGAAGCTCTGCTGCGAACCATGCAAGACTAGCACCAACACCACCTAGAAGACAAGGCCTTACAACAGGCCGTGCCTACGTCACACTTAGA
Source organism: Locusta migratoria (assembly GCA_026315105.1). NCBI lineage: Eukaryota > Metazoa > Arthropoda > Insecta > Orthoptera > Acrididae > Locusta > Locusta migratoria. Next base: position 217,598,956 of record CM048745.1, on the reverse strand, counting down.
GGCCGCGGCCGCCATCTGACTGGCCGACCGCTTCGCGGCGGTGAGCATGCCCCAGCTACCAGCCAGTGAGGTGGCGGCCGGGGCCTCTAAGTGTGACGTAGGCACGGCCTGTTGTAAGGCCTTGTCTTCTAGGTGGTGTTGGTGGTAGTCTTGCATGGTTCGCAGCAGAGCTTCTGTGAAGTTTGGAAAGTAGGAGGCGAGGTACTGGCGGAAGTAAAGTTGTGAGGCGGCATCGTGAATCGTGTCGGGATAGCACAGTCGGTATTGCGCTTGCCCGCGAAAGGCAAAGGTCCCAGGTTCGAGTCCCGGTTCCGGCACACAATTTAAATCTGCCAGGAAGTTTCATATCAGCGCTCACTCCATTGCAGAGTGAAAGTTTCATTCTAGAATAGGTAATGTCGTAAAAGCGATAAGCCGCATTCTTTCTTCTACGCAAACACCACCTCCGCAAACTGAACACAGAAATAACAAGATAGTGTGAGCTCACGAGGGCAGCACACTGCAAGCAAAATTCAGGTTAATAATAGAGCAACAAAATGGTTGAAGTGTGGTCGCACCCAGCGAAACAACACTCTGAAAACACAGATACATGCAAACCGCAACTGCGGTGCCCAACTTGACAACGATACGATGCGCGCAAGAGCGGAGGCTACCGTTCTCGGCGGCGGAGCCTCCTCGAGTCCTCTCACAAAACTAAAAAACTCATCTCCCCAGCCCAGATCCACCTGAGCACGCGGCCACACCTTATTCGTCAAAGAGCCAATCTCGTCGACCCGCTAATGCCCTTCCCAATCAGAATGCACGGCCGGGAGTTGCATACAACAAAAATGAGGAAAGTAGCAACGACTGCCAATCGCGGAGTTTGCCGCCAACGGCTCTTTAACCTCCTCCCAACACACACAGCTTTCTCACGTACGGTCGTGCAATACTAGCAATTATCACTAATCGGCATCTTGGCGCCTATTTTTAGTACCGCTGGCGACACTGTCCTGCTGTGCCAGACAGATTTCACTTCACAGAGACGTGAACTTGAAGCGTCCTGCCATTTATTAAATCGTAAACTATGCTACCTGCTTCTGACAGTTTAGTGATGGAAAGAAAGCAGGGCGTCCGGCAACCATCTAACGTTTTTTCCTCTCCTGCTCGTGCAGCCAAAGAAAAATTTCTGGCAAAGCTTTTTTTCTTTGTTGGAGAGACGAAAGCTCTTTACCATACTTTCTGACCAGGTGTGAAGTTATGTGCTTTAGATTTCCTGTCCGCAATAACCTTGCTTCTTAACGCTGCTTCCCTAATGCGTTGTAGTGCCAAATCCACAACCCTACTGTGTCTGGTCCGTCTTGACGGCGGGAAGTCCACCACTTCTTTAATCAGGACATCGGGTTCCACATTCTTAAGCACCTCGCTGGGGCCAAACGGCTATTACTGTGTGGAATATTATTTATAACATCCTCAAAATCCTTTAGGAAAACATCCCAGCCCGCGTGATTTTTCTTGCAGTATTTGCGGCACAGGATCCCTAGTTTACTCATAACCAGTGGCGTAACTATCGGGGGGGGGGGGGGGGGGGGAATAGAACCCCCCCCCCCACCCAGAAAACGAAAAGGGCGGAAAAAGAGAGAGAGGGAGAGAGAGGGGGGGGGGGGGCGGGAAATCGTATAAGAGCAATCTGGTAAAGGTAACGATTTGAAACTTGTGGTGTTTTACCATAAGCTTTCATTGGAAGGGAGTGAATTAGTTTCTTTAACGGGAGTGGTAGACGGTAGTCTGTCTGGAAAGTGACTAAAATTTTGCTCGTCAAGCAGATCTATTCCCCCCCCCCCCCCCCAAAAGCCAAGTCCTAGTTACGCCACTGCTCATAACTGTTTCCGCTGGATTACTCTGTGGATGATACGCAGAATCATAGATCGGTTGGATTCGGTTTCTACGCAATGTCTCTCTCCAAGTCTCAGCTTTGAATTGTGGACCATTATCAGAAATAACTCTGCCAACTCGTGTGAGTAAGTCCTTGCAAAACGCTCTGCTTACTGTATGCGCTGTTGCTTTCCTGAGGGGGGACAAAGTCACGAATTTTGAAGTTAATTGCATTACTACCAAAATATAATAGTATCCTCTTCTTGTGCGAGGAAGTGGACCCATTAAATCTGCGCAAGCAATTTGGCGTAACGTTTCCAGCACTATAGGATGAAGTGGGGCTTGTGTGTTCACCGTGCAATGTTTTGCTTTTTGGACAGGCCTTACAAACTGCCGGTACCCTCTTAACTCTCTTTTCCATACCTTTGAACTGACACAGGTTGCGCAATTTTAAATAACATTTTCTTGGTCCGCAATGCCCATAACTAAGATCCGTGTGCCAAATCACGTTATTAATTAATTCTTCCGGAGGACAGACGTGCCACAGCGCTGTCTCACCCCCTGCAGAATAAAATAGAACTCCTTTATGCACCATATAATATCTCTGTAAAGTGGCATCATCTTTGTTACGCACCTTCTCTTTCAACCTCTTCAGAGCAGTGTCTCTGTTCTGTTCCTTTGCAATATTCCGTAAGTTGTTGGAGACACCATATTGAAAATACACAAAATTAGACACGAGTTTACAAATACCGATACGTGTTTTAATTTTATAGAAATTTAAAAATCCTATTCCTAAAACTGGGCACAAGTTTAAATTAGAAATTAAAAAAAAATCTACTATGATGTGCCACCAAAATTTACAAAAATTTTAAAACAATTAATTTAAATGCCCTACTTAATAAAAAATATGTATGTTTGTGATTCAATTTAATATGTTAAGTTAAATATTTAACCTTACATTATTTTTCTTGGCACATCAGATTTTAATATCTTCATAAGGAATGTGCCGATTTCTGTTGTCATCTACTTCAAATTGAAAAGAAATAAAAATACGGTGTATAAAAAAAATATTATCTAAATCCTGTAAATAAAGATGATTAAATTTCGTAACTACAAATTTTAAACTACATTGTGCACATGACTAAATAGTTATTTTGTTAGAACATGCCTTACATGCAGAGTTAGAAGAACCACTATTTTATTATGGAGCTCCACCTACTGGGATTCAGGATGGGAAAGGAAACAGGACATCTTATACTGTCTGATGCTGGTCCTCTTCATTCCAAGAATTATATTTTCTTAAATCCTTTTCCTTGTACTGGGATAGGACAAAACTTCGTTTTTCTCAATTTATACGAGAACCCTTCTCCATGGTACCATAGGCTTCATACTCAGATATTTCTTCTCGTTTTCAACTCTCCAATATCTTTACATTCTCCTAGCTGTACTCTGAATAAAATATTTCGATGTGCTCCTGAAACTAAGAACAGATTAGATTTCACGTTTCCAATTATACAAAACAAAACAGTCTTACTGGCAGTTGTACTGGACACTAATTAGATTCCATCTTTATGATTTTTTTTTGTACAATCTGGAGGAGAATATAGTCCCTACAGTGTTCCAAAATTGGACAACATCGCGTTCCTGGCGACTGTCCAACCTCGTTATCGACGTCTACACGCTAACCAGCAAGAACATACAAGCCTCAAATATTCTGGAACCAACCATCATGGGGTGTCCAAAACAAAACCATCATCGATGCCTCACATCGACTGGGCGAATCCTATCAGGAAGCCGTATAACGCCGAGTGGGTTTTAAACAATACTACGAACATCATGCTGATTATACACACATAGGCGCAATCAATACGACAACAACACAATCGAACCTCCAAGGACGAAAAAGCACCTCTGCAACAAAGCACAAAAACGCAAGAGACCTATCGATCTAAGGTCAGATTAGATCATTCAATCTTATTTCGCGCCACGTTATAAACGAAGGCGACGATGTTCAGACAGAAGAAAAATAAACCAATAGATAGTATATCAGGCCAAGACCATAAAGACAGCATATGCCGATAAATAAGCATTGGAGCCACAAAGGTTTCCATAAAACAGAAGACTTAAACAATCTCAATTAAACAAATCAGAGGAACTTCAGCAACGGCAATAACAGAGTATGAATAACACCTAGAACAACCTATCCCGATTTTGGAAGACTGCACAATGACGTAAAAATCAACATCAAGAAATTTCTGCAAATGCATGACTCAATGACAACATACTCTAAATACAATGTACATACAAAGAAAGAAGAAAATTGTATCAACGGCTGTAACTTATTCATAATAAACATTCTTATTAGACAAATTAAAACATTGTATATTTACATAAAATCTATAAAAAAATCACAAATTACACAATGTTCAAAATTCAAATGTTTGTAGAAGTTATGGGACTTAACTACGGGGTCATCAGTCCCTAAGCTTCCAAACTATTTATAAACTAGCTAAGACTAAGGACGGCACAAATATCCATGCCCGAGGGGGGATTCGAACCCCCGACCGTAGTGGCCGTGCAGACCGTGACTGGCGCGCTTCAGTCCCCTTGGCCACCGCGGCCGGCTGTTTACCAATACTTTCTGACAAGGTGAGAAGTTATGTGATTTGGCTTTCCTGTCCGCAATAACCTTGCTTCTTAACGCTGTTTCCCTAATGCGTTGTAGTGCCAAATCCACAATCCTACTGTGTGTGGTCCATCTTGACGGCGGGAAGTCCACCATTTCTTTTATCAGGTCATCGGGATCCACATTCTTAAGCACCTCGCTGGGGCCAGACGGGTAGTACTCTGTGGAATATTATTTATAACATCCTCAAAATCCTCTAGGAAAACATCCCAGCCCACATGATTTTCTTGCAGTATATGCAGCACAGGATCTCTAGTTTACTCATAACTGTCTGCTGGATTACTCTGTGGATGATACGCAGAGGCATAGATCGGTTGGATCCGGTTTCTACGCAATGTCTCTCCAAATCTCGGCTTTGAATTGCGGACCATTATCAGAAATAACTCGGTCAACTCGCGTGAGGAAGTTCTTGCAAAACGCTCTGCTTACTGTATGCGCTGTTGCTTTCCTGAGGGGAAACAAAGTCACGAATTTTGAAGTTAATTCAATTACTAACAAAATTCAATAGTATCCTCTGCTTGTGCGAGGAAGAAGAAAGCTGCGAGACTTGGAAATAAAGGTCATAGGATGAGAGAACCCCTCAAACCCTCACAAAGAAAAACTGGAATCCTAGTTCCATGAAAAGAAACTAAAACTAAATGTGACTAAAACGAAAACGACATAATTAGAAGCTAAATCAGATGATTAGGATATCATAGAAGCAAATCATGTGAAGTTCTTAGGCCTACATCTTGATAAAAATGTGAATTGGAAGGTACACATTGATTACCTAGCAAATAAACGAAGCAGCTTGACATTTGCAATGAGTATTTTCTCAGGTGTCACAAACAGACACCAGAAAGATAGTCTTCCACTGCTACTTTGAGTCACTTATTGGTTTTGACATAACCTCTGCCGCGTTGGAGTGGTTGAGCGTTCCAAGCCGCCTAGTTGCGGAGTGCGCTGCTGCTCGCCGTCGGAGGTTGGAGTCCTGCCTCGGGCATGGGTGCATTTGTCGTCCTTAGAATAAGTTTGTAAGCGTAGTGACTGATGACCAGCGGGTGCCACAGATTTACAAACATTTGAACATTTTGAACATAACCTCTTGGGGAAATTCAGCATATGAAAAATATACTATCGTTTGAGTCACTCCCCCCCTCCCTTGCAATAATTCAGTGGTGGTGATGCCTATACTACTCTAACTTACAGCACAGCAACTGATCAGTGCAAGGCGCATACACACGTAATTTACCATCACTTCAAGTGAAACAAGACAGCATTCCCAACAAATGGATGGTCATCTTCTTTCGTTCACTGACAGCAATCGAGTATGAATTCTCGCCTCAATACCCAACTCCTGCGGATTTCAGTTTCCTCTTTGTCGCGCCGTACTAAATCTATAGCGACGACCAGAGTTATACGTAACGTGATATACACTGCCAGGGCCGGCGGAAGTCGAACTGCCGCCCCGTGCAAGATGCAAAGTTGCTGCCCCCTCATGTAACCGTAATAATGTTCAAATCACATCTTATTTGTATGTTACTTCTGCTTTCACATGTTTTAATGCCAAAAACGTGTGTTTGACGATTATATAAAAGTCATAGAAGTATATAATATGTAGGCCTAATATACAGTGTTGGAAACGTTTTTACCGAAAACGTTGAAAGGTCTTGACCGATTTATTACAAATTTTTATACTACACACAGATGAACATTCGTAAGAATACTGGCTGTATATTTTTTAAATATAAATGGTTTTCTGAAATTCCCATCATAAATTTCAACGATTCGTACAGTGAGTACATATTTTGATGAGGACTTCACGTCCGGAAATGTCATCCAGTGACACTAGTAGCATTTGTTTGTCATTGTGAATCGAATCTCTTCGAATGCAACCTCTTTGGTTTCCATATTTTGGGAGGAGCTAACATGGACCAAAACAAGAATAAAAGTCTCCTAAATATGGTGTTTACAACGAATACCTTAAGAGTTATGAGCCCTTGAACCAGTGGAAGTAGACAATCGAATATAGAGACGTTGCTCTACGCTCGAATTTATGCATTTTAGAGTCGATGTTTACTAGACATGTTCTTGGTTTGGTCCATATTACTGCCTTCTAAAAATTTTAAGCAAAGAGCTTGCAGTAGTATGTATTTGATTCACGCTGTCAAAAAGTAATATTCCTAGCGTCAATGGACAATCTCGGTCATGGGTTCCTTATCAAATTCTCAGGTATTCATCCTCCTGTCTACAAGGGCTCAAAGTTTGTAACGAGAATTTCCGAAATTCTGTATACGGAAGAGTATTTACCACAAATCTGCAAAAGTTCTCGATCGATTTAGTTCTAATTTTTACATGATGAGGCAGAAATAGACACAGAGGGGTTGGGGAAGTTATGCACAGCCAGTTGAGGGGAGAGGGAGGAGGAGCTGAAACAATGTCGCTTGAGATCGTCACTTCAACAAGCTGTAGTCTAGATTGGTCGTGCAGGGAATGAACTTTTATCACTGCAGTCCAAAATATATATAATCTTTATGTTGAAACCAGCTAAAATTCTTCATTCCGATTGCACTTCTTTCCACCTTACACACACATATGACTTTAATGTCTCCATACAACGACGAAGAAAGAGTTACAGAAAAGTGCATCGAGATGAGAGGGTGAATTCGGCTCAACTTCGTAAATTTTCATCACTTTCTTCTGAACTTGCTGTTCCAGATGCAGCGGATAGCAGAAGCTATGCCATTAGTATTTTTCCACAATTCTGAATTTTTCCACAAATTTTTCTCTCCAATCTGGCAATCTAACTGCACAGGACACTTCCCTATTACATCAGTTAAAGCCTGTAATCTCGAGGGACAACAAATTAGAACGTGCCTCCTTTCCAAGATTCGATTAAGTTGAGTCTGATCGTTCTTTTGCTAATACAAAATTTTATTTCTCATTCGTAAAAAACGCAATAATTGCTAGAATAGTTTCCCTAAAAATAATGCCAAAAGTAAAAGAAATACACTCCTGGCCATTAAAATTGTTACACCACGAAGATGACGTGCTACAGACGCAAAATTTAACCGACAGGAAGAAGACGCTGTGATATGCAAATTATTATCTTTTCAGAGCATTCACACAAGATTGGCGCCGGTGGCGACACCCAGAACGTGTTGACATGAGGAAAGTTTCCAACTGATTTCTCAAACACAAACAGCAGTTGACCATCACGTTTCCGACTTTGATAAAGGTCGGACTGTAGCCTATCGCGAGTTCAGGAGGGCAATCGGAACGCCGTGCTGGATCCCAACGGTCTCGTATCACTAGTAGTCGACATGACAGGCATCTTATCCGCGTGGCTGTAACGGATCGTTCAGCCACGTCTCGATTACTGAATCACCAGATGGGGACGTTTGCAAGACAACAACCATCTGCACGAACAGTTCAAATGTTCAAATGCTTGTAGTGCTTATGGGACTTAACTAAGGGGTCTTCAGTCCCTAAACTTACAAACTTACCTAATACTAAGGACGGCACAAATATCCATGCACGAACAGTTCGATGACGTTTGCAGCAGCATGGACCATCAGCTCGGAGACCATGGCTGCGGTTACCCTTGACGCTGCATCACAGACAGGAGCACCTGCGATGATGTACGCGACGACGAACCTGGTTGCACTAATGGCCAAACGTCATTTTTCCGAATGAATCCAGGTTCTGTGTACAGCATCATGATAGTCGCATCTGTGTTTGGCGACTTCGTAATGAACGCACTTTGGAAGCGTGTATTCGTCATCGCCATACTGGCGTATCACCCTGCGTGATGGTATGGAGTTGGTTACACGTCTCGGTAACCTCTTGTTCGCATCGACGACAGTTTGAGCAGTGGCCGTTACATTTCAGATGTGTTACGACCCATGGCTCTACCCTTCATTCGTTCCCTGCGTAACCCTACATAGCAGCAGGATAATGGACGACCGCATGTTGCAGGTCTTGTACGGACCTTTCTGGATACGGAAAATGTTCGGCTGCTGCCCTGGCCAGCACATTCTCCAGATCTCTCACCTGTTGAAAACGTCTGGTCAGTGGTGGCCGAGCAATTGTCTCGTCACAATACGACAGTCACTACTCGTGATGAACTGTTGTATTGTGTTGAAGTTGCATGGGCATCTGTATCTGTACACGCCATCCAAGCTCTGTTTGACTCAATGCGCAGGGGTATAAAGGCTGTTATTAGGGCCAGGGGTGGTTGTTCTGGGTACTGATTTCTCAGGATCTAGACACCCAAATTGCGTAAAAATGTAATCACATCTCAGATCTAGTATGATATATTTGTCCAATGAACACCCGTTTATCATCTGCATTTCTTCTTGGTGTAGCAATTTTAATGGCCAGTAGTGTAGCTTTCATATCCAGCAACGACATAAACACCACAATGACTACTTTCAAAACGGAGAAGCCAGTTCTCAAACAATTTCTCTCGGCTCCTCTCGCGCCGATCCTGTATATTGCAGTTACAGGGATATAATAGGTTTTAAAGAAGAAAACAGACGTAAGAATGTTGGATTTATTCATTTGTCAGTACCATTGGTACAAGAGAAGACGTCCTATTGCACTGGGAAGTGCTGGTCTGTAGAGAGTAATTAGATAGGTACCTGCGACCTCTAAGTTAAAACGTGCGCGAGGAGTCGCTGACTTAACCCAGGCTCGGCGCTATCAGTTTTTGAACAAGATCCTGAACATGGGCTCTCCACGACAACTTACTATCTATCTGAACAGCTAAAAATTTCAACTGTTCTGTTCACTTATCGTATGTCCACTATGTGTAATCAAAATGTCAGCTTTTGTTAAATTATGTGTTAGAAATTGTAAAAACTGAGTTTCACTATGATTTAACAACAATTTATTCTCTCCAAGCCATGAACTTATCTCTTGAACTGCATTATTTGATACTGTGTCAATATTACAGAAAACATCCTTCACTACCAAGCTGGTATCATCAGGAAACAAAAATATTCTACAATCACATGTTATACTCTTAAGGCATATCTTCTAATATATAAAGCAGAGTGTCCGTATGTTTGTATGTGTTGCATACAAATCTATAGTTTTGTTCCAATCTTTATGAAACTTTCTACACGTAAGCTTCAATTCATGAGGACGGTCGCCGCAAGTGTAAGAATCACATACACTATATGTAGTTCACGAGATATGACGTCATAAACAATGAGGTGCGCGAAAAACAGCTGCGTTTTGCGACAATGCTGCTCATTTTCTCCTAAACTATTGGACCGATTTCAACCAAATTTGGTACACACATTCCTTACCGTGAGGTAACAATTGCTGCATGGTTAAGAATCACATACGGCACATGATTCAAAAGTTATTACGTCATAACCAATAGAAATCGGAAAAAAATATATAATGCGGCGAGACTTTCTAAATACACTGTATGAGAATGACAGTACTTAGCGACTTGCAACAAACTTTAAACATAATTTCAAACCTTTATTAAACTTTTTCTCGCTGGCAACCATAGTAAAGTGATGAAAGGAAAAAAGTTTCTCGCTTACTAGTTTTCCGCTGTTTATGGAGTAAAACTACGGCTCTCGGTATGACGTTAGAATTTATAATTTGAACACTACAAATTGTAGGGACAGGAAATTTTACAGACAGTATACACATATATAGTTGAACGTAGATTCTAAATTGTATCACATTCGGACACGTAGTTCATGAGTTATGAGCACATATACAGTAACGTTCATGGAAAACCGCCCATACGCACCAAGTATTAATCTATTACTTATTTAGGTATCTTTACTACTAATTGTATTCCCAACACATTTTACAGACATACAGCCCTTATACAAATGAATATATACCTGAAAAATTGCAGGAATAAATATATAAATACCCGGACAACGCCGGGTTTTCAGCTAGTAATTTATATAAATAAGAAACAGCAGCGGTCCCAGAACAGACCCCTGAGGCACCCCACACTTAACTGTGCTCCATAGTGACTGTGGGTCATACATTCTGAAGGATAATCCGCAATCTCGTCTCTATACCTCTGCAATCAAAGCGCCGTTCTGAACGACACAGAGGTCCGTACGTCTTGCCCACAACATTCGTCCACCACCATGATATGTTTCCTGCACATAAGCAGCATTGTTCCGATTTCCACGTTCTCTCCAGATGAGGGAACGATTATTGTCCGGTTGAACACTAAATCTTGATTCATCAGTGCATCAGTGGCCAGTACACTGTGCCATTCGTTACGACTCCAAGCCTGATATTCCTCCGCCCATTTTCTACGGGCTAAGCGATGTCGTGGTTTTAATGGGACACACACTGAATGCCTCCGCTCGTAGAGGCCACATTCCCTCAGGCGATTTCGGACTGTGTGTGGATGTTGCGCGTCCTGTTGCTGCCTGCAGGGTGCGTGGCAGCTGTCTTACATTCAGCCTCCTCTATCGGCGCGCTGTTAACCGGAGAGAACCGCCATTCTTGCTAACGTTAGCCGTGGACGACCTTGGCCCTGGCTTCTTTCAAAGGTTCCTGTTGTATGGAATAGCGTCCAGGTGCTGGTATTACAATTTGGGACACACCAATCGCCGCTTCCAACCTTCCTATGGCTCTTCATGCCGTAACTTTGGCAATTCATGTTGTTCCAGTCCACTGCTTGCTCACTACACTATATTGACACAACTGCTTGTGTAATTCGTTGACAGAGTAAACACCAACCCCCTCTGAAGCAACTTTCTGTCATTACCACTATCTACATCTACTTGGGATAATCTGCAAATTAAATTTAAGTTCCTGGCAGAGGGTTCAACGAACCATCTTTATACTATTTTAACTCCCATTCCATTCTAGAATAGCGCGTGGGAGGAAAGAACAACTTAATCTCTCCGTTCGAGCTCTGATTTCTCGTATTTTATTCTGATGATCATTTCTACCTATGTAAGTGGGAGTCAACAATATATTTTCGCATTCGTTGGAGAATGTTGGCGATTGGAGTTTCGTAAGTAGCCCACGCCGCAGCGATAAGCGCCGTTGTTTTAATGATTCCCATCCTAGATCCTGTATCATTTCCGTAACGCTGTCTCCCCTGTATCGTGACAATTAGAAACGAGCTGTCCTTCTTTGGACTCTTTCGATGTCCTCCGTCAAACCCACCTGATAAGGATCCCACACTGGGCAGCAATACTCCAAAAAAGGACGGACAAGCGTAGTGTATGCAGTTTCTTTAGTAGTTCTGCTGCATCTTTTAAGGGTTCTGCCAATAAAACGTAGTCTCTCGTTCGCCTTTCCCACGACATTATCTACGTGTTCTTTCCAATTCAAGTCTGAAGTAAAAATGTTCAAATGTTTGTATAGTTTATGGGACTTAACTACGGGGTCATCAGTCCCTAAACTTAAAAAAACTACTTATGAACTACATACTAACTAGGGCGGCACAAATATCCATGCCCGAGGGGGGATTCGAACCCCCGACCGTAGTGGCCGTGCAGACCGTGACTGGAGCGCCTCAGTCTCCTCGGCCACCGCGGCCGGCAAGTCTGAAGTAATAGTAATTCGTAGGTATTTAGTGGAGTTTACGGCCTTCACATTCGATCGATTTATCTCGAAAGCAACGTTTAACAGATTTCTTTTCGTACTCATGTGGATGACTTCACACTTCTCATTATTTACAGTCAATTGCCAATTTTTACACCATAGTGATATCTTATTCAGATCATTCTGCAGTTTGTTTTGATCTTCAGATGAATTTACTAGATGGTAAATGACGGTGTCATCTGCAAACAACCTAAGAGAGCTGTACAGATGTTCCCCTAAATCGTTTATGTAAATAGGGAACAGCAGAGGACCAATAACACTACCCTGTGGAACTCCCAATATTACCTCTGTTTTAGTTGATGTCTTACCATCGATTACTACGAACTGTGTCCTCTCTGACAGGAAATACCCTATCCAGTGGCAAATGTGGGGCGATATACCATAACCATGCAATTTGAGTAAGAGCCGTTTGTGAGGTACGGTGTCAAAAGCCTTCTGGAAATCAAGAAATACGGAATCAATTTGCGAACTTTTGTCGATAGCACCCATCACTTTGTGTGAGTAAATAGCTAGTTGTGTTTCGCACGAACTATATTTTTTAAATCCGTGTTGATCTTGGGCCAATAGATCATTCTGTCCAAGATAATTCCTAATATTTGAATAGAGGATATGTTCCAAAACCCTGCTGCAAATTGACGTCAATGAAATAGGCCTGTGGTTTAATGGGTTACTACTACTGCCTTTCTTGAATATAGGTCTGACCTGTGCAACTTTCCAATCTTTTGGTGCAGATCTTTGTTTGAGAGAGCGGTTGTATATGGCTGTTACGTAAGGTGCTATCGCTTCAGCATAATCATATCTCGGTTTCCGTAATGTGTTTACTCCATAGAACAGACAGAAAGACGTGAAACCATTTTAATTCATTCTGCCGATGACAAAACTTCAGAACCTAGATATCTTAACTGATCACCTAATTGTTTTGACTAGTGTAGATGCATCACCACAAGACGATAGTCGAAACTACTTAGGAAAAGAGGTACAGATAGGGTAGTACTGTGCACGCCTTATGGATGATGACAGATCCTAGGGACAAGGAGAGGCGGTCTGAAAAAGTGGAGGAGTTGCAACAATGGCGTGGCCTACGTAACTTTTAAGGAGGCAGTACAGAATAGAGGAACCCGGACTGGTAGTTCTATCAGCCTGTTACCTGAGACGTCGTTTATATTTTGCTGCCTTGACGGTTGTACCTGCAACATCTAGAGGTCAACGTGGCGGTCCAGTTACCTGTTGAAGGTCATGGTCAACTCCGCCTTGGCATTGCAGTTCGGTAATTGTCTCGCCCTTGGCGGCTCGCCACTACTACTGTACAACAATAGAATTGCAGACGCTTTTTCTACCTACTCGGCGCTGTTTCAACACCGCCGTACGCTTATGTCACACACAACTATATTTAGAGGGTCTCCTTGCAGTTTCAGTGCTAACTTTTTTCCAAGTGTCTTTGTCACTGATATTCCTGTCGTATTAATACTGAGCCCGAGGCTGGGATTCGAACCCAGGATCTCTGCCTTTCGCGGGCGATCTGCCGACTGGAGAATCCGGGCACAACTCAGGACCCGACAACACAACTTCACTTCCTCGAGTTTCACCTCTCCTAACTTCCAAACTTACCAGAAGTTGTTCTGCGTACATAGCGGGACTTTAGAATCCTGGAAGAAAAGATACCACAAATAAGTGGCTTAACTACAGCCTCCAATGTGTTGACAAGTGCATTGTGGTGGGTGGGGACACTTGTCGAATACCTCTTGTTGGATGGACCAGTCATATGTCCCGCCATTATTCTATCCCGCACAGCGTCTACGAAGCACTTCGGTAAGTAATAGTCACACTTGCCTTCGTAATCATTCATGGATGTATGTAGTTATCGAACCGTTCTAGTTCCGTAACGATCTGAAATTCGACATACGTTCATAGGAATTTCTCGGTTTATTTTTTACATGTACAATCACGTTACAAATTATGGGATAGTCTTCGCCGAGGGAACTGAGGCGCTTCAGTCACGGTCTGCACGGCCACTGCGGTCTGGGGTTCGAATACCCCCTCGGGCATGGATATTTGTGCCGTCCTTAGTCTTAGCTAGTTCATAGGTAGTTTGTAAGCTTAGGGACTGATGACCCCGTAGTTAAGTCCCATAAGTTCTACAAACATTTGAACATTTTTGATATTCTTCCTGAATCATCCTGTATATGTATAAAAGAAAATGTTTGCCTTTTGGAACTTGGTGAGAAGAAACTGTTAGTCATTTGAAGAACAGTCATAAAACTTATAAATGCGGGACACATTTTTCTGCATTGATTGTTAATTTTTCCCTACGCTCGACACAATGTCTTTGTTTGGCTTATCATTCATTCCACGCCATTTTGCCCCATGTTTAAGGTCATCTGATATGAAGCAATTTATCATTCGTTTGTTATTGCAACAGTCGATTCCGTAATCTCGTCTGGAACCACATATGGATCGGCAGTGTAGAATTATCAACAAATTCAAATGTTTGTAGAGATTTTGCGACTTAACAACGGGGTCATTAGTCCCTAAACTTACAACTACTTATGAACTAGCTTATACTAAAGACGGCACAAACATCCATGCCCGAGGGGGGATTCAAACCCCCGACCGCAGCGGCCATGTAGACCGTGACTGGCACGCCGCAGACCGCTCGGCCACCGCGGCCGGCAGAATTATCATTTGAGTTCGGAAACAGGTGGAGAAGCGAAATGTCGACAACGAGTTTGAATTTAAGCCAACATTACAATTACCCGATTGAAAAAGGCAGGTATTAACATTACACAGCATATTAAAAAGCGAATGTTTCGACTACACACACCGTCTGATCAACTGTAATCGGACACGTCTCTATATGCAGAATTCATAGCTACATGCCAGGAGACACACCTGTCAGTATAAATGAAAGCGATAAGTATTGTGTTATTAGCAGACACGAATTAACAGGAGATTGGGTCAGTGAAAAGAGTTTAGTGACTTTTGAGCCTGTTCTGTCATTGGAGGTCGTCAGAGTAACAGATCCATCAAGGATATTTCAGCCCTACTGAAGCTGCCCAAGTCGACTGTTGTGATTTTCAAATGGAGACGGTAAGTAATGACCACAGCTAAACCAAGACCGCGAGTACTGGTAGGTAGTTAGCGACTGTCCTGCATTGCAGAGATGGCTGTAAAAAGTTGCGTAACATCAGCAGAAAGAAGTAGTTTCCAGCTCCTAAGTTCGCCAGTAGTCTAACTAGCGTATTGACTTGTGTAGGGACATAAAAATGGAGTTCATTGGCCGGCCGCGGTGGCCGAGGAGACTGAATCGCTCCAGTCACGGTCTACACGGCCACTGCGGTCGGGGGTTCGAATCCCCCTCGGGCATGGATATTTGTGCCGTCTTAGTTCGTATGTAGTTCATAAGTAGTTTGTAAGTTTAGGGACTGATAACCCCGTAGTTAAGTCCCATAGACTATACAAACATTTGAACATTTGGAGTTCATTGGTTGCGCAGCTACTCATAAGCCACACAAGTGTGTGGTCACTGCTAAGCGACACTTTAAGAGTTGTAATTGTTAAAATGTTTGTAAATCTGTCGGATTTAACTTCTTTGATCATCAGTCCCTAGGATTACCAACTACTTATGATATGAAATAAATCGCAATTTGCGATCAGTTATGGCTTCTCTGTACAAGGTTTAGATGGAATGCCAAAGTGCGGTGAATGAAAATTTGTGCCTGGCCGGGATTCTAACCCGGGATCTCCTGCTTATTAAGCAGACGCGCTGACCACTCCGCCACCGAGGACACATTGACCAGCCCCACTGCAGAGGACTTTTCCCTGCATGTCTCCTGCCACACCCAAATCTCCACTCGCTATGCTGTCTCTTTCCTAGTTATATTCGCCGCATTTTGGAATTCCATCTAAATCCACTACAGTGAAGCCATAACTGATCGCAAATTGCGATTTATTTTATTCATTGAACGCTGTAACGTCGTCAAAAAATATGTAATTGTATAGAAGCCGAGGTTGGGCTCCTGACGAAAATTAATTGTGTCTCGATACCTCATGGTCTGTTCTCCCTGATGCGGGAGTACAGTATTTAGGCTGCGAGCATTACAGAACAAATAGGCTGTCGTAATAGGAAAGAGACAGCATGGCGAATGGAGATTTAGGTGTGGCGGGAGAAAATAAAATGTTCAAATGTTTGTATAGCTTATGGGACTTAACTACGGGGTCATCAGTCCATAAACTTACAAACTACTTAGGAACTAACTAAGGACGGCACAAATATCCATGCCCGAGGTGGGATTCGAACCCCCGACCGTAGTGGCCGTGCAGACCGTGACTGTAGCGCCTCAGTCCCCTCGGCCACCGCGGCCGGCAATGGCGGGAGACGTGCAGGGAAGAGTCATTTTCAGTCGGGCTGGTCACTGTGTCCTCGGTGGCGGAGTGGTCAGCGCGTCTGCCTAGTAATCAGGAGATCCCAGGTTCGAATCCAGGTCAGGCTCAAATTTTCATTCGCTGCACTTTGGCATTCCATCTAAACCTAGTACAGTGAAGTCATAACTGATCGCAAATGGCGATTTATTTCATTCATTGAACGCTGTAACGTCGTCAAAAAGTATATAATTACAAACTACTTAATCCATCTTAAACTAACCCAAGGACAAAACACACACATACACAAACATGCCCGAGGCAGGGCGAGCAACCGCAGCAAGGCTTCTTAGAACGCTCGGCCACTCCACGGCTGAATTGCTGTAAAGAGCGGCGCTAGTACAATGTAGAAGGCTGGAGTGAGTTCGTTTGGCATTTTTTGGCTGTTAGACCCCAGCTAGGATCGTGTTCGGCCTGCCTGGTGTAAATCTTTGTGACGCCACATGGGCGGATTGCGCGTCGATGATGATGAGGACGACACAACACCCGGATCACGAGTGGAGGAAATCTCCAATGCGACCGGAAAGCAAACCTGGGGGCCCTGCATGGTAATCTACCACGCTGTGCACCGGACTACGGATGCGGACGGACGGCTGGAAACGAGTGATGAACCACGCTGTACTAGGTGGCAAAGGTTTCGGCAACAGTGAGGAATGGATGATATCTTATAGGGGTATTTTTCGGGGGGCTAGGGTAAGACACCTTATTACACTTGAGCGTTGTTTACTACTAGAGGAACAGTTTAGAGATAATGATTGTATCAGCATGACAATACAAAAAATAAGGCAGCATGTGGGAGGCAATGGTTTTCGAACAATAACATTGCTGAAATGGTCTGGCCTGCACAGAGTCCCAACGTGAAGCTAACGGAACACACATGGGGTGAGTTAGATAGTCGACCTTCTTTAGACTACCCTCTATGGTTCCTGCTTTTGATGATGAAAGCGCTGTCATTACTCCAAAGACTTGCAGATCCCTCAATGAAATTATTCCAAGCAGTTTGTTTTCTTGATAAGGCGAACGGTGAACAAGTCCCACATTAATGTTTCCAACTAGCTGCCCGAATATTTTCGGTCAGACAATATATATAGAGATAAACTATTGTGTAACTTTATATTTTTTATTCTAGTGAAAGTAAAGAGAATTTATCTTCCGATTATTATTATGTACGATTTTTAATTTCTTTGCCTTACTCTGTGCCTCCATGTTGTCGACATGCGTTATTAGTTTTGGCAATGTTAGCGGAAGTTAAATTTGGCTAAATAACTTTCATTAGAACCGTTTCCCAGACGGCTCTAACGATTTCAAAGAAATTTTGTATTTACAATGTTTCTTTTCCTTTTGAAGTTTATCTACATAGTTTTATTTTTCGTAAAAACACGATTTTCCAAACTTATATACTGGGTGTTTCACTAAGTGTGTTTGCCTCTGTAACTTATAAAATAATAGGTGATGGGAAATTTTAATGCGGTAGGTCAACACAAGAAATGTTACACTTTCTGCGGAGCTATGAACATAGTTTATTGTATCATTTTCCAAAGAGTTACACCACAAAGATATAATTTTTTAAATATGAACAATAGTTTTTTCTATCGTGCAATGGATTCGTTGAAACCAGCTGCGTCCAAATCAATTTAAACTACATTCCTATCACTGTTAGTTTGGGAGCTACACCCCTTCAAAGTTCCGGGGGCGGAGGCTGCGATAGCGTAGCTCACTGGCCGAGTGACTATCCCTGGAGCACGGTCCACTGTCTCATGACCACCAGCCAGTACACCCTGTACATAAATGATAAGCGACAATAAAGTAATGAGACTGATCTTCTGCGCAGGATGTAGAAATCCTGCAGTCTTGTGTAGGCACAATAACTTTGACCTTGGTCTACAAGATGCTTCTAGTCAAAGTGGCACATCGATGCAACTTCTCAGTTGCGAGTTGTGCTGTAATAAGTTAGCACATACTTATGTCTCTCGTCACAGAAGTCGAAAGACATAATATTGCGCAATGGTATGCAAATTTCTTTTTGCCTTAAATTGGGTGAAAACGAGACAACGAATTAAGGTAAGCTTCAGAAGGCTTTTGGAGAGGAGGTTATGTCAAGAGCTCAAGTTTTTCGATGGCATAACATGTTTTTTGAAGGCAGAAAGAATGCTGAAGATGAATACTGCAGTAGACCTCAACCTCACAGATGGCTGTCAACTTGGCCAGGGTGAGTGAACTCGTACGATCTGATCGAAGATTATCCATGAAAATGATTGCAGAAGAACTGAACATCAATCGAGAAACAGTTCGTCTAACAATAACCATTGCGCAATATTATGTGGTTCCATTTCTGTGATGAGAGACACAAACACGTGTTAATTTATTACAGCACAACTCACAACTGAGCAGTTGCATTGATGTCCCACATGGACTAGAAGCAGCTTATAGACCAAGGTCAAAGATATTGCGTCTACACTAGCCTGCAGGGTTTTCACATCTTGTAAATAAAATCAGTCTCATTACTTTATTGTTGCAACTCACATATATACGTCAAAAATAATTTCGTGTTTTTCAGATCACAGAAGATATGTTAGCCTCGAAAACGCAGTGAGTAGCACCGGTCCCCTGGGGCCCTACAATAAATGTTAGATACGGTTTTCCTCTGCTACACTAATGTAGATATAGGTAACTCGCTCAAGAGCCTGCTATTTTGAGCGGCTCATTGCGGTGAGCGATTGAGCCATGGTTCAGTAAAAGTGAGCAGTGGCTCTTTGGGAGCGGCCTTGGCTGTTTTGTGAGCTGGATCACTAGTGAACCTCTGAGACGGTCTATGGCTCTTGAGCCGGATCTGCTGAGTCAATAAGGGGCTCTTTTGAGCCATTTAGGATCGGAATCGACTCAGTCACGAACCGAATCTTGTGAGATGTCTTGTTCTACTGAGGTTATGACTTATTAAGAGAATGTTTACAAGATTTCGAGACTGTATGTGTACGTTGTCTACAGTTCCAGACTGATAATTATTTTGCACTTACATATTTTAGTCATCACTGATTATGATATAATTACATAACTGATAGGCTGTCCAGGCTAAAGTCACGCACATTTAAGATACTTTCCCTTACTGTAAATAAGTTTCAGACATCTGTGTAAAGCATTATTTTTCAGTTTCTATATCTACAACAATATTCTGCCAACTACAGTGAAGCATGTGGCAGATGGTACTTCAGGGAACCACTTATTTGGGTTTCTTTTTGTTACATTTTCTAAAGGACAATGGGAATAACAACTGCTTATATTCATCTGTGTGTACTGCAATTAATCTTGTCTCCATGGCAACTACTGTACTATTAACTCTCCTGACATCCCTTCTGCATCGCCGAAATAAGGATGGGATTAGTATTTGAATCAAGACAATAAATCTTGCAAACCTAGTAATGTGATTATGCTAATAGATGATATTTGCTACTGGTATTCTTGGATATGAAATTCCCACAGTAGTTGACAGAATATTCACTAGCCAAAGTAAAGGAAGTACTAGAATTGTGTGAGCTTTCTTTTTATTAATCAGACTGCAGTGTACATTGTGTAATCAGTTGCCTCACTTTTTTTTACCATTTACATATTTGGTTTTTACATGCATTTATTCTGGAGTATGTGTACTAATACCGCATTTCATTCTTCAGGTGCAGAGAAAGTGTAAAATGTTGTTGATATAACTGTAAAATATTATGTAGATGGGTATTGTAATGTACACAGCATATTTAATTCAAATACAATGACAACTGTAGAGTTTATGTTTATTGTTGTGATTATAATTCCAGATAAAGGAAAAGATGTTGAGATGTTTGTAAATCTATCAGACCAAACTGCGTGGTCATCAGTCCATAGCTTACAAACTACTTACACTAAGGTATTCTAACCTAAGGACGAAACACACAAAAACACACACACACACACAAAAACACACACACACACACACAAAAACACACACACACACACACACAAAAACACACACACACACACACACAAAAACACACACACACACACACACAAAAACACACACACACACACACACAAAAACACACACACACACACACAAAAACACACACACACACACAAAAACACACACACACACACAAAAACACACACACACAAAAACACACACAAAAACACACACAAAAACACACACACAAAAACACACACAAAAACACACACACACACACACAAAAACACACACACACACACACAAAAACACACACAAAAACACACACACACACACACAAAAACACACACACACACACACAAAAACACACACACACACACACACACACACACAAAAACACACACACACACACACACACAAAAACACACAAAAACACACACACAAAAACACACAAAAACACACACACAAAAACACACACAAAAACACACACAAAAACACACACAAAAACACACAAAAACACAAAAACACACACAAAAACACACACACACACACAAAAACACACACACACACACAAAAACACACACACACACACACAAAAACACACACACACACACACAAAAACACACACACACACACACAAAAACACACACACACACACACACAAAAACACACACACACACACACAAAAACACACACACACACACACACAAAAACACACACACACACACACAAAAACACAAACACACACACACACACACAAAAACACAAACACACACACACACACACACACAAACACACACACACACAAACACACAAACACACACAAACACACACAAACACACACAAACACACACAAACACACACAAACACACACACACAAACACAAACACACACACACAAACACAAACACACACACAAACACACACAAACACAAACACACACAAACACAAACACACACAAACACACACACACACACACACACACACACAAACACACACACAAACACACACACAAACACACACACAAACACACACACAAACACACACACAAACACACACACAAACACACACACAAACACACACACAAACACACACACAAACACACACACAAACACACACACAAACACACACACAAACACACACACAAACACACACACAAACACACACACAAACACACACACAAACACACACACAAACACACACACAAACACACACACAAACACACACACAAACACACACACAAACACACACACAAACACACACACAAACACACACACAAACACACACACAAACACACACACAAACACACACACAAACACACACACACAAACACACACACAAACACACACACACAAACACACACACAAACACACACACAAACACACACACAAACACACACACAAACACACACAAACACACACACAAACACACACACACACACACACACGCCCCAGGGAGGACTAATCTCCGATGGCGAGCAATCGCACGCTCCGCAGCGAGGCGCCTTAGACTGCTCGGAAAAAGTTAAACGGAAGAAATAAAATCTTGGCTGTATGCAGGACGTGAACCCAGTAGCAATGAACCCATGCATCCTACAGCCTAACACTCTGACCACCATGCCACATCTCCCACTGTGTGGAATGAGCTATGTATATAGACTAATAAAGGCATGAACTAAGGATAATGGTTATCTGTGGTACTCAACAATTACCAATTGCACCAGAAGAACTGCGTTTTTGCAAAAACTTTAATCCACCGGTGCCTTGAAAGGACATATGTCGCACGCAAATTATTGACTAAAACTCACCAAATACGAAAAGCATTTGTTAGAGTGCGCCATATTTGCGAAGGATGTCACATGACAAAATTTTCCGAGAGAAGTCGCTGAGGCGTTCCAAATATCCAAATCTTTTAGGTGAGCGCTCAGTTGAGAGACGCTCACTTAGGGAACCGTTTAACCCATCTGAATTGAAACAGTTTCTGCATTAGTAGCCAACCTGTGCACTTCGAAATATCTAGAAAATTTTGGACAAAAATATTTACTATCACACTGGACTAAGTACATTTATCGTTATTTTAGTTTAAGGGTTGCAATTCCTGCGTAGTTAGTGTTACAAAATATTTATATAACAATACCACTCTGTAACAGAAAAAAAATCACACTGACGTGTTTTACAGCCCACTTCAGATTTGTAGTTTTTATAAGTTTTTGCAAACATTTTGGACCAAAATAATAATCTAACTAATAAAAAATTAATAATAGTGTCTGAAACCCTTTTAGGGAAAAAATTGAGGTTGTGGCGGGTTCCGAACCATTTACCTACAACGTCACAGTCCAACGCAATGCCCACTACGCTACGGCCAACAATTAAAGAGATGTGTTCTTTAATCTCACACTATTGCTGAGCGTTGTTAACTGATGCTAATATGGTATTTGTAAATACTAGATTACCATTTATCGTACGAAGAATGGCGTGTTTTTGTTAATTCTTCAGTGTGACATTGCTTTGAAATAACAACGGGTAAGTTACAATAAGAAAATCATCAAATACGCAACGCAAGATGGCGTATGCCACAGAGAACTCTGGGCGAGGAATGTCACGTGACATCTACATCTACATAGATACTCTGCAAATCACATTCATGTGCCTGGCAGAGGCTTCATTAACCACTTTTATACCTTTTCTCTACCGTTCCATTCTCTAATAGCCCGCGGGAAGAAAGAACACCTAAATCGTTCCGTTTTCGATATGACTTCTCTTATTTTATTGGGATGGTAATGTCTCCCTAAGTAGGTGGGTGCTAGCAAAATATTTTCAGATTCAGAACTAAAAGTCTGTGTTTGAAACTTCGCAAACAAATCACGCCGCAATGAATAACGTCTTTCTTTTAATGATTTCCACCCCAATTCGTACAACATTTCCGTGACGCTTCCCCCCCTCCCCCCCCCCCCCCCGTAACGTGATAGAACAAAACGAGCTGCCCTTCTCTGACCTTCTCAATGTCTTCCGTCAGTCCCACCTGGTGAGGGTCCCACAAGGGGCAACAGTACTCCACGAGAGGACGCACAAGTGTGATGTAGGCAGTCTCTTTGGTGGAGCTGTTGCATCTTCGAAGCTTTCTGCCGATGAAACGTAACCTTTGGTTCGCCTTCCCCACAATATTTTCTGTGTGTTCTCTCCAGTCAAAGTTGTTCGTAATTGTAACTCCTAGGTATTTGGTAGAATCTACGACCTTAAGGTTTGACTGATTTATCGCGTAATTGAAGTTCATCGGATTTCCTTTAGTGGTCATGTGTATTACTTCACACTTTTCTTTATTTAGTGTCAATTGCCAATTTTCGCACCATGCACAAATTTTGTCTAAATCGCTTTGCAGTTGCTTTTGATCCTCTGTTGACTTCACTAACCGATAAACGACAGCATCATCCGCGAACAGTCTAAGGGAGCTATTCAGATTGTCTCTTAAATCGTTTATAAACATGAGGAAGAGTAATGGACCTATAACGCTTCCCTGTGGAACGCCAGATATCACTTCTGTTTTACTCGATGACTTACCGTCAATTGCAAAGAACTGTGTTCTTTCTGATAGGAAATCGTGAATCCAACCGCCCAATTGGGGAGATATTCCATAAGCACGCAATTTCATAAGAAGCCGCTTGTGGGGTACAGTGTCAAAAGCCTTCCTGAAATCCAGAAATATGGAATCGATTTGAGATCCCTTGTCGATGGCACTTAACTCTTCATGTGAATAAAGGGCAAGCTGTGTTTCGCAAGAGCGATACTTTCTGAATCCGTGTTGACTACTGGTTAATAGGTCGTTCTCTTTGAGGTAGTTCGTAATATTCGAACAAAGTATATGACCCAAAATTGTACTGTAAATCGACGTCAATGAGATAGGCCTGCAATTTTGGGGATCACTCCTATTGCCTTTCTTGAATATTGGAGTAACTTGGGCAACTTTCCAATCTTTGGGTATGGATCTTTCGCTGAGTGATCGGTTGTAAATGATAGCTAAGTACGGAGCTATTGCATCAGCATACTCTGAGAGGAATCTAGTTGGTATACAATCTGGCCCGGAAGATTTATTTTTGTTTAGTGACCTAAGTTGTTCTACTACTGCAGGAACATCTACTTCTAAGTTTCGCATGCTGGCAGCTGTTCTTGGATTGAATACTGGAGTGTTCACTTCGTCTTCTTTGGTGAACGAATTTCGGAAAGCTGTGTTTAGTAATTCTGCCTTAGCAGTACTGTCATCGGTAGTATTACCATTGCTATCGCTTAGTGAAGGTATTGTTTGTGTTTTGCCGCTAGTGTACTTCACATATGACCAGAATTTCTTTGGATTTTCTGCAAGATTACGAGACAGGATTTCGTTGTGGTAACTACTATAGGCTTCTCGCATTGAAGTCCGCGCTAGGTTGCGAGTTTCAGTAAAAGATTGCCAGTCTTGTGGATTCTGTGTCTTTTTTAAATTTTGCATGCGTTTTTCTTTGTTTCTGCAACAGTCATCTGACCTGTTTTGTGTACCACGTGAGGTCAGCCCCGCCCCCCTTTATTAATTTATTTGGTATAAATCTCTCGAATGGCTGGTTTTCGTTAATTCAATGGAGGGTGTCAAAACTCCGTTATTTTTGCAAATATCGCTCAAACGATAGGAGATATGAAAAAAAAAAAAAACATAAGGGAACCAAGTTGTAGAGAATTTTCTCCTCTACAAATTCGGTTATTCCGTTTTCGTGTGAGATGAATGGTTAAGTCGTTCTTTTCATTAAAAGTTCGAGCTGTCAAAAGACGATCGCAAAGGCCCACTTTTAGTGTTACTACCGTAACAATGGGTAGAAAAGCGTTCTTGAAAAAGAGAAATTTGTTAACATCGAATATTGATTTAAGCCTAAGGAAGTCCTTTCTGAAGGCGTTTGTATGGAGTGTTGCCTTGTATGGGAGTGAGACATGGACGATAAACAGTGCGGACAGGAAGAGGATTGAGGCTTTTGAAATATGGTGCTACAGAAGAATGCTGAAGATTAGGTGGGTGGATCGCGTAACTAATGAGGAGGTACTGAACCGAATTGGGGAGAAAAGAAATTTCTGGCATACCTTGACTAAAAGAAGGGATAGATTGGTAGGACACATTCTTAGACATCAAGGAATTGTGAATTTAGCGTTGGAGTGAAGTATGTGGGGTAAAAATCGCAGAGGAAGACCAAGAGATTGACACAGTAAGCAGATTCAGACAGATGTAGGTTGCCGTTCTTATGTGGAGATGAAGAGGCTTGCTCAGGATAGGGTATTGTGGAGAGCTGCATCAAACCAGTCTCCGGACTGAAGAACACACACACACACACACACACACACACACACACACACACACACACACACAAAAAAACTTAACAAGTGGGCCAAAATACCCGAGTAAACGCCTGTCACCCGATTGTGGTGTCGCACAAGTATAAAGTGCGCGCCACGTACTTTCGCCGCGCGGCGCCATGCACGTACGGCGCGGCGTTCTTACATCAGCCACGAGCGCCCTCTGTGACAACTCCGCTCGTGGCCACCACTGAACGACATCGTTCACTTGGGTCTGAGATAGGAACCACTTAACACTTCGGAATCAGATAG
Organism: Locusta migratoria; assembly: GCA_026315105.1. Taxonomy (NCBI): domain Eukaryota; kingdom Metazoa; phylum Arthropoda; class Insecta; order Orthoptera; family Acrididae; genus Locusta; species Locusta migratoria. The sequence continues at coordinate 217,572,865 of CM048745.1, read as the reverse complement.
GCACCAGTGAAGACTTGGCTATCGGACAGGCACTAGGCAGGCCTCTAGCTGAACTATGTATCAGCATTCTGCAGTACTGAGCTATGTAAAAGTTAAGTATTAGTAAGTCTCTAAGAAATATAGATCTCGTTCTAATTCACTCTATTGTTTCTAGTTTCTGCTGTCCCACTGGCTGGTCACTTCCTCCCTGCACAAGCGTGCATCCTTTATTCCTGTGTCGGTCTTTCTACTCGGCCACCGACACCTACGACGGAAACGAGACACAAAAGCGCCGACAAGGCTGGGACACAAAACCGATACTATCATTTAAAGCGAACCAATTTTAGATATTTTGGTGCCTAAAAGCGCACATATATTCGGATGAAAATTCGATCCCCTAGTGATGACACAGAACGCCTCGGCCCGCCTGAGGAGAGATGTAGTGTGCGTGGTTGCGCGCGCATCCAGTCGGTCTGCTGGCACAGGGCCCGGACAATGCAGGGTTTGGTGGCGCGCCAGCCGCCTTATCTCACTTTTGTTTTGGCTCTCTCGACACGCTTATTCTCGGATTAATAAGAATGCCACGAAAGCCCAGCTCAACGAACCTGACTCGATCTTCGCCCCAGGCACAATCCTTTCTCTAGCTCGCGAAAAATAGATGTGCTACTGTTGTTTTGTTGCGTTCAACAGTCCGAAGACTGGCCGATGCAGCAGCCGCTTTTTGTACTAATTGGTGGACAGGAATCGGCTGAAACATACATCTGGCGTTCCCCAGTATGATGTTATTGGCCCTCTGCTGTTCCTTATCTGTATAAACTACTAGCTGAAAACCCGGCGTTGCCCTGGTGTTTATTTGGTTAGCACTTCTCCTGCCACTTCTCTTTCTGTGCATCTCCATTTTTCTAATCTATATCTATAAATGTGAATGTCTGTTCGGTGTACGTTTATCACGTCTAGCCGGCCGCGGTGGCCGAGGGGACTGAGGCGCTCAGGTCACGGTCTGCACGGCCACTACGGTCGGAGGTTCGAATACCCCATCGGGCATGGGTATTTGTGCCGTCCCAGTTCGTAAGTAGTTCATAAGTAGTTTGTAAGTTTAGGGACTGATGACCCCGTAGTTAAGTCCCATAGACTATACAAACATTTGAACATTTTTTTATCACGTCTAAACCACAAGACATAAAGAGCTAAAAATTTGTACAGTTACTAATGTCTAACCGAGGAAGGCTTTAGGCACGGTTTTATGGCGATCGAATATGTCAATGTCTGTTCGGTGTACACTTATCACGTCCGAACGACAAGACGCAGAGACTTAAATTACTAAATATCTATCAGATCGCTATAAAACCGCGCCTAAAACCTTCCTCAGGTATAAATTAGTAACTGTACAAATATAACTGTACAAATATAACTGTACAAATATTTATCAGATCGCTATAAAACCGCGCCTAAAACCTTCCTCAGGTATAAATTAGTAACTGTACAAATATAACTGTACAAATATCTGATAGATATTTAGTAATTTGAAGGATATAACGCGAAATGCGGAATAATAATTACTCTTTGAAAATTATATTTACTCTTTGCAAATGGTTTTATTGGTTGCATTGCTGCTTGAGGGTTGATAATGGCCGCGGTGGAGAAGCCGAGCGGTCTAAAGCGTCTCGCTGTGGAGCGCGCGGTTGCTCGCCGTTCGAGTCCTCCCTGGCGCATGGGTGTGTGTGTGTGTTGTCCTTCGGTTAGTTTAACATAGTTTAAGTAGTTTGTAAGCTACGGACTGATGACCACGCAGTGTGGTCCGATAGATTTACAAACATTTGAATATTTTGAATTTGGTTGATAATGATAAAAGGGTGGAGTATATTGGGATGGAAAGTTATCAGTGTATATAAAATTCTACACACGCGCGCGCGCGCGCGCGCGCGCGCGTGCGTGCGTGCGTGCGTATTTCGCTTTGCAGCGAAACCTACAGAAGGCAAACGAATGGTCTGTGTGTAATTGTTGTCCGAAGTCTCCCTTTGTACACCATAGCAGTTCCATGACGGTAGCTATAACGGGGTGGAAGATATGGTGGTGCCGATAGCTAACAGGTGGTGGAAGATATGGTGGTGCCGATAGCTAACAGGTGGTGGAGGATATGGTGGTTGAAAGTCGTCAAATTATTAAAAAAGTTCGGACTGAAGGCCAGCGATGACGTTTGCGACTCTATAGCAAGGAGATTACATACAGCGAGACTTCTGGTCTATGCGTGCTGCAATGTCTTCGGCTCTTTCTCTATAAGGATAAGCATACGAATAAGGAAATATAAGAATAAATAAATAAATCAGTAAAAAAGAAATTTCTTTTAATACGTCTCTTTAAAAACCGATTTGACGTTTCGCGGATTGCATCAAGTGATCGATCTCTGATATTATTACAATCATTATTGTTGAATTTCGTGATTGAATTATCCGAAACGAGTGCATTTTTACGTGTGATTTTATTTACCAACACGCGAGCGGGGCCGCGGATTTGAGCTAGTATATTTTTTATCATAGAATATACAGGGTGTTACAAAAAGGTACGGCCAAACTTTCAGGAAACATTCCTCACCACAAAGAAAGAGAATATGTTATGTGGACATGTGTCCGGAAACGCTTAATTTCCATGTTAGAGCTCATTTTAGTAATTCTCTTTAAATGTAAATTGAAATAATTCGCGCAGACAATTGTCAAAATACCCAATTGTTTCGTTAGTATGTACTGTACTTCCTCGATTCACGTCATCAACACAAATTTTCTGTGAACCTTTGGGCAGGAATTGTTGGTGATGTCTTGATTGGGCCTCATGATCTTCCACCTACGCTCACTGGAGCACGTTGTCATGATTTCATACGGGATACTCTACCTGTGCTGCTGGAACATGTGCCTTTACAAGTACGACGCAATATGTGGTTCATGCACGATGTAGCTCCTGCACATTTCAGGCGACGTGTTTGTACGCTTCTCAACAACATATTCGGTGACCGATGGTTTGGTAGAGGCGGACCAATTCCATGGCCTCCAAGTTCTCCTGACCTCAACCCTCTTGACTTTCATTTATGGCGGCATTTGAAAGCTCTTGTCTACGCAACCCCGGTACCAAATGTAGAGACTCCTCGTGCTCGTATTGTGGACGGCTATGATACAATACGCCATTCTCCAGGGCTGCATCAGAGCATCAGGGATTCCATGCGACGGAGAGTGGATGCATGAATCCTCGCTAACGGAGGACATTTTGAACATTTCCTGTAACAAAGTGTTTGAAGTCACGCTGGTTCGTTCTGTTGCTGTGTGTTTCCATTCCATGATTAATGTGATTTGAAGAGAATAATAAAATGAGCTCTAACATAGAAATTAAGCCTTTCCGGACACATGTTCACATCACATTTTTTTCTTTGTGTGTGAGGAATGTTTCCTGAAAGTTTGGCCGTACCTTTTTGTAATATCCTGTAAAAGACATATGGCTGTCTTGCATAATGATCAAAATTATTAGTGCAGTAGCCAGACAAAGAAAGATAGTAATCAAAAGACCAATGATATGTAACATTCATACATTCATTTAATTCACTCTACTATAAACAATATTTCTTGTGACTTGTCTAAGATCTAATATGAATAATTTCTTTGGAGAGTCCACCCTTGAGAAAATGTCAAAGTTATCCGTTTGAGAAACATGGACAAGTCATATCCACGCGACAGTATTGAATAGATTGCCCTGTGATTTATTAATCGTAATACAAGACTCACTGGAAACTGCAGACTGTAATTTAAACGCTAGATCTGTCGGAAATAATAGGTATTCGCTGGATGTTCGCTGTTTCATTCTCTTCCTTTCCTTGTAGCTCTACAAAAGTCTATTGCTTTCCCTTGCAGCCATGTGCGCTTCAGAGTTCGGAGTTATCAAAATTCGTTTCGCTTGAATGTACAGCTATATTCGCTCTGTAGTTTCGTTCTCAGACAGCTCGGTGGTTACGACATCGTATCTGCTGATCTATGTGTCACTCAGTGATATAATATTGTAGCTCCTCTGAGTGGTATATTTGGATATTGTTTGCAAAATGTGCTGCGAACACAGTAATAAAGACTTGACAAAATGTCAAACATAATGCAGTACCTATTCATGGATGTCACATTTTGTGACGTAATATCTCCTGAATTATGTCTCCTACAAAAACATTATTTACTAGGTTCGTATAGTGGAATATTAGGAAATTGCCTGCTAACTATGTTGTAAATGGAGTTGTTAGTAAAGACGCATTAAATTACATCCTCATCCTTATTAGGGCGAATCTTCATGCATTTCATTGTCTTTGACGTCATAGCACCTGAACTATGTGTCGTAATACGATATTATTTCGAAGGTACATCCAGTGGTGTATATGTGAAATGTTTGCAAAATACCGCGAATAGAGCTAGTAGGGAAGACGTAATAAATCAAAACGTCATGCGTGATGAGACGGTTTTTCATGAACCGAATTGTTTATGACTCCATATCTCGAACTGTGTGTTGTACTATGATAAAATTTCGAACGTACGTTCAGTGGTATGTGTGTATACTGTCTGCAACGTTTCCCGTGAATACAATTAATAGTGTACGAATAATAAATTATAACGTCATGCCAAATGTCTTAGCTACGCCGAAAAAGTAGTAAGCGACAAACTTTTTTTTCATCATTTTGCTGGGGTTTTCAGCGAGAAAAAGTTTCCTAAAGGTTTGAAATTATGTTTACAGTTTGTTGCAAGTCGCCTTCACAAACTACTGATAAAATGACACTATCATTTGCCGCAAGACGGGGAAGTTTTAATTGTTTACGATGTCGTATCTCCTGAACTATCCAGACTATCGCAAAATCCTTTTGTAGCTGACGTTTTCTACCTATAAACTACATTCCTGCCAAATTTCAACTTCATAGGCGAAGTAGTTTTTGAGATTTCGTGTTTAGTCAGTGCGTGAGTGAGTGAATGAGTGTCCTTTCACTTTAATATAGATAGATTTGGGAGAAAAACTCAGCAGCTCTCTGAGGTTTTTTGTAGATTATGTTGTTGTTCATCATCCAGTAAAGTCAACAGAAGATCAAAAACAACCGCAGAACGACTTAGATATCTGTATGTTTCGATAGATGGCAATTGACTGACAAGGAAAGTACTTGGGCTCGAACAAACACATATACACCAAAATCGTATGAGAGATAATGTAAAGATCCCTTATTGCACTATTGATACTCCCGCATCTGCAAAACTCTGCAGTCGTCCTTTAGAGGCCTCTGCGTGTGCCATGCCTCATTGCACTTTGACCTGTCGGTTCGCCAGTAGGGACGGTGCAGTGTGCCTCCGAAGTTGCGTTTTGTGATGTTATTTGTGTGGTGAAGCGTTAGATGGGGCGGCGATTGATAATCAATCCTGCTAATGTATTACGATTAGTTAAACAAGGTTAAAGTGGCAGCTATCATCACGGCTTTTGATGACAATTCGCTAGAGAACATGTACGATGATAATTACATAATTTACAGTTAAGATATCTGCATTACGCATGGCGTAGGTTACGAAGAACCCTTCTTCGTAAAGATGGTATTAGTGTAGAAGATGAATCATTTGCATGCTTTCTCGTATCTGTTATGGTACAGAAATTTGAGCTAAGTTAGATACTGTTGTTACAAATTCATAATAATGATAATAGGAATGATAATGACGAACAACTCATTGCAAGCGGTAGTGCTACGGTAAGTGCGGGAAGAGGCGATGAAAGCTGTGGCAGTGAATACCAACAGTCTTTCGGGAAGAAGGTTAAAGTTGCAGCTATCATCACGGCTTTTGATGACAATTCGCTAGAGAAGATGTACGATGATAATTACATAGGTTATAGTTAAGATATCTGCATTACGTATGGCGTCTACAATTACATCTACAGTGCTATCTAGAGCATGGTTGCAGAGCTTTGCAGGAAAACTACACCCACCAGTACACTGAGGTGTATGTAGAGATCCTGTAACCAAACGTTCCTACAGATGTGTTTGTTCGAGCCCATGTACTTTCCTTGTGAGTAATGAAACGTATTATGTCCTTCACAAGGGTTCTAAACGAAATCCGCTAAACGTCGTGTATAAGACAATTCAATCAAATCTGAAGTCCGTAAAATTCAACTAAATAACTAATAAATTTATTAAGACCGACTTAAACTGGAAAGAAACACACAGAAAATAATGTGGGGAAGGCGAACTAACGACTGCGTCTTATTGTCAGAACACTTAGAAGATGTGACAGAATTACAAATCAAATGTTCAAATGTTTGTTAAGCTTATGGGACTTAACTACGGGGTCATCAGTCCCTAAACTTACAAACTACTTAGGAACTACTTACGAACTAGGACGGCACAAATATCCATGCCCGAGGGGGGATTCGAACCCCCGACCGCAGTGGCCGTGCAGACCTTGACTGGAGCGCCTCAGTCCCCTCGGCCACCGCGGCCGGCGACAGAATTACCAAAGAGAATGCAACACAATAGTTGTTGTCGGTCCTTTCCTTTTCTTTCTTTTTCTAGTAGAGCTGCGCGGTATGGTATCTTTATGTGGTCCGATTGGAGGAGGATATCGAAAGAATACGAAGAATGACAGCTCGTTTTGTACTATCACGAAACAGGTGAGTGTGTCACGGAAATAATACAGGAGTTGCAGTGGGAATCATTACAACAACGGTGTTTTCCGATGCGGCGAGATATACCGTACTTACAAAATTTCGATCGCTTACGTTCTCATCCGAATGCGAAAATGTATTGTCGATTCCCACACTACCGCAAATCTCATTGAGTTTCTTACTTGTATAAAATGACTTAACTGGAGAAAATAGTTTCTTATTTTTATATAAATGTTCTTTTCACCAGTTTTAAAAGTCTTACTCAGCAAAGCATTTTATATACACGGTAATTACAGATTAAGCATCATATTCCATATTATTTTTATATTAGCAGTCATTGCCGTGCAATGTAGTATATACACTGGGTTTGGGAAAATGTTTCCTCTAAGATTGTGGGTCCCACTACGAAAAACATTAGGAACCGCAGATGTAAAGGCATACAGGATGAAGAAAAAAATTATTTTCATCATTTTCCGTAATTACAGGGCGATTTAAAATTTTCAAATGCTGTCATATTCTACTCATCAAGAGGTATAATCTTACACGATGAGAAAATGTCGTATCTTTTGAAGCTGATGAGGCTTACAATCCATTACTCGAAATTAGAGAATTCCAACAAACGTCACATACAATTTCAAACTTTTACGAAACGTTTTTCGGTCTCACCCCTCACTAAACGTTGGAAACAAAAAAAAGTTTATTGGTTACTACACTTTCACTGTTAGTGCGGTCAGACTTCAGCATCTGCCATGACGTTTTAAATTAACATTTTAACTACTAACTCTATTCGCAACATATATAATCACTCATCCCTACATAGTTCAGTAGATATGACGTGATGTTAAACACATAAACCGTACACTCATCAAAAACATGCTGCTCTCACTGGAGTGCCAGACGTAACGTTTTAATTAACTACTTCTTTATATTTTGCAGACATTATCCACATACATCGCTAAATCTACCTGAAAAATTATAACATGGCATGACACATAATTCAGGAGAAATGTTGTTAGGAGTTGCCGTTCTCTCTAAGGCGTCTTGCTGCGGAGCATGCGTCTGCTTCCCGTCGGAGGTTCGAGTCCTCCCACGGGCAAATGTGTGCATATTGTCCTTAGCATAAGCTAGTGTAAGTAGTTTGTAAGCGTAAGGACTAATTATCACTGCAGTTTAGTCCCATAGCTGTACAAACATTTGAATATTTTCAGGAGAAAATGATGTAAAAATTGAGATGAACGAGAAACTAGCGCCGGCCGCGGTGGCCGAGGGGACTAAGGCGCTTCAGTCACGGTCCGCACGGCCACTACGCTCGGGGGTTCGAATCCCCCCTCGGGCATGGATATTTGTGCCGTCTTAGTTCGTAAGTAGTTCATAAGTACTTTGTAAGTTTAGGGACTGATGGCCCCGTAGTCAAGTCCCATAAGCTCTACAAACATTTGAACATTTGATTTGAGAAACTAGCTTATGTCTAAAATGGAGGAAAATTACCCTACAATAATCCAGTGTTTCAGGAAGAGAGCGCTTAGTGACTTTCAATTTGCTTTCAACGCATTTATAAACTTTTCAACGATTACAAACTTAACGTTAAATATTTAGCACATTAACACATTTGTAAGATAATCAAAGCTTTGAAACGATTCTGTATATGGTAATTCGAATCGGTTTTAGTAGTGCTATAGATCCAAGTATTTTGTTTAAAATGTCAAATCTCAGAACAGAACATCGAATAGACAACCGATCTCTTTGATTAATTGACGATTATTGTAAAAAAATCTTGATACCGGTATCTGACACCTTGATAAGTTGTTTGATTAACAGTACCAGTACAGCAAATGTCGTGATTAATATGTTTGGTTTGGCCCACGATAGTCTGCGCCTCGTTCTGTTGTGACAAATTGTAACTTCAAATTTTGACCAACATTCTTTAAACGTTACATTTTTCACTTCGTTTGCGAAATACGGTCTAACACGTTAGCAGGCCCGTATTTATGGTTGCTGATGTCCCTGGGAAGAAACAAACATCTCAGTTACCCTTCCGCCCGCCCCCCTCCCAAGACTTGAAACAGAGAAATTTAGTAAAGTCTGCCTAACGTTTGGACAGTTTTCCTGTGTAATACTTCATAGTCGGGTGCAAACTTAAACCACTGCTAATTAAAAATAAAAAAATAAATAAAATAAAATAAAAAAATAGGAAAAGTTAAAAATCTGACCTTTTATAAAAATTAAATAAAACAATACCAATAACTTACATAATATTTAGAAATGCACTTGACGACTGATGTTTTTATTACGAAAAACGAATTTCTTACCTAAATTTCATCCTGTTCATTAAGATGTAGTTTATCATTTTTTCCCCAAAAATGAGATTAGAATATGAAATGTTTCTCAATGATAATGGACGTTCCATTTTCAATTTCGTTTGGAGGAAGTGATTTTTTTTTCGTCTTTACATTTTTTTGAATTAAGCGTTTTTTCCTAGTCCCCTACTATTTCACTTGAGGAGTGTGTGCGCCTTCTCTCTTGATTACTTAAAAAATCCTTCAATTTTTTTTTTATTGTAAAGTCGCGGCACTTTATTCGATATTTGCCTGTTTTGTCGGAGATCGATACTGAGCTGATTCTTTTTTCTTCCAGTCTTTTTTTTCAATTTTAAAGTATAAAAAAAAGCAGCATCCATTAACACTAGGATAGAAAACACATTAGAAGTCATTTCTATTTGATTTACGGAATTAAAGATAACTATATAAGGGCGAGATATAATAGTTAACAGATACGTAATGATAAGTTAATAAAACGTTTGATATACAGCCGTTATAAATTCGGTTTATAGGTCACGTCCGGAAAATTTCAAAAATACATTTTCTAATGAACAGGGAAATTGTTCATAAAGTTAACGAAACTACGCTTGTGTAGACGTATCTTAACACCATTTTCACCATACTGTAACACAATTATCAATCGAAAATGAAACATGAAAAAATCCACTCGCATAAGTTATAAAAAGAAATGAAAACGATTACGTTAAATTAGTTATTACCTCTGCTAATGCTATCGAGAATAAACAATACTACGTAACACTTCTGCGTGTACGTCAGCTAATATATCCTGGTGAACGTGAGATTTAAATTTCAGGATCTTGATTGGTAGTTGACCAATTTTCCACCGTCTTACTGGGAACTTGAGATTCAGAAAATATACCAATGTTATACGTATTTTAATGAAAGCTATGTTTGTTGTTCATAGAGGGGCAGAAATATTTTTTTTTTTTTAAATATTAGATCAGTTCTTGTAACTTCCTGTCTACACAAAATATCGATTTCCCATACCAATTATCCGACTCACGAAACAAATAAAGATTTCGCTTCATAACTTCTGCACAGAGCACCACTGTAGCCAAAGATAATCTTTCCAATGCCAAGCTCTCTTTTCGGACAATCCAGCGAGTGAGTAAAGGTCGTGGTAATGGTCGAAACAACCTGCTATGATTCGAGGGTCAATTAGTATGTAGCAGTTCTCGACACTGGGTCGTAACAAGACCCGGGAATTTATTCTCATTTTTGAAAGTTCAGATGATATCGAAAATGTTTGGTAGTCCGGCATGCCATTCCAGAAGTTTTTGAAAAATGTAACCCGGTGAACCCAACAATTTTTATCAGATAGTATTTTCATTTGATAATTTCTCATCTGCGAAAAGCTAACACTATCAGCTACATCTTTAATAATAATGTATAGGCCTACCTAGAAGTGTTCGTACTGAAGTTCATAATGAACACCAGGTTTGCTTAATTGCTGTAAATATACGTCCAATCAGAATAACGTATTGTGTCTTGCACGTAAGAAAATTTACGATCAGTTTTGCATCCAATAAGAAAATGCACAAATTACGAATGAAATACACAAGATAAATACACAAATATGAAAATGCACAAATGTTTGTAGACCTAAGGGACAAACTGCTCAATTCATCGCTCCTTAGACTTACAAACTACTTCACATAACTTAAGCTAAGAACACCATCCAGACCTATACCGAAAAAAGGACTTGTACTTCCGACTGGGAGCGGCCGCTACAGTTAAGTCGAGCGATAGATATGTCTGCAATGATGGCAGACGACATGCGAGGCTAGCGGTATATATACAACAGTATAGAGCTGCGGTGGAGCAGATCGCTCGGTTACATACCGTCGGAGGTTCGAGTCATCCCTCGAGCATGTGTGTGGTGTGTTGTTCTTAGCATAAGTTAAAGTAGTTTGTAAGCCTATGAACTGATAACCACAGAATAGATGCACAAATATTTGAACAGACTAGAGCAGGGTGACCAGAAATCAAAAATCAAAATACGGGACAGAAATTAGAAGTCGTAATGAAGCCTCATTTTGTAAAACTTTTCATAAATACTGATTAGTAAAATAGATGTGAGTTCAAATATTTCGTCCATACTACAGCTACATACATCATACGTTTTTGGGTAGACTCGCACTTAAAAGCATAAAAACACACTACATTACTAATGGCGTAAATGTTTTATTGTTGTCACACGCAAACACAGTATGTCAATTTATATTCCGCTATCTTTCATTAGGGCCGACAGCTATTATTTACTACATAGGTTACACATTTTTTACTCTCTCAACTATATATTTCATCAGAATGCATTCGTTCAGGAGTATGACGGTATGAAATACAGTTTTATGAAAATTAAGATATGCAGTATCATAAATATTAGTCTTAGTTATAATTATTATATCTTGAATACTTTCAATACTAAGCCTCTTTTTTTTCATCAGTCCATAAAGCAATTGCGTCAGTTAAAACACTGTGCAAAGGTAATTATGAGCTGCAGATTTTTGCAGCAGATATCACGACAACAAATAAATGAAACATATTTTTCACTGTGAAAGTATTTCGAAATTCGTGCTTTACCGCTTCACAAACATTTGACATTGTTCGCTTAGTGCTCTCCACTGAGTTCGGGAAACAGTATGCTTTGTAGCATGGAAAGCAAGGAAGCCTTCCTCAGCAGCAAGGCGCTCACTTCTGCATTTACGGTGACACTGTTCTCACGTTTTGTAACAAAAGGCAGCATATTTTATGACCAAGTTTTACATTCAAGAGCTAGACCGTGCATGTTGCACAACGTAAAACCGATGTCCACTGGCGACTGAAAGTAGGCTACTTTTATTTAACGTAAAAATAATTTATCGCTTTGCTATTGTAAAGTCGGAAACGAAAATTGGCCTTAATTCTGCCATTAAAAACACACATTCCTCCTTGTGTCTACGTGAAAAAGTAACGCAAATGGTGACTCTTAATGGTTTAAAACGACAGATCTAAATTATATATTTTGAAGCAATAAGGAACGCACAAATGTTCCCCATGTAAAGTATTTTATAGTACCAAACGAAGAACTTCATAAATCGTTCCTCGTACATTTTGATTTAATTAAAAAGTGTGCGTTTCTTTACCATTTGGCTAAGATAAAATAGCTGGCCGCGGTGGCCGAGGGGACTGAGGCGCTTCAGTCACTGTCTGCGCGGCCACTACGGGCGGGGGTTCGAATCCCCCTTCGGGCATGGATATTTGTGCCGTCCTTAGTTGTAGGTAGTTCATAAGTAGTTTATAAGTTTAGGGACTGATGACCCCGTAGTTAAGTCCCTTAAGCTTAACTTTTTTTTTTTTTTTTTTTTTTTTTTTTTTTTTTTTAAGTTAAGATATCGAGTGCTCCGTTTTATTTGGTACGTGTTGCTTAGAAACACCACGTTTCAAAATTACGGGACGATTAATAAAAAACGTGACAAGATACGTCCCATATGTGTTTTGTCGGGACAACGGGACACACAGATCAAACAAGGAACGATCCCGTAAAATACGGGACGTCTGTTCACCCTAGTCTAGAGGTCAACATGTGTGACAGTCGCTACACTATCAACGAAACTTCATTTCTGTTACAAGCGAATTTTGCGTTCCATTCTTCATTAACTGAATACTGATTCCGTTGAATGAGTTGATAATCGAATTTCGCAGGATGCATCGCGGGGTAATATTGAAATGCAGGTTATTTTAAGATTTTTTTAACCTCCTGGCTGGGCGTAGGCAGTGGCGGCTCGTACAAAATTTGACCAGTGTGCTACAATACTACAAAAATAAACAGGAAACAAAAAGTCAACCTTTGTATGATTGCCTTTAATTAAATATCAATTAATACTGTATTGACAGACCTTCAGGGGAATCTATAACAGCGCTGCTGCCTGCATGTATTCATTGCTGGTAGTAAATATAACGTTTAAAATTATTAATTTTATTTACAGAAATTATAAATTTAGACTCAGAGGTATTTGATTACGAGACTCACACAGGAATTGAGAGACAACGCGCAAGACGCCTGAGTCAGCGCGCTATTTGACTCTGTAAGCCGCAATATTCGTCATATACTATTCTTTCGCAGCCGTCACACGCAGCGCGAAGAGAAATATTGATGTGGTGCTGTAGTCGGTCTCAGCACACATGAGTCGCCAGGCCTGATGTCACGTCTGCGCATGCGCAGTAGCGAACAGACGACCGCGCCGCCTCTGTGCACGTACCATTGCGGCTGAATCCCACTTCAGCACACGGAGCTGGTTTCCAGCGGCGTTCTCATCCTTATTACTAGCATTCTAATACGCATTAGAAGGGAATTGGCATAATTTTATTGTGATATATGGCTCGTATTCCAAGAGAAAGGGTGTAATTTTCAGCGATTTCTCGCTTGCATTCGAAGAGAAATGGCATAATTTTAGTAATATATTTACAGTGTGCTGCAGCACATTATCACCAGCCGCCACTGGACGTAGGTATCCTACGGAATGCAGGATATGAGGTCACTATGTTTGATGTAATTTGAATCTATGTATTTTACCATTTTGAAAGTTTAAGGCAGTTCCTTGACATCTCACGGAGAGAAAACTACATTCATCGGTTTTCAGTTTGATCAGGCGCGGCTCGTAAAGATGAATGTTTTGCAACTGTTGATAATGAACGAAGTTTTTCAATCGGGTAGTAGCCTTAAGGCTGCGCCTTGAGGTGTCGTTTAGCTCCATGTAGTGGAGGGTTGGGAGTAGGGGTTCGTTGGTGTGTTGCTTTTATGGGCGTCTCCAAGGCTCCGAGCTTGTAGCCTAAGAGTGTCCTACCAACCTCCACACTACTTTCACGTTCTTCTGCTTACTTCAAAAGAGAATAAAGAGTGGCTGAAACTCCACCATCGTATCTCTTGTCTCTGTATATGTCTATTATGTTTTGGTGTGCCGTTTACCACTCGTTAGTTTTACTGTTTTAATAGAGTTTTAGATAACTTTTTGTTTCTGATATTGGCTGATGTATCCGGTGTTAGAGTAAGTTCGCAAATTCCTCACTAGAGTACACTACAATGCGGTACCGTAAAGTTTCACCACCTAGCGAGAGAGTTGCGAATGATTTAAGAAAAAAGCGCTCGAAATATGTCCCGTTACTTTCTATTCCGTTCTCGCCGATTTGAGTTTGCGGTTAACGTGTGTTATTAGTTTCGTCTTTTGTGCGTGTATTATGGTTAAGTTTTAGTGACTTTTACTTCAAAATGATCTGCTAGAATCGATTTGTACGTCTCAATCTCGTAAGGAGTGAACTATCGCAGACAAATTACCTCGCAATCTAAGTTGACGAAACGACTGACTGTTCAAATTTGTCTCAATTGGTCTTCATAATTCGCTATGAATTACTGGGGAAAATAAATGAAAGATGTATTTCCTTTGTACGAGCGAAAAGCCACACTGCAGAGAATGTAACTGCAGCACTTCTCTGCGAGCTGGAGAAAATGAATATACTACAAAAACCGGAAAAACTGATAGCTCAGTGTTACGACGGTGCTCCTGTTATGAGTGGCCGCAATAATGGAGTTCGGATAAGAATGAAAGAAGTGTATCAAAATGCGCACTATATTCACTGTTACTCACAATTATATATTACACCTCATGTTTAGAATTGAAATTATCATTACATTAAGCAAGCAGCATAGTTTATCCACACCACTTTAAAGATTCCTGCAAACGGTCTCACTTAGTACTGTTTATTGCGATAAAGTCTTGAGACGTAATATCAGTAGATGCAAGCTATCAGAAGGCTTTTTGTTGGTTTTAGCCTTTCATTTTTAATTGCTTCTCAAACAGGAAGAAGGTGTAGTACGTAAAGTTTCAGGTAAGATAAGGCATTGCCCCCCCCCCCCCCCCCCTTTCTGGAAATCGCCGTGGGTAGAGACTGATACGTAACTCGAGGTCTAGGTTTGTTCCGATCGGTAAATGTCAGAGCCTTCCCTAGTATGAAAACCACGAGCCGCGCCTGAGTTTGATACTGTTCTTTGTGCCTACAGGATCCAGTGTTCAGACCTGAAGTGCCACACCGAGTCGGTGGTGGCCCTGCTGCGGCAGATGACGTTCCGGCAGGCGCTCCGCGCCGTCTACAGGGCGCTGCCGCCGTACGCCGAGAAGTGCCTGCTGCAGGCGGCGCTGGCCTCGTTCTGCTACGACCACCTGGCGGACGTGTACCGCTGGGCCAAGCGCACGCGCGCGCCACCTGGCAGCAACGGCTAGAACCTCGTGCCCGCCGCTGCAGGCGTAGTCGCGTGCTGTTCAACTGAGCGCTGCCAACGTAGCGTGTTTGTCAGACATGAAGTCCCACATTCGTACAGTTTTCCACTTCTGCTCTTTTTATTTACGAGTGTAAATATGACTCAACTAAAAGAACATTTACTAACGGCTATTCCCCTTGTATTTTCTGAAAAAAGTGTGTGTGCTATATTTGGTGATACTGTCAGCTGAGACCAAGTAAACATTCATCTGGTATGACTATCTTGAAAGAGAATGGAAGAAATATTTAGCTTGTTTCTATACAATGACTATGTACGAAAATCTAGAATAATCAAAATTTAAATTGACCCTTACCTAGGTTGTGTACATTTGTGTGTTTTCACATCATTCAACGTGAAACTTATCCTACATAAGTTTTTCATCTGAAGATCCTTGTTTTGCTGCAGTTACCTAGAAGTGTGGAATGTTAGATCGCTTAATCGCGTATGGACATAAGAAATTTTAAAGAGGGAAATGGATAGGTTGAAGTTAGATATAGAGGGAATTAGTGAAGTTCTGTGGAAAGAGGAACAGGTTTTCTGGTCAGGCGGGTACATGATTTAAATACAAAATCAGTTAGCGGAATTAACAGGAGTAGGTCTAATAATGAATAAGAAAATAGCAGCGCTGGTAAACTACTATGAGCAGCGCAGTTATTGCATTATCTTAGTGAAGATAGATACGTCAGGCTAGTCTACACGACGACACTAGCTTGCGACACTCGTTTCATGAAATGAATTGCGCGCAACTGGTTTCGTTTGTTTCTGTAGACACGACGCGAATACTATACACTTCAGTTTCGTTGTTTTGTGAGTGCCGTAGTCGCCATAGAATGAAAGTTTTGGTAGCTGTAAGAGTTGTGACGGAGCTTTTGCTTCTCTGTCTGAAGTCACTGCATAATACTAAACATAAAAAGAATAAAAAAAACGTGTTTGGGTTTGTGACTGGATTAAAAAAAGACGTTAGTTCGGTTGCTTAGCGACCTTGCCGAAAGAAATTGTAATTGAAGACCCTAGAAGCTATTTTAATCAACTTAGAATGTCACCAGAGCAGTTTAAGTTCCTTTTAAACAGAGTTAGTAATGCAATAAAGAAACAAGATACTGTTATGCTTGAATCATTGTTACCAGAATTGAAATTACAAATTGCACTACGTTCTTAGTCAAGTAGATATTTGTCTGTACATAACCTGTACCCTGTTTCCAAATCCACAATTTCCATAGTTCATTTGTATAGGTATTTGGAATTGAATGTATTTTATAGTGTGCAATTCACTAATCGTCAACCGATCAATATTTAATTCACGAATAATTTTCATCATTAAAATCGTACAAACACCTATGTATCGCACATATGTTCAAAAACAGAATTACTTCTTCCGTTCCCCCCTTTATATTGTGTTTTGTTCTCTATTCGTTATAACCTAACCTAAAAACACGCGCAATCAGTTTCGCCAAAGTTGGAAGATGCCGAAACTGTACTTTCGCCAACGAGTTTATCGAACGCCTGCCGCGCATGCGCATTGGCCAGTAGCGCAGTTTCATGAAACGTAGTTTCGTCGTGTAAACTAGCCTTAAGCCACCATCGACCACAATAGTACAGGTTTATATGTCAACTAGCTCTGCCGATGATGAGATCGAAGAAATGTATGAGGAGGTAAAGGAAATTATTCAAACAATTAAGGAAGAGGAAAACTTAATTGTGATGGGAGTAGAGGTCTGCAAATCGCCGGTTTCGCTCGCTCGTATTCGGTCGAGTGCGCAAAGCTCGGCGGTGGCGCGACGAGTGTGTACGCTCGGAGCGAGCGTGTTGATACTCGAACGAGGCTGCATGGGGCGGGGCGGCGTGCAGAGGCCGCTCAGCGTAGTGCTGCCGCTGTATTCACAAGGAAACCTACCCAAGTCACTCCCCGATTTCTATGAAATTTGCAAATTTAAAATATATGAAAACTATAGGACACGTAATTTTTTTAGCGGCGGAAAAATATTTAATGGGTGAAACGGTCCCTCCAAAATTGGGCTAAAATAGAAAAATGGCGATAACAGAGATTAGTGAAACGATTTGAATGATTTTTAGTATGAAAATATATTGATAAAAGACAAATTTCATAGATTGAACTTCGATTAAAAAAATTGAGCACAAAAAATTGGTCACTTTAGGGGAAGTTGCCCCCTAATTGTCACTCCCCCTGCAATGTACCTAGGCCGATCTCTTATCAAAAGATACTTTCATACCAAAAAATCATTAAAATCGTTTAATTATTCTCTAAGTTATCAAGATTTTTCTATTTTAGCCCCAATTTTGGAGGGACCGTTTCATCCCTTAAATATGTCCCCCACCCCCCACTTAAAAATAAATAAAAATAAAAATACGTGTCCCACAGTTTTTCATGTATTATAACAAATCCAAATTTCATAAAAATCGGAGGGTCTGAGGTGTTGGCTGTTGTTGCATCTGACGCACCCCCGCCTTCTAAAGGAACTGAAATCAGTTATGCTGTAGACGTGTATTACTGCATAGTAGCATGTAACCGCAATATCATTATACTGTAAACGAGACAAAAAGGTTGTTTTCTCTAACTACAACATTTGAAAGTAATGTAAAGGATCTAAAGAGAAACTACAGAACGAACAAAGTTTTTATTGCGATGTACAAAAGTGAGAATTACCGTACAAAGTATACATCGAAAAGTAACAACATTATCCCAAACTATACGTTAGTGCCATTGTAACTGCAGTGTATTGTTAAAATATCATTGACACGTTGTAGATCGAGTAGGGTTGCCAGATCTCCGGGCGCCGCCCGGAGTGCCCGGGTATGGAATGAATTCTCCGGGTCTACGGGCCAATGACTCCTCTCCGGGCTTGAATGTAACCTTCGTCTTAACTTTTTTTACGACGCTTTTTAAGTACTATGCTCATGTAGCGACGATCTACATCGAACTTAAGGTAACTTAAACTAAGGACGAACACAACATCCATGCCCTAGGGGGCATTCGAAACTCTGGTGGGAGCAGCTTCGCGAAGCGTGGCAAGACGCCTCAGTGCGCTCGGCCATTCCCGGCCGGCTCCTCTAGTAATTATGAATAACTTTATATAATGTCAATTTCTTATTGCAACAAAACGCTGTTTTCCTATTCTTCCTCTGAAAGCTTTTCATTGTCGCGTCGATAGTAATCGGCTAGCGCATTATTAAGCAAACACTGTTGCGGCAACGAGTCACCTGGCGACGTCTATTATTTGTGTTCGTTCGTTCATTGTTTATCAGTTTACCGGCAATTTTTGGAATACTCGGATCGTGTGTGAACAGACAAGCTTACATTAACTCAGATTAGTGAGTGGTGGTGTTGTGGTCTTCAGTCTGGAGACTGGTTTGATGCAGCTCTCCACAATACCCTAACCTGAGCAAGCCTCTTCATCTCCACATAAGAATGGCAACCTACATCTGTCTGAATCTGCTTACTGTATCCATCTCTTGGTCTTTCTCTGCGATTTTTATCTCCCACACCTCCCTCTAATGCTAAATTCACAATTCCTTGATGTCTCAGAATGTCTTCTACCAATCTATCCCTTCTTTTAGTCAAGGTATGCCAGAAATTTCTTTTCTCCCCAATTCTGTTAAGTACCTCAAGAGTTACGCGATCCACCCACCTAATCTTTAGCATTCTTCTGTAGCACCATATTTCAAAATCTTCAATCATCTTCCTGTCCGCACCGTTTATCGTCCATGTCCCACTCCCATACAAGGCAACACTCCATACAAATGCCTTCAGAAAGGACTTCCTTAAGCTTAAATCAATATTCGATGTTAAATTTCTCTTTTTCAAGAACGCTTTTCTACCCATTGCCATTCTGCATTTTATATCCTCTGTACTGCGACCATCATTTGTTATTTTACTGCCCAAGTAACAAAACTCATCTACCTCCTTTATTGGTTCATTTCCCAATCTAATTCCTTCAGCATCACCTGATGTTCTTACACTGCACTCCATTACCCTAGTTTTACTCTTGTTAATGTTCATTTTATATGCACCTTTCAAAACACTGTCCATTCCGTTTAACTGCTCTTCCAGGTCCTTTGCTGTCTCTGACAGAATTACTATGTCGTCGGCAAAACGCAAAGTTTTTAATTCTTCACCCTGAACTTTAATTCCTTCTCCAAATTTCTCTTTACTTTCCTTTATAGCTTGCTCAATGTTCAAATTGAATAACATTGGAGAAAGGCTACAACCCTGTCTTACTCCCTTCCCAACCACTGCATCCCTTTCATGCCCTTCAACTCTGACAACCGCTATCTGGTTTTTGTACAAGTTGTAAAGAACCTTACGCTCCCTATATTTTACTCCTGCTTGTTTCAGAACTTTAAAGATTTTATTCCAATCAGCATTGTCAAAAGCCTTCTCCAAATCTACAAAATCTAGAAATGTAGGTTTGCCTTTTCTTAATCTATCTTCTAGGATAAGCTGTGAAGTGAGTATTGCCTCCCGTGTTCCTACATTTCTCCTGAACCCAAACGGATCTTCCCCGAGGTCGGCTTCTACCAGCTTTTCCATCCTTCTGTATATAATTCGTGTTAATATTTTGCAACCATGACTTATTAAACTGATGGTTCTGTAGTTTTCACGCCTGACTGCACCTGTTTTCTTTGGAATGGGGATTATTACATTTTTCTTAAAGTCTGAGGGTACTTCACCTGTCTCATACATCTTACACACCAGGTAAAACAATGTTGTCATGGCTGGTTCTCCCAGAGACTTCAGTAGCTCTGAGGGAATATCATCTACTCCAGGGGCCTTGTTTCGATTTAGGTCTTTCAGGGCTCTGTCAAATTCTTTTCTCAGTACAGTATCTCCTATTTCATCTTCATCTACATCCTCTTCCCTTCCCACAATATTGTCTTGAAGTTCATTTCCTTTGGAGAGCCCCTCTATATACTCTTTCCACCTTTCAGCTTTCCCTTCTTAGCTGAGAACTGGTTTTCCATCCGTGTCCTTGATATTCATAGAGCTGTTTTTCTTATCTCCAAATGTTTCTTTTATTTTCCTGTAGGCTCTATCTATTTTTTCCCCTATTTATACATTCTTCTACATCCTTGCATTTGCCTTCTAGCCACTCCTGCTTAGCCATTAGTGAGTAATAACAGTGAATTGAAGAGATGATATCTAAGTTCGTTCCGTGAAGAATGGTTGCAGGAAGAAAATTATAAGGAGTGGCTACAAAAAGTCGATACTGATGAGTGTATGTGTAAGTGCAGAATATGCAATATCTCATTTACTGTTAAGTACGACGGAGTGAAAGCTGTGAATAAACATTTACAATCAGAAAGACACAAAGCGAATATTACCACACAAAAGAAGAATCAGTCGCTTCTTAATTTCTCGCCGAAACAATTATTTGCAGAAGACGACAATCCTCGTTGGGGGGGGGGAGTTGGTCGCAGTTTGGGGGGAGGGGGTGAGTCATTGGCCAAGGGGGAGGGGGCACGTCTGGTCTCCGAGCCTGCCTCTAGTTCAATCTGGCAACCCTAAGATTGAGTCGAGTTGTTCTATCAGAGAACAGGTTCCCTGCCGCACTGAAAGTGCGTTCACTAGGTGCATTTGAGGCGGGCACACAAAATACTCTGTTTTCCAATACAGCTAGCTTCAAGCAAATCGTCATCACCATCAATTCGTGCTAAATTCGTGCACCTTATTGGTGGATTGCGCCTCGCGCATTTCACAGTCCAGCCATTCCGAAAACATGCACTTCATTCTTTTGGCTGGTGGACCCAGGTGACATTCTTCAGACGGCCCTAAATAAATATGACATATCACTGAAACAGCAGGAGCACCATAAATTCGTACAGCTGTGTAAAGTGAACAGTTGGAATAAGACGATTTAAAAACAGGTACAGGATATATGAGCATTAGACTGACATATGTCCCTGATGACGGAAGAAAACGCGGATCCTATATATTGCACAAAAGCTTGCATGCGTTCTTTATTATGTAGACAAGAAAGACGACAGTGGCAGTAGGGAATATATGAATGTTGCAATTGGAAAAATGCCCGTTAAGGACTCACTCGGAAAAGGTAGCGGCGCAGCAACCACGCACAGTGCCAAAATGCTATGGGAATATATGTTAACGTGGTGCAACAGAGATTCACAAACCTAACCTAACGGGTGTACATAAATATCGTGTATTTAATATCAATATAAAAGACGGGCAAAGTATTCCAGGACTTGAGTGAGATAAGAGGAATGGATATAAAATACAGCCATTTGCTCGTTAAGACAGCAAGTAACACGTACCACTAATCAGGAACTAACAGTCCACAAAATGGGAACAAGAACGTAAGAAAGATCATGGAAAACTCATTTAGTAAATGATCTTGGTACAGGTACTTTATGTTAATCACGTATAATAACTTGTATGGTACAGTACAAACTGTGAAACTGAATGGCTAGTTCAACTGGATCGAGAGAACAGCTTTCGAAGCACCCGGGAAAGAAAACAATTCCAAATTTCGCAGTCAGGATGTGTTCTCTAGCGTCTAGTTTGCTCCCGACACTCGCCTTGGACTCGAGCGGCGCTGCGGTAGGCGACCGAGTGGGGAGCGTGCAGGAAGTTGAGCGCAGCCACACGCCTTGCCGCAAGCTGCAGTACCGACACCTGTCGGACTGTCATAGAACATGTACCACGCGATTCGAGCGAGCAACCGAGCGAGGTGCAGACCTCTAGATGGGAGACTGGAATTGAGTAGTAGGAAGAGGAAAAGAAGGGAAAAAATCGCACTGACGTGTTTTACGGCCCAATTTAGATTTGTAGTTTTATAAGTTTTTGCAAACATTTTGGACCAAAATAAGAATCAAAATAATAAAAAATAATAAGAGTGTCTGAAACCCTTTTAGGAAAAAAAATTAGGTACTGGCGGGTTCCTAACCACCGATCTTTAGGGTCATAGCCCAACGCCTTGCGTACTACGCTATGGCTATCAATCAAAATGTGAGGATTTAATTTCATACTATTAATGGCCATTGTTAATTGATGCTAATATGGCATTTGTAGGTACTAGATTATCATTTATCGTACGAAGAACGATGTGTGTTATTTTTCAGTGCGCCATTGCTTTGAAATGACAACGTGTAAGTTACAATAAGAAAATCATCAAATACGCAACGCGAGATGGCGTATGCCAGAGAGAGTTCTGGGCGAGGAATGTCACGTGACATCTCCGAACGGCTGGTTTTAGTTAATTCAATGACGGGTGTCAAATCTCCGTTATTTTTGCAAATATGTCTCAAACGATACGAAATATGAAAAAACATAAGGAAGCTAAGTTGTAGAGAATTGTCCTCTACCAATTACGTTATTCAATTTTCGTGTCAAATGAACGGTTAGTTTGCAATTACAATTGGCTTTTTTTTTATTATTACCGTATTTTTGTCCGAAAAATTTCAAAAAGGGAGGTTCTGGTCTGGCGGACTACAATCATGTCTGTAAAATTTGGTGCTGATCGGTTGAACTGTTCGTCTTAAATACAGGGAACACGTTACGGACGGACAGACAGACAAACATACATACATACATTCCAAAATCGCCTTTATTTTTGCAAACATCTTTGAAACACTACGATATATATATATATATATATATATATATATATATATATATACATACATAAGAGCAAAGTTGTAGAGAATTTTCTCCTCTACAAATTCTGTTATTCAATTTTCGTGTCAGGTTAATAGTTAAGCCGTTATTTTCATTTAAATTTCGAGCTGTCAAAAGACGATCGCAAAGGCCCACTTTTAGTATTACTACCGTAACCTAAAGTGGGCAAATAGTAGGTCAATATGGACTGGAATGAAAGCGGAATGAAAGAGGAAGATGCCTGGTAGAATTTTGCATGGAACATAATTTAATCTTAACAAACAACTGGTTTAAGAATCACGAAAGAAGGTTGTATATCTGGAAGAGACCAGGAGACACTGTAAGGTACCAGATAGATTCTATAATGGTAAGGCATAGATTCCGGAACCAGGTTTTAAACTGTAAGACATTCCTATAGGCAGATGTAGACTGACCATAACTTATTGGTCATGAATTGTAGGCTGAAACTGAATAAAACTGCAGAAAGGTAGGAAAATAAGGAGATGGGATCTGGATAAATTGAAGGAACCTGAAGGTCTTGAGAATTTCAGAGGGAGCTTTAGTCAATTGACAGAAACGAGAGGCTAGAAGCTAAATGCAAGTCAGTAGAAGAATGTTTAAATAGGGGGAAAATAGATACCGCCTACAGGAAAATAAAAGACATTTGGAGACAAGAAAAGCAAGTGTATGAATAAAAAGAACTCAGATGGAAAACCAGTTCCTAGCAAAGAGGGGAAAGCTGAAATGTGGAAAGAGTATATAGAGGGGCTCTACAAAGGATGTGAACTTGTAGACAATATTGTAGAAAGGGAAGAGGAAGTAGATGAAGATGAAATAGGAGATACTATACTGAGAGAAGGATTTGACAGCGCTGAAAGATCTAAGCCGAAACAAGGCTGGAGTGGATGACATTCCCTCAGAACTACTGAAGACTGGGAGAGCCAACCATGACAAAACTATTTCACCTGGTGCTTAATGTTGAAACAGGGGAAATACCGTCAAACTTTAAGGAAAACGTAATAATCCCCATTCCAAAGAGAGCAGGCGCAAACAGATGTGAAAATAACAGATCCATCAGCTTAATAAGTATGGTTGCAAAGTTTTAGCACGAATTATTTACATAATGATGGAAAAGGTGGTAGAAGCCGACTTCGGGGAAGATCAGTTTGGATTCAGGAGAAATGTAGGAACACGGGAGTCAATACTCACCTTACGACTTATCTTAGAAGATAGATTAAGGAAAGGCAAACCTACAATTCTAGCTATTGTAGATTTGGAGGTTGATTGGAATACTCTTTCAAATTATGAAATTAGCAGGACTAAGATATAGGAAACGAGGGTTATTTACAACTTGTACAAAACCCAGACAGCAGTTATCATAGTTAAAGGGCATGAAAAGGATGCAGAGGTTGGGAAGGGTGTAAGACAGGGTTGTAGCCTCTCATCAATGTGATTCAGTTTGTACAATGAGCAAGTTATAAAAGAAAGCAAGGAGAAATTTGGAGAAGGAATTAAAGTTCAGGGTGAAGAATTAAAAACATTGCGTTTTGCCGATGACATTGTAATTCTGTCAGATACAACAAAGGACCTGGAAGAGCAGCTGAACGGAGTGGACTGTGTGTTGAACGGTGCATATAATATGAAAATTAACAAGAGCAAAACAAGGGTATTGTAGTGCAGTCTTAAGAAAATCAGGCGATGCTGAAGGGTTTAGATGAGGTAACGAAACAATAAATGTAGTAGATGAGTTCCGTTACTTGGGCAGTAAAATAACACGATGGTCGCAGTACCGAGGATATAAAATAATGAATGGCAATAAGAAATGCGTTTTTGAAAGAGAAATTTGTTAACATCAAATATTAATTTAAGCGTAAGGAAGTCCTTTCTGAGGGCATTTGTGTGGAGTGTTGCCTTGTATGGTAGTGAAACATGGAAGAAACAGTTCAGACAAGAAACGGATAGAAGCTTTTGAAATGTGGTGCTAAGGAAGAATTCTGAAGATTAGGTGGGTGGATCGCGAAACTAATGAGAAGGTACTGAACAGTATTGGGGAGAAAAGGAATTTTTGGCATACCTTGACTAAAAGAAGGGGTAGATTGATAGGACATATTCTAACTTAGCTGTAGAAGGAAGTGTGGGGAGATCAAGAGATGAATGCAGTAAGCAGATTCAAATGTATATAGGGATATAGATGAAGTGGCTTTCTCAGGTTAATTAGGGTGGAGAGCTGCATCAAACCAGTCTCCGGACTGAAGACAACAACAACAACAACAACAACAACAACACCCTAGAGAATTGTAGACAGAAACTCTTAAGTTAATGACTAAAATGTCTTTGTCGGTAGTGCTGTTAGACACCGAGATATACCCAAGTTTGTTTCCATTGGAACCACGAACGGGAAAAAGTGACCGATTAAAAACGCACATCGGTACCAGTGTTTTAGTTATGAATAGTTCAGTGGCGGACTAAGGCTGTCGGAGGTCCGGGCGGCGACAAGACAAAATGAGGCCCCCCGCCACTTGGAAATACATGTAGTACTATAAAAAAAGTATAACTTTTGAGATTTGAAGCCCTCCAAGACGAGAGGCACGAGACAGTCTAAAAATCGAGACTTGGAGGAAAGGCTAAGGCCGCTTTAAAAAATACCACGTACTTTCGGGGTATTTGGAAGCTCCATAAAAGTCCGTTTACACTGAGTTCGGAACATTGTTCACAACATTGTTCGTGATTGCTACTTGGCCGCCGATGTTGCCAACGTAGAAACAGTGTTCCAGGGCTGTGTCGGCAAAGATCAAAGGAACATTTGTTCTGTGATCTGTTACCACGAACGGCCGCTATACAGCGCTAGTGTTTTTTTATTATTTTGCTACTTACCGAGTATTATGTCGTGTTTCGTACTTTACGTTGTTCTGTCAGATAGAGTGTAGCAGGGAAAGATTTTCCATCTTGACCATTATATGAGAGAGTAGTGGTTGTGGAACGTAAATTATGCAAAGTACAGGAACATGAGAGAGAAACATGATTCTTTCAAAATAAAAATAAATTAAAAATACTGTGGAGCTGGGTACCAGCAGCAGCGACAATGATGAGAAAATAAAAACCCTCATGTCACAATAACAGGAGAAAAGAAAAAATAAAGGGAGATAAAAAAATGAACACAGGAGGTGGGGTTGGGGGGGGGGGGGGGAGGGGCTACGTACAATCCAAAGTAGTTTGGATATAAAATTTTAAAGTTCCTGGGCATAACACTGCAGTCATTCAGCTGTGATCATATTTATTGCTGTGAATGCACCACCAATGTCTGTCATTCTTTGCGTCTTTTTTATTGATCTATCAATAAAAACGCAGTTCCACATGCTAATGTTGGTTCCTCCTCACTTGACATAGCTTAGCTCTGAGAATTCCGCAACGGAAATACATGCAGAAGCTCACTGTAGCAGACGATTTGAATACAAATGTTTGTCTCCAGTGTAGTCACGGTCACGAACAATGTTGTCAACATCGACTGGGAACATGTTGCGAACAAAAATTTGTTCCGAACTTCAGTGTAAACGCGCCTTAAGACGAGAGGCCCGAGACGGTGCGCCCCCTCCGCCTCCCCCCCCCTCCCGTCCTTAGTCTGTCACTGTAGTAGTCATGAAATATTTTATTTAAATTGCTCCCATTGGTACTGGGGAAGGGGAGAACTGACATTAAATACGAATATGATTAATTACGAATATACAGTGTTTTTATTCAGCAAGCTCTGCAGACAGTGGTCTATAAGTATTAATAATTAACTGCAGGGGCGGCTCGTTGTAAAGGGCCACTGAAGCCGGGCACCACCAGAAAATTTGTGACATACTTTTTGCAGTATTGTATCAAACAGGTGGAGTGTGACGCGATCTCCTCTACATCATAACTCAATTTACAATGACGCAATCAAACAGTTTCGCGTCCCTCTCGCTGCAGCATAGCTGAGGGCCTGCCAGCCAGTGGATGTAGGTTTATTTACCCTTGTTGCGGACCAGCTGCCTTTGGGTATATAGCTGGTCGTGATTACAAAAACTATGTGCTACGTTTATGCGACTGTGATACGTTATTTTCTTTATACATTTACAGTAATTAGATAAATACAAAGAAAAGCGTAAAAACTTATAAGGAAAATGGAAAGGCAACTTAAAAACATCAGCTATTTTAAGAAGAGAATAACAGAAGATAGGAAAGATTGGTTTGAGTGACAGTCTGAAGAATAAGAGTGGAAAGTACAGGGTGGGAGGCCTCGGAATTCACTTCGAGCCCTGCCATCCTGGAGTTCTCATTTGGAGACTCCTATGATGGGCTATATCTGTAGGTTACATTTCGCATGTGTTTGTATCGTCCTCTCTGTCGGGGCTGTCATCTGTTGTGTAATTTGTACTGTTTGCGCTTTCAGTGTCAGATTCATCATAAGTGTTTTGTCTTCTGTTATGGGCGTTTCGTGTTGCATTACGTCTTACGTTCTGTGTGTACTCGTCTTTTGTTTTGTAGTGAGACTTCGTCCGTCAGCCTGTTCATTATGTCCCATCCGTTCTTATCTCGTATTAGTTCGTTTAGGTCTTTAGTCGTGTCAAACATCGTGTGAGTGTGTGTTTTGTAGAGCTGACAGTTTACGACAGTGTGTTCTGGGGTCCCAATTTCTCCGCGCGTAGAGCATGGATTGTCACAGACCCACACGTGAGGTGTGTGGGGTAGGGGCCGCGTCCCGTTAGGAAGTGGATCATACCGAGGCTGGGATTGATATGACCCATTCGAAGACGTTCCCTTATATTCGGGAAAAAGTCATAGACACGTCTTCCTTTCTCGTTTTCCCATTCCTTTTTCCATGTGTCCATTCTCCATTTAATTAGTTGCCTTCGTTCTGTTATCTCTTGTCCAACAAGTTCGTGGACCTTGTATTTCCCCGCCTTCAGCCAGTACATAGCAACTCTTAATCGTGTGGTAACGAGTATTGGTGGTATCTCCAGTACCACGCAGAGTGCTTCGTCTGAGGTAGTGTTGAAGGCCCCAGTTAGCCTTAATAGGACACTTCTTTGACCTTTCCTAACAGTGGCAATGTTGGTCTGTAGTGCCAGACGCTGTGCCCATGAACTGGCCGCGAAGCAGATTACCGACTCGAAGAGGGCTATGTGGTATGTACGTAGTGTTTGTGTAGGTAGTCTGTACGTTGTGGTGTTTAGCCTGGCAAGTTTGAGTCATCTTGGTGGCCCTATCGGTCGTCAGTCGTATATGTACATTAAAGGTCAAGCGTTCGTCCAATTGGACACCAATATAACGTGTATTGTGTTGTCTGCGTATTTTGATGTTGTGTTTTATTATTGGGTCCCTGATTAGGGTTCCTTTTAGTAATATGTAGACTGTCTTATGTGCTGCCATCTGTAAATTGTCTTGTGTGCACCATTGACCTATAGTTACCAGGAGATGTGTTGCCTTGTGTTCTAATTGCATTCTCGAGTCAGCTGTGACCAAAACAAGTAGGTCATCTGCATACGCTACAGTGCCTCTGACAAACTCCTGTTGTCCAGTGGATGTAGACCCCCATCTCTTCGTTAGGGTACGTCCATAGACTGTTTTCACTTGAAATTACAATGTAACTGAAAGTGTACCGTCTGTCACTTTGAGATTATAATAGGACAGCAGTTACAACTATTTCACTGTCACAGATCGACATTTTATACCGTTTGCAATGAAAAAAATATTTTTGGTAAGGTGAGTTGACGTGGAATGACAGCAAAGTAATCATGAATAACGTATCCGCATGTTATTGACTCACGAAAAAGCCAATTTCACGTGCAACATTTAGCAAAGAAGTGACCATTTTATATTCCGAGCTAAATAACCTATCTACATGTAAATTATCTTGAATGTGTAGTTCTATATCTACATCTACATGCATACTGCGCAATCCACCGTAAGGTGCGTGGCGGAGGGTACACTGTACCACTACTAGGCATTTCCTTTCCTATTCCACTCCCAAATTGAACGAGGAAAAAAGAATGCCTATATGCCTCCGTACGAGCCCTAATTTCTCTTATCTGGTCTTTGTGATCTTTACGCGAAATGTAAGTAGGCGGTAGCAAGATCGTACTACACTCAGCTTCAAATTCCGGCCCTCTAAGTTTCATCTACAGAAACTCACAAAAAGAACGTCTTTCCTTCAGCGTCCCCAATTGAGTTGCCGGAGCATTTCCGTGACACTCGCGCATTATTACCAGTAATAAACCTAGCTGCTCGCCTCTGAACTGCTATGTCTTCCTGTAAACTGGTCAGCTGCGGGTCCCGAACACTTGAGCAATACTCAAGACGTGGTCCTAGAAGCGTTTTATACGCTGTCTCCTTTACATATGAAAGTACATCTTCCCAAAATTCTCCCAATAAACCGAAGTCGGTTGTCCGCCTTACTTACAACTGTCCTTACATGTTCGTTCTATTTAATATCGCTCTGCAGTGTTACGCCTAGATATTTGAACGACGCGACTGCATCAAGAAGCTCACTACTAATGCTGTATTGGAACATTATGGATTGTTTTTCCTACTCATGCACATCACCTTACATTTTTCTACATTGGGAGCT
The DNA here is from genome assembly GCA_026315105.1 of Locusta migratoria. Classification (NCBI taxonomy): domain Eukaryota; kingdom Metazoa; phylum Arthropoda; class Insecta; order Orthoptera; family Acrididae; genus Locusta; species Locusta migratoria. The sequence goes on along the minus strand of CM048745.1, from coordinate 217,543,379 downwards.
AGCTTCCATTCTTCGCACCAACTAGAAATTGTGTCTAAGTCATCCTGTATGCTTTCACAGTCAGTTAAAGACATCCTCCCATACACAACAGCATCATCAGCAAACAGCCGCAAATTACAAGTTACTCTGTACATCAGATCATTTATAGAGATACAAAATAATAGCGGTCATGTCACACTCCCCTGGGGCACGCCTGACGATACACTCGTTTTTGAAATCTGTGAACCTATTGCATAAGCTCGTATCTTTAAGTACTAGTATTCTTGCACCAACATGAAGAATGAGATGCATCTAAAGACATTGCAAAACCGGTTGTCCGAGTCTACAAAACTTCAATAAAATTCAGCAGTGAATTTACGGCCTTTCATTCAAGACTATTGACATTAACAAGTTTTTATCAGATTCCATTTTAAACACGACGCGCAGCGCACAGCGTAGGATCCTCGGAACCCGCGAGCGGTGACCGGCACAAGAAACAAATTCTTTCTTGCACACGGGAGTGAAAGCGGTGTGAGCGAGCTGAGGCGACCGCTCGGTTGCTCTACGGCCACCCCAATGGGATTACACGCTGGGTTTTCCAGCTGCTTCCCTGCTGCCGCAAAGCAGGAAGCGTGGAGCGGCTCACTATGGACGTACCAACGTTCCATGTGTCGGGCATCCATCATGTTGAAAGTACATCGCCATTCTGTCATGCAGTGAAACATCTTGTAGTAAAAGCGGTAGAACATTACCTTATAAAATAGGGGCCAATTATCCTTCCACCCATAATGCCGCACCATACATTAACCTGCCAAGGTCGTTGATGTTCACTTTTGTCACAGCCATCGTGGATTTTCCGTTGCCCAATAGTGCATATCATGGCGGTTTACGCCCCGTAATTTATTTTGTGCCCACTGGCAAAACTGTACATGACGTTCAAAGTCTCTGCCATGCAAATCCTGATGAATAGAAATATGGTACGGGTGAAATTTATGTTGCTGTAGAATTCTCAAGACCGACGTTTTTGAGATTCCCTATTCTCGCTCTATTTGTCTGCTACTAATGTACGGATTAGCCGCAACTGCAGCTAAAACACTTACTTGGGCTTCATTTGTTGCAGGTCGTGGTTGACGTTTCACTTGTGACTGAACACTTCTTGTCTCTTTAAATAACGTAACTATCCGACTATAGGTCCGGACACTTGGATGTCTTCCAGGATAATGATCAACATACATAGCACAGGCACGTTGGGTATTTTGATCACAATAACCATACATAAATACCATATCGACCTTTTCTGTAATTGGTAAACAGTCCATTGTAACGAGTGTTATGTATCACTATACAAATACCACAGCACTGACGCAATGTTACGCGATACAACATACTTATACATTTGTGACTATTACAGCACCATCTATCACACAGCGAAAAAGCGTTCCAGATGAAACATTCATATTTTCGTACTAGACGAATATGTAATAAAAATGGGGGTACCTATTTTAAAAAATGCAGTTGATATCCGTTTGACCTATCGCAGCGCCATCTAGCGCGCCAACCATAGCGTCATGTGTTTTGTTTTTTGTAGTTTTTTCGTTTGATGCTTATTTCATGAGATATTTGGCCCAGTCACTATCAATACCCTCTATACTCCGCAATCCACCGTAAGGTGCGTGGCGGAGGGTACACTGTACCAGTACTACGCATTTCTTTTCCTCATCCACTCCGAAATAGAACGAAGGAAGAAAATGTCTATTTGCCTCTGTACGTGCCCTAAATTCTCTTGTCTTTGTGATCTTTACGTGAAATGGAAGTAGGCGGTAACAAGATCATTCTCCAGTCAGCTTCAAATTCCATCCCTCTAAATTTCCTCAACAGAATTTCTGGAAAAGAACGTCTTTCCTTCGGCGATTCCCATTTGAGTTCCCTGAGCATTTACGTGACACTCGCGCAATGGTAGTTCCTACTGGTAACGAACCTAGCTGCTCGCCTCTTAACTGCTTCCATATCTTCCTTTAAACTGATCTGCTGCGGGTCTCAAACACTTGAACAAGACGTGGTCGTACAAGCGTTTTATAAGTGGTTTCCTTTACAGATGAAGTATATCTTCCCAGAATTCTCCCAATAAACTGAAGTCGGCTGTCCACCTTACTCACAATTGTCCTTACATGTTCGTTCCATTTAATATCGCTCTGCAATGTTACGCCTAAATATTTGAACGAACGACTGTATCAAGAAGCTCACTACTAATACTGTATTCGAACACTATGGGATTTTTTTCCCTACTCATGCGCACCTCCTTACATTTTTCTACACTTAGAGCTAGTTGCCATTCTTCATACCAACTAGAAATTTTGTCTAAGTCATCTTGTATGCTATTAGCGTAATACCCGCTGCTTCACATGTGTAGGATGGTTGGTCTGTACCAGCTGTTTCTCCCTCTTAATATAAATTTTCATAGATATAGCTTAATGAAATGTTGTGATACTACTTGTAGCTGCGACAGAATGGCCGTGCATATTGAGGCGCCATGCTGCGGTGTGCGCTGCTGTTTGCCGTCGGGGGTTCGATTCGCCCCCCGGCATGGGTAAGTGTTGTCCTTAGCATAAGTTATTCTAAGTTAGTTTAGGGACTGATGACCCCGTAGTTAACTCTCTTAAGATTTACAAACCTTTGAATATTTGATTTTACTACTTGCAACTCCCTTTGACACCCCTTAATAGTTGAATTTCCAAAAATACCCCAATATGTGTCTTGAATTCCAACCAAGTATACAAATATTTTTTGTAAATCTTCGTTCAAAATTGGCTTAGTTGCGACGTATTTTCAAAAAATGTTTCATCCCCTATTTCACACCCTAAATGATTAATTTTCTGAAAATACCGGTACTCGTATATTTTTAATTCTGACCAAGAAAACATACCAATTTATGTAGTTGTAGCTTCAATATTACCTTAATAGCAAAAGTTTTCGAAAAACATCCCCTCTCCAATTCAACCCCCTTGATGGTTGAATTTCCAAAAGTACCGAAACCCGTATTTTTTAAATTCTAACGAACAATACAAATACCAATTTTTGCAGCTCTAGCTTCAAATTTGTCTTGACAATGTATTTTCGAAAATAATTTTTGATTTCCTATTTTACCCCCTTAGTTGTTGAAATCCAAAAATACCGAAACTTGTGTCTTTTTAATCCTGATCAAGAGTCCATATCTTAAGTTTCGTAGTTATAGCTTGAAATTTAACAACATATTTTTGAATATCAATTTTTTGCGTCCTCTATTTTATTCCCTCATTGGTTGAATTTCAAAAAATACCGGAACACGTGTCTTAAATTCCTAATTCCTGAATTAAAATCCTAAATTTTGTAGTTCTAGCTTCAAAATTGCTTGAATAGCAACGTATTTTTCAAGCAAAGGTTTCATCCCCTATTTCACCCCCTTACGGACGGAATATCGAAAAATCGCTTCTTAAATGACGCCTCCAGAGTAAGATCAACATCCTCTACAAATTTCAAGTGTCTACTTCAGTGGTTTGGGCTAGGCGATGATGAGTCAGTCTGTCAGTAAGTCAATCGGGACATTGCCTTTTATATATAGAGACTAGCTGATAACCTGGCGTTGCCTGGGTATTTATTTATTTATTTATTTATTCCTGCCATATTCATTTGTATAAGGGCTTTATGGCTGTAAAATCTCTTGAGAATACAATTAGTAGTAAAGAAGTAATTAAAACTTAGCTTAGGGTTTAACATCCCGTCGACAGCTTGGTCATTAGAGACGGAGCTAACGCTCGGAATTTTGGGAAGGGATGAGGAAGGAAATCGGCCGTGCCCTGTTGAAAAGAACCATCCCGGTATTTGCCTGGAGTGATTTAGGGAAATCACGGAAAACCTAAATGTGGATGGCTGGAGGTGGATTTGAACCACCGTCCTTCCGAATGCGAGTCAAGTGTGTTACCATGGCGCCACCTCGTTCGGTGCGGAGACAGGAGCGGTGGGGATGTGGACCTCTACCGCGTGCTGGATTTGCCGATCAAAGATCTGCGGCACAATCACCGACATTGGAGCGTCGCAGCTGATTTTGACGACACCTCTGGCGCCGAGAGGAACTCTGAAGTAGATAGGTAGACTGCCCCAAGACTTCAACAGTGATACCTGGTTCCCAGCGACGTTTACCTCCGTTGACCATAAAGAAGATTTTATCGTCGACCTTGAGTTTCAAATTCGAAGGAGGAACAAAATGTTTCCGCGGTGATCGCAGATGAGACAACGACGGCCAGGCAAAAGTTCTGCCGGTGAGGGACCATCCTTCGGCAAAGAGCGACAAGAAAACAAAAATCTTTAAGGCTTGCTCACGAGTATGAGAGGAACGAAGATTAGAAAAAATGTTAAAATGTTTGTTAAGCTTATGGGACTTAACTACGGGGTCATCAGTCCCTAAACTTACAAACTACTTACGAACTAGGACGGCACAAATATCCATGCCCGAGGGGGATTAGAACCCCCGAACGTAGTGGCCGTGCAGACCGTGACTGGAGCGCCTCAGTCTCCTCGGCCACCCCGGCCGGCACGAAGATTAGATTAGATGATTATTAGATGTACATTTTCCTTCCAAAAGATCCGAATTGAGGGAATCCTCTTGGATGTACAATATATCAGAACAAAATATACAGTATATACTTACAAAAAGAGAGCATATGTGTTAATGTACCTTCCACAGACTCCAAATGTAATTGCTCTTGTGTATGTGGAATTGGTCAGGAAAAAATTATATTAAAAATATTTACATTTTAAAGGACAAAACTTATTACTACTTACTAATTTACTAGGTGCATATTAAAATTCTTAGGAATTACTTTATTTTTTTTCTTTCTTTTATTTTTTATTTATTTCTTATTTTTTTCACTGATTTACATTGATCACATTACTGCACGAAACTTGTACTGAAGTCAAACTGAACACAGTATTCATATTTGTGAATATTATATACAATAAGTTACAATCAATCACTTCTGGTAAGAAATTCATCAATGGAGTAGGAGTTGGCCACCAAAACATCCTTTAGACTCTTTTCAAACTGTACTTTATTGTGAGTTAAATTTTTTATCGGTGCTGGCATGTTATTGAAAATGTGTACTGCTGAATATTGGATACCTTTCTGAGCCAAATTAAGTGACTTTAAATCTTTATGCAATTTATTCTTTTTTCTAGTATTGATCCCATGGACTGAGCTATTGGTTAAAAAATATATATTTTTAACGACAAATTTCATTAGAGAATAAATGTATTTTGAAGCAGTAGTAAGTATCCCCAGTTCCTTAAATAGCCCTCTACATGAGGTTCTTGAGCTGACACCACAAATGAGCCGCAACGCTCGTTTTTGTGCTCTGAAAACTTTCGCTTGGCCTGATGAGTTGCCCCAGAAAATAATCCCGTATGACATTATGGAATGAAAGTATGCATAATATGCTAGCTTTTTTATTTTTATATCTCCTATATCTGACAACATTCGCATAGCAAACGGACTTGTTTAGACGCTTCAACAGTTCTGTGGTATGCCCCTCCCAATTAAATTTGTTATCTAGCTGCAATCCTAAGAATTCGACACTTTCAACTTCTATTTCCTTGTTGTCATACTCTAGGCATATACTGGCAGCAAACCTTTTACAAGTCCTAAACTGCATATAGTGTGTTTTTTCAAGGTTTAGCGACAGAGAATTGGCTGGGAACCATTTATTAATGTCCATGAAAATGAAGTTTGTTGTCGTTAGGTGACGAATACCATTATCAGAGCAAAACTGACGAATAGCACCAGACGTGAAATGCGGCCCGTTGTCGGAGACAAGGATTTCTGGCAAACCTTCGATATAAAAAATAGGAAGATGAAGCTGCGACCGTACATGCTGTTGTGGTCGAAGACCTGCGGATCAAGAACGGAAATTTTCTGTAAGCATCAATCACTAAGAGCCATCGCGTGTTCCAGTAGGGGCCCGAGAAAACATGCAGTCGCTGCCATGGGTCGAATAGACGCGGCCAAGGAATAAAATGTTGCGACGGAGGCGCTTCTTGCTCCTGCAGACAGAACGAGAAACATAGCTTGAATTTGAGCATACATGCCGCGCCAAGAGCGAGCGAGTTGTTTCGTTCGAACAAAGCCCAGTAACCTACGTGCAACAACGACGAAACTTCCCGTTGAATGGAATGAGGGAACATAACCCGACTATCGTCAATGTCGGCGCGTAAAAGCAGGACGCCTGACCTTTGCGAGAGAACATTACGGTGTGCGAATTGCAAGTCAACACGAAGTGGAGAGTCTGAAACAGTAGCGCGCGCAGTACGTCGGAACTCTAAAGGAAAAGATTGAAGACATTCAGGTTCCTGATTGCCAACTTGAAAACGATTCCTCGGAAGAATCGAAAGCAAAATCGTTGCCAATAGATAAACGAGACAAAAAGTCTTCATTCGAATGTTGGGCGGTAAGCCTGTAGAGGCATTCGTACTGATAATTTGAAAGAAAGAGCCCAACGTTGCAATTTTTGCTCTCTACACTGCGGTACCGTCCTGGTAGGACTGAATAAAGCCGCCAAAAGCCGGTGGTACGTGATAAAATAGAATTTTCTGCCATACTAATACTGGTGAAACTGTGACTCCGTACACTACCGCCTCCTTTTTAAGTTTAATTACATTGCGCCTTGGTAAGCGCCTTGGGGGCAAATACAATGGGCCTGTGTGTTTCGGCATTTTTTAAAATTCAACCAATACAGGGGTAAAATAGGGGACGCAGAAAATTGATATTCAAAAATGTTAGTGTTAACTCAAATTTTAAGCTACAACTACGAAACTTCGGATATGAAATCTCGGTCAGGATTAAAAAACACGAGTTTCAGTATTTTTGGAAAATTAACAAGTAAGAGGGCAACATGGGGATGAAAAATTCTGTTTGAAAACACTTTACTATTCAGACAATTTTGAAGCTAGAGTTGCTAAAATTGATATTTGTATTGTTGGTTAGAATTTAAAAAATACGTATTTCGATATTTTTGGAAAATCAACCATAAAGGGGGCTGAATTGGAGAGGGGATGTTTTTCGAAAATCTGTGGGCATTTAGGCAATGTTGCTATTTAGGCAATTTTGAAGTTAGAACTACAAATTTTCGGATGTGGATTCGGGATTCGAATTTAAAAGACACGTGGGAAAGAACCTCCCCGACCCAGTAGGATGACGCGTCAACAGCGAATACAACTGGTTTGTAGGGCTCTTTCGGTGTCACAACGATGACTGGGCCGTGCATCTTTCAACTGCTGAAAAGCTTTTGCGTATGCAGCAGGCCATCCAAAAGATACATTTTTTCGGCGCGAGCGGTGAAGCGGTGCAGCGATTTGTGCAACATTAGGAATGAATTTACAGTAGTAAGTTTTCATATTATAGCCTGTAATTCTGTGACGTTCTTCAGCGGAGGCTAGTTTCTAATGGTTTTGATGAATTCTTTGTGCATTGATCACATGTCCGAGGTAGAGTAATTCCTCATTGAAATATGAACACTTGTTCTTATATCACTTTAACCCACTGTCCTTAAGCACTTAAAATAAATGCCCAAAATTAGGCAAATGTTCCTCCAGGGTACGTCCTGACACTACAACGTCGTCTAAATAATTAGAACACGACGGCACTTGTGCTGTTAACTGTTCCAAGAATCTTTAAAAGCTGCGGTGTAGTTGCCGAGCGGTCTCAGGCGCCTTGCTGCGGTGCGCGTGGTTGCTTGTCGGAGGTTCGAGTCCTCCCTGGGGCATGGGTGTGCCTATTGTCCTTAAGTTAGTTTAAGTAGTTTGGAAGTCTAGCCGCGGTGGAGTAGCCGAGCGGTCTAAGGCGCTTCCTTGCGGAGTGCGCGGTTGCTCGCCGTCGGAGGTTCGATCCCTCCCTGGGGCGTGTGCGTGTGTGTGTGTGTGTGTGTGTGTGTGTGTGTGTGTGTGTGTGTGTGTGTGTGTGTGTGTGTGTGTGTGTTCCTTAGGTTAGTTTACCTTAGATTAAGTAGTTTGTAAGCTACGGACTGATGACCACGCAGTTTGGTCCGATAGATTTACAAACATCTGAAACATTTTTGTAAGTCTAGGGACTGATGATCATAACAGTTTGGTCCAATAGGTTTACAAACATTTGAACATTTGAATCTTTGAATCTTTGAAAACAGTAGGTACCGATGTCCTTTGTGAGTGTTTATCACAAAAAAATTTCTGGATCAGCGTGCAACGGTAATTCCGGATATGCGTCCCGTAAGTCCGCTTTTGAAACATTCACTACGTTTACATACAACACATCTTCCGAAAGACGAAAACCTATTTTCGTAAATCGTTTTTCGCTGTCGCTGCATAGTCTGAATCAGATTCCTAGCCCACTTAATATGTCGGTTGAAAAACAGCTGTTTTAGTTCCTGATTTAGTCAGCACAATCGCTATTTTTTTCTATAATTAAATACATAGATTTTTGGTTCACTAATATTTATAATTTTATTTCACATTAGAAAATATCACTCTTTGCATATATGACGAAAATTCTTAACAAGAAAATGCTATATGACAAGCCAAGAACGTTTCAAAACGGGTGCGTTTAGATAGGCACGAATATCGATTGTGGAACTGGAAAACCGCTTTAGAGAAGCGGATTTCCAGAATCGATTTTGGAGTGTTTACATGACCAACCAAAAGCGGATTTGGGTAAACTGTTTACGAAATCCGGTTTTGGGAGCCCATGTAAACGAGGTGATAGTCCGTTGCTGAGAGGGGATAAGTATGGACTACAGTCTTTGGATTCACCGTCGTTTAGAAACCGGCACACAGACGAAGGCGTCCATCTGATCGCCTCGATATGGCAACAGGAGAAGTCCACTGACCAGCTGATGACTTTATGACTCCAATATCAGTGCCTCTTTGAATTTCTTGCGCTACCTGGTCGCGAATGCATTTGGGACAGGGCGAGCTCTAACGAAGCGTGTCTGTGCATTGTCTTTTAGAGTGACATGAGCTTCAGAACCTTTAGCCTGTCCTACACTTGCTTCAAACAAACAGCTGTATGTATTTCTCACAAAAATCTGAAACTGTGGGGCACCGAAGCACTAATTTCAAGAATTTGTCTTGCACAGTATGATTGAAGATATCGAGTAAGTCAAGGCCAAATATGTTTGTACAGAGGTGGTCAATTAGTACGTCTAAGGAAACATACTTTGTTACATTTTTAAAATAGGCAGGCAAACTAAAAAAGGTAAAGCAGTCAACAATCCGAAGATTGGTTTGAACACTACAGTGCTTTACTAGGCATGGTCCTGTTTGGAGGTGGTATGCCGTTGCCTTCCTCCGACCTTCGAACTGACTTACCCAGCCAGATACAGGGGGTACCTACAGTTTAACGTGGGTTCCGAACCACGGTGCTACTCGGTATTTTTCACATGAGCAATACTGCCAGGAAGTGGAAAATGACAAAATTCCTAGGACCTGGTGGGGATCGAACCCACGCCCTTTTTTTCTGTTCATCTGGTAGATCTATGGTTCGCGATCGATCGTTTAGTTCGTTCGTGGTTGTTCGTTCAATGGTTGGCTCAGCTTTTTTATTACAGACGGCGTTTAGCCCCCTGACCGAGCGCGCTGAGCCACGGCGCCCGGCTACTGTGCAACCGAGGCGCACTATAGGTATGCACCGTCCGGTGTAGGCAGATAGCACAGAGGTAGATTTGCGTAGGAGCAGGCATCCTAGAAATTGATGTGTCTATATTAAGTAGAGAAACCGAAGTACCAGTGTCCAGTTGCAACTCCACGGAGTGGTCAACTAGGCACAAAGTAACAGACAGTTTATTGTCTCTACGGTGAAGTGTACGTGCTGGCAGTAGTAAAGTTGCCTAGCTCGACCGGGGAGCCGTAATAGAGTTAATGATCTGCTGAGCACTGTCTTGACGTAAACACACGCTCCGAACGTGGCCTATCTCGCCACGGCTCTAGCAAATCGCCTGCCGGCTGGGGAATTGAGAGCGCCTGTGCCTAGTGAAACATGGTGGACACGATTTCCGCAGTTTCCGCTGGGCGCCTCCATGCAGAAAGGAAGCGCCCGTTCCCCGAGACTGCACCTTGCTTTTACTCCGTTTTGCCTTTGCATTGTGATCTACTCCTTGAAACACTATTCACATGTAATGGGGATAAAACACAAGAAATCATGGAGGCTAGTGTGGAGCGTAAACGAGAAATCGAAATTCGGGGCAGAAATTCTGGCAGAACACCTGGAACCAGGATGATACTGGGCGGAGGACGCATCAGATCTTCCCAAGTATAGGTGAAACATTAAAAATGGGATACTTCCAACCAGGCAGAGGGCTCACACTATCTCACCGGCCATGGCCCGTACCCGACATACTTATGTCGGGTCAGGAAGCAGGCTAGTTCAGAGTGTGGCTGTGGAGCTCCAGAAGGAACTCCAGAACATGTCGCTTTCGAATGCCCTGCATGCGACCATCTTGTTTCTCATTTACGACAACAACTACCAAATAGGGACATATACCAACTCCTAAGAAATGAAACATTTCCATGTTCTGAATGAACTAACGGACAAAATTTCAACTCATCAGAGACGAATTTGTGAACCGATTGTGAGACTTTTTCCAGATGTGACTGCTGCACCAGGCCGCGCCACCAGGGTACGGAATGGCCGCCAGAAATGGACGGGATCCGCCGTGCCCTGGACCAGGAGGACTGTGAAGCCAAAACAGCGATCATGACGCTAGTTTAAAGTTAGATCAAGTTAGGTTAAGCAAAACACACGAAACCAACACAGAAGCTGCAGTGCAAAATGGCACGCCCTCCGGATTTAGTTCGGTAGGGGGGGGGAGGGGGGAGGGGGGCAACGGCCAACCCGTAGGTTTGTACATCACTGGCACACCTGTGAGCACTGCAGGGGGGGGGGGGGACACAAACATAGGGATTAGCATGTAGCGACTTCTACACCACACAACAAAACAAGCACATCCTGCAAGAGACAGCACATACAGAACAACAAAAACAAGATCGTGTACATTGTAGCATAGTAACTAGCACTATAAATGTAGTAACATAAGGACCCATTTTTGTAATAGGTAATGGGTTATTGTATAAGTAAAAGAATAAAGAATTTTCTTTTTTAAACAAAAAACACTATTCACACCAGAAATCAAAGGAGAGTCAAAGTTCATCTCCGTAATGTCCACTAACCCTTGCTATTCAATTATGGAAATCACACCTTTGCTAGTCCGGTTCTGGAATTCTAGTATGGCAGTACGAATTCTAGCATCCGAAACGTTCTGTGTGATAGCATCCCTTAACACGAGATCTTTGCAGCTCTTTCCACAAGTTCACTTAAATTTACAATGTCTGGTTAGTCCCTTTAATTCCGCCAGCCACTACTTACAGGTTTATTCCGGTTCATTCTTGGGTCGAAAAACTTGAAATATACCGCATCGAGATACACCGACTTATATTGTGCGTTCAACTTGTCGACTAATTCCTGGAAGTGTCAGAGGAGTCGACATCAGGAAAATGTTGTCTGCACAGACCAAACAATGAGGGACCAACGAAGGAGAGGAATTATACGAGAGTTGAAACTTAAATAGTGGCAACTAATTATTCATAACCGATACAAAAGCGTTACATGTTTGCACCTGTTACTGTCCTTCAAAGTAGTCACCTGCGTTGTGTAGAACCCGTTGTCAGCGATGTGGAAGGCGTAGTATACCATTAGCAGAGCCTGTTCTGTTGATGGTGCGAATGGAGCGCTCTACTGCCTGCCGAATCTCTGGAACAGTTCTGAAGCAAATGCCACGAAGTGGTTTTTTCATCTTCGGAATCAAATCAAAGGGCATAAATCCGGTGAGTTCGGTGGATGTTACAGTACTTCCCAGTCCCATAGATTGAACAGAGCAGCCACTGCTTGAACTGTATGCGCCCGCGCACTGTCATGCAAATTAATGGGGAGGGGGGGCGGGTTGCGCAGAAAGTGTTGCCGCTTCTTTCGTAAAGCTGGTCGCAGGTGATGCTAAAAAACAAACAGTAATACTGGGCATTGACTGCCTGCCGTGGAGGATCGTATTGCGTTAGGATAACACCATCACAGTCGTACACGAGAATCACCATAAGTTTCACCATACTGGGGCTCTAACACAATTTCGTCTTTCGCGGCGACGCATAACGAAGCCATTCGTTGGATTGGCGTTTCAGTTTTGACTCTTACTATGTGGCCCATGTATCATCCAGTGTTACGATATGGTGTAAGAAAACCTCTCCTTCGTGCTCATAACGCTCCAAGTGCGTCTGAGCAGCGTCTTAACGCATCGATTTCTGCATTTCCGTCAATTCATGCGGAACTCATCGTGATGCAGTTTTTCGCATGTCCATGCGTTCAGGATGCGAAGCGCAGTCGTATGCGCTAATCCGGTTTCGTAGATGAGCTCACGTATCGTCTGGCGTCTATCACTGTCCACTAAGGGGGCAGAAGTATTGCGAGCGTGAAGGTCGGGGTGAGAGTTTAAAATAGAGAAAGATTAATTTCTAAAAACTCACAACCACCAGCTGCGAACCAAATTCCTAAACATGCAAAAACTGGAACTGTTATTGCGACTGTTTGACTCGTTTTCTAGGGGATGATATCACACGTTCACAGCTTTCCTTCCCTGCATATGATTAACAAAACAAATTCATAATAAAATCAAGTTCATAATAAAATCAAGTTCATGAGAGAAAAGGGTGTGCTAACTACTATTTTTGAAAACACGTGAAAGTTCACTTTATGTTGTTTATTTCACAATATTTGAACCCTGTGGCTGATACGTCTGTACGTCGATAAATTTACCAAATGAAGTTATAGCTTGTGAGCCCCCAGACAAAATGAATATTTGTCGTGAATTGTTTTCACACCACGTGGCTGTCTCCAACACCGTTTATGTTCATGCCTATGCGACAACACGTGTTACATTAACAAATCACAGTCACTTTAATTCAATGCGATGCACACCTTGTTCCACCGGCTAAATATTCACAAACACACAGTAGCACTCGATTTAACTTGGTGCAGTCTACGACAAGCAACCACACGTGGCGATTGCCACACACAAATCTATAACCGCCACCTCGAGGTCCACATGCCGACTGCTGCAGAGCGACGCTGCCCGGCCAGCTCACCACGTGCTCCGGAGTCCTCACTTCCTGCCCCCGCGCGCGTGGGTGTAAAAAGCTCAACTGCCGGGGTTTTTTCCCCGGCGTCATCAACTTCCCCATGTGAACTGTTCTAACCGATTTGCCAACGTACAGCGCTCAGCCAATACATTTCTAAAACTTTACTTAAAATCAAAATAATTACACTGCACATTAAACAAATATTTTCTTACGTTTTTATATTAGTATAAACATCCTTTGTACTGTTTATCATAATGTGCAATTTCTTATATCACAGATAACTGATTTAACTGAATATTTCAAGGTAAAATACAAAAGATTGATTGAAATTAAAATGAAAAATAGTTAATATATTATTTTATAAACAAACATTGCCATTCTAGTTGTGTAACTGTCTTGCATTTATTGGTAATTTATTACTTTTCATTGTCAAACATATTACGTCAGACGTGACTATATCAGCTAATGTATTGTTTGTCAACAGGCTACTTTGTAATGAGGGCCTTAAAGGTTCCTAACTGCATCGTATTACTTCAAATGCCAGTAGTATTACAATATTTGTGCACTGCACTGTGCCTGGCACTCGCCATTGTCCCTCTCCCCCCTCACTGGAAACGAACTGTAAAATCCTAAGTTGGAACAAGCCACCAGCGTCGGCCTGCTCGCTGGCCTCCCGTCAGCTACAAGCACACAGCAAATCTCAATGTGGAGAATTTCTGCCTTTGGCCTAACTATAAATGTTGTCACCCAATTGTGTACATACATTGCTACTATAATTAATAAGATTAAAATTGTGTAACATTTAGTGCATTGGCATGGTCAATGTTTGCAGTGAACTTCATACTGTTTAATTATCAAATGCTATTAATTTCCAGTATTTCTATTGGGCTGTAATCTCACAGTATGCACATCATCTTCAGAGTCGCTAGTACGACCTGCCCGTTGTATGTCTGCCACAGTTTGTCGACCTTCGTGGAAGGCTTTAACCCAACGTGCCACTGTTCTGTACGGCAATGGCGATTCCCGCACGCCTCTTTAAGACCTTGATGACACTGTCGTGCTGTACGACCTCTGGCACATTCAATCTTGAGATCAACTCCGTTGTTCCTGTTTCAAAAACATAGTGACACCGCTACTTTAGACCTCTCGCTGGTGAGGGTTTCCCTCGATTGTGTGCACGCCAGTGACATGGGACGGGATAGTCCATTTTCTTGGGGGTAAGGTAGGCATGTCAACAATGTATGCTATCAGCAACAATAGTAGAGTCCGTTGCATAGTGTTCCCACAGCAGTGTTGCCACTAAGTTCCAACCCTCGTATTTTATACACCGCGAAGTGGGCGTGGAGCTTCTGCAGGTAGGTTTCCCAGTCTCCTGCGGCAGCATCGGTCGTAAATTTGGAACTGTCACTGGCTTTGGTGCTGCATGTTGCGTCAGTGCTTGAGTAGTGGTGTGGACTTGGCTTATTTCCTGAATCTCCTAAATGGAACATAGGGCATCAGTGAACTTCTGTCACCGGACTGTTCTGCGCCAGTGTCTTGATCTCAGTCCAGGCCTTCCCTCCTTTCTCGGTCCCTTCTGCTATTACACTCCTCTATGTATTCCTTGGTCTGCCTCTTCTACTGTTGCCTTGTGGGTTCCATTCTAAGGCTTGACACTTTTTCCCACATTTCATTCCTCTCCCTGAAGGCTGTTTGAGGGCTTGAATGCCCTTTTCAGCCTATTTAGGTAACAGGTTCATCCTTTAATTTGTAACATTGTGCAGTACATATATATAAATTAATCTAAAAGAAGACAAGTTTTATATATATATATTTTTTCCACATATAAATTAACTTTTTGGTTTGGTATAGGAGAAAGTAGAAAGAACCTGTATATACATTATTTGCATACATATTTATTATTTAGTTTTGGGTTCGTCACATATTTGCTTGTTGATATGGTTTTCATCGTAACTTTTATATTATCTATTATTGAAGTGACGAGGTCAACATTTTTTCCCCAATTTGCAATCTAGCAATTTTAATTTTTAATTGTGGTTATTGTGTTTTATGTGTTTTTCGTGTTGTGTTTTGCGCGCGCTCTAGTGCGTGTTCTTATTCAGAGGTTATGTTAGTGTTTTATTTTAGTCAGTGTTTCTTTTATCCGGGTGTGGTGGTAGTGGGGTCAAGGGTAGTGGGTCAAGGGTTCCATGACTGGTGCCATATCGGGAAATTGTCGAGACGTGTTGTGTGCCACAGTATACGCCAGTTGAGGGTACTTAAATATGGGATTTCTGGTGTCTGTGATCCCTTTAGTCAGTATATGTTCCACATCTGGTTGTTCCTAAGAACGTGTCGTCCGTATCGTGCTCTTAGTTTAGTCAGTCTTGTTTGTATGGGTTCAACCTCAGCGATTACTGGGGGTGAGTCGTGGTAGTCGGCAGTTACTTCTAAGAAGGCGTCGTTCTGTTGAGTCATTTCTTTGAGCGATGGGTTTGTGTATGCCTCCTAGGGGTGCGTTCCCTTTTCCACACCTTAATGTATATGCCCAATCCACTCCCATTTCCTACGGCGTATCTCAATATCATTGGGTGTTTGTCCATAGGTCTTCATCGGAGATTACTTGTGGCCACCATACTCTCAAGATATTCCTCAAACTTCTATTCACAAATGTTGGAATTCTGCTAATCAGCTGTTTTTTAGTTTTCCATGATTCACACCCATGGAACAGTACTGACTTGACATTTGTATTGAAGAAGTCATAGTTTCATATAGGTGTCAAGTTCCCTTGATTGGTCTCAGCATTGCAAATGCCCCTTTAGCCTTATATATTCTGTTTCCTATATCTTCTATAGTTCCCTCCTTGGGGGAGACTATATATCCCAGATAACAAAACTGCTCGACTTGCTCGATCTTCTGGTTTTCTAATAATAATAATAATAATAATAATAATAATAATAATAATAATAATAATAATAATAATTATAAATAGCGCTTCATTTCAGTTAATACAGCGTATCTCCTTAGTTTTCTTTCCATTTCTCTGCAACCCCAACTGACGCTTCGATTTTTAAATCATTCGGCTTTGCTTCGATATCCTTGTAAGGCCTGCAGCAATTTTTCTATTTGTAGAGCCTGAAACTGAATAATTTGAGTTAACGACATCTCTTCCTAAGGTGGATGTATGCTCAAATATGAGACAGGGCTCATAAAATTGTAACCAATTTCTGCAGAGCAGCGTCACTAAAAGAAAAGATCAGTTAGAAGAGAAAATTTTAATTCTCTTTCATCCTTCTTGAGGGTCAGCTTTCTCTCATAGCTTGTAGACTACCAAACTCGTCGCCAGTTATCGTACCCTGCTACAGGAATGGAGTCAGATTGTAATAGGGCAGGTGGCTAAATCTGCAACATGTCAACATTTATTAGTAGACCGGGGTTCTTTAGGTTAAAACCCATTTCCCCCCCCCCGAGTTCCTAGCTGCAAATAAACTGGTAATTACAGGTTTTATGAGTAATTAAAACCGAAACTTCTACTTTTATAGCACCTAAAATAACCTATTTCTGCTATATCTCGCCTTGGAGATAATAACTGAAAGACACTGTCTGATGCGGAAATTGTTTTTATTGACAAGACAAACTAATCAACTTCTGGAAACAAAACAAACTAACAAACTTCTGAAACTAAGGCAAAAACAACAAACAGCAACTAAAAGTTTTCGTCTTCACCAATTAGGTATAAACCAGGGAGATGACATCTTTGAGAAAACGGCCAGGGAGACGGAGCCGGACGACGTATTCCGTTGCGGGAAGTCCTGTAGTCGCGGCGTCACTGGCAGGGACTCTTCCCAGGAGAGTCGGTCGCGATCCCTCAGCTATGGTTCTCGTAGGCGGTCGGAGAACTGGTTTCGTGTTGCAATGCGCTCCCCTAAATAGTCCGCGCACAGTGATACATGTCTGTCTCGAGCTGGTCTCACGTGACTGCGCGGAGGAAAATAGTTCCGCTTTAGTGCGCTCTTTGGCGGTGCTCGTCGCGTCCTCTGGTGACTCCGGAACCGCCGCTATCGAACGCCTCACTGGTATGCATCCATGCGCTGTTACCCTGCATTGCGGGTAGTTCGCTCGTCAGGCGAACCACCGGTACATGACATCCCCCCAGACGGAGGCCAGTGACGGAGTCTGGATCGACGTCCGTGGCATCGTATGAGCCTGGGAGTGTGTGGTTCGCCAGAGGTGTGTGGTCAAAGAGCATTGGTGTTTGCCAGGGTGCAAAAGTAGGCTGCTCACCCTCGTCCATAGACATTGGAGGGGTTGTAGAAGCGGTTGGTCTTGCGGGGCATCTCAGCTGCCTGGTCGATGGGCATGCAACAATAAGAGGCAGTGAGTCGACGTCAGTCATCAACTGACGAGTCCTGGGGCACACCTGGTTCAGATGCTTGCAGCACAGGGAGCCATCTGAAACTTGAACCTCCACCATTGCACTTGACCACCACCGGATTCCAATGGCAGCCACGGCAAGAGATCAGGACCCAGACATCACCGTGGATAGCAAACTGGTGTCGCTGACCTCACCCAGTGTACTCTACAGGTAGTTGTGGATGGAGGAGGGAGAGGAGCGTATGCTGTGGGCGCCCATGGATCCGCTCCGCTGGACTGGTTTCCTCCTGCGGAGTTGTCCTGTAAGAGCCCAAAAATAGACAAATCATTGTCCAGTGATTCTTGAAAGTCTGTACAAACTGCTCTGCCAGTCCATTGGACGTGGGATGGAAAGGCTATGTGTGTACCCGGGCAATGCCATTGGATGCATAGAAGGCCGTGAATTCTGCGGACGTAAATTGAGGGCCATTGTCGGTCACAATTATCTCTGGTTGGCCTTCAGTGGTGAAGATGCGAGTGAGAGCCTGAATGACGTGGATCAATGTTGTGGAGGACGTCCGGGAGATGTAAGGAAACTCAGCTGGCGTTGACTGCAATAAACCAAGAGGAGCCCAGAAAGAGGCCTGCGAAGTCCAAATGGAGCCTGGACCAGGGTGTTGACACCTCTGGCCATGGGAAATACCGATGTGCCAGAGCAGCTTGTTTACTTTGGCAGGAGGGGCAGGCTGCTACCATAGATGCGATATCCACGTCAATCCCCTTCAAGTACTCATATTGACATGCAACGCGTTTTGTGAGCACGATTCCCCAATGACCACAATGACAAAAAGCTGATGACGTTGTGTTGTAGGGAGAGAGGAATGACAACCTGTGGTCGGCCGTTTTCGCCCTGAATGAGAAGAACGCCATCACGAACAGATAATTCGTGCCATCGATACCAATAATTTTGAACCCCTCAGGTACCCATCTCCTGTCAATCTGACAGCCAAACTTGTTGAACCAGCCGGATGTTCTCGCACAGGACTGGGTCCTACACAGACTGCTTGGCTACTAGTTTCGCATCAATGGGAAGGGACATGAGAGTGTCTTGTTCTTCTGTGTGTAAGTGGCAGCACACTTCTGGCTCAACGTCATATGAAGGATCCTGACCTAATGGTAGCCGGGAGAGGAGATAGGCATTGGCATGGTTGGTCGTAGACTGATACTGAATATCGTAAGAGTAATTAGCCAGAAATAAGGCCCACCATTGGAGTCGTCTAGCCGTTTTGGTAGGGTTGTCTGCATCACACCAAAACAGGCAGCATGGGTTTGTGGTCGCTGAAGATGGAAAAATGACGACCATAAACATAATCATGGAATTTTTTTAAAGCGAAAACTATGACCAAGGCCTCGTTTTCAATTTGCCCATAGTTGCACTGTGCCAGTGTCAATGTTTTGGAGATGAAGGCAACTGGTCTTTCTAGCCCATCGACCCTGTGCGAAAAGACTTCACCCACACCATTAATCAGAGGCATCTGCCGCTATGATCACAGGAAGTGATGGATCAAAGGCCATAAGACATTTGGGATGAAGCAAGGCCTGCTTGAGATTGCGGAAGGCACTTCCACATGTCGAGTACCATGTCACATTCTTATGTAAGAGATGGTACAATGGTGCTGCGATAGTTGAGGCATATGGAATGAATTTCCTGTAATAATCCAGGTAGCCCAATACGGATTGCAGGAGGGAACGGTAAATCCTGCATGTCTTGGACATAAGGCAGCGGCCGAATACCTGTGGCACTGTGGCCTAAGTATTCGACTTTAGAGAAAAAAATGACTTTTCAAATTGCTGTGAAGGTTGGCTGTTTGAAGAACAGAAAAAAGGATGTCAGGTTGTCTGCTAGGTGTTGAGCGACTGTACGCCAACAATGACATCATCCAGGTAGTTAGCAGTGCAAGGCACGTCCCTTGTAAGAGTTTCGAGGAACCTTTGGAAAACCGCTGATGCACTCGCGATCCCGAAGGGGAGCCTATTGTAGCGGAAAAGACGAAAAGGAGTGTTGATAACCAGCAAGTTGCGGGACGCCTCGTCTAAAGGAAGCTATAAATATGCGTCCTTGCGGTCGATTTTCGCGAAGAGTACCCTCATTGAGGCGAGTAAGGATCTCGTCGACCTCGTGCGCTCTCTTGCGCTGCTCGTCGCGTCCTGTGGTGACTCCGGAACCGCCGCTGTGGGGCGCCTCACAGTTATGCATCCATGTGCTAGTAGCCTGCATTACGGGTTGTTCGCTCGTCAGGCAAACCACCGGTACATGACATCCCCCCCCCCCAGACGGAGACTAGTGTGGAAGTCTGGATCGACGTCCATGGCATTGGATGAGCCTGGCAGTGTGTGGTTCGCCAGAGTTGTGTGGTTGATGTCCATTGGTATTGGCCAGGGTGCAGGAGTAGCTGCCCACCCTCGTCCATTGACATTGGAGGGGCTGTAGAAGGGGTTGGTCTTTTGGGGCCTCCCGGCTGCCTGGTCGATGGTAAGTCGACTGCAGTTCTCAACTGCTGGCTTCTGGAGCGCACCTGTTTCAGATTCTTGCGGCAAAGGGAGCCATCTGAAAGTTGAACCTCCACCATTGCTCGTCCCAGTAGTTTTGTGCCCATGCCAGGTCTCAACGGCGGCCGACGCAGGAGATCATCAGGACCCAGACATCATCGTGGATAGCAAACTGGTGTCGCTGACCTCGCCCAGTGTGCTCTACAGGTCGTCGTGGATGGAGGAGGGAGATGAGCGAACGCTGTGGGCGCCCATGGAGCCACTCCGCCGGACTGGTTCCCTCCTGTGTAGTTGTCCTGTAAGAGCCCAAAAAGATGGACAAAGCATCGTCCAGAGAGGAGTTTGAAGAGCTTCGACATTTGATTCTTGAGCTTCGACATTTGATTCTTGAAAGTCCGTACAAAGCGCTCTGTAAGTCCATTTGTTGCAGGGTGGAAAGGCGCCGTGTGTACCAGGGCAATGCTGTAGGATGCACAGAAGGCCGTGAATTCTGCGGATGTAAATTGAGGGCCATTGTCAGTCACAATTGTCTCTGGTAGGCCTTCAATGGCGAAGATGCGAGTGAGTGCCTGGATGACATGGGTCAATGTTGTGGAGAACATCTGGGAGATGTAAGGAAACCCAGAGTCGGCGTTGACTGGAATAAACCATGAGGAGCCCAGAAAGGGACCTTGCGAAGTCCAAATGGAGCCTGGGCCAGGGTGTTGACCCTCTGGCCAGGGGAAATACCGATGTGCCGGAGCAGCTTGTTTGCTTTGGCAGAAGGGACAGGCTGCTACCACAGAGGCGATATCTACGTTGATCCTCTTCCATTAGACGTGTTGACATGTGAGGCATTTTGTGAGCACGACTCCCCAATGACCACGATGAAGCAGGCTGAGGACTGTTGTAGGGAGGGAGGAATGACAACCTGTGGTCGGCCGTTTTCGCTCTGGATGAGAAAAGCACCATCACAGACAGAGTATCCGTGTCATTGATGCAAATAATTTTCAACCCCTGGGATAACCACCTGCTGTAAATCCGATGGCCAACTCTGCTGAACCAGCTGGATGATCTCACGCAGGACTGGGTCCTCTGAAGACTGTTTGGCTACTAGTTTTGCATCAACAGGGAGGGACATGAGAGTGTGTGGTTCTCTGTGTGTAAGTGGCAGCACACTTTTGGGTCAGAGTCAATTGAAGGATGCTGACCTAATGGTAGCCGAGAGAGGAGATCCGTATTGGCATGGGTGGTCGTAGAGCGATACTGAATATCATAAGAGTAATTAGCCAGAAATAAGGCCCACCATTGGAGGCGTCTAGCCGTTTTTGTAGGGATGTTTGCATCACACCAAAAGAGAGGCAATAGGGGTTTGTGGTTGGAGAAGATGGTAAAATGACGACCATAAACATAGTCATGGAATTTTTTTAAAGCGAAGACTCTGGCCAAGGCCTCCTTTTCAATTTCCCTTTAGTTGCACTGTGCCGGTGTCAATTTTTTTGAGATGACGGCAGCTGGTCGTTCTGTGTGAAAAGACTGCACCCACACCATAATCAGAGGAATCTGACGCAATAATCACAGGGAGTGATGGATCAAAGGCCATAAGACATGTAGGCTGAAGCAAGGCCTGCTTGAGATTGCGGAATGCACCTTCACATGCCGTGTCCCAATTCCATGTCATATTCTTACGTAAGAGACGGTACAATGGTGCTGCGATGGTTGAGGCATATGGAATGAATTTCTTGTAATAATTCAGGTAGCCCAATACGGATTGCAGCTGATTGACGTCAGAAGGGGACGGTAAATGCTGCATGCCTTTGACATGACGAGGCAGTGGCTGAATACTCGTGGCACAGAGGACGTGGCTTAGGTATTCGACTTGAGGCAGAAAAAAATTGACATTTTTCCAAATTGCAGTGAAGGTTGGCTGAAGAACAGAAAAAAGAATGTCCAGGATGTCCGCTAGGTGTTGAGTGGACTGTCCGGCAACAATGATGTCATCTAGGTAGTTGGCAGTGCAAGGCATGTACCTTGCAAGAGTTTTGCAGAACTTCTGGAAAATCGTTTGGGCACTCATGATCCGAAAGGGGAGCCTATTGTAGCGGAAAATACCAAAAGAGTGTTGATAACCAGCAAGTTGCGGGACGCCTCGTCTAAAGGAAGCTGTAAATATGCGTCCTTGAGGTCGATTTTCGCGTAGAGTTTGCCCCCATTGAGGCAAGTGAGGATCTCGTCCACCTTGGGAATGGGGTATGTATCAACAATAGCCTGGCGTTGATGGTCTTACTGAAATCACCGCATACACAGATGGAACCATCCGGTTTACCTACCAATACTATGGGCCTTGCCCACAAACAGCTCCCTGCAAACGTTGGAGCTCTGCCTGCAATTTGTCGCAAAGAGTGAATGGTATAGACCAGGCTTTGAAGAACCGGGATACGGCCGTTGGAAGGAGTGTGATGTGTGCCTCAAACCCTTGGACACCAGTAGTAGAAGGCTCGAACACAGAATTATACTTTGTGCGAAGAGCCTCCTAATAAGCCGTGCCTGGGTCGTCGTCTGAAGCAGGATCGACCTGAGTACAGTCAACTTGCATCCTGGAGGAAGCACGACAGATTTCGGCCCTGTGCCCCGTTTTGCCACACGAGTTACATTTGGTACGGCTAAATTGACAGTGATGCCTAGGGTGCGTGACAAAACAGTCTTTGCAAGAGGGTAACTGGGTAAGGCCGTGAGTGAAGGTTTGTTTACCAGAAGGAAGATGGGGGTTGATTGCTGAGGTGTCTGTCGGCGGGTGGGGCAGGCCGCATGCACCTGAAATTGCTCATGGCAGGAGGTGAATGCTTGGAGGTACTGTTCAAACGCCCGAATAACAGGAATACATGCTTCTAAGGAAAGGGTCCCGAAGGTAAGTCAATCCGGAGGCCTTAGTCGGGGCATGAACCAAGATCAGCTCCCTCACGAGCGATGCCACATACGATTGTTGGCACCTTTCATTAACACATCGAAATCGGCAGTTCCTTGATAAGCCCTGAAGGGTAGCGATCCATTCCTGATACGACTGTCCTTGCTTCTTGTGACAGCTAAAGAACTTGTGTCGAGCTGTCGTAACATGCACTTGAGTCAAAATACTCCTACAAGCAAAACTTCAAGTCGTCATACGGTAGGGCATGTGGTTCGTGCTATGGCTTTAATTGCTGAAGAAGACGGTAAACCTCAGGACGAACTTAGGAGAGGAAGAAAGCCCTACAGTGGGCATCACCAGAGATACCTTACGCCAAGAAATGTTCAAAGCGGGCCATGTAGTTTAGTGTGTCCACGATTCCACCTGCCTATCAAATGCTGGAAAGGAAGTAACCCCCCGGAAGCCTTTACTATCATTAAGAGAACGAGGCGTGCAGTGGGCTCCGTCCATAACTGAAGCACTAACGTTCGCCATTGCCTGTACAAGTTCCTGCTGGACCAAATGCATGTCTCAAAAGAGAAGCAGAATTTGCTGTGATACGTCAGGTGGTGGTGGTGGACATGAGGGACCAAACAACGAGGTCATCAGTCCCTTCAACCCCAAATTGTATACGCCACGGAACCCAACGAAAAATAGGTGAAAGCCAAAAGACCATTACACTAGGAAATAAAATCGACTCGCCAACAAGACTAAGACCAACCCAGGGCAGCAAATGCTACAGTGTCCGATCCCACAGCTCTGGAAGCGACCTCTAGCCTAAACCACAAGGTACTAATGGCACAGTGGTCAACGTATCATAGCTCCAGAGCAGGGAGAAATGAAACTACATTAAAATGTAAAAGAGTGGGGGGGGCTGATGGGGATAAGGCTCTAAACCCCACAATCAGCCAAGAATCACAAATCCACTCACCCCGACCAAGCGAGTCCTAGAGCTGACAATAAAATCTACTTTCACGGAGGAAGGCAAGGACGCGATCAACCATCCGTGGGTCATCCGCCAAAACTAAAGGCAATGCAGGCGGTAGGCCATAGTCGCCACGAAGTGTCGAATTGAGGACATTCAGTCAGAATATGAGACACGGATTGTACGGCTCCACAATCACAATGTGGTGGATTGTCATTTTGTAAAAGAAATCCATGGGTCAGCCTGCAGTGTCCAAGACGGAGGCGACAGGACAATTGATTCTCTCCGGGAAGGGTGTAAAGATGAACTCCAAGCTGCAGTCGTATCTTTGATGGTGCGGAGTTTATTGGAAGGGGCAGTAGCTTTCCAACTGCTATCCCATGAGGAATGAAGCAAAGATCTGATCTGCACCTGCAGATCCGCACCCGGAATTTGAAAGGGAGATGGGCAGCGAGTAATTGCCGATCTAGCCAACTGGTCAGCTACTTCATTCCCTGTAATACCAACACGGCTTGGCACCCAAAGAAAGGCAACGGAGCAGGCAGCACGATGAAGGTCAGCAATGAGTTCATGGACGGAAATAACTAAAGGATGGGAGGGGAAACGATCAATGGCCTGCAGACTGCTCATGGAGTCAGCACAGATTAAACCACGTTCCACGGCAGAATGTTTAATAAAACAGAGGGTTCTATAAATCGCCATCAGCTCTGCCGTAAACACACTGCATGCCTCTGGCAGAGAATGGCATTCCGCCCCAACAGGAGATGTAAAAGCATATCCGGAGTGGCCCGCTGTTTTCGAGCCATCAGTGTAGAAGATAGAGGCTCCCTGAAACTCTTCTAGTACTGGGCACACCAAACGCCGAAAGACCATGGGGGAAATTAAAGCTTTTGGGCCCTGGAAGAGATCCGCCCGAATTAGTGGTCGCGGCACCATCCACGGAGGTGTGCGTGCAGTAAAATGGGGGGCGCAATCTAGCAGAGGGAAATGGAAATCCCGGCAAAGAGAGGCAAGCCGCAGTCCGACGGGAAGGCCCGCCCGCGGCCAGGTATCAGGGGGTCGAAGCCCTTCATATGCAAAAAGAACCTGGTAAGCGGGATGATCAGGATATTGTCGGATAGCGATGGCATAAGACACCAGAAGCTGATGCCGCCTGACCTGACGAGGGCAGATTCCCGCCTCAACAAGGAGACTGTCGACCGGGCTAGTCGGGAATGCACCTGTAGCCAAGCGGACACCATAATGGTGAACCGGGTCTAATAATTTCAGGGCAGAAGGAGCTGCCGAGCCATAAACTTGACACCCATAGTCCAATCGGGACAAGATTAGAGCCCGATAGATACGGAGGATAGTTGTTCGGTCTGCACCCCAAGATGAATGAGCAAGGAAACGTAGGGCATTGAGTTTCCTCATACAACTAATCTTTAGGTGGCGAATATGGGGCACCCAAGTCAATTTTTTGTCAAAGAGAAGACCCAGGAAACGATGCTGTGCTACAACTTCCAGGCGCTGATTACCCAAGAACAGTTCTGGATCAGGGTGAACTGTAGTACGACGACAAAAGTGCACCACCCTCGTTTTTGATGAGGAAAACTGGAAACCATGGGACGTAGCCCACACTGAAGCCCGCCGAATGGCGCTCTGGAGCTGACGTTCAGTAGCAGCTAATGAGTAGGAGCTGTACCATATGCAAAAGTCGTCGACATACAATACCGGGGTTACCAGTGACCCAACAGAGCTCACCAACCCATTGATGGCGATTAGAAAAAGTGTAACACTGAACACTTAGCCCTGGGGGACACCGTTCTCCTGTATCCGAGGGGAGCTGAAGGAAGAGCCAACTGACACGGAACAGGCGGTGGGATAAAAACTGACGGATAAAAATTGGTAAGGAGCCTCTGAGGCCCCAGTCATGAAGAGAACGTAAAATATGATGACACCAAGCAGTGTCTTACGCCTTATGCAGATCGAAGAAGACTGCTACCTGATGATGTCTTTTAGAGAAGGCCTGTCTGATCGCAGTCTCCAGTCGAAGTAAATGGTCAATAGGGGATCGTCCCTCACGGAACCCACACTGGTAAGGTGAGAGAAGTCCCCGGGATTCAAGAACCCAGCATAATCTGCGGGCTACCATCCGCTCAAGTAGTTTACAAGGGACACTTGTCACGCTTATTGGTCGATAACTGTCCAGCGCCGACGGGTCCTTGCCAGGATTGAGGGCAGGGACCACAATACTCTCCCTCCACTGGGAGGGGAACACCCCTTGAAGCCAAATACGGTTAAAAACGTTTAGGAGAAATTGTCGTTGTGAGGGGTTGAGATGTTTCAGCAATTGATTATGGATATCGTCAGGGCCAGGTGCTGAATCACGAGAAGAGGAGAGGGCCAGCAATAGTTCCCAGTCAGTAAAAGGTTCGTTATATGGTTCCACCTGGTGAGAAATAAAGCCTAATTTGAAGGTTTCGGCCTGGAGTTTCTGAAGGAGAAAGGTCGACGGAGACAAAATGCTCCCAGCATGTCCGCTTACTTTGTTTGATTAAGTAACGAGCTCTGGCACGCAGACGTTTGAAATTTATTAGACCAGCGAGCGATGGGTGGCGCTTAAGATGTTGCAAGGCCCTACGGCACTCGCGAATGGCCGCGGCAACAGTTGCATTCCACCAAGGGACAGGCCGGCGAGTAGGAGGGCCTGTCGACCGGGGAACAGCGGCGTTGGCAGCTTGGGTGATCATGTTGGTCATTTGGCTTATAATATCTATACAGCCCGAGGGGGAAGATGGGAACACAACCTGGGATGTATATAGCGGCCAATTAGCTCGACGGAATACCCAGCGGGGTACCCTGGCTCGTGGTAGGCGTGAGGGAAGTGAAAGGATCAACGGAAAGTGGTCGCTATCGCAGAGGTCGTCATACGCCGACCAGTGAAATAAAGGAAGGAGAGAAGGAGAAGTGAGAGAGGTCTATTGCAGAAAAGGTGCCGTGAGTGGCACTAAAATGAGTTTGGGAACCATCGTTGAGAAGGCTCAGATTGTGGTCAGCAAGAAACTGGTCTATGAGGCGGCCCCGGCTAGATGTATAAGCACTGCCCTACAAAGGATGGTGGGCATTGAAGTCCCCAAGGATGAGGTAAGGAGGGGGGATTTGGTGAAGGAGGGTCACAAGGGACGCGAGTGTAGGTGGCCTGTCAGGTGGAAGGTAGAGGTTGCAAATGGTCAATGGAGTGTCCAAGTGAACCCGGACAGCAACCACTACCAATGGAGTTTGGAGAGGAATCCAGGTACTGACAATATCTGTCCGGACCAAAGTACAAACCCAACCAGACGCCTGGAGGGGACCAAACCAGTTCCGACAAAAAGCACGGAACCCACGGAGGGTCGGTGAATGTGCATCCATAAACCTCGATTCCTGCAGGACGACACAGGCCGCAGAAGAGAGAGATTAGCTGTTTAATCTCCAAGAGGTGACGGTAGTAACCATTACAGTTCCATTGGATGATCACGTTGTTGTTGTTGTTGTTGGTTGTTTTAAGGGGACTAAACAGCTAGGTTATCAGTCCCCTGTTCCTAGCTGAGAGTCAACTGTCAATAAAGATAAAACAATGCCCTGAAAATGACACCGCACAAAAGGGCAGGTTAACAATAGACAAGCCACTGACATTACAAGACGAAGACACACAGAATGAGTAAAATAAAGTCACGAATAAAACTGGATAGCAGAGAACCTTGGCTGGCTGATCACAAAGAAAAAACAGGATGAGCCAGCCACACTGCACACACTAAAAACCCCTAAGGGCTCGAAAATATAAAAGATCTGGGTTGCTGTTGGCCTAAGAGATCAGGCAACAGCACCCACGGTTAGATAGATGCATAAAAACCAGAAGCGCGGATAAAACTTAAAACTGCGTTAGCCATAGAGGCGTCGTCTGCTAAAGCTAATGATAGCGTGTCTGGGATATGAAAAGATCGCCGCAAGTCGGCTAAAAGCGGACAGTCCATTAAAAGATGGGCTACTGTCAACACAGTGCCACATCGACACACGGGTGGAGCCTCGCGCCGAAGGAGATACCCGTGGGTGAGCCACGTATGTCCTATCCGAAGGCGACAGAGGACAACTGACTCTCGGCGGTTCGGCCGCAGTGAAGATTTCCACAAAGCTGTGGAGAGCTTCACTGCCCGAAGCTTATTCGGTGCAGTCGCCGTAGCCCACTCGGTGCTCCAAGCCTCACGTACTTTTCGGTGCAACACCAGCTGAACATCCTGTTCCGTGACACCAATAGTTAGAGGTGGTCCCATAGTACCCTGCTTGGCCAATCGATCAACATGTTCATTCCCTGGTATGCCAACATGACCTGGGGTCCACACAAAGACCACAGAACGGCCTGATTGGCCCAGGGAGTGAACAGTGTCCTGTATCGAACGTACTATTGGGTGCCGAGAGAAACACTGGTCGATCGCTTGTAAGCCACTCAGGGAGTCAGTACAGATGACGAATGACCCCCTGGGGCAGGCTTTGAGATGTTGGAAAGCTCTGAGAATAGCGACCAGCTCGGCGGAGAAGATGCTACTCTCACAGGGCAGAGAATGCTGTTCTACATGGTTGTGATGTAGAAAGGCATACCCAGCACGGCCATCTACTACGGAACCATCTGTGTAAATGGCGTCTGTGGCACGGAACGGTTCGAGCACTTGTAGAAACTGGTGACGGAGATGTACGGAGGAAACAGAGGCCTTCGACGCATGGGACAGGTCCAGACGGAGCTGCAAACGAGGAATGGACCAAGGAGGAGTGTGAGAGGAATAGTGGAAAATGGTAGGAAGTGGGTAGGATGTGAGAGACGAAAGAAGGATACGAACACGGACCGAGATCGGGTATCCCGACCTTGGCCGTCGTGGAGGGATAGGGAGTGCAGCGTCTGGAAATAGGAGCCGGCGGTTCGGGTGGAAGGGCGAGGCCTGAACACGAGCAACATAAGATGTTAACAGGTGTTGCCTACGGAACCGCAGCGGGAGGACTCCAGCTTCGACAAGGAGGCTTGTCACAGGGCTAGTGCGAAAAGCCCCTGTCGCCAAACGAACACCACAGTGGAGGATTGGGTCTATTGCCTGCAGCGCTGACGGCGCAGCCGAATCGTAGACTATGCTGCCATAGTCTAGGCGCGACTGAATGAGGGCCTTGTAAAGTTGTAATAGCGTTTGGCGCGAGGCTCCCCAAACAGTGTGGCTGAGACAGCGCAGTATGTTGAGGTGTCGCCAGCACTTTTGTTTTAACTGGCGTAGGTGCGGCACCCCGGTTAGACGGTCATCAAACACCATACCTAAGAATCTGTGCGTCTCTTCGACTTGTAGCAGGTCGCCAGCTAAGTAAAGTTCGGGTTCTGGGTGTACTGCCCGACGTCGACAGAAATGCATCACACGGGTTTTGGATGCAGAAAATTGAAAACCGTGGGCAAACGCCCACGACTGTGCCTTTCGAATTGCGATCTGCAACCGCCGTTCAGCTACGCTGATGCTGGAGGAGCTGTAATACATGCAGAAGTCATCGGCATACAAGGAAGTGGAAACCGATGACCCCGCAGCCGCAGCAAGGCCGTTTATGGCGATTAAGAACAAAGGAACACTAAGAACGGAACCTTGTGGGACTCCGTTCTCTTGACAATGAGGTGAGCTGAAACAAGAACCAACACGAACACGAAAAGAACGCAATGCCAGGAAGTTCTTAATGAATGTAGGAAGTGGACCCCGTAAGCCCCAATCGTACAGCGTAGACAGAATATGATAGCGCCAAGTGGTGTCGTACGCTTTCCGCAGGTCAAAGAAGACGGCTATCAGGTGTTCACGGCGAGAAAATGCTGTACGAATGGCCGACTCTAGTGACACGAGATTGTCGATAGCAGAGCGGCCTTGACGGAATCCACCCTGTTGAGGCGCCAAGAGTCCTCGGTCCTCGAGGATCCACATGAGCCTCCGACTCACCATCCGTTCGAGGAGTTTACACGGAACGTTGGTGAGGCTGATTGGGCGGTAACTATCAGCCACCTGTGGATCAGCCCCAGGCTTCATCACTGGGATGATGATGCTATCCCGCCATTGGGACGGGAAGACACCCTCAACCCAGAGACGATTCAGCAAGGAGAGAAGTTGGCGTTTAGAGTCTGTTGACAGGTGTCGGAGGAACTGACTATGGATGCGGTCGGGTCCTGGGGACGTGGCTGGGCATGCGGCAAGTGCACTTTCGAACTCCCATTCGGTGAAAGGGATGTTGTAGGTTTCCTGGCGTCGCGTTCGAAAGGATATCTGCTTTCGCTCTGTGCGCTCCTTAAGGGCGCGGAAATCCGCATCATATGCAGCGGTCGCTGAGGTGCGAGCATAGTGGTGTGCCAAATGCTCTGCTATTGTGTGAGGGTCAGTGCAGAATGTACCCTGAATGCTCAGGCACGGAATTCTCACTGGTGGGCGGTGGCCAAAGAGGCGTCGAACTTGTGACCATACCCGTGAAGGCGATGCTCGGGAGCCAATGGAGGCGACATAGCGCTCCCAGGAGGCCCTCTTGCTTTGCTGGATCAATCGCCGTGCCCGTGCACGGAGACGCTTGAAGGCAACAAGATGTTCGACACAAGGGTGGCGTCGGTGGCGCTGTAGTGCTCGCCGACGTTCCCGGATGGCCTCAGCTATCTCCGGCGTCCACCAGGGCACTGACTTACGGTGGAGTGATCCCAGTGAGACGGGTACGGTTTTCTCAGCAGCAGAAATGATCGAAAGAGTGACCTGCTGAACAGCGGTATCTATATCAGCCAGAAGAGGAGAGGGAAGCACAGCGGCTATGGAGTATGCTGGCCAGTCGGCCCTATGGAGGGACCAGCGAGGCAGACGGTCAGCAGGTGGACACTGTGGGAGCGACAGGAAGATAGGGAAATGGTCGCTGCCACACAGGTCATCGTGGACCCTCCAAGTGAAGTGCGGAAGCAGGCTTGGGCTACAGACAGACAGGTCTATGGCGGAGAATGTACCGTGTGCCACGCTAAAGTGCGTAGCAGCACCAGTATTCAGGAGGCAGATGTTCAGCTGGTTCAGTAGTGTCTCAACATCCCTACCCCGTGCCGAGGTCTGCATGCCACCCCACAAAGTGTGGTGGGCATTGAAATCCCCCAAAAGAAGGAAGGGTGGGGGAAGTTGGGCGACCAAAGCAGCGAGGTCCTCAGGAGAGACAGCCTCATCTGGTGGGAGATAGACTGAACAGATTGTAACATCTTGCACCGCCCGGAGCCGAACAGCAACCGCCTCTAGGGGTGTTTGAAGGGGCACGGCAGCGCTCGGGACAGTGGATAGGACATAGATGCAAACTCCACCAGATACTCTGTCATACATAGGCCGATTTTTAAAATAGCCCCTGTAGCCTCGAAGGGCAGGGGACCGCGTCGCTGGGAACCAGGTCTCTTGAAGAGCGATACAAAAGGCAGGTGTTTGGCTGAGAAGTTGTCGTAGCTCAGGCAGGTGATGGAAAAAGCCGCTACAATTCCACTGGAGGATGATGTTTCCTTCTGGCTGTACCGCCATGACGAATAAAAAGCAGATCACTCCATCGGATCGTCTGCTGCCATGTGCTTGGAATCCATGGAACCAGAGATCTTATTTTCTGGGGAATCTGTAATTGCAAGATCCTCAGGAGATGCGAGGATCTCGACTTCATCCTCCGAAGAGGAGGATGTGGGTGGTTGTGGCTTTGAAGCCACTGAACATTCTTTCTTCTTATTTCTCTTCTTCTTGTCCTCTCGCTGGCCCTTTGGTTTGCAGGGCCGAGGGGGCTTCCCAGAAGTGGCATCCGGGACGGAGGAAGAGCGGGAAGCTCTTCGACCGGCAGGTTGGAGATCCTGAAGACTGAGGCCAGGATCCTCCGGAGCACTCTGGGAAGCTGCAGAAGGGGTTGTCTCTAAGGACCCCTTCCGAGCGAGAGGGGCCGGAGAAGGCTTCTCCTTCCCCGGCTTAGAGGTGGGGACTGGGGTCCCCGGTGTTGTAGCAGGTGATGCTCCCACTGTGAAAAGAGTGGGAGCCACCGAAGATGAGGTGCCCCCTGCTGGTAGGGGGGCCGGGTCAGTCGATTGGGCCTGGGGGCGTGCTAACGTTGACGGAACAGGTGGAACAGCAGGCACAGTGGACGAGGACGATGAGGCTACCGCGGCATAGGTAGTTACCAGGCGGACAGGATGGAGCTTCTGATATTTCCGTTTGGCCTCTGAATAAGTCAGTCGATCTCTGGTCTTGTATTCCATGATTTTCCTTTCTTGCTGCAGAACTGTACACATAGGCGAGCAAGGGGAGTGATTCTGGCCGCAGTTGACACATACTGGAGGCGGCGTGCAAGGGACGTTCGGATGAACTGCACGTCCACACTCCCGACATGTTGGGTTGGCATCACATCGGGAGCTCATATGGCCAAACTTCCAGCATTTAAAACAGCGCATAGGGGGAGGAACGTAGGGCTTTACGTCGATCCGGTAAACCATCACCTTGACCTTCTCGGGCAATGAATCACCCTCAAAAGCCAAGATGAAGGCACCGGTCGCGACCCTATTGTCCTTCGGACCCCTATGGACTCGCCGAATAAAATGTACTCCCCGCCGTTCTAGATTGGCACGCAATTCGTCATCGGACTGCAGCAAGAGGTCTTTGTGGAAGATGATACCCTGCACCATATTTAGGGTCTTGTGCGGCGTAATGGTAACGGAAACATCACCCAGCTTGTCACAGGCAAGCAGTGCCCGTGATTGTGCTGGGGATGACGTCGTTATTAATACTGATCCCGACCGCATCTTCGACATGCCTTCCACCTCGCCAAACTTGTCCTCAAGGTTCTCAACAAAAAATAGTGGTTTAGTATTTTTAAACGATTCCCCATCACTACGGCTACAGACCAGATACTTAGGGGCATAAGCCTCACCCTTCTGTCTTCCCTGACGTTCTTCCCAAGGTGTAGCCAGAGAAGGAAACGTTTGGGGATCATAATCTGCAGCATTGTAGTCCCTTTTACCACGCTTAGAGACGGTGGTTGTACGTCCACCAACGTGTTCTTTTGCTCGTTTCATTGTGGTCCCACGAGCAGCTAGGGATCTAAACGTCCACCCAGGCAGAGCCCCGCTTGCCTGGGTAAGCCTTGTACAACTGAGGTGCGGCAGGTTCCTCAGAGGTTGCTCGCTAGCGGCTGTTCAACCTCAACAGCCATGCATCTCCTCGGCACGTAGCACACCTTGAGATTGAGGGGTTTTTTATAGAGGTTTGTACCATCCTCGCGACCCAGGCGATTAAGCCAAGATCCCCGGACTCTGAAACGTACAACGTTCCACCGTCGCGCCGAACGATGGTCGTTGAAGCACGCACAGAGCTTACGGTGTAGCGGACTGTTGGCGCGACACAGCCCACAGCTCAG
Organism: Locusta migratoria; assembly: GCA_026315105.1. Lineage (NCBI taxonomy): Eukaryota > Metazoa > Arthropoda > Insecta > Orthoptera > Acrididae > Locusta > Locusta migratoria. Next base: position 217,510,068 of record CM048745.1, on the reverse strand, counting down.
GACCCCGGGTTCGCCAAGCCCGTACTCAGCAAATTAATGCTGAGCCCCTGAGGGGTTGGATGATCACATCACGAGGATCTAGGCGGGAAGTGAATGGCATAACGTCTGTCACGCTGCTTTGTCAGCGTCCGTCACCATAAATAGCTGATCAGCCTCGGGCTTAATGGGATGAGCGAGTTGCGAAAGCATAGTCGGCACCTCCGGTGGTACCGAAGGGGCTTTGTCTTGTAACTTTTGTTTCTTCTTCTTCTTCTTCTCCTCCTCCTCCTCCTCCTCCTCTCGTGTGGGACGGGCAGGACCCACCCCAGAGAGAGGACTTGTCAGTTAGGTCTGGTACTGACGAAGATCGGGCGACCTTTGAACTCGCTGACTGGGAGTCCGATGGCCGACTGGAGGTCTAAGATCTCCGATCTGGGGAACGCCGGGACGGAAGGCCCTGAGATGGGGCACTGTCACAGGCAGGCGACGGAGAAGGGGTGGGACACAAAGGGAGGGCTACAGGAGCTACAGGAGAGGGAGATGTGAGGGAGGGGTGTGGACGGGGTGTAGGGGGGAGATGGGAGTGGGAAGGGGAGGGTGAAAGGCTAGACGATAACGTCCCTGCACGGGATGCAGACGTTCATATTTACTGCGGGCCTCAGGGTACGTCAAACGCTCCAGAGGTGTGTACTCTTATCTTTTCTTTTTTGAACATAAGGCAATCTGGCGACCGTGAAGAGTGGTGTTAATGACAGTTGACGCACACCGGCGGAGGAACACAGGGGCTCCCCTCATGTAGTGGGCGTCCACAATCACCACATACTGGGACTGCTGTACAGCGAGAGGACATATGACCAAACCTCATACATCGAAAACACCGCATGGGAGGTGGAATGCAGGGCTTCACTTCACATCGATATATCATTATCTTGACCTTCTCTGGGAGTGTGTCCCCCTCGAAGGCCAAGATAAAGGCCCCAGTATCGACGCGGTTATCTTTAGGTCCCCTCTGAACGCGGCGAACAAAATGTACACCACGCCGCTCGAGATAGGCCCTAAGCTCCTCATCAGTTTGAAGGAGGAGGTCCCGGTGGAATATCACACCCTGTACCATATTCAAGGATTTGTGCGGGAGTATTGTTACTGGAATGTCGCCAAGGGTGGTGCAGGCGAGCAAAGCTTCAGACTGGGCTTCCGAGACTGTTTTAATGAGTAATGAGCCAGATCTAAGCTTACCCATAGATTCCACTTCACCAAACTTGTCTTCTATGGTCTCGACAAAGAACAGAGGTTTGGTGGTAGTAAAAGTTCCTCCGTCAGTCCTTGAGCAAACGAGATAGCGAGGAAAGGGTTTTGCTCCTAACCGGCGAGCCTGGCCTTCCTCCCAAGGGGTAGCAAGGGAGGGAAACATCCTCTTATCCGCAGTAGCAGCATTAAACGATCTCTTCCTGTCTTCAGAGACGGCCGATGCACGACCATTTTGGAGTCTCTTTTCATGGTGCTAGACGTCCGCCCTGGTGTCACCCACTCCGAAACCGGGGCTCTCTCCATGGGCGCCACCCAGCCTCAGCAAAGGCCACCTGGCACGATGGCCATTGCCGGGAGTTCTGATACCCCCGAGGACAGGCATCAACTCCTTGGCTTGCATGGAGAGGTCGCAGCTCAGACACCAGTAGTGTGATCCCTGTGGTGTCGGGGCGCTCAGCCAAAGGGTATATAACAGCCCCCCCACACGGACTGGCTACACGTGCTGGGGACCTAGCGGGGGATGGGGGGCTACAGCGAGGAAAGGAAGTGGAAAGGAAAGGATAGGACCCGCGCCGTAGGGGCTAGGTCGGGAGTTCTTCCCCAATTGGCTCACACATTATCGGACAATTTTGGTATGGAAGGTCAAACCCCAAGGGGGACCAAACTGGGCCAAAAACTGGTGTACACAGCAGACAAAACCAAAGTGCAGGACAATCGGTACCATGGGATAGCCAAGCCGTCATCCAGAGTACCACCGAGACACGGGGTTGGAGAGGGTGGGAAGGAGGAATTAGGATGGGAAGGAGGGGAACTAGGAGGGGTAATGCAGCCTGGGGTGTGATACGTCAGGGGTTGCGGTGCCTGGTTGACCAGCCATGGTAGACAACGAGCAAGACAACAAACAAGACAACTTACTTGACCACCAGAGTCCGAAAAATCCTCGTTGCCACTGCTATATCTCGCCTCTGAGATTATAACTGATATACACTGTCTGATGCGGAAATTGTGTTTATTGACAAGACAAACTAATCAACTTCTGGAAACAAACAAACTAACAAACTTCTGAAACTAAGGCAAAACAACGAACATCAACTACAAGCTTTCTTCTTCTTCTTCACCAATTAGGTATAAGCCAGGGAGATGACAGCTTTGAGAGAACGGCCAGGGACACGGAGCCAGACGACATATTCCGTTGCGGGAAGTTCTGGAAGCGCGGGGTCATAGCTGGCAGGGACTCTTTCCGAGAGGTGTCTGTCGCGATCCCTCAGCTATGGTTCTCGTAGGCGGTCGACAGAACTGCCGTCGTGTTACAATGCGCCCCCCCCCTAAATAGTCGGCGCACAGTGATATGGGACTGTCTCGAGCTGGTCTCACGTGACTATGCGGAAGAAAAGAGTCCCGGTTTAGTGCGCTCTCTGGCGGTGCTCGTCGCGTCCTCTGGTGACTCCGGAACCGCCGCTGTGGGGCGCCTCAGTGTTATGCATCCATGCGCTGGTACCCTGCATTGCGGGTTGTCCGCTTGTCAGGCGAACCACCGGTACACGGTAACACCTATCTTTGCTTACTGCAGCTTCAAAATCCTAAAAGGCAACTATTTCTTCTATTTCCAAGAAGGCCAGCCGCGGTGGCGGAGGGGACTGAGGCCACTATGGTCGGGGGTTTGAATCCCCCTCGGGCATAGATCTTTGTGCCGTCCTTAGTCTTAGTTCATAAGTAGTTTGTAAGCTTAGGGACTGATGACCCCGTAGTCAAGTCCCATAAGTTCTACAAACATTTGAACATTTTATTTCCAAGAGATTATAACTTGTGTAGAAGAATCAATGGTACAAACATTGCAGTTAATGTTTGTAAAAAAGGAAAATAAAAGTACTGTCATCGGTCTGCACCGGCAGAGTCAAAGTTGTGTAAAAATATATGGAATGAATTTATACGGATGCACTGCATAGAATTCGAAAATATATTGGGGAGTTGTGCTCTCGACGACAATCTCGGCGGTCATTGAAAATCCGATTGTTAGCATGTTGGACCCAGATGCGACAGTGAGCTTATTTGGTTTGTTCAAAACCACTCCCAAAGCGGAACCAACAAACAATCGCACACTTTTTCAACTATGGGTTGAAGGTGACTTTGGTCAATGTCTGAAACCACTGATGTATTCAGCGTTTATTAAATTACATTACATGTATTTCAACATATGGCTTGTCATCTGCATTATATTTTTAAGTTTGAACATTGTTTGCTGCGTTGTATAGCAGTGCAAGTTTTCATTTTCCTTACTGTAAAAAAATCAAAATTTGCTTATAAGTAAATACTATGTATTTCACATTACATTTATTTCTTCTGGGACCTATTCTAGATTTTATTTGGTCTAAACAAGGTAATGAAAGAGCCTATTTTAGGCGCCTAAAATGTTCTTTTTACGACCTAAAATTCCGCGGTCTACATATTAGGTACTAAATATATAAAGAATAGTAGAAAAAATCAGATTGTTTTCAGCCTGAAATATGAAATTGTTCTGCCAAGAAGTGACTGAAGAATATATTTATAAGATATAAATAATTTATTGACAGAATACTTAATTTCAAATAGTTAAACAGTAGACAGGAATCACAGGCTGAGATAAAATATGTACACTGAATGCAAGACCTCTATTCAAAGAGATTGACTAGATATGTCTGCCAAGCCTCCGACTACCATAACTGGTCGCTAAGCTATACTGTTCAGCACTAAGTTCACGGAGCCTGCTTGTGCAACCTAACGCAGCACAGAAATGACAATGATTCTTGCGGTGTTTTTTCTTATAAAACCTGGTGATGCGGGGGCGCACAGAACTATGCACAAGCGTGGCCTAGTGCGTACTATTCATTGTTACGTACAGTTCCATTGATGTTTCGATACTCTGTCTTGGTCGTGTTGCCAACTGTTGCAACATCATACGCTAGCATAGTACACATCTTTCTTTAGCCTGCCTGCCTTGGCCTCCCAAGCACTTGAGCAATACTGGAGACGGGGTCACAAGCGTTTTATTCTCGGCCTCTTTTACAAATGAACCACATCGTCCCAAAATTGTCCCCACGACTGTCATTACATACTCTACACTACACTACACTACACTACACTACATATCGGTTTGCAACGTTACGGCTGTACATTTAAACGATGCCACTATATCAAGCAGCACACTAGTAATACTGTATTCGAAAATTATGGGTTTTTTCCCTACTCATCTGAATCGCCTTACATTTTTCTACGTTCAGAGCTAGCTCTGCCATTCCTCACAACTAGAAATTTTGTCCAAGTCATCCCACATCCTACTACGTTCGTACAGGATGTTTCACTAAGTGTGTTTGCCTCTGTAACTTATAATAGGTGACGAGAAATTTTAATGCTGTAGGTCAACACAAGAAATGTTACACTTCCTGCGGAGCTATGAACATAGTTTATTGTATAATTTTCCAAAGAGTTACAGCACAAAGATATAATTTTTTAAATGGAACAATAAATTTTTCTACCGTGCATTAGATTTGTTGAAACCAGCTGCGTCCAAATCAATTTAAACTACATTCCTATCACAGTTTGGGAGCTACAACCCTTCAAAGTTTAGGGGGCGGAGGCTACGACAGCGTAGCTGACTGGCTGGTGGTCATGAGACAGTGGGCCGTGCCCCAGGGAATAGCCACTCGGCCAGTCAGCTACGCTATCGCAGCCTGCACCCCCGGAACTTTGAAGGATTATAGATCCCAAACTAGCAGTGATAGGAATGTAGTTTAAATTGATTTGGACGCAGCTGGTTTCAACGAATCCAATGCACGATAGAAAAAACTATTGTTCCATTTAAAAAATTATATCTTTGTGCTGTAACTCTTTGGAAAATTATACAATAAACTATGTTCATAGCTCCTCAGGAAGTGTAACATTTCTTGTGTTGACCTACAGCATTAAAATTTCCCGTCACCTATTTTATAAGTTAGAGGCAAACAGTGAAACACCCTGTATATAAGTTTGGAAAATCGTGTTTTTACGCAGTCTCAGATTGCTACTCGTTCTGTCAGATCCTGGACTTCATGGATGACAATGCATGACTTCATTCAACAGCTCAGATAGAGGAGGCTTTGCAGCGAGAGATTATTTTGCTAAATGACTGGTCTGTCCACTCGCCAGTGAGGTGTTCTGGGGAGAAATATCAGCACGACCACATCAACCACCGCCTGAACCACTCTGGTGGTGGAATGTAACGTCCTACAAGAGGAGGTCCTTACTGACCTTGTGGCAGCATGGATCTTTGTTGCAGATCATACATTCCTGTCCGTGGTGACCACTTCTCTTACTAAATTTGTCCCACCTTATTTATAGTCCCGGGGATCATCATAAAACGCGTCGACATCAATGTAATTATTGTCTGTGAATAAAAGTGTCATATCTGTTGCCCTCATTGGATATTTCTTGCAATTAATTACTGTACTACACTGTAGCGGTTCTAATACAATGTGTAACACGTAAAGTGCAAATATATTTACAGGTGATCAGGACTGTGTACCGAACAACATTGTATAAGGGTATTTTGTCATTTGGAAACTTTTACAAAAAGCTATGAAAAGTGGTATGTTTTCAGGTTAGGTAGTACCTCCACGCATGCATAGCACCAGGACGCCTATATTCCCCAAGTTCAGGGTAAAGGCAAATGACGCGACTAGTCGGGCAGTGGGCTGTTTGAGATAGTAAGCCCGTATGGCCAGGCATTCACTTGTGGCCCAGGTACGGCAAAATAGAAAACATTGGGGTTGCAACCTTGAGTTTTCTCTGTGGGACGACTGCTCGTTGCAGAGAAAAAATAACCAATGCACAGACATCGGTACATACGAGGGTTGGAATTAAATAGTGGCAACACTGCTGTCGAGACACTATGTAATGGAGACTACTATTGTCGCTGATAGCACATCTTGTTGACATACCTACTTTACCTCCGCCCGTCGAATGTCACCGGCGTCCGCACAATCGAGGGAAACACTATCACTTGTGAGTGAGCGGTCTAACGTAACGGTGTCACTATGTTTTCGAAACAGGAACAACGGAGTTGGATCAAGATCGAATGTGTCAGAGGTCGTACAGGACGACGGTGTCAAGAGGTCTTCAAGATGCGTGCGGGGAATCGGCATTGCTGTACAGAACAGTGGCACGTAGGGTAAAAGCCTTCAAACAAGGTCGGCAAAGTATGACATGCATCGGACAGGTCGTCCAGCAGTTTTTGGAGTATCACCTGCGACCAGATTTGCGAAAAAAGCGGAAACACTTTCTGCGCAACACACCCACGATTCCCAAGATGAAGGAACCTCTTCGTGGCATTCGCTTCAGAACTGTTCCAGAGATTCGACAGGCAGTCGACCGTTCCATTCTCAACAGAACAGGATGCAGCTAGGTCCAGCCTAAAAGTAAAGAAGTCAAAGCAAAGTAATGTATCAGATGTAGATTTCTCTGTGGAAGAACTAGAAGAGGCCATAAGCAGTCTGAAAGTAGGAAAAGCTGCGGGACTTGACATTAAGAATGAAATAATTAAAAATCTGTCCGAAAATGCCAAAAAAGTGGTTACTGAATTTTTTCAATTGCATCTGGAGGACTGCAAAAATTCCCAGAATATGGAGACACGCAAAGGTCATCGCAGTTCTTAAGGCTGGGAAGGACCCAAATGACCCCAAGAGCTATCTACCAATAGCGTTGCTGTGTTCGTTTCTGAAACTTTTTGAAAGATTGATTATGAACAGAATAGGTGATTACATTGACAGCTGCCTAATTGATGAACAGGCAGGTTTTCGCCCAGGGAAATCTAGCACAGCCCAAGCTTTAAACCTGACTTAATTTATTGAAGACGGATTTGAGAGAGGTCTTCCGACAGGAGTAGTGTTCATTGACCTAACTGCAGCTTATGATACTGTAAACCTGAGAACCCTCATCTCCAAAGTACATCGAATGACAGTGACAGGTCGGCGGAAGTTCTTAGGGCACTGCTCTTTAATAGAAGATTCTTCGTTGATTTCCAACAGAAGAGAAGTAGATGGAGAAATCAGAAGAATGGTTTGCCACAAGGCAGCGTGCTATCGCCACTGCTGTTTAACATATAACATTAACATTTCATGCCAAGCAAACACTTCTAATGAAATTGAAGCAATCCTCACTGAAGACCTCAACGCTCACAGAGTACTACAGACGTAATCACCTGAAACCAAACCCAAGTCTTTCTCTTCCACATCAACAACCGGGAAGCGGAAAGGTGCTCAATATCATCTGGAATGATGTACGTTTGAATAATTGTTCTCATCCTACCTATTTGGGCATCACTTGACAGAACCCTGACACATAAGAAACATATTGAAAAAACAAAGCTAAGGTACAAACACGTAATGGCATACTGAACAAACTGACATCTGCAAAGTGGGGTGCCAACGCAAAAGTACTTCGTTCAACAGCCCTAGCCCTATTCGGTCGCTGAATATGGATGCCCAGTTTGGGAAAGATCTCACCACACTAAAAAAACTAGATGTGGTCCTAAAACCTGTAGGAAGATAACTGGCTGCCTGAAACCCACTAGAGTGGACTACTTGTATTCCTTTTTCGGGTATCGCTCCACCAAATGTTCCAGATCTTTCCTGAGCTCGATAGAAAGGAATAAACAAACGAACGACCATCGTCACCTGCTGTACAAAAACCAACCTGTGCCCAAAAGGCTGCAATCTAGACGAAGCTTCATGCACTCAGTGGAACCAACCGTAGCTTCCATACAATCACTGTGGCAAGAACAACATCCTGAAGCCCTTATCACAGAGGAAGCCTTACCCCAGGGCTCCCACCTAGACTGGCAACGCTGGAAAACGCTGAACAGACTTCGTGTGGGCGTGGGGCGGTCAAAACAACTGATGAAAAGGTGGGGCTACACAGACAGTGGCGAGTGTGAGTGTGGTGCAATACCGACGATGGAACACCTAAAATGCCCTTTAGTGGACGCACCTAGAGAGTGCACTCAAGAGGACCTCCTGAAGTACACTGGGACAGCCGCAGCTTACACTGATTTCTGGATGAGCAAAATATGATTCAATTGTTTAGTTTTTGTTGTATTTGTCTATCTCTGTTTTTATAGCTTTAATTCTGTTTTCTATATTTTATCTATGTATTTGAACACTTTTGTAAAAGCACTTAATTCTGTACTTTATATTTGACCTCTATTTTACTACTGCTTTCTGTAAGAGCACTTTTGTAGTTTAAATTATGTGCTGGCTTCTTTCAGTAACATTTGTGATGTTTCGTACACGAATAAAATAAGGAACTGCTTACGGTATACTACGCCTTTCACATCGCTGACGGGTTCTACACAACACTGGTGACTACTTTGAAGGTCAGTAACAGTTGCAAACATTTAACGCTTTTGTATGGGTTGTGAATAAACAGTTGCCACTATTTAAGTTCCAATGGTCGTATTAAGGTACCAAGTATACAAGTATTTGCACTTACAGAGGAGACACGTTGTATAGTCCCTGCAGAACATCCACAACTGTTGCTAAAATTAGTATTAAGAGGTCCAGATCACTGCTATAATTAATATTTTTATTTATTACACAACAGCTGTTTCAGCAGTTCGCCATTTTCAAGTGCCTGCGATTATGTAAGAACAACATAAATTACTTTTTGTTTATTGTAAATGACGAGTTACATAATTAAAAAGTTTTCTACTTATGGTCTAGCGTCATATATAACATCTGGTATAACTTATATAATCATACTTTATAGCTGTATGTTATTTGCATTTAGCTGCTGTACTTTTTGCAGCCTGAGATGTTAGATTTTAATTTTATTTTTTGTATAAGCACGTTTTTTTAATGTAACAGTTTGCCAAAGATGTGTGTAGGCAGTAAAAATAGTTTGCTTCCGTTTCAGAAAGGAATAATGAGCACAGTTCGTTCCTTATTCGGACTGTTTACAGACGTGCAGCACCTGCAAATCATGTTTTAACAGCACGACTAAACTAGGACGCATTGGAGAATTTCTCAGATAAGAGGCATAGGTCATTTTCATTTGAGTCCTTCTCCAACGCAGGTAAAACATCGATTGCGGCTGATACTCTTGGGTCACAGTGCAAACAATATTCCTCTGTCAACTGAAGCTTCAGTGGAGGCAGATGACTGACGAATTTTTGACGTCACATCTATTCAAAGGAATTTTGCCTGACTTTAATGAGGCACTAAAAATGATCGATGGTGAAAGCACTGCAAAGTATTAACTCCCTGTTCAAACTGTACCACAAGAATCTGCTGTCAAGAGGGAACTGACTGCTCTGCAGAAGGACTTCGGTATCTGGTTGGCTGCATCGCATATCGTGCAAATAATACCGGCAACGCTGTGGGAACACCTAATGATATTTTAAGTCCTGCAACAGATCCTGGACATCTTAGATTGAAGTTCTGACTCGCGGTGGATTTACAGTACCGATAGATGAGTGGCTTCACAAAGTGTCTCACGTCAATTTGAACTGATTTTCACTGAATTTAACGGTTTGAACACTATTTCTAAGGAAAAATTATGTAAAAACAATCTGTGCCTTTATCAAAGCTAAATATCCAGACTTTCCCTGGACATTATAAAACTATGTCGGAACTGGACTGTTCATTCTCATGAGGTTTTTGAATACGAAACTAAAAATGCAAAACTCAGCAGCTGCACAACAGCGGAAATCACAGCTGTGGCACTCTTCATCCGCTGCAAACATCTAAACAGGTAAATCGACTATTTTAAATCATTTTATGATAACGTATAGCAGCCATAAGTAGTAGTTTTTGTTTGCAAGTCGCTTGCTCGTTTGCCGCTGCCTCGCTTTGCTTCTACAGTGACGTCACAGCGCCAGCCAATCGCAGCACTCCTCGCATTGGGCCCAACCTTCCTGTCAATAACCTTGCTCGCGTCGACCACTGACTGCCACGTCAGAGATGTTACTCTACCCAACGTATGGTAGAAGTTCCATCGAGTTGTGACTCGGCAGTTATGTATAAAGCAAAAATTACATTGGTGTATTACGAGCAGGAACAGGAAAAATGAGGGATTGAAACAAAATACAAAGAAAATAAGGTTGCGTCTATCTGTATCGCCAAATATCTGTAGACTAGAAAAGATTTACCCACAGATCAGGGAGTACAAAAAGGAAGGGTGAGCCTGCAGTGGCTCGAAAACTAGTTTTGGATTAATAAAAACCAAAGGCAGCTGGTTGCAATTCTTTTAACGAAAATAAACCGTCGATTTACGCTACAATTGCAGTTCGTATCCAAAATGGATAATTTGAAGAAAAAAGGAGTAAGAGGGTTTAACGTCCCGTCGACATTGTGGTCATGAGAAACAGGGCACAAGCTCTTATTCTTGGGAAAGGATGGGGAAGGAAATCTGCCGTGCCTTTTTAACCCTTTCATTCCCCGTGTCGTTCATCGACAACATATTAAAAGCCGGTTTTTACCCCATTTTGTGTATCAGTCCTTAAAGTCGCATTGTTCATGACCAGCATATTTCTAGTACGACATTTTGCCGTTTGGTACGGCTTGTAGCCACTTCTGAGGCAATAATCTATCCGTCTTGGAGGTTGTGTTACGTTGCCGTCTGCACATGGCTATGAGTGTGAGCGTGAGTGGGGTTCGTGTTAATTTATTTCGGCAGTAAATTTGTCTTGTCTTTGATGCTGTGGCGAGGAATATGTTCGTATTCTTGATCTGACAGTACTATCAACAGAATGACGTCCCAAGTAATAAAATAACTCGATACAAAAGTTTGTAGTGCATAAAATATATGACATAATAAAACAATAGTCCAATCAAAAATTTTAAAACAGATAGTTTGATGGTTAGTGCACTGTATTAATACAGAAAACACTGAATTTTAATTTTTCCAAGGCTGAATTCATAAGATGGGAATGAAAGGGTTAAAGGAACCACCCTGGCATTTACCTAGAGTTATTTTGCGGCATTAAAGAAAACCCAAATCTGGATGTCCAGAGGTGGATTTGAACTACCGTCCTCCCAATTATGAGTCCAATGTGTTAGCACTGCGCCACCTTGGCTGATCCAGAGACTACAAGGCAACATCGTGGAATGCTGCATTATATGGGGCTGAATCGAGGACATTAGCAAAAAAATTGACCAAAACAACTAGAAGGAGAATACAGTGCCCAAGAAAAGGTAAGAAATGAACGTGTTGATTTAGGAAGTAACAAAATTAAGGACGAGATGAAGAGAAACTAGATAGAATAGGACAAGGTCTGGGCATGTCAGGACGAATGACGAGAAGAGTATGTTTAAAAAAAAGGGAGGATGAGTAAACCAGGAACCAAGTGGGCTTTTGAACGTTGGGTTGGAATTTGATTTCTGCGTGGAAAGGGAAGGCTAATAATGTGGAGAAACAAGTACATAGCAACCAGTACGTCACAGATAGACAGCATCAGTGGCATGTGTTAAGCACAAGTGAACGTGACAACGGGTCGCCAACGTGATGCCGCCACTGAGAACGTGTGCTGCTGTTAAGGTGAGCGGTTTTAATGCCGCCGCGATCAGCTTGGATACTGCCGCTATTGTTACTGCTATACTGAAGTTACGAGCCGATTGTTCATATGCGGCGACCCGCTGCATAGCAGGTCAGCGGCGCCACTGAGTGGTATCTTATGAAGGTCGCCAAAGACTATGAACAACAAGAGTGTTGACTTAGTCCAATTTTTAGACATGGAGTCTCATGTTAATTAAACAGTTATAACATCGACGAGCTTTTTATATTTCTGATATCGAATGATAAGAACCATAAAGTGTAGGCTTTATTTTTTTTTTAAATGAGCCCTCCCCCCAGAACGAAATCCTGGTTGCGCCATTGGACAACTTAGAACACAGGAAGATGACAATCATCAATAGAGCAGACAAGAAGAGAAGATATTTATCGTCTCTGAAGAAGAGCAGGAGAGAAGAGAAACAACTTCTGGGAGAAAAGAAAATGCAATCCATTTGGGAGCTACTGTAGTTCTTCAGAGACCGTAATGCAACAAGAAGAATTTCAATGTCCGTCGGACGTTAAACTCTAATCTAGCCATGTTCGGAATGGTCACTATCAAAATTAAAATATTTTTAAAAATAATGGCTAGCCGAGGTACAGTATACAAAACTTACGGAATGGAGTTCGATCCTCGCTAAATCTTGAGATTTTTTGCGCTTGGTGCGTATGAAAAATGCAAATATATTAGTTATTCAAATATAACGAGTTATATTAAATGTGTCTTAGATCCACACTATGTCTATAGGGAAGACCATTATAATGTTGGTACATCACAGGGAAGGGAGAGATTCTGAAGAACTGATGGAGGTTTGGAAGTTTTGACATTTTAGATTCTCAAAACTAAAGGAAAACTTAAATAGAAAGTTTATAGGCTGAATAAACACCACAATTAAATGTTCTCATGTGTTTTTGGACAGAAAATAATTCTGAATAAGAATGATAAAATAATTTAGGGATAGAAAACAGCAGAAGCGAAACTCAGAATTAGATATGTAGACTAAACTGTCACTTTATCATACCGTTTACGAAGTATTTTTATTGGTCCCATTCTTTTATTTAATTATCTTTGTTCACCACTGTTGCTGTTGATAACTCCGCTGAAAAACACGGACTGCGTTACGGTATGTATCAATGAGTAATAAATCTGACGACCAGTGCATCATTTGTAATTGTGATCGTACTCATGGACTACGAATATTGAAGTGTAAAAGAATAATTTGCGCATTATTAATAAGAGCACTTTTACTTATACAATATTAAACAAAGTTATAGTCTATTAGGTCATTTGACTCATTCTTGCTGAACACTCAATTTACTGTTACACGAAGAAACGTACAGGCATGCGCACGCCAACAAGAAGATAATAAACACTCAGAGCCGGCCGCGGTGGCCGAGGGGACTGAGGCGCTCCAGTCACGGTCTGCACGGCCACTACGGTCGGGGGTTCGAATCCCCCCCCTCGGGCATGGATACTTGTGCCGTCCTTAGGATAAGCTAGTAGATAAGTAGTTTGTAAGTTTAGGAACTGATGACCCCGTAGTTAAGTCCGATAAGCTATAAAAAAATTAAAAAACCCTCAGAGGACGGCGGTGTAGTCCGTGACGCATATGTAACACCAGCTGAGAACCCGACGCGCGCGCACGTGTGTGTGTGTGTGTGTGTGTGTGTGTGTGTGTGTGTGTGTGTGTGTGTGTGTGTGTGTACATCTCTTTAAAAACATGTTATATTTAACGGAGAAGAAATATACTTATGTAGTTGCAGCTACAAAATTGCCTTAATAGCAACATTTTTGCAAAAATTTTCATCCCTTATTTCACCCCCTTGATGTGTGAAATTCCAAAAAAACCGAAACTCTCAATTTAGCCAACAGGCCAAATATTAATTTTCGTAGCTCTAGCCTCAAAATCGTCTCAATAGTAACGTATTTTCAAAAAGATTTTTTTTTTATCCTCACTCAACTGTGAGTCTCGCTTGAACCTCGGACATGCGCTAACACCGCGCCTCACGTCTTTCAAACGTCAACTTCGCTTCGCAGTTTCTACGGATGTAATTGATGGATTGCGAGGCAACCAACGCCATTCTTTTGGTGATTTTTCAACCTATCGATTGCTTGAGAAAACATAGGGTATCCATTTAAAACAAGTTTGCGTTGAAAATAATATTTCTTTATGTTTTAGACTGTCTCATGGTATCTACTTTCGGAAGCCCCTGCCATACGTTCATGACCAAGAAAGTCGTTTTTCAGTATCTATTGTAGTTACACATATCTGGAGTGAAACATTTGAGTGCACACCCTGTATATATTCACTCATGAAATTTGTTATTAACGATCCGACCCAATTCATAAGTAATAGCAGTGTGCATAGCTACAACACTAGGAGAAAGGGAGATATTCACTATTCAAGATAAAATCTAACTTTAGCACAGAAAGGGCTGAATTATGCTGCCACAAAAGTCTTCGGTCACTTACCCAGTAGCATCAAAAGTCTGACAGCCAACTGGTATCTAAACAGAAATTAAAGGAATTTATGAATGGCAACTCCTACACTTAAGTTGAATTTTTAGATAAAACTTAAAAATTTAAAAAATGAAAATTAAACATCCTTAAAATATTGTCATGTGTAGACAGCGTTTACTGAAGTGACACGTTCCTCATTACGATATGTCGTGTATATGATCTATGGAACAAGTATTAACCTGATCTAATCTAATGAGGTATCTGAGCGGAAGGCCCACTCCCGTACCCTTGCTGGCTGCACGACTCAAAGCTTTACGCCTCCGGTGGGCCCTGAGCACAGACATTGGGCTGATGTTGCCTGGCCTAACATGTCTCGTTTCCAGTTGTATTGAGCGGATGTACGTGTGCGGGTATGGAGACCACCTCATGAATCCATTGACTTCATGTCAGCAGGGGACTATTCAAGTTTGTAGAAGCTCTGTAATAGTGCGGGGCGTGTGCAGTAAGTTCAAATGTTTGTTAAGCTTATGGGACTTAACTACGGGGTTATCAGTCCCTAAACTTACAAACTACTTATCAACTAGCTTATCCTAAGGACGGCACAAATACCCATGCCCGAGGGGGGATTCGAACCCTCGACCGTAGTGGCCGTGCAGACCGTGACTGGAGCGCCTCAGTCCCCTCGGCCACCGCGGCCGACGTGTGCAGTAGGAGTGATACGGGACCCGTAATACGTCGGGACACGACCGTGACAGGTGATATGTACGTACGCATCCCGGCTGATCACCGGCATCCATTCCTGTCCACTGTGCGTTCTGACGGACTTAGGCAACTGCGACACCTATAGACCGAAGAAAATAGACTGTGCATGTCCCTATCTCTGCTGTGTTGTGGCTTCAAACCAACATAGAAAAATTGCCACGAGTCACGTGACCTAGTTTTCCTCATTATGAGCAACAGTTTCTCATTTACAAGTGATGTCAAGCTTTGATTTTAACAATAAATCCACTTCTCGTGGATTACACATCTAGTAGTAATGGTAACGTAATTTCATCATATTGTTTATTTTAATGCAGTTATTGTCGTGTTTACGTGTGGCCAGGTGAAAAGTACCGCATTGTCATTTATTTTTAGAAGCAACAGAATTACATAACCTCAGTGTGTGTTATGCTATGAATCTTACTTTTTGTAACTTACGACGGAAAAATACTTTAAGCTGCTCTTGAGCAAGTTTATATGTCGGCAAGTAAGTTATTTCTGCTGAAAATCTGTTTACAATAACGTTATACAAAACTAAACATTCATACAGATAGTTTATTTTCCACATGAAGTCACTTCTTGGCTAGTGCATCGATGATGTTTCCTCACTACTCTATTATTTAATGTTAACAGCCAATACTTTGGTTATTTCACAGTCTGTGCCAAAAGTCTTAAAATATAAAAAGTTGCATTTTGTTAAAATCGGACATTATGGATGCAAACAGATTTCATTTCTTATAAAATCACAACGAAATATTTTACATATATTGTTGAGAAATCTTAAGGAAGCTGATGCTCCTTTCAAATCAATATTTGATCATGTACTCCTGTGTAAAATTCAGTCTTAAAGGCTCACAGTACAACGACAACAATGTAGTTCTGTTGCTTGTAAAAGGACTGCCGATACGTTTCATATAGGCGCATGTAAAAACTGTAGCTATCTCATTAACTCTTGCAATTGCGGAGAACTAACGCCAATTTTACATCTAAAGATTTAATAAGATTACCCTAATACTTTTCGTTGTCCAAATATATGCTTAATTTCCGCTACAAAGAATAAGGACTTCAACTCTCAGCTATATTTCCCATTACTCGTAATGATGAAACCGATATCCTGTCCCGAGTCACGCGACTTAGATGTTGGTTTCAGTGTAATGACGTCACGCGCAGTCTATTATCTATGGTCTCTGGCGACACCCCACACGTCCACTACTGCTACGGAGTGGCTCCAGGAACTCTTCTGAGTTTAAACACGTCAACACTCCGTAGCATATCTGGGATGCCTTGTAACATACTGTCCAGATTAGATCTACACTCCCCCGTACTCTTACGGATTTGACAGCGCTACAGGTTGCATGGTGCCAGTTTCCTCCAGCATTGCTTCAGACATTAGGTGAGTCCATAACACGTGTCGCAGCACTTCTGCGTGGTCGCTGGGGCCCTACACGATAACTGGCAGGGGTGCCAATCTCTTTGGCTCTTCAGTCCATTCCTAAGGGTAGAAATCGACATCTCATGCACAAATAGTCAAAATATCTTATATTTTCCATGGATGTCAGCTAATCAGTAATGTACGGATGACGTAGTCGTAGTAAAAAGCTGAACAGATACAAGTCTCACCACAACTTATTGGTTATGAACTGTCAATTAAAACTTTGCAAAAAAGGTAGAAAATTAAGGAGATGGAAACTTGACAAAGGGAGCATTAGGCAAGGATTGCCTAAAACAGGGCAAAGTAATACAGTAGGAGAAGAATGGGTAGCTCAGAGATATAGTGAAGGCCGCAGAGGCTCAAATGCAGAAGGACAAGGCCTAATAGAAATCCTTTGACAACACAGGAGATACTGAACTTAACTGATAAAAGGAGAAAACAAACTGCAGCAAGTGAAGAGGCAAAAGGAAGCACATACGTCTGAAAAATGAGATTGACAGGAAGTACAGACTGGTTAAGCAGGAGTGGCTAGAATAGCAATGCAACGCCGTAGAAGAATATTTAATTAGGAGAAAGATAGATACCGTCTAATACATTTGGAGACAAGAAAAGCAGCGGAGTGAATATCAAGAACTCCGATGGAAAACCAGTTTAAAAAGTCATGGTTGCAAAATACTAAGACGCATTATTTACAGACTAATGGAAAAACTGGAATGCGACCTTGCGGAAGATCCGTTTGGATTTAAGAGAAATGTAGAACCACTCGAGGCAATACATTACAGCTTATCTTAGAAGATAGGATAAGGAAAGAGAAACGTACGTTTTTAGCATTTGTAGATCTGGAGAAAGCTATCGGCAATGTTGACTGGAATATACTTTCTGAAGGTAGCAGGGTAAAATATAGGGAGTGTTATTCAACTTGTTCGAAAACCAGACAGCACTTACTAGAGTCGAAGGGCAAGAAAGGGTCGCAGTGATTGGTAAGGTAGTAAGAAAGGGTTGTAGCCTCTCCTCAATGCTGTTCAATCTGTACACCTAGCAAGCTGTGAAGGAATGCAAGGAGTAATTTGGAGAACGGATGAAAACCTTGCGGTTTGCTGATGACATAGTAATTCTGTCAGGAACAGCAAAGCACCTATATGAGCAATTTAATGGGAATAGACAGAGTGACTCTGTACAACGAAATTTTTTTCTTAGAAGAGCATTGAGCGATGAGTTAGAGTGTCATGTAAGAAGAGGCTAGTTATTAAATCTGCACAGCGGACAGACACTCGACGACCTTAGTACCGCGCGGAAGTAGCCAAGCTGTCTGGAGCGCCACGTTACGAATCGTGAGGCCTCTCGCGTCGGAAGCTCGAATCCTCCCTCGGGCATGGACGTGTATGTTGTCCTTAGGATAGTTTAACTTGGTTTAAGTAATCTGTAAGACCAGGGACTGATGACCAACGTAGTTTGGTCCCATAGAATTACAAACAAAACAGACCTTTGTCCTTCTTGCTGAATCTATTACCCGAATCTTCCTAGCAAGCCTCATGGCTACTGATTCGGCGTGCCAAACGCCAGCCTAAGAATGCTGTTAATGAAAGACAAATTAGAAGTCGAACACAGTTTTCATTTTCCCTTGAGAAACGTCCTATCACTAGGAACGTAATGGGAGATCAGAATAATGAGGTACAATGCATGATATTCCGGTTCCTCCCAACCTACAATTTGAACGGTAACATCTCCGTAATTTTAAATCTTGTCTTCTGATTGTATGCATATAGTGGCATTTCAAATCTGTCATACTGGGTAAACTGTTCCACTTCATATTTCGTAGAAAGTGAAAGCAAAGCCGATGAAAGGCAGCTGCCAGAATTGTTTTCTTTTCGTTACCTATTGAGCTGTGTTGGTTGTTATCGATGTTTATTCCATATTGATAATGTTGAATTCTGTGCCACAATATATGGTGTGAGTTTACTAATACATCAGACCATCAGGTTAATTGTGAACGGCCGCGGCGGAGCGGCCAATCGCATTGAGGCGCTCTGCAGCGATGCGCGAGGACGTTCCCCGTCAGGGGTTCGAATGCCCTCTCGGGCATGAATGTTTGTGCCGTCTTTAGTATAAGCTAGTTCATAAGTAGTTTGTGAGTTTAGGGACTCATGACCCCGTACTTAAATCCCACAAGCTCTACAAACATTTGAACAAACAATTGTGGATGCAGATTTTCTTTGGCCGTAGTTCAGTTGGTGAGCCAGTTACAAATGCAGTATACGACCAATTACATTATGGGGTTTCCAACACCTTTCTGTGAAAATATTCAGCTAACTTCACACACAAATATACACAAGAATGTAAAATGCTCCTGCAACATCATAGCAAAATCCAAATACGTCCTAGCCAGGCTCAAATATGTAAAAGAGGAGAATATAGAGGATATAGTCGAATTCTCATACTCAAACATTTAAATAACAAAATTGTCAATTTTTTAACGAGTTAAACCATGATTTTCCATCACGGAAAGAAATGTGAGGGGCCAGGGTGTTGCATCTATTCTATCAAGTATTCATCAGTGGAGATTCATGAATCCTACCCTTGTGCGATGTGTACCATTATTTTGTGCGACGTGAGAAATTCCATGTTGTATAACATGTCTGGCGTGGGACAGATCTCATACCTGGCCCCGCGTAACCAAAGGATCAAGGAAGGACTGAGCCGATTTTTTATTCACTCGCACATAATTGATAAACAGTTTGCACACAATTTATTTAGTCTGCAATACACAGATAAAATAGAATTAGCAGATTAAATTAATAAAAATTAAGCAATCCAACGCCATAAGGGCAAATTTTGAGGTCAAGTTAATAATTCAACAGCTAATCATTTAAACAATCAACACGCCAGATGGGTTCTCTTAAAATATTCTTGCAATCCTAAAAAAAGAAAAAAGAAAAGCAACTCCTGAAGGGCGATCTTAAAAAATTCAGTTAATATAAACCTTATACCTTACGGGCTGGTGTTTAATATGATGTGAACCTCGAAACAAGAATCTTTGGTTAAACAATACAGCCAAGATATAAAACAAATCTTCCAAAAACAATTTTATATTCGAGCCAACTGTCTTGTAGCAGGCCCCCAGACTTCCAGAAGATTTAACTTTAATACATGCCACTACTCCGCGTCATTTTCCATGGTCTTCAGACATGTAACAGCAGCGTATTCGCTAACCACGAGTTGTGACTAGATGTACACAGCATGAGAGCAAAACACTAACAACTTGATCTGCAGGAGGGGGATTACATCTACATACATACTCCGCAATTCACCGTAAGGTGCGTGGCGAAGGGTACACTGTACCACTACTAGGCATTTCCTTTCCTATTCCTCTCCCAAATAGAACGAGAAAAAAATGCTTTTATGCCTCCGTACGAGCCCTAATTTCTATTATCTTGTCTTTGTGATCACCACGCGAAATGTAAGTACGCGGCCACAAGATCGTACTACACTCAGCTTCAAATTCCGGCCCTCTAAGTTACCTCAACAGAAATTCACGGAAAGAACGTCATCTTTCCTCCAGCGATCCCCAAATGAGTTGCCGGAGCATTTCCGTGACACTCGCGCATTGGTCGAACCTACCAGTAACAAACCCAGCTGCTCACCTCTGAACTGCCTCTATGTCTTCCTTTAAACTGATCTGCTGCGGGTTCCAAACACTTGAGCAATACACTCTGTTCAACAACGATGAGACAATTACATCGCTATCAACCGAGCCCGCTGACCAAGCAGAAGATTCCCAAATCAGGTTAAACGCACAGTTAAACTATCAAACTCACAATAGCACTGTCTCACCTTAGCATAAACTGCTGATTCCGCTGTCTTGGAAGACGCGTTGGTAGATAGTTCAAAACAATGTGTGCATCACACATAGAGTCATCGCCACAGCCTTGGGAACACATCAAGGCAGCTCGGCCAGTCGTTCCACTGCTCGGTATGGCTGCAACCAACACGTCGCGCAGCGCAGCCGACACTGACTACTTCCCAGGCAGCGACGTAACGTACACATCCACTTTACTGCCCATACCGCCGTAGCGTCCCTCTGGTCTCCAGCACAAACCTCCTAGCCACGCCCTCCAGAGACCTTCCACTTGTCTCACTAGGCTCTCTGCCAAAGATAACCAATCGATCGAAACTCGCCGATCGCTGATGGAGATCATCGATCCGGCTCAATGTCATGTGTCATGTTACACGATAAGACATGTGTCACGGTATTTTATATTATACAATACATACGGTTACATGGGAATGGCGTGCGACATATCATGATAGAACAACATATTTAGTTATGTATTAAATAATTTAAAACTATGTGCTACATAGATAAGATCAGATTAATACTTGTTCCATAGATCATAAATACGAATTTTCGCAGTGATACAGTACGTGTCAGTTTAATAAATTGTGTGTATGCAGCACACTCAATATTTTAAGGATTTTGTATGTAATTTTTTTATGGCGAAATTACTAAGCTTTATCTAAAAATTCATCTAAAGTGTAGATGGAGTTGCCATTCAGAAATTCTTTCATTTCTTTTTAAATACTAATTGGCTATCTGTCAGACTTTTGACGCTTTTTGGTAAGTGCATAATGCACCCCTTTCTGTGCTAAAGTTAGATTTAACCTTGAGTAGTGAACATCTCCCTTTCTCCTAGCGTTGTAGATATGCACATTGCTATTACTTTTGAACTGGGTTAAATTGTTCATAACAAATTTCATGAGTGAATTTGTGTGTTGTGAAGCTAGACTGAAGATCCCTAGATTCTTAAATAAATGTCTGCAGGATGATCTTGGGTGGGCTCCAGCAATTATTCGGATTACACGCTTTTGGGTAAGGAATACTTTTTTACTCAATGTTCAATTCCCCAGAATATAATCCCATATGAAAGCAATGAATGAAAATAGGCATAGTAAGCTAATTTACTGAGATGTATATCACCAAATTTTGCAATGACTCTGATAGCACACGTAGCTGAACTCAAACGTTTCAGCAGATCTTCAATTTGTATCTTTCAGTTCAAACCCTCGACAATGCAAACACCTAAAAATTTTGAATATTCTACCTTAAATATGATGTCATGTGTTGCATCACAACATAAACTGCCGTGGCATGTATCACAGCTTGGCGTGTAATGTTTCACGAGATGTGAGATGTTACAAGATAGATGATATTTCACATGCCACAACAGGAACATGTGCCAAGACTTTACGTTCAACTTGCCACGTGAGAAAAATCTGATATCAGATGAAACATACGTGAATGGTATCGTATGTTCTGTGGCTGGACATGAGGCATCAAGACTTTCATCGGGCTTCATATGTGGAATCGTATCAGGTAGTATGCATGTACGACATAATGAGGATGGAGGACACAATATAATCTGATGAGAGACACTTTGTAACATGGGAAATGAGTAATGATATTAGTGAGTAAAAAAGTGCGAATATATCAAGATTTTTTTTATTTCAATGCTTTTCAGATTGCCATACATCTTTGGCCAAGACATATTTGCCTTTTGTTACGCTGTGACAGGAGCATTTTTCTTCCTAGTTCCAAATTTTCATTCTGCATAGCTGAGTAGTTGTCGAAGTCCACTGGGGTTACAGACTGGAAGGCCAACAAAAATTCTCCATGAAAAATTAAATATGAGTGAAAGCCATGTTTTCGATTATTTTACTCAAAGTTTGTAAATCTATGAAACCAAACTGCTATATTCATCCGTCCCTAGACTCACAAACTATTTGGACAACACATATAGCCATGGCCGAAGGAGGGCTCGAACCTCCGGTGGGAACGGTCTCCCAGTCCGTAACATGACGTCTTAGACTACGCGGCAATTATTTTACTAAACTTGCTTAAAAGCTTACTGCAACTGGTGTATGAATAAGGAAAAGATAATCATATAACAAAATAAACGGGTTCCAGCACGTGTTAAATTTTGCTCAACTTTTAACAATCACATGTCGAAAATGATTAATCATCAATGGATTTTAAAAAATAGTTCTAACTTTTTTTATTTATTTGCCTTCGTGAAATGTTTGAACTTATTAGCACATAAAATCCGAGCTGTGTACATACAAATGACGCCAATAACTGAACGTTAATTTCAGTTGAATTGCCGTGTATTGCAAAAGGAATTAATTGACGTGTATAAAATGCTAGTGCTCCGGTTCGTTGTCCAAAATTTGCTTTCATACCGTATCGTGGCGGCAGTAAGAGAGGTGTTCTAACGACCATACAAATGGGCAATGGTTCCAGATAATTAAAAATCTTTTCATGCCCAGTATCGGGATCTCCCCCTCCCGCTACCTCCGTCAAGGATCACTGATAACACTGACTCGTTTCCCACATTAATGTCATTAATATTGTGTATAAAAACTGATGAGGATATTTTGCCATATGCAAGACACTTCAGTATACATTTTTCCCATACATGTTTCACCACAATGTTTGCTATAGTAGTAAAAACGTTATTTGACATACATCTAAATGTTTTTACTTGCAATTAACTTAAATTGGCATACGAAACTTATCTGTTTTAGTCAGTTGTTGTCTTCAATCCGCAGACTTGTTTGATGCAGCTCTCCACTCTACCCTGTCCTGTGCAAGCCTTTTCATCTCAGAATAAGAACGGCAAATTACATCCTTTCGTATCTGCTTGCTGTATTCGTCCCTCGGTCTCCCTCTACGATTTTTACCCCACACAAAAAATGTTCAAATGTTTGTAACGTCTATGGGACTTAACTACGGGGTCATCAGTCCCTAAACTTACAAACTACTTATGAACTACTTACGAACTAGGACGGCACAAATACCCATGCCCGAGGGGGGATTCGAACCCCCGACCGTAATGGCCGTGCAGACCGTGACTGGAGCGCCTCAGTCCCCTCGGCCACCGCGGCCGGCTACCCCACACACTTCGTTCTAATGCTAAGTTGATGATTCCTTAATGTTTCAGAATGTGTCCCATCAACCTATCCCTTTTGTTAATCGGGGTATGCCAGGAAATCATTTTCTCCCCAATTCCGTTGAGCTCCTTCTCATTACTTACGTGACTTCCCAACTGATCTTCATCATTCGTTTGTAGCACCACATTTCAAAATCTTATATCATCTTTTTGTTGAACTCATCGTCCACGTTTCACTCCCATACAATACTACACTTCAGACAAATGCTTTCAGTAAGGACATCCTAATATTTAAACTAATATTGGATGCCAACAAGTTTCGCTTCTTCAGAAACGCTTTGCTTCCCACAGCCATTCTACATTTTATATCTTTTTTACTTCGGCCATCATAATTATTTTGCTACCCAAATAAAAAAAACTCATCTCCTACATTTATTGTCTCATTACCTAATCTAATTCCTTCAGTATCGCCTGATTTTCTGACATTACATTCCAGTACTCTTGTGAATGTTCATATTATACCTAATTTTCAAGGTACTGTCCATTCCCATTAAATTGCTCTTCCAGGTCCTTCGCTGTCCCTGACAGAATTACTATGTCATCGGCAAACACAAGGTTTTTATTAAAAAATGTTCAAATGTTTGTATAGTCTATGGGACTTAACTATGGGGTCATCAGTCCCTAAACTTACAAACTACTTATGAACTTACTAAGACTAAGGACGGACAAATATCCATGCCCGAGGGGGGATTCGCACCCCCAAACGCAGTGGCCGTGCAGACCGTGACTGGAGCGCCTCAGTCTCCTCGGCCACCGCGGCCGGCGGTTTTCGAACAAGCTGAAATAACACACCCTATATTTTACCCTGTTACCTTCAGAATTTGAAAGAGTGTATTCCAGTCAATATTGTCAAAAGCTTTCTCCAGATCTACAAATGCTAAAAACGTAGGTTTCTCTTTTCTTATACTATCTTCTAAGATAAGTCGTAATGTATTGCCTCGACTGTTCCTACATATCTCTGAAATCCAAACTGATCTTCCGCAAGGTAGCATTCTACCAGTTTTTCCATTAGTCTGTAAGTAATTCATGTTAGTATTTTGCAACCATGAATTATTAAACTGGTTTTCCGTCTGAGTTCTTGATATTCTCATCGCTGCTTTTCTTGTCTCCAAATGTATTTTCCTGTTGGCGGAATCTTTCTTCTAATTAAACATTCTTCTACGGTGTTGCATTTCTATTCTAGCCACTCCTGTTCAGCCGGTCTGCATTTCCTGTCAATCTCATTTTTCAGACTTTTTGCTCCCTTTTGCCTGCTTCACTTGCTGCAGTTTTATGTTTTCTCCTTTTATCAGTTAAGTCCAGTATCTCCTGTACCATCCAGGGATTTATATTAGACATTGTCCTTCTGCATTTATGAGTCTCTACGGCCTTCACTACTCTATCTCTCAGAGCTACCCATTCTTCTTGTACTGTATTACTTTTCTCTGTTTTAGGCAATCCTTGCCTAATGCTGCCTTTGTCCAGATTCCATCTCCTTAATTTTCTACCTTTTTTGCAGTCTCTTAAGTTTTAATTTACAGTTCATAATCAATAAGTTATGGTCAGACTGTATATCTGTTCACCTTTGCCGTTTCATTATAAGGTCAATCTAGTACCTTCCAGTGTCTCCTGGTCTCTTCCACGTATATAACCTCCTTTCATGATGATTAAGCCAAGTATTTGTGATTATTAAATTGTGCTCTGCACAAAATTCTACCAGGCGATCTCCTCTTTCATTGCTTTTCCCCAGTCCATATTCACTTCCTACATTTCCTTCTCTTCCTTTTCCTACTACCGATCTCATGTCCCCAATCACAATCAAAGTTTCCTCTCCTTTAACTGCCTGAATAATTTCTTTTATCTCCTCATACCTTTCTTCGATCTACTCTACTCAACATCGGCAGAACTAGTGGGCACATAAACCTGTGCTACTGTGGTAGGTGTTCGTATCTATCTTTGCTACGATAATGCGTTCACTATGCTGCTCGTTGTAACTTACCCGCATTCCAATTTTCTTATTATAAGCCCTATTCCTGCGTTACCACCAACTGATTTTGTATTTATAACCCTGTACTCATTGATCACAAATCCTATTCATCTACCTCAGAAGTTTACTAATCCCCACCATATCTAGATTTAACCTATCTATTTATCTTTTAAAATTTTCTAACTTACCTACTCGATTAAGGGATAAAACATTCCACGATCCGATGCCTGTTTTGTTTTTATGGTGACATCCTCCTGTGTAGTCATCGTCCGAAGATCCTAATAGGGAACTATTTTACCTACGGAATATTTTACCCAAGAGGGTGCCATCATCATATATTCATACGGTAGAGCTGCATGTCGTCGAGAAGATAAACGACTTTAGTTTCCTCTTGCTTTGAGGCGTTCGCAGTAATTGCGTGGTAAAGCCATGTTAGCTGATGTTACAAGGCCAGCTCAGTCAATCATCCAGACTGTTGCCGCTGCAACTACCGAAAAGGCTGCTGCCCCTCTTCAGGAACCACACGTTTCTCTGGCCTCTCCACAGATAACTCTCCGATGTGGTTGCACCTATGGTAGGACTATCTCTGCATCTTTGAGGAACGCAAGCCACCCCATCTAGGCAATGTCTATGGATCATCATGGGGGGATTAGGTAGAGAATACTTTTTTTTTTTTTTGTAGGCACCTTACATTAGGCTACGTTTAAAGAACGTTAAGATGACTGAGTATAGCACTTGTTTTTAGTTATTGTTGTAATAATTTAACACATCTTGTCATCTGCAAGACAAAAAAAGATTACATTTCTTAACATTCAATTGCTGGATCGAAAACACGCTATTTATGTTATTACTTATGACTTCTTTTACTTTTCTTATCTTCTGGTTTCTTGTTTTTTATGGCTTAATTATTAAATGTTATTCAAAGTATTTTTTGAGGTGGTACATCACGCCAATGTTATTTGGCGTGTGGGTACAGCTGCATATGTTTTGTGATTTTTTTTTTCCGGATGGCGCGCGATATTCGAGTCAAAACTATTTCAGCAAGCACGGAAGAACGAAGAGCATCAACACCAAAAAGATCATTATGTATAATGTTTGTATTTATGTTTCAAACTCTAGTGTTCCTTTCAGAAAATTCTATAATTGGATACGTCTTTAAGGTAAGCTTCACCTCACAAACAGATGACCTCATTAGATTAGATTCTCCTGCCAGACTTCAGGGAAGTTTTGAACAATAATTATGTGAGCTGTTTTAAATAATTTGAAGACGCACTTTTAGGGCTGTAAGGTTTTGTACTGTGAAGCACCCAAATTTTTGTATTTAAGAACTATTGAGATACTATCTAATGCTGCTATGCAATATACAGTATTACTAGTTATGCAGGTTCTGGTTATGATACAGAGATTCTAAAAATAAATTAAAAGATACACCGGTATTTCCATATGTTTTTAAGTTTGTAATGAATTTTTTTCATACATGGAGTCAAAGCTCCAGACAAAGATGCTGCTCTGTCCATATACAGCCTACTATTGCTAGTTCGGAGATGTGTTATTAACCATGTATGGACATTGTCATAATGATGATCTTTCATCATAAGAATGTGTTATACTTCATACAATACATTAATTATATTGCCTGAGCTGTTTAAGGATGAGATAGCAATTGTACCGTCTCGAAAGAATTGAGGAAACCATGTGAAGCTTACACGTGAATGATAGGAAGGGAATATCAAGCTTGGTTCTGTCGATAATAAGTATAGTGTAAGTGCGTACGCGCTAGATTTGGTCGTCCTATTCTGGTAAGTGTTTATCCACTGACTGAGACTTCCAACAAATACGCATAGGGAAAAAATCAAAACAGTCAAAATTTACAGGAAATTTGGGTATCTACTGAAACACAATATAATGTCAATGTTTTAATGTCTTACTTCCACAATATTCTGACCTGATACAATTGTTGAAGCAAACATTGTTAAATCTGTTATTTGCAAAATGGATTGTATTAGGCTATTAGATACACTGCACTCAGGGACGAACAGAAATAAGTTCCGTGAAGGTAAGGGTACATCTACATCTATATACATACTGGGCAATCCACCGTAAGGTACGTGGCGGAGGGTACACTGTATCACTACTAGTCATTTCCTTTCCTATTCCATAATCAAATAGAACGAGGAAAAAAAGAATGCCTGCATGCCTCCGTACGAGCCCTAATTTCTTGTCTTTGTGATCACTACGCGAAATGTAAGTAGACGGCAGCAAGATCGTACTACACTCAGCTTCAAATTCCGCCCTCTAAATTTCCTCAACAGAAATTCACGAAAAGAACGCCGTCTTTCCTCCAGCGATCCCCAATTGAGTTGCCGGAGCATTTCCGTGACACTCGCGCATTGGTCGAACCAGTAACAAACCTAGCTGCTCGCCTCTGAACTGCTTCTATGTCTTCCTTTAAACTGATCTGCTGTGGGTCCCAAATATCTGAGCAAAACTCACGACGTGGTTGTACAAGCGTTTTATACGCGGTTCCCTTTACAGATGAAGTATATCTTCCTAAAACTCTCCCAATAAACCAAAGTTGGCTGTCCGCCTTACTCATAACTGTCCTTACATGTTCGTTCCATTTCATATCGCTCTGGAATGTTACGCCCAGATATCTGAACGACGCGACTGCATCAAGGAGCTCACTACTAATGCTGTAATCGAACAATATAAGATTGTTTTTTCTACTCATGCGCATCACCTTAAATTTTTCTACATTGAGGGCTAGCTGCCATTTTTCGCACCAAGTAGAAATTTGGTCTAAGTCATCCTGTATGCTATTACAGTCAGTTAGAGACGACACCCTCCCATACACCACAGCATCATCAGCAAACAGCCGCAAATTACAACTTACTCTGTCCATCAGATCATTTATGTATATAGAAAATAATATCCGTCCTATCACATTCCCCTGGGACACGCCTGACGATACACTCGTCTCTGATGAACACTCGCCGTCGAGAACAACGTACTGCGTTCCATTGCTTAGGAAGTCTTCCAGCCAGACACAAATCTGTGAACCTAAAAGTGCAGCTCTCTTCCCGATCTAAGCAGTGGTGGTCGTACGCGATACCCTCCGCCCTCTGGCCTTCAGCGCTCCAGCGGTCGCTAACAGCGGCGCTTTATCGCCCTAACATAGAATGTTTTTAAAGGCAGGCAGGACTTCGTTCAATGCGTACACTTACTTCCGAGGACAGTACGAGTGGGAAACATCACAAGACTGCCGTTTGTGTATAACAGCCACAAGCTGGCTGGTATGCTAATGGAGAAACACGCTGACTTTTAAGCCTTAGATTTTATAAGTTGTTGTTCCAGCAGTCACGCCAAATTCGTTCGAACCGTAACTTAAACGGACATCAACGTGTGTCGTAGCTTTTAATAACCCATAGTCTTGGTTCATCTACTTCTACATCAATACTCTGCAAGTCACATTGAAGTGAATAGCAGAGGGTTCATCGAACTGCTGTTATGATATTTCTCTGCAGCCTCATTCACTAACAGCTCGTGGGGGAAAAGGAACATCTAAAATTTTCCGTTTTCGATCTCATTTCTGTTATTTTATTATGATGATCCTGTCTTTCTAAGTAGGTGGGTACCAAAAACAGATGTTCGTATTCGGAATAGAAAGTTGATGAAAGAAATTCCGCAAATAGATCTCGCTGCAACGAATAACGTTTTCTTTTTATGATTTCCACCCCAACTCGTGCTTCACTTCCGTGATACTCTTTCCCCTATTTCCAATAATACAAAACGAATTGCCCTTCTCTGAACTTTCTCTAAATCGTCCGTCGGTCCACTGGTGTGAATCCTACAATGCGCAGCAATACTCCAAAATAGGACGCACAAGTGTAGAGTAGACAGTTTCTTTAGTAAAACTGTTGCTTCTTCTAAGTGTTCTGCCAATGAAACGTAGCCTTGGTTCGCCTTCCCTACAATATTTTCTATGTGATCTTTCGAACTGAAGTTGTTCGTAGTTCTTTTTGCTAGGTATTTAGTTGAATTGACGCCTTGTAGATGTGACTGAGGTTTAACGGACTTCTTTTAGCGGTCATAAGGATGACCTTAATAATAAGGGTCAGTTGGCAATTTTGCGCCATGCTGATATCTTATCTAAATCATTTTGCAGTTGCTTTTGATCTTCTGGTGATTTTACTAATCGATAAATGATAGCATCATCCGCCAACACGTTATAAGAGAGCTACTCAGATTGTCTCCTAAATATTCTTCTTTATATATAAAGCAGTGTGTTCGTGTGTTTATGTGAACGCATTGCATACAAAACTACAGTTTTGTTTCAATCTTTATGAAATGTTGTACACGTGTGCTTCAATCCATGACAACACATAGTTCACGATGAGATGCGCGAAAAACTGCTGCATTAAGCGACAATGTTGCTCATTTTCTCCTAAACCATAGGCTCAATTTCAACCAAATTTGGTACACATATTCCTTAAGTTAGATAACAAGTGCTGTAGGAGTAAGAACCACATATGACACTTGGTTCAGGAGATATAACATCATAAACAATTGGAGTTGTAAGAAACTGCCACATAATGCGACGAGACTTTATACATACACTATATGCGATTGGCAGTACTTAGCGACTTGCAACAAACTTTAAACATAATTTTAAACCTTTATTAAACTTTTTCTCGCTGACAACCACATCGGAATAATGAAAGGAAAAAAGTTTCTCGCTTGCTACTTCTCCGCTTTTCAAGACACAAAACTACGGCATTCAGTGTGACGTTGTAGTTTATAATTTCTACACTACAAATTGTAGTCGCAGGAAATTTTACACATATTATACACACATACACATTAATGTACTTTAGAAATTGTATCACAGTACGACATGTAGTGCATGAGATATAAGGACAATAACAGTAACGTTCCTGGAAAACCATCTCATCCCACCTCAGGTTTTAATCTATTACTTCTTTACAACTAACAATGTTCGCAACGGATTTTACCGCCATACAACATTTATACAAATGAATATATAACTGCAAATTATACAATTGTAGAATATATAATTCAATACATATAAGAACATATATACTGCGGTGGGTAAAAACCTCTCACATCCTGGAACACGTATTCCAGTCAGCTTAAGGAAATTCTTGGGAAGCTGACAGCAGTTTGACAACTTTGAGCTCTGAAGCGCACACGGATGCAGGCGATAGCAATAGACTTCTATAGAGTTATAAGGAAAGGAAGAGAATGAAACAGAGTACATCCAAAGAAAACCCATTATTTACAACATATATGGCTTTTAACTTCAAGACACTACAGTTCCAATGAGACTAGCATTTTATATTACGATTGATAAATCACAGGACAACCTGTTTAATACTGTAGAGTGGTTCTGACATCTCCATGTTTCTCACGCGGACAGCTTTGTGTCACTTGCTCAGGGGTGACCGCACCAAAAAAATTGGTCATATTAGATCCTGGACAAGTAAGAATAACTATTGTTTATAGTAAAGTTGTGAATTAAATGAATGATACATATCATTTGTATTTTGTTTAGTATCTTTTTTGGATACCTTACTTAAAATTTTGTATATTATGCAAGACAGCCTTATTTCTTATATATTCTCTCATAAATATGACATGTTTACAGAAAAAAGGAGATAAACAGAGAGAGAAGTGATAGGAGATGTACTAACTCGTAAATAAGGAAAAATAGAGGGCCCTATAACACTTTCCTGTGGAACACCAGATATCACTTTTGTTCTACTCGATGACTTTTCGTCAATTACAAAGTACTGTGTCCTTTCTGACAGGAAAGCAGCAATCCAAACGCACAACTGTGGTGGTATCCCACAAGTAGCCAATTTGATTAGAAGACGTTTGTGAGGTACAGTGTCAAAAGCCTTCGGAAAATCTAGAAATACGAAATCTATTTGACATCTCTTGTCGATAGCATTCACCACATCATCTGTGTTTCACAAGAAAGGTACTTTCTGAATTCGTGTTCACCGGAGTTAATAGGTCGTTCTCTTCGAGGTAATTCGTAATATTTGAGGAAATATATGCTGTAAAATTCTGTAAGCTAGACTGTTTTATTAGACATTATGTTGCTTCGATTGCTGTACCATACCGCCTGATGTAGTGGAAGATATCTTTCGTAACTTTTGTAATGCTTACAAATTACTTGAAACTATATCAAACCGATTTTGTTTATTGATTATCTCATGCGGCTCGTGGTTGCATTAAACGAAGCTACTTGCACTAAAAAAAGCACCTACAAAAAGGGAAGGATAGAAAATGTAGTCTTTGTAAAGTGACTGGATAAAAATTAATAAGAACTATTGTAATATTTCTATGAAATGAGTTTATTGACAGAGGTATTTCTCGTAGTTACATACCTTCAATACAATAGGCTCCGTTATTTATGTCCTTTTTCCAACTGTTCGAAAAGTCATCGAGTAAAACAGAAGTGATATCTGTGTTATGATAGGGTCTCTACTTTCCTTATTTCTATAAACCATTTAGCAGACAATCTGAGTAGCTCTCTTAGTCTGTTCGCGGATGATGCTGTCATTTATTCGTTAGTAAAGTCACCAGAAGATCAAAATCAACTGCAAAATGATTTAGATATCTGCGTGGAGCCAAAATTGGCAGTTGACCCTTAATAATGAGAAGTGTGAGGTCATCCATATGACCACTAAAATCCGTTAAATTCAGTTACACTATAAATCAGTCAAACCTACAAGGCCGTCAATACAACTAAATACCTAGGAGTAGCAATTACGAACAACTTAAATTGGAATGGAGACATAGAAAGTATTGTAGGAAAGGCGAGCCAAAGACTACGCTTCATTGGCAGAACACTTAGAAGATGCAACAGCTCTACTAAAGAAACTGCCTACATAACACTTGTGCGTCCTATTTTGGAGAATTGTTGCGCATTGTGAGATCCACACCAGGTGGGACTGACACAATTTAGAGAAAGTTCAGAGAAGGGCGGTTCGTTTTGTATTAACGCGATATAGGGGAGAGAGTGTCACAGAAATGATGCACGAGTTGTGGTGGAAATCGTTAATAGAAAGGCATTATTTGTTGCGACGAGATCTATTTGCGAAATTTCTTTCACCAACTTTCTCTTCTGAATGCGAGTGTATTCTATTAGCTCCCACCTGCATAGGGAGACATGAAGAACGTAATAAAATAAGAGAAATGAGATCGAAAACGAAAAGATTTAGGTGTTCCTTTTTCCCCGCGAGCTATTAGAGAATGGAGCTGTAGAGAAATATCATAACAGCGGTTCGATGAACCAGTCTGACATGAACTTCAATATGACGTGCAGAGTATTTAAGTAGATGTATAAGTCTGTTTGTGTCGATGTCTCGTATTCATTGCCCGATGGGATGGATAATGTTGTCTCTGGTGTTGCACTGGATCCCTGTCATTGGTTGTTTCCCTTTTGCAGAGAGATCGTAATCACAGGAATGGTGGATGTTCTGCAGTTTCCCACTGTCAGCGCTGCAATAGCTTCTAGACAACTGTACCACGGTAGTCGCTGCCTATTACTTCAAGTTCCCTCAACTCCTTCGCCCAGCGCTCAGGCGAAAGCGACATCTCATGGAACATCAACCCAACATCTTACATGACAATGCGCCATGCCACACCGCTGCTGCTGACAATGGCAGAGTCTGGAACACCCACCGTACTCGTCCCAGTAAGTCCCTCTGTTTACTAACTCTTTGTCAAAGTGAAAGAACCACTTCCACGGTTTTAGTAGAACATCCTCGGGCGGTCAATACCGAACTTCAACAGAAATAGGCACTCATATGTTATACATTACTTGGGATTCACGTTATTTCGCGTAACTAACTTAATTTCATTCCTGGTATTTTTTGTAATTGGACTATTTATTACATCAAAATCATATTTCTAGCCGCGGTGGAGTAGCCGAGCTGTCTAAAGCGTCTCGCTGCGGAGCGCGCGGTTGCTCGCCGTGGAGGTTCGAGTCCTTCCCGGGGCATGGGGGTGTGTGTTTGTCCTTAGGTTAGTTTACCCAAGTTTAAGTAGTTTGTAAGCTACGGACTGGTGACCACGCAGTTTGGTCCAATAGATTTACAGACATTTGAACATTTCATATTTGTAGAGAGCACTTCTCACATGTCTTATATCACTAGTTAACAACTAGCTACGTGGTTAAGTGCATTTGCGTCAAGAAGTGATTATTCACACACCGTCCGTCCAAAACATCCGAAGACTTATATTATCGACATCAACTCCGTAACTATGGCGGAAACTTGAAATTAATAATCATAAATAAGTGATATGCATTTGATTGGGAATATGATCGCTCAAATCCGCCTCTGTCAAATCCAGAGCTAGCTCACAAAATTACTTCAAGGAAATTCTAGGATATAGTTCCCCATCGTTCACAAAAATAATCCGCGCTTGTGCACCGTCTCAGTGAAAACGCTGTCAATGCGTCGTTAAATCCTAATATTCCTTCCTTCCTTCTACCAGTCCGCTGCAAGCAAGCAGCTTTAAGTGATGAACACAGAGTTCAAGTGACATCTCTAAATCAAAGCATTCTCTACATTGTTTAGGAAAAGATAAAAAGTGAGTATGAAGTTTCTGTTTGTTCACCTTGACTCCCGAAGAAACAAGAACGACGTATGGATGCTTGTCATGATTGATAAAATGAAAAATGTGGACAATTCTGCCTTTCACTATCCACACCATTTTTCTCTGCTGAGTCACGCACGTCCGTTCATTTATGCCATGCAATGCACGCCAACAGCACCCGCACAGCAGCATAGTAGGGGCTGGGAAATCTGTCTGGCCCACTAACGTATGGGTTGTACTGCAAAAACAAGGCGGCCTATATTACACGCTCACACGCTCAATTGCGTGTGTCTCATTGGCCTGGTGCAAGTCTTTCAATTGGACACCACTTCGGCGACTTGACTGTCCCTAGCCTACCCCAGTTAGCCAACCGGGGAAGGGGGAACTACAGCTTAACGTGGAATCCGAACCACGTGTCATTTCTGGCGACTCCTCACATCTTTGAGAGGTGAAGGATGGGTTAAAGTGCAGACTGAAAAAATCAGAGGTCCGACCAAACCATCTGTCCTACTGGGCAACCTGTACACAGGGAGTGGGAAGAAACCTTTCTCCCTCTTTTTCCACTTCTATTGGTGTTAGGAAGGTGTAAACTGCATAGTCTTCAAACTCTCAAGGCCAGCTTTTTCTGGACTGACGGGTACATGATAGGAAGCTGCTGATTACTTTAGTGAAATAATATAGTACTTTTATGCCATTCCTACAATCCCAGTGTGATTCCCTCCTCTGTGTTAGCATAGATGACACTTACATGTTTCATTTGTACTGGAGTAGTAGTATAACATGTAATAATTGCATATTTCCACGTCAGATAAACGCACAGAATTTCCCTTGTGTCTATCAACCAGGTTGACGTCGCTTCAGCTCAGAGGTAGCATATAGATCATTAGTCTGATCTTTAGCTGTGAGGATTTACTACTATCAGAAAACAGTGTATTGGCTAAGGCACTTTTTCGTCGAAATAATTATCTCCATAGTTCATATGGATGTCAGCTATTTTAATTATTCACATTTTAATTTGGAGAACATTGTCAAAGGAGGGACAGCGATTTTCTTTAGAGATATTTATGTTAGAAACCGCAGAAGGTTATTTTATTTAACCGATTTCGACATTATCTTACCAGTTAGCAACGTGCAGCCACAGAGAGCAACCACGGCAGTCCTGGAGATAGCACTAGCCACATGGGCTGCATATAGCTCTCAAAATGACCTAAGATAAGGTCGATACCAGTTAGATAAAATAATCTTCTGAGATTTAGACTGTTTTTTCAACATAAACATCGACATTTCTTCAGATAAATAGTAAACTAACCAATGTTGTTGTTCTTATTGTTGTTGTGATCTTCAGTTCGGAGACTTTTACTCTACACCCTGCTCTAACCTGAACAAGCCTCTTCATCTGCTCATTAGAACGGCGACCTACATCCATTTGAATCTGCTTACTGTATTCATCTCTTGGACTCCCTCATACTTCCCTACAAAGCTAAATTCACTATTACTTGATGTCTAAGAGTGTGTCCTACCAATCGATTCCTTCTTTTACTCCTGCTGATTTCAGAATCTACAAGAGTGTAAACCCAATCAAAACTGTCAATAGCTTTCTCCAAATCTAAAACAGCTAGAAATCTATCTTCTAATATAGGCCGTAAAGTGAGTATTGCCTCAAATGGTCAAATGTTTGTGAAGTTATGGGACGTAATTGCAGTGGTCATCGATCCCTAAACTTACAAATTATTTCAACTAACTTATCCTAGGAACAACACACACACACACACACACACACACACACACACACACTGTAAACCCTCGTTAAAATCCAGGTGGTCAATTTTAATGTTTTGGTTTCATTAAAAGAGGTTTTGGTGGGAAATTTTAGAATTTGATAGTTCTGGGAATGATATTGAGTATTCCCAAAAGCAAAGTGGAAATGGGGGTACCAGCACAGATTGCAAACATTAGCCATATTTTACTCCGTGGGGCATATAAAAGGAAATTACAGCGATTGTTAACATGTTTCTTCTGTTAGCAGTCAGTTTGGGTAAAAGTGCGTTGAAATATTATTGAAGTTAATCATTTCAAAGTTTAAGTCCG
This sequence comes from Locusta migratoria, assembly GCA_026315105.1. Lineage (NCBI taxonomy): Eukaryota > Metazoa > Arthropoda > Insecta > Orthoptera > Acrididae > Locusta > Locusta migratoria. Next base: position 217,473,943 of record CM048745.1, on the reverse strand, counting down.
CTACCCACGTTGGGCGCCAATTTATAAAGCCTCCCAACGGTGTAGCGGAACACATCAATCCTTATAACACGACTTTTAGCAGTTGAAGTTTGTATTTGTGGTGCCTGCATCGTTGGGGACGTCACAAAAAAATTTTCCCAGGGCATTAATAGGTGAATCTCTATAGAAGATTATTTTCTTTTATTATACACTGGGCGCCTGAGATGTTGACTGTAGAGATTATGCCCACGTTGCCTAGCGCTGTTCAACAGTTCCGCCGTTTCTAAAACTTTACTCACGGCAGCGTTATTTTTAGACGAGGGTGAAATGCTTTAATGTTTATAAGTCTCATTGAACTTTGAGATTCTTCCTTTCAAATACTAAGTCAGTTAGTTAAACAAATGTTCAAATGTTTGTTAAGCTTAAGGGACTCAACTATGGGGCCATCAGTCCCTAAACTTACTAACTACTTATGAACTAGCTTATACTAAATACAGCACAAACATCCATGACCAAGGGAGGATTCGAACCCCTGACAGGGAACGGCCTCGTGCATCGTAGCATAATTTTTTCCTCTCTTCTACTTCCAGACACGAAATATATATTCCATTAATTGACTAGTGTGGAAAAAATTCCAGTTGTATGCCTCTCATAAAGTCAAGTATGACCTGAAGTAAAACCGTAGCAGATCGTTGTCCATTGTAATCGATCGCCACCCAAGAAAAATTACTTCATACTTGTTTTCTGGTTATGGATCATTTGTAAACAAATGTGGGCATACTTGACAAAAAGCATCATTTGAAAACGAATTTCGAAAAGGTGAATGTTTTATTCGAAAGCTAAGATGTTTTACTACTGTGTGTCGAGAAATCAGATTTTTTAACCGCATACTTTCATCAAAATCGAGTGAGGAGCGTTACGAAACTAAAAACTAGCGCGGAATGAAAAGTAGACTTTTTATTTTTTCACAGACAAGACAAAACTAAAAAGGAAAAAATAAGTTGATGAAACGATGTGGCGTGGTCTTGTATACCGTCAAAATTTTTTACTACTTGAAAATCGGAAAAGTTCATTTCCCCCCCCCCCCCCTTTCTTTTTCGGCTCGGCTCGACCCGGCCGGCAGTGTGAACGCACCTAGGGTGCCAGCACGCGCCGACGGCAAGGGTGTTCACACTGAGTTTGTGACACTTGCGAGGAGTGACACTTGCGAGGTAAGGGAATGTGCAGACACTTGCGGGGAAACCCGGACGCTGCAGGTAGTGAACTAGGTGTTTCAGAAGTGGGGATACACCACCCCTACTCCACGCCCTCCAGCCGCTACCTGTGCCGTATTAGGGAAAGGCCCACCGGACCGGCCGCGCAATTTGTGACACAAATTACATGTTTGATAATATCAAGTTAATGCATAGAAGTATGAAATCACGTCAAGACTACTTCCTGCAAAAATTACGACAAAAAAGTTGGCACTGAGTTTAGAAAAACAAAATTCTGGTATATTGGATTTTAACATTTTATTAAGAAATGAATGTTACTATAAGAGATACAGCCATTCCAATTTTTGGGCACCATAACGTTTTCCCTTCCTGAGTAAATGAGTTGCTTCTTGTAGTTTCAACACCACAGTAGCCTTTTTCTTGAATGTTCTGAATATAAGTCTTCACACAGACTTCTTGAGGAGGAGAGTGATACGGATATCTGATTGTTAACCACTGCCTATTACCTTAGACCTCTTTAACTGTACTGAACAGGAGTTCCGTGTATTCCGTAATTTATATTTATACAGTTAACAGGCAATGTAATTTATAACCAACTATTGGCTTCCAATTTAGCTTCATTTTTTCTGGAAGTTTTGCAACTTGTTTCTCCCTGTTGGTTTATGCCAAGTTAGGAATAAAAATGGTTCTATATGACGGTGATAGAAATTAGTATGTATCTTTAGCATATTTAGGTGTGTGACTATTCCTTTACACATTCCTTATGTCATACATTTCTTAGATGTATTTGTAATTCGTTTTGGGGTCTATGAATAAAGGCTTGAAGTATATAAAATACTTATTGACTTATTATTAACATTTTTAATTGAAGGTTTAAGGTTGTGTGTCCTATTACAAAACATAGTAGCTTTTTTTTTTAAGAGATGGAAATTATAGTGGGGTTAACTACGTAAAGGTCAATTACATCAACATATCTGTGCAGGATGCCTAATATATTTATTGCTTGCGCAGGTGTCTTGATATGCTTAGTGTTCTGAATAATATGCTTTTAGGAGGTATGACTGTGAAAAGTCATCGTCTTGTAGTAACAGAAAATGTCTTAATAACTTTCCAAACATTATCACTATTAAAATACCTTTTTGTTTTCAGGAGGAACAGTCTACGAATTAATATGTAGTTAGAACAAGTTACTATATTGCTCTTCGGCTTGCAAACGGTTGTGCAAGGCCGGCCGCGGTGGCCGAGGGGACTGAGGCGTTCCAGTCACGGTCTGCACGGCCACTACGGTCGGAGGTTCGAATCCCCCCTCGGGCATGGATATTTGTGCCGTCCTTAGAATAAGGTAGTTGATAAGTAGTTTGTAAGTTTACAGACTGATGACCCCGTAGTTAAATCCCATAAGCTTAACAAACATTTGTAATTTTTTTTTTTTTTTTTTTTTTTTACCCAAAAATCATGGTTTATTTTAGATTTTCTCAGGAACCGCCCATAAATGAATGGTGCTTTTGTAAGCGGTTTAAAGCACACCATAGACTACACGTTTGTACAAAAGCCAACTGATTTGCTCAATTTGGATGGGCCCCAGGAAGTGTGTAACTTTCAAAATTTTTGTATGATAGCTGGTAGTGTACCCATTCTTCTAATATGTACACAAATGATCACTAGGCCAGAACACTTTATCCCTTCACTCTGAGGTGACTAGAACCTGAGGTATGGGCCCCTAAAGAATCGCAAATTCCCACGCGCCGTTTACGAACGTATTAATACCGCGTACTGCCGTGCGCGGTATGATTACAGCAGCAAATCAGACCACAAGCTGGCCAGCTGGTGCAACCTCCCACGATGCTGTAACTGGACAGCAGCGTATATCGCTCTTGCTTCACGTCATCTAATGGTATAATACATTATTTTCTGTATCTGTGCACTGTGATATGTCTAAATAAGTCCGTGGCTTCATTAGCCAGAAGCTTCATACAATCCTTCCTTTATGAAATTTCCGGAATTACAGTGTGCTCTTACAGAAAACAATTTTGAGATAAGTAATATTCATTGTTTGTGTAATGAGACTGCAATAAAGAGAATTCTCAGTAGAAATGCTATCATAATTGTGGCGTTGACAGTGACACTGATGTTGTTGTTGTTGTGGTCTTCAGTCCGGAGACTAGTTTGATGCAGCTCTCCACCCTACTCTATCCTGAGCAAGCCTCTTTACCTCCTCATAAGAACGGCAACCTACATCTGTCTGAATTTGCTTACTGTATGCATCTCTTGGTCTCCCTCTGCGTATTTACCCCACACACTTCCTTCTAATGCTAAGTTGACGATTCCTTGATGTCTAAGAATCTGTCCTACCAAGTGGTCCCTTCTTTTAGTCAAGGTACGCCAAAATTCCTTTAATTCCCAATTCTGTTCAGTACCTTCTCATTAGTTACGCGATCCACCCACTTAATCTTCAGGATTGTTCTGCAACACCACATTTCGAAAGCCTCTATCCTTTTCCTGTGGGACTGATAATCTTCGCAGTTTTGTCTCCCTAAAACACCAAACCAACCTCTTCCTGTTCGCACTGTTTATCGTTCAAGTTTCACTCCCATACAAGGCAACACTCCACGCAACAGCATTCCAAAAGGACTTCAATACACTTGTTAACAAATTTCACTTTTTTCAAAAGCGCTTTTCTTCCCATTGCCATTCGTTATTTTATATCCTCTGCACTGCGACAATCGTATGTTATTTTACTGCCCAAGTAACAAAATTCATTTACCAACTTTGTTGATTCGTTACCTAATTTAATTCCTTCAGTATCACCTGATTTTCTAAGAATGCGTTCCATTACCCTTGTTTTGCTCTTGTTAATGTTCATCTTATTTGCTCCTTTCAACACACTGTCCATTCCGTTCAATTGCTCCTCCAGGTCTCTGACAGAATTACAATGTCATCAGCAAAACTCAAGATTTCTTCACCCTGAACTTTAATTCCTTCTTCAAATTTCACCTTGCTTTCCTTTATAGTTTGCTCAATGTAGAAATTGAATAACTTTCCATCCTTCTGTAAATAATTCGTGTTAAAATTTTTCAACCATGGCTTATTAAACTGATGGTTCTGTAATTTTCACACCTGTCTGTACCTGTCTTTTGTGAAATGGGGATTATTACATTTTTAAGCTGAGGTATTTCCCCGGTCTTATACATCTTACGCACCAAGTGAAATAGTTTGTCATGGATGGCTCTCCCAGAGACATCAGTAGTTCTGTCGTCGTCCACTCCAAGGGCCACTCCAAGGGCCTTACTTCGACTTAGGTCTTTCAGTAATCTGCCAAATTCTTCTCTCAGTATTGTATCTCCTATTTCATCTACATCCTCTTCCCTTCCTACAATATTGTCTCTAAGTTCATTTCCTTTAAAGAGTCCCTCTATATACTCTTTCCACCTTTCAGCTTTCCCTTCTTTGCTGAGAACTGGTTTTCCATCTGAGTTCTTTATATTCATACAGATGCTTTCTTGTCACCAAATGTTTCTTTTATTTTTCTGTAAGCGGTATCTATTTTTCCTATTTATAATTCTTCTACAGACTTGCATTTGCCTTCTAGCCACTCCCGCTTAGCTATTTTACACTTCCTGTCAATCTCATTTCTTAGTCGTCTGTACTCCATTTTGCCTGTTTCATTTACTGCATTTTTATATTTTTTCCTTTCATCTATTAAATTTAGTATTTCCTGTGATTTTTGTAGGTCTTGTCTTTATACCTGTTTTATCCTCTGCTGCGTTTACTATTTCATGTCTCAATGCTATTTATTCTTCTTCTACTGTTTTATCCCCCCTCCCCCCCGTTTCTGTCAATTGTAAGGTAAGCGCCAAAAATTAAATTTTACACCAGAAGCAAAAGAAGTTTGGATAATCAAATGTCAAAGAGAATATTCACGTTCTTGGAAAAAAATTGTTTCTTCAAGCAAAACTAAGTACATTAAGACTTAACTAATTGGTTAAGAGGTATGACAAAATTGGAAACCTCCTTATAAATTTACGATATTTTTCATCAAGATTTTGAAGCATTATTATCAAGTCCTTCTTTCGTTCGTTAAGCGTTGGTATCTTGTCGTTGGAAGTAAAGGTAGCCAGTTGTTTAAATCCAATTTGGCATGCAAATCCAACATAGTTGTAATATTTGTAGATCTATGGGACTGCTGTGGTCATCAGTCCCTAGGCTTACCAACTACTTAAACTAACGATAAGGACAACACACACACACACACACATGCCCGAGCGAGGATTCGAACCTCCGACGGCGAGCAGTGTCGCGCTCCGCAGCCAGAGGCCTTGGAACGCTCGGCCACTCCACCGCATATATATATTTATAAATATGTAAAAGCATCGTTTTTCGTTTGACGAAGTTTCGAGTCTCGTTGATCTCACCATTTGGAACCTCTTCTAGAACCATGCACTTGCTTTGCCTCTTCCGTTTTTTCTATTACACCGAATTCCCTATCACATGGCATGTAGGAATAAACAAGGAATTTAAGGTAGATTATGAGATAGTAACCTTTCAATACAAGAAAGGCAACCATTATTAGAACCAGACGACTCTTATTCTGTTCGGCGCAGTTATCACGCCATATTTATAGATGTTTTCTATGACTGAATTTTGAGATCAGAGTTTTCAATAGACATGAGTTTACTTTATTTACTCTACATCTTGTAATTCCCTCATGCCACATAAACATGTCACTTTTTGAACTGCTTCTTACATGTGTGCACACTTTGTAATTGGATAAATGTCTCGAATAAACATGTTACTGTGGGTGAGGGTTGGCGGAAACACCACTAGTTGCATATTGATACCTACTGTAGCGTTTGTATTGTAAGGATACTGACTGTCAAGAAATGAGAGAGAGAGCAAATTCAGTGCCTTGTCAGCTTTTCGTTGATGTTCCCACTGGAATGACAGTAGATCACAGAAACAATATTAATTTGCCACGAAGGTTTGAGGAACATTGTTTTGGGTTCCTCAGTTTTCCCATACGGGATTATCGTTACGGCTTTTTCAATGTCAAGCGTTAAGGTATTACCCCCAACAACGTCTCCCCGCAACGACTGAAACTAAACGACCTCTTTGTGTAAGCTATTGGCATTGGAACGTAGTTTAATTGCAGTGAAAAATTGCGATTTTGTAAACTTTTGCACTGACCTCATTTTAATTGTCAACGCCTGAACTAATTTCTAACATAGAGTATTTCCCAATATTATTCTGAAAATATCATTGAAATCGAGAAGCAAATAAAGATTACACCAAATTCAAAAACTATCTACCTGATTAAAATCCTTAAAAGAACTAGAAATTACTATTAACTAATAATTAATGAAGTACAACTTTCCTAAAGTTAGCGGTAAATATATTGGTTTTTTAAATAACAAACCTAAACCTATCCATTCAGTGTTCATCTGTAATTTACAGACCGTTCCATTATTCTTTTCTGTTCGGGACACGAAGAGAATGGCGTCACAGCTGAATGTTTTGAGCCTCCTCGCTGACTTACGGGTATATTACACGGAGCGTATTTGGTCGCTAGTCGCTGGCGTCTGTTGTCGCTCGGCGTATGAGCGAATAGCCAATGAATACGCTGACGAAATGACACGTAGCGACTTCAGACACTAGCGTCTTCGTAAAAACAACTGAAACACGACGTAGCTTAGGATACATTGTTTTGGAGGTTAGGTGATACCAAACAGTTCTGTTCCCCAAGGTGCGACAGGGTCTCTAATTTATATCAGTGATCCATTTTGTACTTACTTTTAATATCTTTATTTACGTCGATCACAAAATTTCTAGTCGTTTTGACGACCGGTTTCGGTCAGTGATGACCATTTTCAAGTCTACAGCAAATCGAAAACAGGACAAATTTAGTAATAGACTACGGTACCTTATAAAACATAAATAAGGCATTACAGTCATCAATATAAAAAACGTGTTAAAACTATTATACATCATACCTGTTGTTACATTCCTTAATGAAGATACACTTATGCTGTGATGATGCAATATGGAAATATTACATATATTGATGATTGTAATCAATTATTTATGTTTTATAAGGTAGTCCAATACTAGATCTATCTTCTGTTTCTCCATTTGTTGTAGTATTGAAAATGGTCATCCTGACCGAAACCGGTCGTCAAAACGGCGAGAAATTTTGTGATAATTGACATAAATAAAGATATTAAAAGTTCTGTGTCCCACCAAACAAAATATGAAGTGGAATTTTAATCAAATTTCTGAAAATTTATCGAAGTTTTACAGTATTATGGGACATTAAAAATAACGATTATTTAAATTTTATTCTTGGTGAGATCGCCATCCTCATGATGGTATTCTGTTTCCTTATTTTATCCTCTACCATTTACAGTAATCTATCAAAATTCTCTTATGTGATCATCATTATATTTATGTAGGCAGAAGGACCTTCACATGATAATTCACTCGAAAGATTTGCAGAAGCACCATATTTATCCCTCCTCGCAATCCACCTTCTAATTCATTTTCTTTTATTCTTTTCTACTTTTCCGTTTTGCTTTTGGTTCATTAATTGTTCTTTTAAAACTGTTGCGAGAAACACAACGCCAGCATTTACAATTTCCTTCGACATTTTGACTCGACTGGTGGCTACTTTAGACGCTCCCGTATATGACAGGGGGCGACCAAAACCAGCGACCAGCGTCTAAAGTAGCCCACCCTTCAACTTTAGACACTCGCGTTTCGGAGCAGCGACTTTGTTCGCTGTCCCTGTTTACACGGAGCGAATTTAGCAGCTGCGTCCAAATACGCCAGCGACTAGCGACCAAATTCGCTCCGTGTAATATACCCTTTACCGCTATTGATATGCTTCTGCCAAAGTCCAATGGAAGGGGAAAGTTGATTCGTTTTAACATTACTCCCGGAACCTGAATGGGTTGCCAGGCGGACTGTAGCGGCAGCGTGCAAGTTTCTCGGTAGCACCCAGCGCGCCGAATTATAACGTGTTTACAACGCCCGGGCCCTGGAACGTTCGCCGTCCGTGCTTCGCCGGTCACGGGTGTTGCAACAGCGTGCAGCCAAGTGTTTCAGCGTAATGTCAACACCCTGCCAGAGACCGCCTCGATTAGCCCACCGGTGAAGTGGTCGGGGTCTAAAGCAAATGTTTGTTAAGCTTAAGGGACTTAACTACGGGGTCATCAGTCCCTAAACTTACAAACTACTTATGAACTAGCTAACACTAAGGACGGCATAAATATCCATGCCCGAGGGGGGATTCGAACCCCCGACCGTAGTGGCCGTGCAGACCGTGACTGGAGCGCCTTAGTCCCCCCGGCCCACCGCGGGTCGGGGTCTCTATGGCGTCTTGCTGCAGAGCGCGCGGTTACTCGCCGTCGGAGGTTCGAGTCCTCCCTTGGGCGTGGGTGCGTTAATGTTGTCCTTAGCATACGTTAGTTGAAGTTAACCATTAACTGCCCTGGCAGGGTCATATTTGACCCCAAGAGTGTTTATTTTAATATTTATTCGCTAGGTGACATGGTGGAGAGCTTTTACGAAAGCTGCCAAGTCTAAAGCAGGTAACCAACATGATGCAATGAAGGCTTTCACGACCGGATATCATTGTTGCTGGTGGAACTTCCGGGTTATAAGGCCGTGGTCCATAAAACTTTTCAGTTTCACCTAACGTTTCGTCCAGAGCTGCGTCGGACATCCTCAGAGTTCTTCTTACTTGCGTTGAGTCTGAGTCGGCAAGACTCAACGCAGCTCTGGACGAAACGTTAGGTGAAACTGAAAACTTTTATGGACCAAAGTCTTATAACCCGGAAGTTCTGCCAGCAACAAAGTAACCAACATGTTTTTTGTACATATTTGAAACATTAGAAAAAATATAAATCAATATTCAGCGTAGGAATTTAAACAAATATGGTTCGCAAATCATCTTTTGTGTTTTCATATGGCAAGAACCATGCCTTCAGAAGTGCAAAACATGGAAAATAACGTCTTTCTAATGAAAACAAATTTTTATGTGAATTAAAATACGTCAGATAAATACAAATCTTTTAAAATAATTTCTTTGTGGTTACTTCTATGTTTAAATAAATTTGTTTGCCTTGACAATTTGATATTAAGTAGAAAATAAATGCTTTACACTCAAAAAGTTATTTACAGTTACATTTACTCAAATAATTTGGGGTCAAAAATACCCCGCCAGGAAATGAAAGTTATCGACATTCGCCAGGGCAGTTAAGGGTTAAAGTAGTTTGTAAGCCTAGGGACTGACAACCGAAGCGGTTAAGTCCTACAGATTTACAAACATTCGAACATTTTCAGCCCATCGGCGAAGTAGGCGTTTATTGCTTGGCAGCCTCCAGAAAGAAAATCGCTCTCTCGTGTTAACGGGCTAATTTAGGTTTTCCTGTAGTTATAATTTTTTTTTTTCAAATATTTCGGACAAAAAAAAAAGAGAAAAAAAAAAGAAAAAAAAACGGCAAAAGGACGTTTGTAAGGAGATGTAATACGTAGTCTCCAACAACGTAAATACCGGGTATAGATTTGAATATAATAAAATGTCCGAAATCGGCTAAGAAATTAAAGGAACACTCGTGAAATTGTGCGCTGAATACGATTTAATCATAGTGAATTGCTTTTGAACACATCCGACTGTAAATCATTTTAGGTCATATAACGTTTATGGACGAAACAATAACGACTCTACTATTGTGATAATATCTTTGAATTCAACACGTAATATTCTCTCTAACTGCATTTTAAAACACAGCCGGAATTATTTGTTGTTTCAGTTTGAGAAACATACTCTTTTTTTACCTTTCACCTCTTTAATCTATTATTTTAATATCTTTTCCATATTTTAATAATCTTTTTCCCGTTAAAATATTGTCACCTGTCTTGCTGTGGTAGTTTGTCCGTTTTTTCAAATTTACTTTCTTTGCCTGCACTGGTTTACGTAAAACCAAGTGACAGTGTCAAATGGCCGTTATTTTTGCAAATATCTATGTAACGGTGTGAGCTATGGAAAAACATAAGCGAGGAAAGTTATAGAGAATTTTCTCCTCTAGAAAAACGTTCCATTCAATTTTTGTCCCAGATGAACGGTTAAGACGTTATTTGCAATTAAATTTACTGTTGTCAAAATGCCATCATAACGGCCTAGTTTTAGTGTTACTAACCTATTTTTTGTCCAAAATATTTGCAAAAGGGAGGTTCTGGTCGCTGGCAGCCAAAAATTAAGTTTGTAAAATTTGGAGCCGATCGGTTGAATGGAGCGACCCAAAAAGTGGGAACACGTTACAGATACGATCCTGTCCCCAGAGTTCACGAATAGGTGTCATAGATTGCACCTAGTAGACTCTGAATTAGAGTGGACACTGTTTTTAGGACGATTTCATTACTGGGTTGGATCCCTGTTTTGACGTAGACAGTCATTTTATATTCATGTGAGTAATTTGTAAACGTTTTGGATAGAGTGATGTCGGATTACATGTCTATTTATTTTCTTATGATCACTAATTACATTATAATTGTCACTGGTAAGCGCGTTTGAGTTTATTTGAAATAAAATTATTTACACCAGAGCTTCATAAAGGCTGCCTTTATCAGAAATTCCCAACACTATAATTTGGTGGGGTTTTGTTCTGTATATCTAATCAATCGTGTACTAAGAATAGATGACCAATAGAGGGAGTTCAGTTGATGTAACAATGCAGTGGTACAGAACATACAGGTTACAAAGCAGAAAATAAATTATTATCTGATCAGTTTACAACTGATGCTGCTGAGCCAATTAAAGATCAGTTGTTTTATTTTGCATATTTTTGAAGAAACATGGCGGCGACCCTCAAGTAAATTCAATGCAAGTAATGTCACAATGACAAGTACATTCGCATTTCATGAATCTGTAATGATAATTTATGATAAATAAAATAACAGGCGTACACGTAAGTACGTTAAAAAGAGCCACTAACCGCAATTCTTTCATTCCCCCCCCCCCCCCCTTTTCAACATGTCCGGGCTGTAGGACGCATGCTCAAGTTGCTCATGGAGCAGAATCAACACTCCGTGAGCAGCCCAGGCCGTTTGCTCTTGATGGACTTGCGTAGGCTACAGAGTGCCTCACAGGCAGGGGAATTCGATGAGTATCGGACCTCGAACGTAGAAAAAGACGGATGATACAAGTATTGCAATAAAAAGTACGTCAAGCATAGTGATAGAAAGATCTGCTAATGATATTTTCATGAACATTAATAAATTTTTTAAAGCCAACTCACTGTCATTTGACTTTGAAAAGACTCATTACATGCAGTTCAGAACATGTAAGAGATTTCCTGACACCATATGCATTAAATATGAAGAAGAGCAGATAGAAGAGGTTGACAGTATTAAATTCCTGGGATTACAGCTTGATAATAAATTTAGTTGGGAGGAGCACACCACAGAACTGCAGAAACGACTCAACAAATCTGTATTTTCAATACGAGCTTTATCAGACATAGGAGACATAAAAATAACAAAGCGTGCATACTTTTCTTACTTTCATTCCCTAGCGTCATATAGTATAATATTTTGGGGTAACTCTTCAAGTCAGTCAAAAGTCTGCAGAGTCCAAAAACGTGTAATACGTATTATTTGTGGAGTAAATTCACGGACGTCTTGTAGAAGACTCTTCAAAGAACTGGGTATAGAAACTACTGCCTCTCAGTATATTTATTCCTTAATGAAATTTGTAATAAATAATATATCCCTTTTCCCAACAAAATCTCAATTCATACATACAATACTAGGAATAAAAATGATCTACACAAGGACTTAAAAACACTTACTTTAGTTCAAAAAGGGGTTCACTACTCAGGAACACACATTTTCAATAATTTACCATCAAGTATAAAAAATTTAGCTACAAATAAATATCAGTTTAAGAGGAACCTAAAAGACTTTCTAGTGGCCAACTCCTTCTACTCCATTAGTGAATTACTAAATTGTACCAAATGATGCATGCACTCTTACTATATTAATATTATTATATTATCAGCAAAAAATATGTATCTGTATTTATATTATTAGTATTATCTATTATTAAACTTGTAAATTTTGTTTCTTGACATGTTCCACATCCACGAGGATCCCCTCAACATGGATCTACGGAACGAATAACTAATCTAATCTAATCTACGGTGTGCATCACCTTGTCTGCTGAGAACACAGCCATGAATTCCTGTTGAATAGCCAACAAAAATACATAGAGAGTCAGTAATGATTTAAGAAATAATTTAAATTAACTTTGGTGAAATCGACTGTGGGCGAAGTAAAATTTGTCGCTTTACTTAGGGACAGTAGGGTAAGTAGCATGGCTTCTGAGGGGTTACGGCAGAGCTTTCCAAACTTTTTCTAATACGAACACTTTACTAAAAGATACAGTTTTATGAGACCCCCTTCCTCTAACGTTAATTAGAGAGATTAAACTATAACAAATAATACTTTGAATAATTTTTATGATTCATTTCTAAGTACAGTACACAATGAAAGAAGAGAAGGATGCTTTGTGATTTTTTCTTAAGTTTTTACCTTGTTTTACGATTTGATTTCAACGCTTGATGCCACTAGGGGTGTCACAACACACAGTTGGAAATTTCTGGGTTAGAGAATGTGAGAGGGCTCATTTTTTATAATCTCCGGGTACTGACAACTTATAGGCGTGTCCCAACTCCTACCGATCATCAGCTATCGTAGAAATTTGGACTCAGATTCATCAATGCGCATTGTACAAATGGTTCTGCTTAAACGTGCTGTAAATTTGTAGCAAAGATTATGAAATTAAATTAACCTGTAACTCAAAGCAGTGAGTAGGAGGAAAATGACATAAAAAACATTAGTAAATAGTGCAATGAAGGCTTTCACGACCAGATGTCATAGTTGCTGGTAGAACTTCCGGGTTATAAGTCCGTGGTCCATAAAACTTTGCAGTTTCACCTAACGTTTCGTCCAGAGCTGCGTCGGCCATCCTCAGAGGTCTTCTTACTTGCGTTGAGTCTTGCCGACAAAACTCAACGCAAGTCAGAAGACCTCTGAGGATGGCCGGCGCAGCTCTGGACAAAACGTTAGGTGAAACTGCAAAGTTTTATGGACCACGGACTTACAATCCGGAAGTTCTACCAGCAACTATTAGTAAATAGTTTTCATCGTGTCCCATATTGCATAATACAAGGCGTGTTTTTGAAGTAAGTACCGTTTTGAAATTAGAAAAAGACTTGCTAAGATATCTCAATTTTATTTTTACATGAAAGCCTGTACCTTAATTTACTTTTCTACATAATTTCCGTCAATATTGAGGCACTTTTCATAACGTACCAGTTTTTGAATACCCTCCTCATAGAAGTCCGCCGCCTGACGTGTTAACCACTGCATCACAACTGTTTTGACTTTGTCATCGTCTTGAAGACGCTGACCGCCCAGGAAAGTCATCCAGTAAGGAGGAAATGGTAAAGCGTCTGTTTTCTCTCACCTTATTGTCCACTTCCTGCACCAAACTTTCATTCGACCGAAGGACGCCCACTCCGTTGCTCAACTTTCTTGCCATTCCTTCACTCATAATGTTTTCTCCGTAAACTGCGCATATCTCGATCGCTTTTAGGCCTTTAGCACTAAGAAATCACAGTCGGTGAGACTGACGATTATCGGAGGCATTCTAAACACTCAGTACACAACGTAAACAAGGAAGAATCAGACTGTAATGGCGTCAGTGCGTAGACAACAGATATAGGTACCCAGTGCACATGCGCAGAACGCCGACCACAGCGCAGCGCTGCAGAACAGTACTTAAAAAAAAACACGCCTCGTACTTTCAAATAAAGGTACAGATATTGTTAGTAACTGATTCATTAGTCGCCCACACAGACAACACAACTTCGTCTCATCAGGCAATTGCAGAGCCACCACTTTCTAGTTCCTGGGTGTGGCAGCAATTTGAAACCGTGTTTCTAATGCTGCCGACTTTTAACGATCAGTACCTGGGAGCCGGCGACCGGCTTTCCGCGCTTACTATGGCATGCAACATTTATGTAGTTTTGTAGAAATTTTCAGCACTCAGTCGTATTATTTATTGGTAGATCTAGATTTCGACCACTGTGTGCTCGAAATCTAGATCTGCCAATACATAATACTTAAGACTGATTGCTGAAAATTTCTACAGGTGCAAAGTACAGTCGTTGAGTACAAGTTCCACCATGGAATCAATACTGACATTTATGTAAGTTGCCAGTTGATATTGGGACTGGTACATCAGCGGACCGCTGTGCTGCCACACAGTGTCAGTAATGGTTTTTGAGCCAAACAGTTTGACGACCACTGATGCAGAGCGCTTTCAAAGCTACACGCAGTGTTGCCAACTTAGAGGGTTTTCCACTAAAACTGGTGGTTTCTACCGTCCCTTTAGTGGCGCAATATGGCTCCTAGTGGCTGGTGGATTGTATAGTGGTTTAGAAGACTTCACTTTCACTTAATCAAAATGCTATCTCAAATCACTTCAATATTCATGTGTTTCGAAATATTTTACTTTTACTCGGAAGACAACAGTGATGCATTACAGTATGGCACCAAACGAACCATGACACTCCACAGATTATACGGGATTCCTTGTAAAATGAACAGCTAGTTCATTTCACGAGGGAAGGCGGCTTGCGCAGGTTCAGGGAATGCAGCGACCATTTTCAAACAGTGGGTGCTAACGTATTTCATTGTCGCTCCGAATAACCACTGAGCGCTTGTTGGCTCACGGAGGGTGCGTCACGTCATGTGTGCAGAAAAAGAACTGTCGCCGTTCGTGGTGTGCACTGTACATTATTGTGATTCTCGGTGTATGGTATTATTTCACGACTTCATACGTGTATAACTATGCCGAAACCAAAATATAAGCAAAATTTTCCGGATTCTTGGCTTCAAGACCCACATTTCAAAGATTGGCTTCGACTTATTGAAAGTACCATAGGTTAGATAGCGAAGTGCAAATTTTGTGGTACAACATTAAGGAGTCACTATGGAGATTTGAAGTCTCGTGAGATGTCAAATAAGCATCTACAAAATAAAAAAAGTAAGGAATCTTTCTTTTGAAATTTTAGTTTCTATCCGGCGGCCTTGCGTGATAATGTTGGCTACGGATGCGAAATCCCGAGAATGTTAATGGTGTGACAATGCGAATAACATGACACGAAAAAAAAAGTAAGGAATCTTTCTTTTGAAATTTTAGTTTCTATCCGGCGGCCTTGCGTGATAATGTTGGCTACGGGTGCGAAATCCCGAAATGTTAATGATGTGACAATGTGAATAATATGACACGAACCCTTTGTTGTACAAGGGAAATTAATTTTATTGATCGGAATAGTTTACATTCAAGAACCTGTCAATAATAGAGCAAGAACAGCATTATTTATTTACTGTTATATTAAGATTACGCTTTGGTATGTGGTTGGCAGAAAAATGCTGCAATGATTATGATATTCCAACAAACGTAAAACAAATCGGTACCAAGGAACCTTACTTATCAGAAACCGACAATGATGGTGATGCAGACAAATGTGATTCTTCTTCAGAAGACGAATTCATTTGAATGACTAACAGTTCTATAAGAACTTTTTGCACGTTCTTAACCTTGAATTGATGGTTGTGAATATTTTATTACTTAAGAATAAAGAAAACTAATTACTAATATACTTAATGTTTTCTTTCATAATAATTTAAAAAACATTTAGTGGAAATTTTAGAGATTATGAGAGCAGGGGCAATTTTCTTAATGGTTTTCTAGTGGTTTTGAACTTGATACTAGAGGGGAGCTCACTTTAACTGTTGGCAACACTGGCTACACGCCAGCAACGCTGCCTATCGCCACTGCATATCTATCAGTCAGAACGATATTTCATTCCAGGTATAGTTGCCTTCTGCACAGAATTGGTGAGAAGAGGAATTTTTGGCATACCCTGACTAAAAGAAGGGATCGCTTGGTAGGACACATTCTTATACATCGAGGATCGTAAATTTAGCATTGGAGGGAAGTGTATGGGATAAAAATCGCAGAGGGAGACCAAGAGACGCGTATAGTAAGCAGATTCAAGCGGATGTGGGTTGCCGTTCTTATGAGGAGATGAAAAGGCTTGCTCAGGATAGAGTAGGGTGGAGAGCTGCATCAAACCAGTCTCCGGACTGAAGACCATAACAACATAGTTGCCTTCGGGTCACCGTCGGTCGTGCATCGACACGTACCTCTAATTGCTTTAGCAGAAACTGCGGCTAGTGTTTGCGGCAGAGTGGAGCGCCAAAGGGCAGTTCAGAGACAGCACACTGGGGGGTTTGCCAGTGAGGCGGAGCCAACACCAACAGGCGCCCCGAAAGTCGGCCGCCCCGGTCGGAATCGCAGTAAGAAGCAAGCTGCGGTGATGTGTCAGGAAATGACTACCGGCTGTGAAGGTCGCAAAGTGTAATTTATTCTCTGCAGTTTTAATTTATATAATGCATATGTTACCGGCATTGTGTGAAATCTGCCATTCTATAGTATGCTTAGATGACATAAAATGCCTAAAATGGAATGTCAAAGTATGAAATAATTTATGTTTAATACTGCACATTGCCTAGATTGTATACTTTGCCAGATTGTCTGCTGGCAAAGTACATAATACCCTGCGACTTTACGCTGTATCGTTGTATTGGAATTTATCACCGCTAACAAGGAGAGGACGCCTACTCGTTGTCGCTGAATTCGTCCAAATTTATGGTACATGTAGGCCGTGGTGAGATATTAAGTGTACCAAATGCAACTCCAGTTGGCTAAGCGTTTAGGACATAAAAGGCATTCTGATACGGATCTATCACCATAAGCACCTTATCAACTGCCCTTGAGAGAGGCTGTTTGGAAAGCAGTGTTTGGCTCAGCGGTAAGAAATCGGATATTTATTGGAAGGTTCGCGGGATCGATTCCGCCCGGCGGCAATTTTTTTCCCTTGGCAATGCGTACACAACTTCACATCTAATCGCAACATCATATATGTTATTTTGTATTTATATGTGCACAACACCAGCACGGGACGCCATTATTTAATCACGTCCCGAGAAGCTTGCATCAAAGTACATTCCATTATACATCACCAGCTGTCCTCGCAAATATTCAGCGACATGCTGCGTTACGCGTGGTTCGCTGCTCGACTGTGCGAAGAAAGAAGCTATATTGAGAATTCACATTGTTTTCCGAATGTCAATCAAGTTCGTTTTTCTATGGAGACATTAATAAAACCATGTAACTGAAAAAGGACGGCATTCATAACGTGCGCAAGATGCGGTCAGAATTACTGCTTCCCCTGTTTCTTCGACGAATATCACCCCGATACATGTAATTGATCAATTGCAAAAGAATGGAAGTATCGATTTACATACAAGACGTCCCCAAGTACGCGTTAACTATAGTCCCTTTTTAAATGTTTGTAGTCCCGAATTTCATCCAATGCCCTTTGTTTTTTTGCGCATATAAATTAACAAAATAACCTATATAATGTTGCGGTTAATTGTGACGTCAGTCTACATCTACATCAATACTCTGCAAACCACTGAAGTGCATGGCAGAGGGTACGTCCCACTGTACCAGTTATTGGGTTTTTTCCCATTCCATTCGCGTATTGAGCGTGGGAAGAATGATTGTTTAAATGCTTCTTTGCGTGCTGTAATTGATCTAATCGTGTCCTCTCGATCCCTACGGGGACAATATGAAGGTGTACCCATTGCCAAGGAGCAGAAAAAAATTTGCCGCTGGGTGGAGATGGACCGGCGACCTTTTCAGCACGACTCCGATATTTTACCGCTGAGCCAAACACCGCTTCTTAAACACACCGTCACAGGAACAGTTGATAAGATGCATATGGTGATAGATCCGTATCAAACTTCCTTTTATTGCCTAAACGCTTGGCCATCTGGAGTTCCCACTTGGGGCACTTTCGTGCCTCACCATGCCCTACATGTACCATAAATTTGGAAGAATTGTAAGATTAAAGCTAGTGTGACTATACACTGCAAGAACCTAAGATTCTGATTTATAAGTTTGGCTCGAACTTATCTTAGGGTCGTACCATACATGTCTGCTTTCATGCCCCAGCAACTACCTTAGTTGTAGATATTATATTTTACCTGTGAACTAAGCATAGGCTGTAGTTTGCGAAACAAATAAGAAATATTACATAAAATAACTGGTTCATTAATAAAAGTGATTTTATTCTAACGTTTGCAAATGATGTACGTAAAGTCAGAGATTTAGCTGAATAACGTTTATTCAAACAAATTGGTTCCTTATTGGAAGTGGACAGATGAAATATTGTGATTCTTGAGTTTCTCCCGGCGTATTTGATAATCAAAATATCCACGGGTATACTGCCGTTCTATAGTGTCCTCACGTGCGAATCAATAGTTGATATGTCATGTCCACTTTCAATAAGATGAGCAGCAAAATTAAATCTTTTAGCAGCATCCTTATTTTCCAACTCTCCCTCGTAGCATCGTTCCGCAAGGACGCACCACGTCCAATTTGTTTGGCGATCCTCAAAAGGACCATCCCGCCACTCTCAAGGCCACAATTCGACCCCTTTCAAACTCGCTCAGTTGGCTGTAGGAAGCACGAGACCGTCTCCGAGGCATGGCGCCTCTTTGTTCAACTCGTTGATGTCAACTGAGCCTTGTGGCTGTAAACGTACCATATTAAAGGGTTCACAGGTGTCGCTCTGTCGTGAGACCGCTCCTGATTGACTAACAGCCCAGGACGCCATGTTTCTACCAGATTTGGCGGGGTTTGTATATGTGTCAATACCTACAGCGTGCGTTTCTGTACTGTGAAATTTTCACCGTACAGTTACATGCAGTTTCAATTACGGTAGGCACTGCTCCACTTTTTCGCGTCTTATGTTGGTTTTGTATACGAAAATTAACGTGTTATTCGTCGGTCGTTGCCGATAAGTATAGAACTTCACAGCAATTTTTAATATTAAATGTTGATTTGAAGTGATTTCATGAATGTAATTAATTAGGTAATCATTAAGGGCTGTCAAGAGAAATTCGTCATTGTTTGTTGATTGTAAAAACCGAAATGAAGATTGTTATTTGATGCTTGTGTACGCAAGGGAATAGGAAATACGGAAACAGTAGGCGGTGAAATTAACCGAGAAAGCGGGAATCGTAAAGGCGACTTATAGAAACCAACGAATTATTATTGTCTGTGTGATGGCTGTTGATGTCATATATTCTGTGAATATGAAACAATAACAACTGCAGGATCAAAAGTGACGGCTGTTTTTTCGGAAGTTTGTGGCCCTTACTCTTACGGAAATTAGTTTCATAACTACGAGTTTGAGTACTGTGGGCAGGGTGAAGCTGGGAATTTGTATCTGACGGGAGGCATGCTTAGGTAGTGTGATCACTGTGTCCCCACTGGTATAGGGGTCAACGGAACTTCAAGAAAGCGAGAGACCCGGGTTCGAATCCCGGTTCGGTACACATTTTCAGTTTTGCCCTTTCGCAGTTGATGTCATATATTTTTTATTCCCCCCCCCCCCCCCGCCCAGTTCAAGAAAGGCAGTAACAGAACTACTAGGTGCGCAGTCCCCGTGTGGTTTATTGGTTGCTTAGTGAATTCGTAATGTTAAAGTCGCTAGTTCGAATCCTGCCAGTATTAAATTTTTTAAACAGTATTTTCTAGCTTTCTGTTAGTTCATGGTTTTGGTTTTTGACATGTCGTGCTACAAGGTATGTTTTAACATGGCTACGGTACCTCTCGTAGCTGAGTATTATTGGCTATTCACAACCCTATAATTGGTTACGGGATGTAACACTGACTTGTTTTAGATATTCAGTTACCTATTTTGAGTTTGTTTCTTCTGTTTCAATGGAGATAGTATCGGTATTTTTCCAATTTTCTGTGTTACTGTCTTCCTAAAAGTATTTACCAGTGTAGGAAATGTTATAAGATCCACAGGAGTACACTTAAAATACATTATGTCGAGGCGCAAAGTGATAATAATGTACCAATTTCAGCGATGGATACGCCGACAAAAAATTCTGAAATAGCATCATTTTCTTTGATTAGAATACTTGTTCCATATATCATATATACGACATTTCGTAATGATGTGGAACGTGTCAGTCTAGTAAATGACACACTTGACAATATTTTAATGATTTTTATTACATTTTTTGTTGTTTCTTATTTTTTGAAAATTTTGTTATTTTTTAAGTTTTATCTAAAAATTCATCTACAATGTAGAAGGAGTTGTCATTCAGAAATTCCTTTAATTTCTTTTTAAATACTAGTTGGCTATCTACTTGGTTAGTCACCAAAGACTTTTGTGGCAGCATAATTCACCCCTTTCTGAGCCAAAGTTAGATTTAACCTTGAATAGTGAATATCATCCTTTCTCCTAGTGTTGAGGTACGTAACATTTAATACCTCTCTTTCTTATTGATCAACAGCCAACCGTCGAAGTTACCAAAACATAGTAAAATATGGGTTTAACATTCGACAGCAATATATACTGTTTCATGACACTTATTTCCCTACAAATTCATTAGACCAGAGACCTGTATAAACATAGATGAATGGCATTTGTTCTAACCACGTCCTGATCAATAAGCCAGAAGATGTGATTTGGTCTGATGGGTGGAACAGATGTGTTATTTCAATCGTGAATTGGCTGCATTTCTGGCTGTGTCGCTATGTACACGCTCGTCCCGCGCGCAGTCTGGTAAAAACATGGCGGCCACCGCCCGGCTGTGAACTCTCTCCCTAAACAGGCTCTCTATATGTCACTACGCTGTTGACGGACGATGCTAATACCGTTATTAGTACTTGTTCTTTCCCTACGTGGCATCTACAGCCATCGGATCAGTATCGACGTCGTGTTTGCTGACGTACTGTTTGCTCTCCCCGCATAGCAGAGTATTAAATAAGCGTGCAAGCAGAGGGGAGTGGGCGGTGGCGGACTGCGGTCAGCGTCGCTATTTCGGCTCGGCGTTGCGTCGCTTTGTCGTCCGCGGGCCGCTGGCACACGCCTCGGGTGCACCAGCACTCGTGACGGTGCGTGGCTACAGTCCCGGGTCTGCTGCTGCCCACTTCATGCCACGGAAGAGCGCAGAGTCACGCACAATAATTTTATTATAGCTAACAACAAAATCACAATGATTTTACTATAAGTCACTGAAACCGTCACAAATAAGCTTACATCTTTTACCCACTTGTATACATAGTCACCGAGGCTCTCAACAAATACAACCTCTAATTTCGGTGAATGAAGTCAGAAAGGTTGATGGGCACCACATGGGAATCACAACGCTGCAACTCCATAGCGGTCAGTGTCGGCAACTTGCCCCCATAGTAGTTCAGTAAAACATCGCGTGTGTTCCGTATTAAATAGGGTGACCAATTTTACTAAACGAAAATACGGGAGGTACTTATATCCTTGACAAAAAAACGGAGATTAAGAGGACGGCGAAATTTCACAAAAAAATCGAAGCAGTAATTGTAAAAGATAACTATTATTTACACATCACAAATACTTGTACATATTTTGCTACAGATTTTGCTTGAGCCAGTAGTTTTTTTTTTTCCTCCTTACTTTTTTTTTTACCACATTCACAGAATTTACTGCATTAATAACAAAAGCCGGCCGCGGTGGCCGAGGCTACTGAGGCGCTCTATTCACGGTCTGCACGGCCACTACGGTCGGGGGTTCGAATCCCCCTCGGGCATGGATATTTGTGCCGTCCTTAGTCTTAGTTAGTTCATAAGTAGTTTGTAAGTTTAGGGACTATGACCCCGTAGATAACGTATACAAACATTTGAATAACAAAAATTCATGGCAACTTGCTGTTCAGATGTGATTAGGTTTGTGCTACTTCTATTCCTCACAGATGACCACTAATTATTGATAAGAGAAAATACACTCTCAGTGTGAGCATTACTTCCTGATACAAACGGCCGCGATGGCCGAGCATTCTGCGGCGCGCCAGTCACGGTCTGCACGGCCACTACGGTCGGGATTCGAATCCCCCTCGGGTATGGATATTTGTGCCGTCCTTAGTGTTAGTTCATAAGTAGTTTGTGTTTAGGGACTGATGACCCCGTAATTAAGTCCCATAAGCTCCACAACCATACCAGTTTACCAAAGTTCTGAAAATTGACATTATGTGATTAAGCGTTTGACCGTGTTGCTCCAATGCAGGAATATAAAGCTGCACACTTGGTAAGATACGTACACATATATTTTTTATGGTGACGTTTTAGCTTCGTCCTCGCTGCCCAACATGAAATCTTGAACAACGATTCATAATAAAGCAACGGCACAGAAACAGTCACATCTAACGGCCAAGCGTCGGTCGATCATTTCTAAGATAATTGATAGACATAATGTCGATATAGAATCAGTGGTCTCTGCTGTTTCAACGTTTGAACAAATTCTGACAGTGTGCTCAAAAATTAAATTTGTACATGCGTAAAAAAGAAAAAAAGAGAAAACAGTTAAACACGGGAGAAAAACGGCCGGGAGATTATGAAAAAATATGTTCAAATACGGGTAATCCCGGAAATACGAGAGAATTCGTCACCCTAGTGTTAAACACGTTTAACGAAGCGCTTGTTTAGTGCGTTCATTGTGAACTGAAAACAGGGCAATGAACGAGCAAAGGATAGAATTAAAGTTTTAAGCTTGGCAAGACACCTTACGAAACGCATGCGATGCTGCTACATGTTTTTGGGGATCAAGCACTGTCCTTTGTGAGATACCTGTCAGCATTATGTGTCACTAGGTACATTTGTTAACCATGTAATTATCAATAAAATATTTCGTCACATTGTAAATTAATTTTAAGACTAATTAGAATGTTTGCAGTATTCAACATGTATCAAAAGCATGATCATTAATCACAAGTTTATTGTAAAGTATTTTTCAGAACATAAAATCTCTATGTAATTGCTAGGAAGAGATAATGGTTGTTCTTTGCTGGTGGAGTATTAGGGATGAGGGGATTAGGATTGGTTTCTATGTGGAATGTTAATGAATGTATCACGAACGCTCAATACATGTTTCGACTCAAAAGTAAGTTCTGCATTCGTCTACAGTTATTTAATCTCTTGCCCATGCAATTTCTGTTGAGTACAAAGGTAGACTACGGGAGATACCTCATCTGGAATTAAGAACCTGCAGATTAAATTACGGGACTTTCTCTGAAATTGACCGTAAAATTGACTATTACATTACACACAGAACTGCTGGCGTTTCCAGGTTGGGTAGTGGATTAACCGTTCGGTGCAGAGACACGCATTCCAGAGACTCTTTCTCTCTTATGCAAAAAAAAAAAAAAAAAAAAAAAAAAAAAAAAAAAAAAAAAAAAAAAAAAAAGATGTCAAGGTTTACAGGTCCGCACAATTACAGACCGTGAATCGAGAATCTACGAGCTGCACGACACCACAACGTCTAGCCTGTGGTGGTAAGAAAAAAATTAATTGTTCTCTTTCACGATTTTTGCAGCACCTTACAGTGAGCTCAAAGATAATCTGGAGTTAGTACTGTGTATTACAAAGTTGTGACGCTCGACGCCATATTGGTGAACGTGAGCTGTCACTCTCTTCCCATTTGCCAGGATTACCTATATACAAACAATTTAACATTCTGAATTTTCTTATCGTTCCTACAGGTTGCTTTCGTAGAAGCTAATTCATTTACAACAGGCACTACCTGTTCTGAAATTTTGAATACTATTTTAAAAGTATTAGAGACATTTAATAAACAGTAGGTCTAATCCTGCAACGAACAGTTGAAAAAGACAGGAGTTGTGTAAAACTTATACCTAAGTTGTATTTTCATTCACAACTAGTGTTTCTCCCACATTACATGTAATGAATAAATAACGCTGTTGTGGACAAATAAATGAAGATGTAACAACAGATTCGAAGCGTATGATCTTATCATGATTTTCCACACAGTGAGCATATCCGGTCTGTGAACTCAAAGCGTAAAAAAAGTACAGACAAGAGGCAAATATAAAAATATAAAACTGAACACGAAAAATACCGTCTACAGCAGTGCAATTTATTCATTAAATGAAATGTCTTGGCAACATTAGTTTTGAATAAAAATAAAACTCGATTATTGATCTGAACTCTACATGCTTTCCTTTTACTTCTGTACAACCACAAGAGACAGAAAGTTCACCATTATGTATTTATTAAGGTAGTAAATCGTTCATCACTTATTTTCAGAGGACACAAGGGCCATAACATCAAGTCCTATACGTGCGGAGATGCCAATTAACAGTAGTAGACCGTCACGAATTTCACAGATCCTAACCACTTCAGTTGTTTATCCAGTGTTAATAATTGAGATCAGTGGCATCTTATCAGAACCTGACCAGAGACTTCTAAATTTCATCGTGTCTAAACATAGAGTTAATCTGAAATAATTTATTATTTCTGACACATAGAATTTATTTATTTATTCATTTATTAATTTACACGGTGAAGTTTTCGAGGAGGCTCAGAAAGTATTTCTAACAATTTCCGTAGCGGTGACCGCTTATAGCGACGAAACCACTGAGTAAGTGAGGACATCGATCACGAACTATCGTCAATTAAATGTTCCCATGACAGCGGATGACATGCAGGTTAATCGCGAATCCGTGCGTTAAATGCTTACCGAGAGGTTAGGGAAGAGGAAAACGTGTTGTCGTCTAGTGCCATATCACTTGACTGACGACCAGAAGCTGGAAGCTTAGAGGCTTCACAGGATTTTGTCGAAACGGCGGATGCGACACCCAATTTCTTGAACCGTATTCTCACTGAGGATGAAACCTGCTGTCTGCGGTACGACCGTGAAACGAAACGCCAAAGCATCGAATGGCATTCTCCGACAACACCCCGCGGGAAAATGTTAGAGCCGAAAAATCGAGCATCAAAAATGCTCATGACATTTTTCAATAGTCAAGGCATTATCCACAAGGAATTTATACCTAACGTTGAACGCACCAACGTACGTTGAAATTTTGACCCGTATTGTGCAACCTCTACCCCAGTAAGCACAACAAGATTCCTGGTTTCTTGTCCACGACAACGCTCGTCCACTCACAGTTAATATCGTCAAACAGTTCCTGTCAAAAAAGGGGGCGGAGCAACTTGAATATCCACCACACTCGCTGGATCTCAATCCTCCAGACTTTTTCCTGTTCCATCGACGCAAATTCGCTTTGAAAGGAAAGAGATCTGACGATATTTCTGACATCCAACAAAACAGACGACGCTTTTGAACACCACTCCAAAGGAAGAGTTCGTGCAAAGTTTTGTGTCCTAGCCTCGTCGCCGCTTTTGTGTCTCGTTTCCGTCGTAGGTGTCGGTGGCCGAGTAGAAAGACCTACACAGGAATGAAGGGTGCACGCTTGTGCAGGTAGGAGGTGACCAGCCAGTGGGACAGCAGAAACTAGAAACACTAGAGTGAATTAGATCGAGATATATATTTCTTAGAGACTTAGTAATACTTAACTTTTACATAGCTCAGTACTGCAGAATACTGATACATAGTTGAGCTAGAGGCCTGCCTGGTGCCTATCCGATAGCCAAGTCTTCAATGGTGCCTATCTGATTCCGAAGTGTTCACTGGTTCCTATCTCAGTCCCAAGTGAACGATGTTGTTCAGTGGTGGCCACGAGCGGAGTTGCAGCAGAGGGCGCTCGTTGCTGACGTCGTAAGAACGCCCCGCCGTGCGTGCATGGCGGCGCGCGGCGAAAGTAGGTGGCGCGCACTTTAGACTTGTGCGACACCACACAAAGTTTCCAGGACATGCATCGCAGAGTTCAGCAGTGCTTAGTTATGGGAGGTGACTATTTCGGACAGTATGGTAACTGTAGTTCATAGTTCATCTACCTTAATGTTACAGGACACTTCACCGAGCTTTATTCTAAGAGGTTGTATCTCCCATCGTGGTACCAGTTTCAACATGCGCTGTTCTAGCACTCCTGACACCAGCGGACTGCTTATTTCACATCCGCATCTATTGCAAAGTGTTGACCGCCCATCATGGGAGTAAACAGATTAAAGTACTGACTGTGTAGTAGATAATTGGAGCTCCTCTCACCCAAATTTGACTTTTTCTCACGAACACCATCAGCAACACGCGGCGTGAATGGTCATGAGGAAGTTTGACAACATTATCATAAATGTGTGGAGTTTGTCCCTAAGGGCACCACGCAACCTAACCAGAGTTTTAATGTAGGCTGCAGCATTCACGCTGGTTCCGTGTTGAGGAAAGTACACAAGTACACCAATAATACACCACGTATATCCCAGAATACTGTCATTGTCACTTTCGTATCAGATAGAATAAAACTGAATTTACTTCCTGCTGGGGAACAGCAGATTCCTTGCTTGGTTTTGGGCGCGTAGTGGAACGTCCACGAATCGTCACCAGAAACGATTCCTTCCACACAGTCACGTTCTTCTGCGGCGTAAGGCGTTAGTGATGTAAATTTGCCACCATTCGCTGTTCCTGTTTTTGTCTTTCAGGTCAGGCACCCAGCGACCACTAACTTTACGAAATTTCAGTTTTTTATGAGAAATATAGCACATGGCACCATACATAGGAGTAGCCAGGATATGATTTTGAGAGGGGTTTTCGATGAGCAGACATTGTAATAACGCGTACTCTGAATATAACTGCAAATGGCAACATACTGTATGTATTATATTCTATTTCATTCTAAAGCACTGTGTACTAGAGAGTCACTGAAGGAAGGTAATATGTAGCAGTACGTCGTGACCTGTACTAGAACTCATAGGATAAAGTTTACTACCATAGACTCTCAGTTCAAGTTAATAAAAAAAAATATATTTTGTATTGTCCTCAGTGTTCAGTGGTACAAGTCTCTGAACGCCTACAATCTCTGTTCCGCTGTAACAATCGGGAGAAAATATTTTTTTATTATTATTATTATTCCCAAAGTCGGATACACCGTTACCCTTGCTAAGTGGAGTAATATTTACTTAAGGTGTTGCTCGACTTAGGTGATAAAGTTTTCAGCCCTGAGTCGCCATCCCGATAGAGTTTCGTTTCAGCGAACACATAGATATAAATCGCTGCGCCACCCAAACAAAAGTCATCGCATCTGATAAACAAAAATCCAAAAATCAGAAGAACTCAGTTCAGTGGGCCTTTTTGGTCGCAGCGTGTATCCAGAAAAATTGTGAGGGGTCGATGAAACACAAGTTATTTAACAGTTATCTTCAAGATGGAATAGAGCTTTTACTACCTTCATCAATAACAACAACTTTAATTGTTGTTGCGGTCGACCAGTAACACTGCTCGGTCACAACAACTAATCTTAAGATATTATTCTAGAAATTATTTCTACCATAGTTACGTTCGCTAAAGTTACCCCTTGATAACATTAGCGGTCGTAGATTCACTCCAATCAAATACTACAATAAACAGCTACTTTAATTTTTTTATTTAAAGTCGATCACAAGGATCGGTTTATTGAAAAAAGACAGTAACAGTTATCTTTGTTCTCATTACAAACTTGGCCAGACACTTAATTTGAAACTAATTCTCCTAACTGATTAATCTATCTTTCTTTAAAACAAGGTCTTATGTGGTATCTGAAAACAAACACTTATCCTTTAAAAAAAAAACTATCTCTCCATTGTCATGTAGGTGACTGTTACCATTTACTACCTTACTGCTCTTAGCCGGTTAGTATAAACACATCTCATATTTCTTCTATGTATTGAACACCAGCAGGACAAGCCCCAATTATCAATAATAAATATGAGTGGATCTCAGTCCACCCCAAGATACTTCAGACAACCCGCAGCCTCCGACAGTATCTGCAAATACCAACCAATCACAACTCCAATAAAATTAATTCGGAACGTCTGCTATGTCCAAATTCTTGATAAATCCACTTTACCGCTGTGTGCTCTAATTTAACTGTTGAAAACCTTTGCCACTGATTCGTAAGTAATTTCTCGGCTAAGAGAAGTTATTAGTTACGCATTAGGCGTTCAAACAAATAAAAAATGCACTTCATATATGTGAAACAATATGAAAATATACTTTCTCACTTTACGAGTAAATTCTCGTAAATATAAGACCAAGAACGCTTATCTCGTAATTAATTATTCATGGTATGAAACTACTTCAGATACCAAAAAGACTCTACAAATGACTTAAGATCGCTTCCAAGTATGCGGCAAGAAATTTGACAAACATATCCTTAAAGCTTCATCGCACAGTGGTTGCGCCATGTGTAATCTTTTCTTTCCGTTCCCGAACACATATTCATTCAAATTTCTTTAGATATAATAACTAATTGATTAAATGGATTATCCCTCGACCGTACATGGGGGAATATTAAAAAACTTACAACCCAGCGACACATTCATTTTTTTCCCTTCACAGAAATTTATTTAATTTCTTGGAACATGCTTCTGCGTTCCGCGGGAGATTCATTTATTCTTTGCGTCGGCTCAGTAGGTCCGACCAGAGCAGTCTACGCCATTTCACTTGGTTCACCGCTAACATTCTCGTACAATCACGCGAAACATGCAACAGTAAAAAATAGACAATTTTTTTAAAGATAAGTTTACAAAATCATGCAACATCCCATTCAACCTCAGTTGACTGCGATAATTCTCACTATCTCTAACAGAGTTGCTAACATATTCTAAAAACATTCTGTACGGCTACAAAGTTTCCTGAATGTATCCAGGTCAAGTTCTTTTCATAGGCAGGAGCTCGACCTTGGGATAACTGAGCTTCGTTTCCAACAGGTCGCACGTGCAAAACTTGGTGTTCCGCCAGAAACTCTTGCATAAAAAAGGCGCCACGCACAGCTCAGCTTCTGTGGGGAACGTCGTTACAAATGACATGTTAATGTTTCGTTCCCCTATTCCCCTAGGCTGAGCTATCAGAATCACCGTTGTCGCCTTCTAACCACATAAGGTGTTAATTGCCAACACATTTATTACTAGCTTCCGAACAGGGACATTCTCTCCGCGGAACAATTAATCACTTTCTTCCTGAGAAATAATATCTTTTGTATTTATATATCTACTTAAAACGGTACTTGTCAAACTTTTGTTTCATTTTTAGTTAAAATCTCTCGCTCCCGAAGACTCGTAAAGCCGACGTCAATGTAGCCGTGTTTGATCTCAATTTTTGGGAGTTGTCACATTATAGCGAAGAAAGCTCTCCCGTTTTCATTTAAATTTGAATTTTGAAGTCAGGCGTGTGGAACGGAAATATACTGTCCTGGACATGGCGAAGTAAATGAGTAAAACTTTGATCACGTAGTCATACGAATCACAAACTTGCTTTGCTTATTAATATGTAGCTAGCCTATAACTGAAAATTTTTACCAAATCGAATTCGATTCTATACTTGTTATTATTATGAGAGATAGCCGGATTGTAGGTGCAACAGCAGTGGAGGGGTATCTGTGGAGAGACCAAGCAAACACGTGGTTCATGAAGAGGGGCAGCAGCCTCTTCAGTAATTGCAACGGAAACAGTCTAGATGGTTGACTGAGCTAATATCAGCTAACGTACCTCTGCCATACAATTATTGCCCACGATCGAAAGCAAGGGAAACTGCAGCTGTTAATTTTCTCGAGGACATGCAGCTCTACGTATGAATATATGAGGACGGCATCCTAAATGTTAAAATGTTTGTAAGGCTTGTGGGACTTAACTGCGGGGTCATCAGTCCCTAAACTTACTAACTACTTATGAACTAACTTATACTAAAGACAGCACAAACATCCATGCATAAGGGAGGATTTGAACATCCGATGGCGAGCAACCTCGCACTCAATAACCAGGCGCCGCCTTAGAGCACTCTGCTACTCCACCGCGGCAGGAAGGGAAAGAAAAATAGTAGATGAATATGGGCAGAGGAAAAGAAATGACAGAGGGAGCCGTCTGTTAGAATTTTGCACAGAACATTATTTCATCATAACAAACACTTGGTTTAAGAATCACGAAAGAAGGCTGTATACGTTGAAGGGACCAGGAGACACCGGAAGGTACACGATAGATTGAATAATGGTAAGAAATAGTTTTTGGAACCAGGTTTTAAACAGTAAGACATACCCAGGGGAAGATATAGACACTAGCCATATCTTATCGATCATTAACTATAGACTGAAATTGAAGGAACTGCAGAAAGGTAGGACAATAAAGATATGTTGTTGTTGTTGTGGTCTTTAGTCCTGAGACTGGTTTGATGCAGCTCTCCACAAAACCCTATCCTGAGCAAGCCTCTTCATTTCCACATAAGAACGGACACCTACATCTGTCTGAATCTGCTTACTGTATCCATCTCTTGGTCTTCCTCTGCGATTTTTACCCCACACACTTCCCTCCAACGCTAAATTCACAAATACTTGATGTCTATCCCTTCTTTTAGTCAAGGTATGCCAGAAATTTCTTTTCTCCCCAATTCTGTTCAGTACCTCCTCATTAGTTACGCGATCTACCCACCTAATCTTCAGCATTCTTCTGTAGCACCATATTTCAAAAGCCTCAATCCTCTTCCTGTCCGCACTGTTTATCGTCCATGTCTCACTCCCATACAAGGCAATACTCCATACAAATGCCTTCAGAAAGGACTGCCTTAGGTTTAAATCAATATTCGATATTAACAAATTTCTCTTTTTCAAGAACGCTTTTCTACCCATTGCTATTCTGCATTTTACATCCTCTGTACTGCGACCATCATTTGTTATTTTACTGCCCAAGTAACAAAACTCATCTACCTCCTTTATTCCTTCGTTTCCCAATCTAATTCCTTCAGCATCACCTGATTTTCTTACACTGCACTCCAATACCCTAGTTTTGCTCTTGTTAATGTTCATCTTATATGCACCTTTCAGCACACTCTCCATTCCATTCAATTGCTCTTCCAGGTCCTTTGCTGTATCTGACAGAATTACTATGTCGTCGGCAAAACGCAATGTTTTTAATTCTTCACCCTGAACTTTAATTCCTTCTCCAAATTTCTCCTTGCTTTCCTTTATAGCTTGCTCAATGTACAAATTGAATAACAATGGAGAAAGACTACAACCCTGTCTTACTCCCTTTCCAACCACTGCATCCCTTTCATGCCCTTCAACTCTTATAACTGCTGTCTGCTTTTTGTACAAGTTGTAAATAACCTTACGTTCCCTATATTTTACCCCTGCTTGCTTCAGAACTTGAAAGAGTTTATTCCAATCAACATTGTCAAAAGCCTTCTCCAAGTCTACAAAAGCTAGAAATGTAGGTTTCTTTTTCTTAATCTATCTTCTAGGATAAGCCGTAAAGTGAGTATTGCCTCCCGTGTTCCTACTTTTCTCCTGAACCCAAACTGATCTTCCCCGAGGTCGGCTTCTACCAGCTTTTCCATCCTTCTGTATATAATTTGTGTTAATAGTTTGCAACCATGACTTATTAAACTGATGGTTCTGTAGTTTTCACACCTGTCTGCACCTGTTTTCTTTGGAATGGGGATTATAACATTTTTCTTAAAGTCTGAGGGTACTTCGCCTGTCTCATACATCTTACACACCAGGTGAAACAGTTTTGTCATGGCTGGTTCTCCCAGTGACTTCAGTAGCTCTGAGGGAATACCATCTACTCCAGGGGCCTTGTTTCGACTTAGGTCTCTCAGGGCTCTGTCAAATTCTTTTCTCAGTACAGTATCTCCTATTTCGTCTTCATCTACATCCTCTTCCCTTCCTACAAAATTGTCTCGAAGTTCATTTCCTTTGTAGAGCCCCTCTATATACTCTTTCCACCTTTCAGCTTTCCCTTATTTGCTGAGAACTGGTTTTCCATCAGTGTCCTTGATATTCACAGAGTTGCTTTTCTTGTCCCCAAATGTTTCTTTTATTTTCCTGTAGGCTGTATCTATTTTTCCCCTATTTATACATTCTTCCACATCTTTGCATTTGCCTTCTAGCCACTCCTGTTTAGCCATTTTGCACTTCCTGTCAATCTCATTTCTTAGTCGTCTGTACTCCATTTTGCCCGTTTCATTTACTGCATTTTTATATAGTTTCTCCTTTCATCGATTAAATTTAGTATCTCCTGTGATATCCAAGGATTTTTTGTAGGTCTTGCCTTCCTACCTATTTTGTCCTCTGCTACCTTCACTATTTCATCTCTCAATTTTACCCATTCCTCCTCTACTGTTTTATTTTCCCCTGTTTCTGTCAATTGTTGCCTAAAGCTCCCTCTGAAATTCTTAAGAATCTCAGGTTCCTTCAATTTATCCAGGTCCCATCTCCTTATTTTCCTACCTTTTGTAGTTTCTTCAGTTTCATCCTACAGTTCATAACCAACAAGTTATGGTCAGAGTCTATATCTGCCCCTGGGTATGTCTTACACTGTGAAACCTGGTTCCGAAATCTATGTCTTACCATTATAAAATCTATCTGGTATCTCCCGGTGTCTCCTGGTCTCTTCCACGTATACAACCTTCTTTTGTGATTCTTGAACCAGGCGTTTGTTATAACTAAATTATGTTCTGTGCAAAATTCTACCAGGCGGCTTCCTCTTTCATTCCTTTTGCCCAGACCATATTCACCTACTATCTTCCCTTCCCTTCCTTGTCCTACTACCGAATGCCAGTCTCCCATAACAATAAAGTTTTCCTCTCCCTTAATTGTCTGAATAATTTCCTTTAACTCCTCATATATTTCTTCGATTTCCTCATCATCAGCAGAGCTAGTTGGCATATAAACCTGTACTACTGTTGTCGGTGTTGGCTTCGTATCTATCTTAACAATGATAATGCGATCAGTGTGCTTGTCATAGTAGTTTACCCGCATTCCTATTTTCTTATTCATTATCAATCCTACTCCTGTGATACCCTCAATTGATTTTATATTTATAATCCTGTACTCACCTGACCAGAAATCCTGTTCATCCTGCCACCGAACTTCACTAATCCCCACTATATCTAACTTCAACCTATCCATTTCCCTTTTTAAATTTTCTAATTTTCCTACTCGATTAAGGGATCTAACATTCCGGATAAATTTAAGGAACCTGAAGTTCTTGAGAGTTTCAGAGAGAGCTTTGGGCAGCAAATGACAGAAATAGGGGAAGTAACACATTAGAAAATGAATGGGTAGCTTTGAGAGATGAAAGAGCGAGGACCAAGAGCTACAAAAATGCTTGGATCACAGGAAAAACTGAATTTAACTAATGAAAGGAGAAAATATAAAAATGCAGTAAATGAAGCGGCAAATGCAAATCTGAATATGAATGTATAACTAGGGAAAATATAGTTACTGCTTACAGGAAAATAAAAGAGACATTTGGAGAGAAGAAAGCAGATGTATGAGTATCAATTGAGGTGGGAAAACCAGTTCTGAGCAAAGAAGGGAAAGCTGAAAGATGCGAAGAATATGTAGAGGGGCTCTACAAAAGAAGTGAACTTCAATACAAGATTGCAAGAAGGGAAGAGGAAATAGATGAAGATAAGGGAATACTATACTAAGAGAACACTGAAATATCTCAGTCGGAACAAGGCCCCTGGAGCAGATGACATTCTGTCAGAGCTATTGACGTCTCTGGGAGAGCCAGACTGTTCAACCTAGTGTGCAAGATTATGAGACAATCGAAATACCCTCCGACTTCAAGAAAAAATGTAATAATCACAATTCCAAAGAAAGAAAGCGCAGACAGTTGTGAAAATACAGGTCATATTTGCAAAATTCTAACACAGATTATTTACATAAGAATGAAAAAGCTGGTAGAAGCAGATTTAAGAGAAATTTAGAAACACGTGTCTTATCTTAGCAGATGGATTACGGAAAGGCAAACCTTCATTTCTAACTCTTGTAGATTTGGAGAAAACATCGACAATATTGACTGGAATATACTCTTTCAAATTCTGAAGGCAGCAGAGGTAAAATATAAAGAGAACGGAAGGTTATTTATAGCCTTTCCCCAATATTGTTCAATTTGTACGTTGAGAAAGCTGTGAAGAAAAAATGGAGAAATTCGAGAAGGAATTAAAGTTTATTACGACGATATCAAAACTCTGCGGTTTACCGATTACATTGTAATTCCGTTACAAACATCAAAGGACCTGGAAGAGTAATTGAACGGAATGGACAGTGTCCTGAAACGAACGTACAAGACGAACATTAACAAGAGCAAAACAAGGGGAATGGAATCTAGTCCAAGAAAATCAGGAGGTGCTGAAGGAATTAGTTTGGGTAACGAAACAGTAAAGGTGGCAGATGAGCTTTGCTACTAGGACAGTAAAATAACATAAGAGGCAATGGTAAGAAAAGCGTTTCCGAAAAAAAG
The DNA here is from genome assembly GCA_026315105.1 of Locusta migratoria. Classification (NCBI taxonomy): domain Eukaryota; kingdom Metazoa; phylum Arthropoda; class Insecta; order Orthoptera; family Acrididae; genus Locusta; species Locusta migratoria. Next base: position 217,439,368 of record CM048745.1, on the reverse strand, counting down.
AACTTTTTAACATCTACCATTAATTTCAGTGTAAGAAAGTCATTTCTGAAGGCATTTGTGTAGAGTGTTGCATTGTACGGAAGGGAAACATGGACGATAAATACTTCATACGGAAAGAGGATAGTAAATTTTGTAATATGGTGCATCAGACGAATGATGAAAATTACGTGGCTAGACTGCGTAAGTAATGAGGAGGTACTGAACACAATTGCGGAGAAGAACATAATTGGATAGGAGAAGAATTTCTGGCGTACCTTGACTAAAGAATAGGAAACATTCTTTGACATCAGGGAATCATGACTTTAGGATTGGAGGGAAGTGAATGGAGTGAAAATCGCAGAGAAAGACCAAGAGACGAATACAGTAAGCAGGTGTAAATAGATGTGGGCTGCCGTTTCAGATGATGATTAGAAAAAGGTCCAGTAACACTACTACAAGATTAATGTTCAATGCTACAGGTGTTTCGGCAGTCTGCCAATTTCTAACACGTGTGTGTATGTAAGAATAAGATTGATTGATTTAACATATTTTTATGAGTACAAAGTGACGAAATTACAGATAAATTTCACGTTGTTCTGACGTTCATTAACGTCTAGCGTTACTGTTACTATAAATGTCATGAGATATTTGTGAATTTTCCATTATATATGTGCTTCCTGTCGGACTTTCAGCAGCTTCATGTGTTGACGTAAGACTTTATATATAATTTTTTTAATAATTTACATAATTTATAGCAGTTACGCCAAACATGTTTTATATTTATAGAGTAATCAACTGCCTCACCAGAGTTTTAGAAATTTGTGCAACTTTATTAAAGTTACTAAACTTGTAATTGATTTCATTGTAATTGTTCATCGAATGGCAAGATATGATTAATTACTAGTTCGAGAGTGAATGTGCTAAATACAATTTAAATTTTTCGTAAGCTCAAGAACTAATTCTGGAAAGAAGGTTTCAGTGGAGGAGCAATTGCATCAGCAGATGAGGCCTCAGTATGACACCAGAATGCGAGCTTAATTTAAAGCGAACTTGATACTCACATGCCTCGTCGTAAGTTGAGAACTTAGCGACGCACAGCTAGAAAATGTTTCCTAGATGCTGCTGCGTTGGAGCAGAAAGTGAGAAGAAAAACAGACATCCATGACCAAGGCGTACGACCAAATTTAGCGTCCACTAAGGTAAGAATGACGTTCCGTGGTAGTTCATGACATATTTTCAAAATTCAAAATTCAAATTTTTCGTGTCTTATATCTTTAGGGGCAAAATTACGTAGATGGTGAAAACTCCTGGATTGAATACATAGCGGTAAGGAACAGATAATTTCAAATGATTATTTCAGCGATACAACGTCTTGAAATGATCCATGCTCGCGAGGTAAGTCTTTGCAAATTGCTGTTTTTCTTAACAAACAACGAGTTGCTACAATGATGTTGGTTGTGCTAGCTTCTAAAACCGTAAGTACACAATCGTCTGTGATGTGTGGCGTTCCTCATTGTTTACAGTTCATGACTGGTTGTCCAAGATGGAGCATTATCTGTTGCAGGAATTTAAAAACGTTCAAATGTTTGTAAAGCTATGGGACCAAACTACTGTGGACATAGAATCTAGACTTACAAACTACTTAAAGTAACTTTAACCTGTCCTGACTGTAACACCCACACCTATGCCCGATGGAGGACTCGAACCTCTGTCAAGAGTGGCCGCGCAGTCCCTGACATGGAACTTGAAACCGAGCGGAAAATCCCGCGCCTCTAGCAGAAATTGGTAGATGTGTACTTTACATATGGCACAGCACTCGCGCTAAACGTATTGACCTGCTATCTGGACACACTTTATATGTGGCAAGGGCCTTATCGACCATACGCCTGCTCTACGAGCCTCTTCCACAATTTTCTGTCGAGTGGGCTGTGTGTGCAGTCGATGTCGCTGTTTACCCTGGCTGTGTCTTCTCGAATGTTGTCTCGCCACCTGCTTCTGGGTCTGCTTCTTCCTCTCAATCCAGCTGTTGTTCTGCTGAATGCCATTCTAGGTAATCTATCTCCTGTCATTCTGGCTATATGGCCTGCCCAGTTCAGCACTTAGACGATGTTACGGTGTTTGTACAGCTGTCCTAGTTCTTCATTTTTTCTTATTCTCCACTCAGTGTTATTTTCCTCAAATGTTAACAGATTTTCTCCATCTTTCTTTCTAAATGTTAATTTTTCACATGCATATAGCGTCACCGGTATAGTGGTTGATTGATATAAGCGGATTTTGAAGTTCCTGCTAAGTGTTCTTTTCTTTAGAATTTTGTGGAAACTAAAAAGCATCTTGTTCGCTGTTCCTAAACGGGCATCTATTTCAATATCTGTTCTATTGTTTTTACTGAAAGGACTTCCTAAGTATTCAACAATCTTAAAAGTGAGTTTATCTACAGTCAAAGGTGCCTCTTTTCTCCTTTTCTTGCTTATGACCAGATACTCTGTATTTTCTTCATTAACATGTAATCCTGTTTTTCGGCAATTTTGTAATAATTTTACATCATTCTGATTAATTCTGTTTTGGAACTGCTTATTAATGCTACATCATCTGCATAGGCAAGTCTAGTAATGTTACTGTCCTTTAGTTGGATCCCTTGTGGATTAGTTTTGGTAAATTTTCTATCGATATTCTCTAGGACAAGGTTTCAGTCCAGTGTACACCTTATAATTTTCAGTTTCTCCTACCGGTGTCTTTATGCGACATACAGTTTCGTCTATACACATTTTGACTAAGCGGATTAATTTTGAGGGCATTTCAAATTCCTTCATTATATTTAGGAGTGTCTGTCTGTGTATGCTATATAGGCCTTTTTTAAATCTAAGAATTATATGTGGACAACTACATTAAACTCCTATGCCTTCTCAGTGACTTGTCTTAAAGAGAATAAGTGATCTAATGTGGAGATGTTTCTGCGAAAACCGCATTGGTAGTCTCCAATTAATTCTTCTGTTACCGGAATCAGCCTGTTTAATAGACAGATGGATAGAATTTTATATGTGACATCCAATAAAGCAATTCCTCTGTAGTTGTCACATACGAGGGGATCATTTTTCTTAAATATAGGGCATACAATTGCGGTTTTCCAGTCTGCAGGAATGGTTTCTGTCTTTCGCCACAAGCCGTGTTAACCTTTAATGTCTTTATTGCTTGCTGTATTTCATTTATTGATGGGGTCGTGACTTCTACCTCAACTATGGCAGGTTCTTCAAATGCAAAGTAAGATTGTGGATCACTGGAGTTGAGAAGTTGTCAAAAGTATGTCTTCCATCTTTTTTGTACATGTTGTTATTGTTGGTCAATATTTTACCATTCTGATCCTTTATAAATTGTTCCCTTTTAATGAATTTTCTAAAAGATCTTTTTATATTTTGATATATCTGCCTTGTCCTGTGATGTTGGAAATCATCCTTTGCCTATCTTATCACACTGTTAGATTACAAGACATTAATATGGCGTGTGTCCACCCTTCAGTTTTATGACCGCTTGTATTCTCCTGAGGACATCTTCACTGCGGCACCTATATGTCTGCGAAGAACGTAGGACTATTTCTTCAACAACAGCTGTACGGTAAAAGGTAGCGATGCATGCTGGGGCTTGGAGCGAAACCCACGTTATACACTGAAGACTCCAAGAAACTGGTACACCTGCTTAATATCGTGTGGGCCCCCACGAGCACGTAGAAACGCAGCAACACGACGTGGGATGGTCTCAGCTAAAGTCTGAAGTAGTGTTGGAGTGATGTCCATGCATCCGCAAGAGTGTGAAGGGGTGGAGGCCTCTTCTGTACAGCAAGTTGCAAGATATGCTCAATAACGTTCCAGTCGGGGGAGTTTGGTGTCTCTGGAGCCACTCTCTATCAAATCTGGAAGTGAGGGGAGTTGCATTGTCCTCCTGGAATTGCCCAAGTCTGTATGAATGCACATTGGGCATGAATGGATGCAGGTGTTCAAATGTTATGGGACTAAACTGTGGGGAAAAACTACTTATGAGCTTACTTATGCTAGAGACAACACAAACATCCATGCCCTAGGGAGGATTTAAACCTCCGACGTGGGAGGCCGTGCGATCCGCAACGTGGCGTTCCAGACCGCTCGGAAATAGAGAGCCTATATAACGCGAGAGTAGCCAACCTTCCGGTGTCCGCCTTGTTTTTACCAGACCGCGCGCGGGACGTGCACTTACATAGCGACCCACGCTGACATGCAGCCACTTGACGACTGAAATAAGCCATCACTTCCACCTATGACACCAAAGCACGCCTTCTAGCTTACTAATCAGTACGTGGTTCAAAAATGTCATTAATCTATGTTCATACAGGCCTAATAAATTAGTAAGCAAATAAATCTTGCGAAACAGTTTCTGTGACTGTCGAATGTTAATAACATATTTTAAGATGTTCTGGTAATTTCAACAGTTGGTAGTTGATTAATAAGAAAGAGAGATGATCCATGTTATGTACCTCAAAGAAAATATGCTATTTCTGAATTTTTGTCTGAATATAAATCGCCGAAATCAGTACGTTATTATCGCTTTCCGCCCCGATATAATGCATTTTAAGTGTGCTGTCGATCGTATAACATTTTTCTGCACTGGGAAATACCAAAACATCATTCGGTAGATACATTTAGGGACAGAGTATTACAGAAAATCGAAAAAAATACCGATATGTCTCTAGTGAAACAGCAGAAACAGATCAAAAATAGGTAACTGAATATCTAAAATAGTCCCGCCTCCCTCTCTTTCTCACGTCACATCCCGTAACCAATTATAGGATTGCAAATAGCCAATAATACACAGCCAATGGGGAGGTGCTGTATCAATTTTAAAACATACCTTGTTGCACTACATATCAAAAACCAGAACCATGAACTAACAAAAAGCTATCAAATACTGTTTCTAAAAAAATTACCGCTTCCCGGATTCAAACTCGCATCTTTCACATTATGAATTCAGTACGCAAGCACTACACCACGCGTGAATTTCACAAGCAGTAGTTCTATTACTTAATATCATAAATGCCTTTCTTGCTTTATAAGTCGCCTTTACGGTTCCCGCTTTCCCAGTTAATTTTCACTGCGCACTTTTCCCCATTTCCTCGTTCCTTGCAAACACAAGCATCATATAATACCCTTTTCTTTGGTTTTTACAGCCAACATAGGAAGACGAACAACGAGCCATTTCTCTTGACGCCGCGGTGGAGTAGCCGAGCGGTCTAAAGCGTCTCGCTGCGGAGCGCGCGGTTGCTCGCCGTGGAGGTTCGAGTCCTCCCTGGGACATGGGTGTGTGTGTTTGTCCGTAGGTTAGTTTGCCTAGGTTTAAGTAGTTTGTAAGCTACGGACTGATGACCACGCAGTTTGGTCCAATAGATTTACAAACATTTGAACATTTGATTTCTCTTGATTGCACTTAATGATTATGTATAACACGTTATTAATTAGAAAATCACTTCAAACCAACATATAATGTTAAAAATTGCCGCGAAGTTCTGAGGTTACCGTCAACGACCAACGAACACGTTAATTTACATAAATAGAACCGACAAAAGACGTGCAAAAGTGCAACAGTGCCTACCGTAATATAACCTGTACGTAAATGTACACTGAAATCGCTGTCATAAGCTTTTAAGACACTCCACAGTACAGAAACGTACACTGTACCTATTCACACACATGTACAGTCCGCCAAATCTGGTAAAAACATGGCATTCTGGGCTTTCAGCCAATCAGGAGCAGTCTCACACATGGTCACTCTCTCCCTCTACAGGCTCTCTACTCGGATATTCCCGCGCGGCTTGAAGAGTCAACTGCTGACATGCAGGTTCCATGCATTCGTGAGGTTTTCTCCATAGCCGTACGTCCGCCCGATGCGACTGGCAACGAGCCTCGTCAGACCAGACACCTTGTTTCCAGTCATCAACAGTCCAATGTCGGAGTTGACAGGCCAGACGAGGCGTACAGCTTTGTGTCGCGCAGTCAGAAAGGCGTCGCGACTGGGCCTTCGGGTCCGAAACCCCATAATGACGATGTTATAATGTTACTGCCATAGGTGTTCAGGTTTGAGGAAGAAGTTTAACTTTTCGTACTTAATTAATTTCGTAAGTTGTTTGTAGGATAGTAAATAATAATTGCAGAGGTTGGAATTTATAAAAAAAATAGGGGAATTAATGTTGATTATTTTATTATTTGGGAAGATTGGACGGTAGATGTTGGCGGCAGTGACATTATAAAAAGAGAGACGGTTCCTATCTTTTTAAACATACATTGGCTGATTCAGTTGTTTGCTGCAATAAAAATTCATATTCATTAAGGTAAGACACCGTCATGATGTGGGATTGGACTTCCTAAATTCCATTACCCTCCTTTTACTCTTGTTAATGTTCATCTTATACCTTCCTTTCAAGACACTGTCCATTCCATTCAATTGCTCTTCCAGATTATTTTGCAGTCTCTGACAAAATTACTATGTCAATACCAAACCACAAAGTTTTTATTTCTTCTCCACGAATTTTAATTTCCTCTCCAAATCTCTCCTTGCATTCCTTCACTGCTTGCTCGGTGTGCAGATTGAACAAGATTGGGGAAAGGCTACAACCCTGTCTTACTCCCTTCCCAACCTTTGTTTCCCCTTCTTGCCCTTCGACTCTAATATCTGCTGTCTGGTTTTTGTATAGGTTGAATATAATTATTCGCTCCCTATATTTTACCCCTACTACCTTCAGAATTTCAAACAATGTATTCCAGTCGACATTGTCAAAAGCTTTCTCCGAATTTACAAA